>CM061918.1:126637401-126698609 GCA_031002005.1 Vandiemenella viatica
ACAGAAAATGTTGTCGAAACATTGTCACCATTTCAAGAAAATATCCAGCTGGAAACCCCATTTAAAATATGTTACTTTTTATTCCTGTTATTTACTTTTATGATTCTATCTTAGAGGCTCATGCAGTTTACTTACTCCTACATTTTCTTGAAGCTCTTCCTCCCCTGATTCTGGCAACAGGTCAAACCAACTTCTCTCCACAACTGTTATCTGTCATACCTAGTGTGACATAGTGGTAAAATAAAAGTTAAAATGATTTATATATATATATACATATATATATATATATATATATATATATATATAAAAGAATACAAAGTTTAATAAATATTGTTTGCCCAGAGATGCTTTAAAGGATATGATCTCTGAAAAAGAAGTGAAGTTAAGAGAATTGTTGAGTAAAGAAAACGACCAAGACAAGATTGATTTAGCAGCAGCGTAAAATTAAATTGAGAGATCTTGAGTAGAAAGCGAACCTGCAGATCTTCGGATACAGTGACAGGCGCGGTCGTTATTGGTAGTAAGAGGATTGTTAAGCAAATAAATGAGATAAATAAACTGTAAAAGTATATAACAAAAAACATCAGTCTACAACAAAATTATTTATTTATTTATCTAACGTTTGCTCACATACACATTTATATGCGACAAGCCAAGTCCCATCCATCCTTCACTCCCTTCCCTCTTAACTGTCAGCCTCTATAGGCCGAGTCTGAAGGGCCCTGATAATTTCTTCAACATCATGGGACATGCTCCCCTTATTCCATATCCACTACATTCCCCCATCAAAATACCTATCACCAGAACCCTGTGCCAGGCACCATGCTTCCAAAAAACGATTTTTCCCCTTGAAGACTATGATTTTAAGATGCTTACTGCTGCAAAATAATAGAATAAACATGCTACCTCCTTTATAATAAAACCAAATACTGTGAATACACTATCTACTTTGACACTGATAAATGTCACAGAACACTCAACAACCTAACGTATCACTGATAATGTCACAGGTCAGAGGAAAACAACTGTTTCCTATCTCGATAATGAACTAGCTACTAGAACCGAAAGATGCGTGCACACAACCTACTGTTACACACATAAAAGTTGCAGAACACTAGATGACTACTGCACACAGCTGTTTTCAAGCTAGAAAACAGTTAAAGCCTGGAGTAAACACACACTATCAATAGTAAACATATCAGGCTACTGAGTTGGTTACAGGCTTAATAGCACCAATTCTCTGCTGTTAAACCAAAAAACTAAAACACTCCATACCACTACTGTCAACTTAACCCATTTAGTAGCTGACTGATATGCAAGTAAATCCTCAGAATGTTCACTTTCTTCACTAACTTACTTTTTCAACCCCGAATCTGTTAGTGTATAAAATGTTATTTCGTTCACTGGTGAAAATAGTTCCCTATAACTGATGGGAGTAGTATAAAAGAATGGCATCTGACCATCACCCTTCCAACATAATAAAACCTAAAACTTTGATTTCACTGTATTAAGACAATTACAATGCACAAACCACTATAGTAACAAATCCACATGTTAGTGTAATATAACTAACCACTAGTATTTCACAGTGACTACTACAAGAACCATTCTGAGATGACTTTATACACTAAATCACAGCACTTAAAACATAAAATCACAAAAAAAGTTGTTTCCTGTAGTCCAGAATTGGCTGAATCAGTCTTAATACACATGCTGAGATTGAATGATTCGTTGGGTCTATTTGTGGGAATAATTTTAAATGTAATGATATATTTTTCAGAAATTTACAATATTTTCATCACAACTAAAGATACATTTTTCCAGGACAGAGGAGTTTAGTCATGGGATCAATGATATAGAAAAATAAAAATGATCATTTAAATAATGAAAAAAGTTGAAGTTTTTTGGCAACAGCAGAAGCTGTTATTTTATTAAATGCTTTCTATCTACAATTTTTTTTGGTAACAAAAGAATCTGTCATTTTATTAAATGCTTTCTAGCTACAGTTCTATTCTACAAAAGCTTAATACACAACCATCTGTGATATATAAGGTTACATACGATGTCCCTCCCTAGCTCTGTGAGATGTTTTGTAGTACTTGTTACAGATATATGTATTGTTAAACTCATTCTCCTATATCAGTTTTGTTCAGTGAAAAACATTTGGTCGCAATAAAACAATAAATGCACTTCTACAGTTTCAGCCGTATTTTCAAATCACACTTTCCACACTCTAAAGTGTACTATAATAGTGGAAATATTCATATAAGCAGGTAGCTGTTTGTGTCTTTACACTTATAACCAAGACTTGTTACATTTGCAAAAATACACTTCAGTTAACAGTTTCACACTTGCCACACTCACAAATGTTCAATAACATTACTGAAGTAACGTTCTCACACTTATCACACTCATAAGTGTCCAATAATATTACAACTAAGCAAATAATGCAGTCTTATCACTATCCTGAGTGTTCACTAACATTTCTGTTACAGTTGATATTACAGGTTCACACTTGCCACACTCACAAGTGTCCAATTACACAACTGTTACATTGAACGTAACAGGATCACACTTGCCACTGTCACAAGTGTTCAGTAACTCTGATGTTACAGGCTCACACTTGCCACACACACAAGTGTCTTGTAACACAACCGTTACAGCTAAGGTAACAGACTCACACTTGTCACACTCACAAGTGTCCAATTACACATCTGTTACATTCAAAGTAACAGGATTACACTTGTCACTGTCACAAGTGTCCAATTACGCAACTGTTACAGTTGAAAGTACAGGATCACACTTGTCACTGTCACAAGTGTCCAATTACGCAACTGTTACAGTTGAAAGTACAGGATCACACTTGTCACTGTCACAAGTGTCCAATTACGCAACTGTTACATTGAAAGTAACAGGATCACACTTGCCACTGTCACAAGTGTTCAGTAACTCTGATGTTACAGGCTCACACTTGCCACACACACAAGTGTCTTGTAACACAAACGTTACAGCTAAGGTAACAGACTCACACTTGTCACGCTCACAAGTGTCCTACAACTTTACTTGTAGGTGACTCCTCCTTCAAATAGGAAGAATTGAAAACGTCTGACGAGGAAGAAGTGAGATCTAAATGTTGTGTAAGTGTATCTGCAGTAGTTGCCAAATCTTCTTCCATTTTCAAAATAATTGAGCACATTCCTACCAGCACATTCACTATTTCCTGTGGTATATTGTGATAGTTGCTATCTCCACATGAATATTCAGCCTTTTCTTTGAATTGTGGATATACTGGCACCTTTTGCCATTGGCTGCATCTGACTCTGGAGTTATGTATTTCTGTGAAATAAAAAAAAAACTGGTTACTGTCAAATTTCTCATGATTTGATCTTTTGCAAATGTGCTCAGCAAAGAATTTTTTTACATTTCTCAAAACAGGGAGACTAAAACAAGAATTTGATGCATTTAATAGACATACCTGAAAATAAAAGGTTTATAGTGAAAGTGTTTTGATATTTTGGTATTAATTCATTTCGAACAGTTAAAGCCAGTTGCAAGACATTTGAGCCAGGCATTGTGAGTTCAAATCCTCAGGCCATCCAGAGTTCAGTTCTCCAAGATTCTTAAAATCAATCCAGGTAAATGCAGTGATGTTAAACTTCCTGTTCCTTGTCTCCAGTCTTTTCTCACCTCTAACATCTCTGATAATGTCAAGGCGCAAAGCTATAATAAAAAGAGTAAAAAATAATTGAGACACCTACATGAACTCATCTTTTGATTGAATTAACAATTGTATAAAATATATTTTTAGTGAAACCGTAAGGACTTTTGAATATTTGGAAATCCTAGATTATCAGTGTCGGCCTCACTTTTTTTGTACTAATACCTTCAAGTTCATTAATTTTACAAAGAAAATATATTTCATTTTGAAAAGTGGTTATTATTATTTTCTGTTTATTATTTGAAATCACAGCAACATCAGAATAAATCAGAAGCAGCTTCATGCAGAAATATCTACCTAGTATCAGAAACTTATTGAGTATTCCATTGGTAGAATGAATATGTGCATTACATGCTGATCAGCTCGTATCACATCCTTCTCCAAAAAGTGTAATTGTATATACTTGTAAGTCTAATACCAATTTAAATTACTATTGTTCAGAGAAACACAATATCACTGACTATCACATAGCATACATTCAATTACAGTTAGTTAATTACCTATATTTTGAGAACTCCTATTTTTAGTGTTCCTTTTGATACTTTCGTTGTCTTTCCTTCACTGAGCCTGGCAGTTAAGCACAGGGCTGACAGATCTTGTTGGCCTCGTGTGGGTAGTCAGACAAAGACTCCCTGAAAATGTTATCTGGTTAATTTACCTGAAAGAAATACAATAATGATAGATATAATCATGCAAACAAATTAACAAAAAAATTCACAGGGAGAAAAACAACAATTTTTAAACTTATTTTGTAAGTTATTCGATAATATATTTTAATTGCGTACAAAAATCTTCTACTTTTATTTAAATTCATTATTACCCAGTACTGATTGCACAATGCAAAAACTGTACTTCGCTTTCCATTTTTGGAAATGAACTGGGTCAACAATTTTTCAAAATTAAGTTCATCAGTGAGGTTATTATGAACATGTGATATTGCGACATTATTGAGTCGATCTCGATGTTCAATCTCGGGTAACTCTCGAGTCAGCGTAAGACCAAACAGGATGGCTCGGGAATCGTGACGAGTAATCAAAGGGCACCGACTCTGGTACGAGTCCACTAATGATCTACTTCGTTTAAACTTTACTGTCCGTCTCAAATTTTTTGCCCGGTCATCATCAGTGGCGTATGTCAACAAGGACCCCGGTGCAAAAAAAAATTATTTTGGGCCCTCAGGCCAGATGGGCGATTTAGTTCTGTAGTTCTGTCAAGTTGCTGGTAGGGGCCTCCTGAGTAGAGCTTGGGGGCCCTCTGAGCAGTAGCGTTTCTTGGTTCAGACAGGCCCTCAGGGCTTAAAAAAAAACAAAGGTCACCCATTTGCCCTGAAGACCCGTGAGCCCGCTGAGCTGCGCTTGGGGACCCCCTCATCTGCTATTGGGGGCCCCCTAAGTGTGAGGGCCCCAGTGCACTGCACCACCTAGCCCTATGGTAGCTACGCCCCGAGTCATCATGCCTTTTTAAAAGTTGCATGCCCACAATGCCTGCTCTCACAACAAACACAGGTATTTGTACACCGACATATGTAATAGTCTACACATGACCGTAGAAAAAATACCAAAATGAGGACTGAGTCTCAGCTATACTGTCTCTAACTGGCGAACAGTATCAGGATGTCTGTTGCCATGGATCCATCATCTATCACGGTTTCCGGGGTTATGAGGAGATAAGCAACTTATTATATGCAAGTCTATTATCAACTGGTATGCTCCGTCCCCCAGTTCTTTCTCTGTATGCACATCACAAGCTTGGTAAAATACCCACCTGGAATTTCACGGGTGGATAATGCTACCCACCATACCCATACTATCCACCAAGCGTGGTTGAGTGGGAGACTCTGAAGAAAGCAGATTCGATCACCTACCTGGCCATCCAGATTCATGTTTCCTGCCATTTCCCAAAATTAAGGCAGGTGAATGCCAGGATGTTTTCTCGAAAAGGCCGTGGCTGAATTCTTTCACATCTCCCATCATCAACACCTAAGTCACCGAGTCTAGTGGGTGAGCGGTAACACTCTGGCCTTGCATTTGGGAAGATGTAGGTTCAAATCCGGACTCCTGTTTTCCATAGTTTCCTGGAATCATGCAAATGCCATTATTATTACTTGAGAAGGACACAGCTAAATTCATTCCCGCCTCTAATGACCTCAGCGTAACAAGTCTTAAAGCCATAAGCAAAATAAAAAGGTACTATTCAGTCCAATTAACTTCTATTGCTGGGTTCCACTCAATTCTTCCATAGATTTTAATTATTACCTGTTCAGTATTAATAATCCCTCAGAACATCTGCTCCACTCATCTATTAAAATGAACTTATGTATGTTCCAGCACCTATGATTGGCAAAATGAGAATTTTCTCGTTTTGCATGCTTTGCTAATGATTTCAATATTTTGAACATTGGTGGCAGGTTTAATAGCCACTACATTAGGTTTTATTATTACTGTATTGGAGAGTTTGCTGTTTAACAATTACTAATTTCTGATTTTGGTGTTGTCTACTCTTTCATGTAACAACTATGCTCATTTATTTATTTTTTGCCTACCTCCTTCCATCTAGGACCTCCAAACCCATCTCCTTTATTATTCGGGTTCCTATTTAATTCTACGGTGATTACAAAAAAAAAAAAAAAATATTCTTCCCTGTTTCCTGTATTTGTCACCTGTAATGTATATCCCATTCCTTCCACAAGCAAGTATCTCACCAAGGTTTCATTCCTTAGTTTCCTTACTTTCCTGTTACATCCCCTTTCTACCATTTCTAATGGATGTAAATTATTCCCTATTGCTTAACTTGGCTTTTTGACAAATTTATCAAAACCAAAGAAGTTTTTTAGCATCTGCCAACTTTATAAGATAGTTCTTTGTGCCATTTGTGTTCATTCCATCCTTATCTATCACACACTGTTCTGCCTGTAGCCATTCTCATTCTCTAAACGTAACTCTACTAAACTGTATCACATTATAAAAAACAATCTAACTCCACTACAAAATCATTCATTACATGTATAGAAATGGTTCTAATACACCACATTGTGGCACTCTTGTTCTTATGGCTATATTATTACATTTGCTGTGCTTTAAAAACCCGTATGCCCAGCATAACAGTTATATTTGCATTTGGCACCTGTTTCATGTAAGAACAGTCGATTTATATCTAGATAGAGATACTGCTGCAACTTTCACCCCACAACACTGAAAAAATTAAAACATGACTTGACACAAAAAACAATGGGGAATATTAAAATGAAATATTTAGCATTCGGGTCGAGGCTGTATTTCAACCGACAATTCTGTACCGTGATAAATAAAATAAAAAACTATCATTTAACCAAGTGGTAGTGGTTGCGTTGAAATGCTGCATGGACCCGGTATTGTTGTCGCAGCGGTATCGCGATCCATACTTAAACCAAACAATCTCTAACGCGAGATTTTTTTTGAAAAATTTCATTACTAATTAATTTCGGTATGTCCTAACAAATAATGAATATTTTCTTAACGGATAGTTTATTATTACTTCTCCTATACCGTACTATATTCCTTTCACCTATTCTTTACATTTACCAAAGCTTGCTTTGTGTGTGTGAATTGCACCAGAACACTTCCGTAGTTTCGATCCCATGAGAAACTGTAGATCCACTATCGGCTATGCGATATCTAGGATAGGCAGCTACACTACATATGAACTTCAAAGTCATCAGATCATAAAGATCACATAAAATTACTATTATGTATTACATGCGTGAATTAGAGTAGCCAGATGTAAAAAATGGTAACACATTAATACACCTACAAAATTGTCCTATCAGTCTGAAATTTGGCATACGCATACCTTAGGCAATAATATTTGACTAAAAGTGTAGGCCTATAAGGTAAGCTTCGAATATGTGGGCATAAAGTAAACTCGCTCGAAATGTGGGTAGATGCATACATGTTATTACGCTAGAAATACACGTTATTACTTGTTGATATTTATTATGCGTGTTTCTTACTCTTAATTCTTGGTCCAGGCTGTATTTCAGCCTAACCAAACTGCTATTGGCAAAAAATTAAAACAACTTGAATTCTCTGTATCAAACAACGTTTACAGTAGACGCCATGTTTTACCCGGGAAGGTAAGCTGTCATGCAAAGTATCTTAGCATTGAAAGCCAATATATAAGCTACGCACAGAGAAATTGTGAATGTTACTGATTTTCTACTTATTAAGTATCTTCATTTTGTATGTGGAAAGCAGTTTTTATCCAACAATGAAGGCTTAAAAACACGTGGAATAAATATCAACAGTTATTAACGTTTCTTGCGTAATAACATGTATGCATCTACCCAAATTTTGGGTGATTTTATTACATTTTCACATACCGTATTCGAAACTTACGTTATACACTTTTAGCCAAATATTACCGCCTAAGAAATGTGTGTGCCAAATTTCAGACCGATAGGACAATGTAGGTTCCGCCGTATTAACGTGGAGCCGAAAGAATATCCACACATACGAAATATTCTCATTGACTTTAGTGTAACATCTGATTGTAGATACTGGGTAACAAATTATTGACATAAGAGATGATATACGAAACTCCAGACACCCTGGACAGAAAACTTACGACATTTTCTAACGAACGTAATGGCTACCCAACATCAGATCCATCAAGTAGAAGCCATGTCAGCAACAAGTGTCTCCCGTTTATTTTTATACCCATTTCGCCAATATTAAATATTTAACCAACAATCTTTTAACTGGAAATTATTATAGCAAACAGTAATATTAAGCGTTAAATTATTATACTTTATTACTTACTTCTTTACAAAACGGCGACCGGTTCCGAAATGACGAGAATTCGGTGCGTCGTTATTCTAAGAGGGCGTTGCTAACCAATCAGAATGCTTGTCTGAAAATGGCGTGATACAATTCTCCCCACTATCCCCTTTCAAATACCGGAAATGACTCCAGATTCCGTAATTCATGCTTTCAACAGTAAAAATGCATAAATTTATCGGCAAATTTAAATTTCAGTTTCACTAAATTGTTAAAATCAAGAATATGTATAGATGAGGTGAATTGATGGAGTCTGTTGCACTAGTGGGGGGGGGGGGGTATAGGTGTTATTCGTTTGCTGCCGAAAGTAATAAAAATGATATGAGGTTCCTTCATGAGGGCGTTGTGTACCCCACGCTGATTACATCATTCAAATATTGTTAGGTTACATAACATTTCATAAATTTTTACACTCTGCGTTCCACCTTTGATGAAATACGTTTTTTTTGACAACAGATAAACAGTTTTCCTAGAAGCAGGATAAATCTTCAAATCTGAGGTGCGTGATTCGGAAGAATAAACACAAAAACCAGCTGAAAAATTCTCAATGGTGATGGTACAATCGGTAAATTACGAAAATTGAAATCTAAAATTTGGTGATTCAACTTTCCCTGAAAACATTAGACCAATATTGCTTAGTACTTTTTGTAAATTTATTTTTCCATTCTAGGTATGTACATAGATCAAATAATGGCTGATATTGAGCTACAGGATATCCCTAGTTTTCTTAATGTCGTAATTCCAATCAATATCATGTAATAGAAAAACACACAAAACGAGCTGTTATTATCCATGATTGGCCAATATCGTGTCGATCTGTCCATTTTTATTGAGACCTTACTTTCTTGTTGCTTAATTTAAGGGGCTAAACAAAGAAAAAAAGCGATCAATTACGTGGGAGGCGGTATTTTTAACCACAAAATAAAATAGTAGTGTTCAACAGTGGCGTAGCTAGCGTGGGTGACACCCGGGGCGGATATCGATGGTGTCACCCCTTGAAAACTTAAATTCAACGTTATGTAAAATATATCATCTTGTAAGTGTAAAATATGATATTAATAAAACATAATTAAGTAAAAATTTATTGTTATTCAAAAATAATAGTTAATAAAATTTTCATATTAACAACATTTATAAAAATAAACTAAAAACAATTATTTTCACAATCTCCTCTTCCTAGCTTTATCTTTAACAGCTGCAAACTCATAAATCACATTTTCAAAATTAATAATTTGAGTTACTTCATGTTCAATAGTCAATATGGTAAGATTTTAGCCACGTGTTGATCACTGGTAATCCAAAGTGGTTTTAGATTAACTAGACGACCCATGCGAAAATTTCCGAATAAAATCGATGAATAGTGAGGTTGAATATAATGTCACCAAGTTCAGTCATTACTCTTCATACTCCTACTTCATTTATCGATTTTGGTTAGAAATCCAGGGAGATAAATGGCTCGAAACACAAAAAACGTATTTTAGAAATATTGACATTTTTGCGCTTTATGGGTCGAATTACGAAAAATTCCTTTCTTAGAATATAATGTTACCATGGCGGAAACCTTAGTCTTTATTACGATATGTCATTTATCTATATCGATTAGATATCAAGTTAAATATAAGGCTCGTGACACAAAAATACGTTGTAGAACAATTTATACTTTTTCCCTTTAATAGTTGAATTCCAAACACTTCTTTCTTAAAATATGATGTCAACAAAGCTGAGACATTATTCCTCACAATCGTACTTCATTTATCAATTTTGGATAGATATCAAGGGAGATAAGTGGCTCGAGACACAAAAAACGCATTTTAGAAAAATTTACTTTTTTGCCTTTTATGGGTCGAATTACAAAAAATTCCTTTCTTAAAATATAATGTTACCACGGCGGAGACCTTATTCATTAATATGATACCTCATTTATCTATATCGGCATGATATCAAGGGAGATAAATCACCCGTGACTCAAAAATCGGTAATAGAAAAATTTATACTTTTTTCCTTTAAGGGTTGAATTCCAAAAACATTCTTTCTTAAAATATGATGTCACAAAGCTGAGACATTACTCCTCATAATCCTACCTCATTTATCGATTTTGGTTAGATATCCAGGGAGATAAATGGCTCGAGATACAAAAAACGCATTTTAGAAAAAGTGACGTTTTTGCCCTATAAGGGTCGAATTACGAAATATTCCTTTCTTAATATATAATGTTACCATGGCGGAGACCTTATTCTTTAATATGATACCTCATTTATCTATATCGGTTAGATATTAAGGGAGATAAATTGCTCGTGACACAAAAATGCGTTATAGAAAAATTTATACTTTTTCCCTGTAAGGGTTGAATTCCAAACATATCCTTTCTTAAAATATGATGTCACAAATCTGAGAAATTATTCCTCATAATCCTACCTCATTTATCGATTTTGGTTAGATATCCAGGGAGATAAATGGCTCGAGATACAAAAAAACGCATTTTAGAAAAAGTGATGTTTTTGCCCTATAAGGGTCGAATTACGAAAAATTCCTTTCTTGAAATATAATGCTACCATGGCGGAGACCTTATTCTTTAATATGATACCTCATTTATCTATATCGGTTAGATATTAAGGGAGATAAATCGCTCGTGACACAAAAATGCATTATAGAAAAATTTATACTTTTTCCCTATAAGGGTTGAATTCCAAACACATCCTTTCTTAAAATATGATGTCACAAATCTGAGAAATTATTCCTCATAATCCTACCTCATTTATCGATTTTGGTTAGATATCCAGGGAGATAAATGGCTCGAGATACAGAAAACGAATTTTAGAAAAAGTGACGTTTTTGCCCTATAAGGGTCGAATTACGAAAAATTGCTTTCTTGAAATATAATGTTACCATGGCGGAGACCTTATTCTTTAATATGATACCTCATTTATCTATATCGGTTAGATATTAAGGGAGATAAATCGCTCGTGACACAAAAATGCGTTATAGAAAAATTTATACTTTTTCCCTATAAGGGTTGAATTCCAAACACATCCTTTCTTAAAATATGATGTCACAAATCTGAGAAATTATTCCTCATAATCCTACCTCATTTATCGATTTTGGTTAGATATCCAGGGAGATAAATGGCTCGAGATACAAAAAAACGAATTTTAGAAAAAGTGACGTTTCTGCCCTATAAGGGTCGAATTACGAAAAATTGCTTTCTTGAAATATAATGTTACCATGGCGGAGACCTTATTCTTTAATATGATACTTCATTTATCTATATCGGTTTGATATTAAGGGAGATAAATCGCTCGTGACACAAAAATGCATTGCAAAAATATTGATACTTTTGCCCTTTAAGGGTTGAATTCCGAAAACTTTCTGGCTTAATATATGACGTCACTATAGCGGAGATCTTAATCTTTAAAACGAAACTTCATAATACGGTTTCAGATAGGTATCCAGGGAGATAACTGACTCGTAACACAGAAAACAGCATTTTAGAAAAATTTACATTTTTGCCCTTTAAGGGTCGAATTCCGAAAACTTTCTTGCTTAAAATACGATTTAACCAAAGTGGAGACCATAAGCTTTGAAATGACACCTCATTAATTGATTTCGGTTAAGTATGAAGAAAGATATAGGCTTGTGACAAAAAAATACCTTATAGAAATAATATATACTAGGCGACCCGTGCGAAAATTTCGCGAATAAAATACGACGAATAGTGAGGTTGAATGTTTGTAATATAATGAATAGTAGAACCGTAGTTTTGTAGCAAATGGTTTTTTTAGTCTAATAGGTACACAGCAAAATACTCACAACATATTATGAAACAGTTAGGAAAATTTCAAACACACTTTATTTATGACAAAGTGTCACTGACCTTGGAAGAATAAAACCAACCTTAACAAACTGCACATAACATATCAACATCTCTGTGATATTTGTTGCTGAGCGAATTACATTGGAATTGTATAGCAAAACGACAGTGTTTCCGTAAAAGAAACAAAAATATACGAAAAACTACTTATTGAATAAAAAAAAAAGTTTATTGACTTCTCTGTGATATCCGCTGCTGAAATCTGGGGACTTGGCTCTGAACAGTCTCATATGCGCTACCACTTTTAGCACCAAATTCTGAACATTTTTTTCTTAATTTATTATTTTACCTAGCTAGAGACCTTAATTTTTAAACCAATATGTCATTTATCGATTTCAGCTAGGTATTGAAGAAGATAAATGGCATATAATATATATATATAAAAAAAAATCAACACGTTCTATAACTAATATCGATACTTTTGCCCTTTAAGGGTCGAATTACAAAAAATTTCTTTTATAAAATATGGTATGACCAAAGCAGCCACCTTGGTCTTTAAAATGATACCTCATTTATCGATTTCGGTTAGTTATCAAGCAAGGTAAAAAAAAAAAAAGTTTTGAGAAATGATGTTATTTTTGCCCCTTAAGGGTGTAATTTGGAGAAAGTTTTTTCTTAAAATATGATGTGACGATAGTGGATAATTTAATATTTAAATCGATACGTCATTTATTGATTTCGATGATTTTACTTCTATGAAGATCGGGCCTCACTTTCCTGATACAGTTCCGCGCCGACAAGTTTCTTAGTGTTGGCGTTCACTCGATCGAAGTTTGTCCAAATGCACAGGGTGTGTCGTCCGACACCCGGCCATCATTGGAATGGTTTATGTTTTGACGCTGTGAAACCGTGTCGGCCTGCTGGATGTGGAGAAGCGCGTAGAGAGTTCGGAAATTTCCCTTCCCTTACGACCAAATGTTGTTTTCATGTTATTGTTTGTCTTAAAACAAGTGTCTTTCTTTTCATCCGCATTCATAAGATGTTCTTAAAATGTAGGAAGTGTTCTAGCACCTTCGCTTTAAAAAATCAAAACTTTTCCAGAGTTAAAGATCAATTTTAAGACCCATAAAAATTGCTGCCGAGATCTGAATTTTTAACGAGGACCTTCCACACCCGAATCGCACGCCGCGCCGTAACCATACGCCAGACAAATCTTGAAGTACTTAAAAACATGTATTCAAACACATAAAAGTGGATTCGTGTTGTTGATAGCAGAAATAGATGGTATAGAAAAAAAGTATGTTCATTTTATCATGTTTGCAAACTTATTTTTCATTACACCTACATTCGGACTGGTGACTCAAATGACTGCGGGTGATTTGGATACTGAAGGTCCCGGTTCAAATCCCGGCCTCGACTGTAATTTTTGCGTTCGTGAAAATTGACATTTACCTCTGGCAAAGCTTTTATCTGTTAATGCGAAGATTTTAGGACACTCCGTGGTTCGAATTTTACGTTAATCTGTAGGTCTCCTTTCCAAGTTAGGTGACTACGATATAGGTACACTGCGAGTTTCCCAATAAGAAACTCTGTGACTAGAACTCTGAGATAACATGAAATTATTATTTTTATTAAACCAAATCTTTACCGCCTATATTTAAATTAAAATATATTACAATCTTGTTCAGTTCTAAAAATAAAAAAATACTGAATGAATCGAAAAGATCAACCAGTTAGTTGATTACGTGAGTCAGATAAAGTATTTTAATGTACTTTCGCACCAAAACTGTGCAAAATAAAGTACAGTATAATAAAGTAGGGTGTCAAACATACCTGTCATCCCCAACACTGATTCCCTGAAACAATCACTTGAAAACGTTAAATGAGACTGAAGACTGAGTGGGAACACGGGCGAGTTATGGAAAAGTGTGGACGCGAGGGGATGAGCCGTCACTCGGCCGACTGTCGTTGCGGTGACGGTACAGAGCAGTATTGGCAAAGAGAAGCTCGACCTTTATACTTAGCAACTGATACACAAACTGGCGCAAATTAAAATCCCAACACCCAGACGGTGTTGTGATAAATGAATGAAATTTGGCCCCAAGTATGCCCACATGAAGAGTGTTTAATGATTTAAAATTGAAAGTTTTATATGTAATAGTATGTTTTTTTTAATTGTTTAACGTCTCTCTAACAACGTAGTCTTTAGAGACGGGAAAGGATGGGGGGCAAGGAATGGGAAGGAATTCGGCCATGGCCTTTTGAAGGAAGCATCCCGGCATTCACCTGGAGTGATTTGGGGAAACTATGGTAATAATATGAGAATTACGGTGCTATCTATTATGTAAATTGTTATTTTATATATATTATATATATATATATATATAACGTACTAGTGGTGTAACATGACAATTTGTTGTCCACCAGTTCTTGTTAGCTAAGTATGCTCAGGCGAAGAGTGACAACTCTCTACACCTAAATGTCTATCTGTTAGAGAGGTCGGAGAATTGACGTGTTTTAAAAGGGTGCATCATATCGTGAAATCTCCCAATGGATTGCCCGTAGTGCAATGTCAGTATACAGACTTGTTACACATTGATGAAAGAAAGCTCTAATACTCCTAGTGCAGGCCCAGATCCATACAAATGGAAAACAGCACGTAAATACCGCCAAATTGTGTGGATGGCTGTTGCTGGCAAATGGTTTACTGCACGGCAGATCCAAGCAGTGGTTACAGAGAGAGTCACCCCCCGCCCAGGACGATTGTAAACCAATTGCTTGAAGCTGGGTTACACTCTCTGAACTCTATGCAATGTGTCCCATTAATCTGATTTCATTGCCAGCATCAACTAATGTAATGTAAAACGCAAATGGACAGCTGAATGGCGCAGATTTGTATTTAGAGAAGAGTCTCGATTCTGTCTGTTGCAAAGTGATATTCGACGACATGTTCGCAGGGGTAGTGGAAAAACGGCTTACCCTGCTGTGATTTCAGAACATCACACAAGTCCAGTCACCGGTGTCATGTTTTGGCGGCAATCAGTTTCGACAGCATGACTGAGCCGCCTGTTGTTGATGGCACAATGACAGCCCACCACTATGTGGACGGGGTACTTCAACTTATTGTGATACTCTTTATGTTCACCATTCAAATCGCATCTTGCAACAAAATAATTCCCTTCCTCATACTGCGGCCATCGTTACACAAGCCTTGGAAGGAGTTTCGATCACAGTTTGAACAGCACGGTCCCCAGATTTGTCCCCAATAGAGCATGTCTGGGATACCAGGAGCAGACACATTAGATCACATCGTCACCCAGCACAAACTGTGCAACAAATGACTGCAAAAGACATGCAGGCGTAAAGAGAGATACCCCAAGCAGACATCCGAACATTTGTTGATTCAATGTCGGCGAGGATCCACGAATGTATTCGACAGAGAGGTTACTCATAATACAAATTTTCTTCTTCTCGAAATTTATTATGGAAAATTCTTAGAAATTATACGCTTATTTATTTCATCGCGATCATATTTGCATATTCTCGATCAATAGAAAGCACAGCAAACTTACATGAACTTAGAATTTAAGTGCTTACTATGTTACGCAAGATACGTGGTTCCGACCGTTTAAAACACATTACAAAAACTGATTACCAATGACAGAAGATACCATCAACGAACACTTGGACCCGTTCGGATTGACTTGAAACCTGACAGTACTGCTAGTTTAATGCAAAGTTTTTATTTGCATAAATTCGAATATGATACGATTTCATGTCCAGTATAGATGGTACGTATGCAGAGTGTAAATCGGATAACACGAATCTGTCAGATAATAAATTCAAAAATTGCTAGAAAATACTTCAAAGCACTTGTGAATCTTAGCTTGAAAGCTAATGGAATTCTAAATAAGCAAAACAATTTTGAAACCTAGACTACGTGTATTCCGACATACGCTTGGTTGCTTTGTTTTCATTTTCAAAGGAAAATCTAATATTTTCCTTTAAATATTTTTGAGAATTTATAATTTAAGTGTCGAATTGCTATGATTTTAGCAATTATATATATATATATATACTTTAATTTTAAAACTTCCTCTCATTAAACAAGAAAACTTACCGGTACATTATATCCACCGCCGCTTCAAACAAACCAAACAGTGACGGACGGCAAGCACAACAATCAGCGATTTCTTTGTGATTGTTGTAGCTACAGAGCGATGGTCTCTTTGTTTAAGCGCACGGTATTACCAACAATTATACTTTACTATAACTAATGAGCACCTGGATCGCATTTGAAAAAGCACTAGATCAACCTAAAAACAAATATTCATGACAATAAAAGTAGACGTGTTTCTACACATTACTATTTTCGAAATGCGGGTGTCACCCCCAAACGGGTGACACCCGGGGCGGACCGCCCCCACCGCCCCCCCCAGCTACGCCACTGGCGTTCAAAATAAAAACTGGTAACTTTCCATAGCATTCTTATAACAGAGGCGGACCTAGGAATTTTCCTAACCCGGCCAAAAGCTGAGAGATTGCCGCCCCTTCAACATTGTTTTACCGCCCTCATTGTTGCCACCCCGAGTGTCGTCGCCCCCCCCCTTTTTCTCCGCGGCAGTAGTGAAGCAGTTTTATATATATAAAAGTCGCCGCGACAAAAAAATTTCGCCCTTCAAACACAATTTTGGCGCCCCCCTCAGTTGCCGCCCGGGGCAAGCGCCCCTTTTTGCCCCCCCCCCTCTCCCCCATCCGGTACTGTCTTTAATGAGCTATTGTGGATCCTTCCTAAGATCATAGTAAGCAAACTTTATAGTGTGATTATACTAAATGACGTAACTTATCTTAAACTTCCTAATTCAATGCCTGTATTACTTTTCCCAGGTTGAGTGAGAAAAAGTGTCCTCTACCAAAACATGGACGGAAAAAGCAGTTGTGCAGAGTAGTTGTAAGAGATAAAACACTGCATAAAATAAAGTAAGGCAGATAATTTTCTTTTGCTGGGAATGAGGGTTCCTTGTTCTATCCATTATAAAGAAAAGAAAATAAGCTAAAAATGAGGACTATCTACATAAATCTTGCACCCAACCCCCGTATGCTAATAATTCAGAAACTTGTATAATTATTAGATTGTTCCTTTTGAACTAAATGAAATTTTTCGCTGTTCATGGTCTCTGCAGCATATTCTGTTATTCAAAGGCCCCCATCACTTTTTAACCATTTGACCTTTGCTTTCAATAGAATCATCTTCACTTTCAGTTTCAGATTAAACATTTAACGTCATACACTTTCTTCACCCACGAACCAAGTCCGGTATATGAGCAATAATGTTTGGGCCTGGAATTCAGTATGTTTGTTCAAATTCTCGTCCATTCGTCCAGATTTCAGTTTTCCCAAAATGACACCAAGCAAATGCCAGGATGGTTTCTTGAAAAGACTATTGCCAAATTTCGTCCCATTCCTTGTCGACAATCTCCTAATGATCACGATGTAGACAAGGTGTAAAGTATGAAGCCCATTCACTATAGTGTACAAACCATTGCAGTCTTGATCTGCCTATTTTACCTTTAATGGGTCTATTTTATTTCTTTTCTGTCATACTTTCCTAGACTGCTTCTACCTCTGAAATTTTTTCTACTAACATCTTTATCTTTCACCTGTTTTTACACAAATAACCCCTTTCACTTGTGATAGTGCCTCCCCACTTTATATCATCCTCCAATACATCAAACATTCCTTTCAGTTATATCTGTTCCATTTCTCCAGTTCTCTTCTATCATACTAAATACTCATCGAGTATGTCAATCCCATCCAAATGAGTCATTGTAAAAATGTTAGTGTAGTGTAGTGTTGTTTACTACAAATACATTAGTATTGTCATAACTCCTATAATATTTTTATCATATGTTTTACTTCATCAATATTCTCAAAATGTCTTTGATATCAGAGCTGTCCAAGAAGTTGGGAATTTTAACATTGATGGCTCACACATTAATATTATTTGTGTACTCTTTTTGAAACAAACTAGATGTAAAAATGATTTCGCAAGAATAGACGTAATTTTCATTCGTTCAAACAGCTATTAAGAATACATGTGATCCATAAAATTTTAAATGTTTTGCAGGGGATAAGATTAATCCAGGAAGAAAAATTAATAGAATTTTTAATTGGCAACTACTCCTACTCCAAAGAATAATTTCTTTCAAAGTTATCTAAAAAATAATTTCAAGTATTTTGTATATCTGTAGTTGATATTATTGATGCACACATTATTTTGTGCTAGTGCATCTTATCTGTTTTGTTATGTCCTGTAAATTGACTTCTTTTCGCATATCTTATTTTGAGATCTGTGAAAAATGAATGTATTGTACTGATATGTAAGATAGTCGTAAATATCTAAAAAGCCAACAATTTGTGTCATGGTAAAACACTATTCGCTACATTCATAACAAGTGGATATTCAAATTCTGGCAAGTACTTCCTTCGCCCATATTGTTTGTCATGTACAGGTCTGGATGTGCACACACCTTGTCACTATTATGTAATGTATTTATCTTGTTTTTGTTCGTGGTATCCCAGTTATCCTGACCCTGACTTTAGTGAGTAAAGGATTTACATTCTATTGTTTGATACTTCTTCATTTTAATTTAATTGTGATAAAGCATTTCCTCTGGTGGCAAAATTAATTGTTTGTCTCAGCTCATAAACTGTGTGAATCATGTTTGACTATGAAAGATTTGTGGCTAGAAGTTTCACTGTAATACGCATTTCTGTGATTCATTTTTCTGCCTCATTCTGCCTTTATCTTCTCTTCTCTTAGTTAAATATATTATTTCTCATAAATATTAATAAGCGATATCTCCAGTGTTTATTATGTGAGACTCTCATAGTCATAAATTGCCTGAAAATCTAAATTTTGAGGGCAACCAGGACATTGAATTTTCACTTTATATTGTAGAGATGTACCTGATAAACTTTACAGAATCTGGTAATATTACAATATTTTCATCAGTGCTGGTTTGTTCATGATCAGTTACTTCCAGGTCACATTTATATTTCTTGTTGCGATTAGTTTGTTTTAATGCAATGTTGTTTGTTTTAGTTTATGGTGTTAATAGAAAAGTTCTTGCGTCTATTAAGTCTGTATTTGAAGAAACTGTAATCACTTCATATTGGCTGTCACATTACTTCATAACTAAAGTGAATGCATTTTTGCATAAAACAAAGACCATAAGAAATGTGTTCTTTTTTTTAAAAGAAAAGAAAAATAATAAAGAAAGAAAATCACTGTATCACTAATGTAATTTCACAGGAAAAAATGGGTGATTGATGATATAAATATGCCTGTAAGATCATATAATGAGTCTGATCAATTGTTGCAGATAATAACCATTTTTTTTTTTTTCTTTCTTTCAGGTGAGTTCCCTATCAGTGCCATTAGCGTCTATGGTAAGTAATAAAATAGAAACCCATAATCAGTGCCATAATGTAACTTAAAGGAATTCCTCCACTTTAATATTTGTGTTTACTGTGCAAAAATCAGGGTTCACACTCTTTTAAAACAAAGTTGCTGTCAAGTAGATGAGCAGCACTATATATTTTATGAATAAGGTTTTTTTTTCCAAATTCCATACTGGGCATCTCGATATCAATTTTGCAAGGCACAACAAGCATCCTTTAATACAGTTCATGATAAATTTCTGTTTTGTTACCAGAAAATCTCTACATTTTAGGTATAATTACCCCATAGTAAACAAGCCTTTAATTATGTAAGACTGGAGATTTTCTCGGCGTTGTAAATGAATAAAACTTTCTCGGGTAGCTAGCCGAGTTAGTACATTGTTTGACCACGACGTTTCGGCGGTCACAATCTCTGCCGCCATTGTCAAGTGACTGACAAGTCACTGACAAGTCACTTGACAATGGCGGCAGAGTTTGTGACCGCCGAAACGTCGTGGTCAAACGATGTACTAACTCGGCTAGCTACCCGAGAAATTTTTATTCAAGCCTTTAATTCCTTGGGATCATTTAGAGGAGAGGAAGTACTTTCAAATCTGTGAAACAAATTATAGAAGAGACGAAAAATTGGGACAACCTAGAGACTGGTACAATAGAGCCATCTGACTGCAATGACAAATGCTGGAACAAAGTGGTACCGATTATAAGGACAATTTTGCTAGAGTTCTGCAGGTAATAATGCCATATTGACAACCAACTTGTTAAAAAAAAAGTGTTAGAATGCACACCTTCCACATGGGCGAACTGGGTTAGATTCCCATACGATGTGTAGTAAATTAATGAGGCTATGATTTGTTGGTGGTAACTGGGTCCAGTCACCGGGGAATGCAGCAGACAATGTTCAGCATATGTGCGCTTCAACTAGCAGCCAAGATAAGAACTGAGCCGAGAAGCTGAACAGTACCAGGAACCTGTGAACCTGAGCTGCAGCTAGGACACAAATGTTTGAAGTTTATAATTTAAACAAGTGAAGTTATATTAATGTAAATATGGATTTTTTCTCAATAAAAATTAAATTGTAAAAAAAGGTGGTTAAAGTGCTTGCTTGCAAAAAGTTTGCTGGTCCAGTCCTGGGTTCAAATCCAGGTGGGTGCAGTTGTGTTTGATCATATGAGCTAAGCCGTGTCATTCCGTGGTTCGAATTCCACATTAAACTGTAGGTCCCAGAGGAATCGAACTGGCCATCCTACCTCTGAAACAATGGCTTAGTATGCCTCCTTTCGGAGGATGTCATGTTTTATTTAGGTTTGTTGTATTTTAATATAATTTTCAGTTGTATTTTTTAAGGATATGAAATGATTCAACTGTCAGCAGGAGCACCAAATCATTTTAAAGTCATTTGGAATGGATTAACTTTCAGCTTAATGCTATATGAAATAAATAATAAAACTTCTTTGACTTGATTCCATTTATTAACACGTTTTCTAATACTTAAAGATCCGAAGATATGCAGGTCCCTTTCTAGCAGTAACTTTTACAACTCAAAGCGAACACACAAACTTTTCTCACACTCGCCTGATCTTATTGCTACCTCCTTTCTAAATGTTACCATAGCTACCAATTTCTTTCTCAGAGTAATTATTATTCTTATTATTTTCTTTAAGTAATCTGTTATACTACAAGGATCCAACCAACGTTCAGGATGTGGACTAAGTTTTTTTAATCAGGATTGACACCAGGTAATTTATTGATGATGCAGAATTACCAAAATGCATAGATTAATAATATTCATTCTATAACTTTAACAGCAATAAGCTTGGGGCCTCTTTCTCTGATACCTATTTAACGAAACAGGTGTACTTCTCATATTTTCATTCAGTGATGTCATATGGCATAATTTTTGGGGGAAACTCTTCACAAAGTTAAAAAAAAAATTCATAGCACAGAAAAGAGCTATGAGGATTTTGTGTAGGGTAAAACCAAGAACTTCTTGCAGACAACTTTTTAAAAAAACTCAATATTCTTACAATGACTTCTCAGTATATATATACTCTCTTGTGCTTTGTCATATATCATTTTAACCTGTTTACTTCTAATTCACAGGTACACAATTTCAATACAAGAAACAGACATAACTTGCACAAAACACAAACATCTCTGTCATTAGTACAAAGAGGAGTTAATTATTCTGGTATACATCTATTTAATAAACTTCCCAAGAGTATAAAACAGTTTGCAGATAATAAAGATATATTTAAAGAAAAACTGAGAGATTATGTTATTGGCAATTCTTTCTACTCCATTCAAGAATTTGAACAAATTAATTAATTGTATTGCGTATGACTTTTGAAAAATTCTGTTGTAAAATTTAATGTTGATTGTTATTCTCTTTATTTGTCTTTGGAACGTATAGTTGTTTTTACCATTATTATGACTCATAGTGTATGTATGTGTATTAACCATGACATGTTTCACATCCCAGAGGTCCTTCCTCAGCAGGGATCCATGAAACAAGATTGATAAATAAAATAAAATATAATATAATCACACTCCCACCTGTCTCCACTACTTTTCAACTGTGCATTAGAAAAAGTAGTGAGGGAATGGAGGAAAGCCATCAACACAAAGGGTGTTCAGCTGGGAAGAAATCCAAATAAAATCACCATAGATTGTCTAGCTTTTGCAGATGACATGGCGGTAATTACTGATTCACTGGATAGTGCAAAAGAACAAATCGAAGAACTGGAGAAACAGGCAGCCAAAGTAGGATTACATATATCTTATAAAAAAACACAGTTCATGACAAACATCAATGATGCTCCTCAAAATCTTAAACTTCGCAATGGAACAATAGCTAAAACAAATTGTTTTAAATATT
The DNA here is from genome assembly GCA_031002005.1 of Vandiemenella viatica. Lineage (NCBI taxonomy): Eukaryota > Metazoa > Arthropoda > Insecta > Orthoptera > Morabidae > Vandiemenella > Vandiemenella viatica. The sequence continues at coordinate 126,660,081 of CM061918.1, forward strand.
TAGGAGAATGGATAACAAGTGACACAAAAGAAAAGACTGCAATAGAAACTAGAATACATAAAATGGAAAGAGCATTTCATATGACAAAGAACATATATAACAAAAAAATCCTTATCATGGAACACAAAACTAAGGCACTATCAAGCAGTGGTTAGACCAGAAACGTTGTATTCGGCAGAAACGCTTAAGCTAACAAGATATGGGGATCTTGAAAAACTGGAAAAAGTAGAAAGAAGAATCTTGAGAAAAATACTGGGACCCAAACCTAATAGTAATGCTGAATACAAATTAAGACCAAACCGAGAACTATATTCAAAAATAGAAAAATTAACAGTTATAATGAGGAAAAGAAGACTGAAATTTTACGGGCACATATACAGAATGTATAGTAATAGACTAACAAAACAGATCTTCACCCTACTGAACAAATACAAATCCAAACCCACATGGTTCACTGAAACTGAAAAGGACATGAAAAATGCTGGAGTGAAAGCAGATATAATAGACAACAGAACACTTTTTAGAGAAGTTATTCACAAGGCAGGTTTTCAGGAGAGACAGAAATACATCAAGGGAAGGAAATGGACCCAGGAACAAAAGGAACAACACTCTCAAAGAATGAAGGAACTTTGGAAGCAAAGAAAATTAAATACAAAGAAACATAGCCAAAGTTGATTTATCGTACCCTCCAAAAGGGTTATTCGGAATAATAATAATAATAACACTCCCACCTTGGTACAATCAAGCTTGATACTAGTATGGCTTACCTTGTGAAGCATTTTCAGGACACACTCTTCTTCTACACATATTTCCAATACCACTGATAACAAGAATTGCTAAGCTAACTATTTTAACCTGAAAACAATATCGACAGGATTTGGGTTCATAGGTTCTTTAGTCTACGAGTGTTAAATGAGACACAAACACTGCTGAATTATATTATAATCCATTTAATACCAAAAAACTAACAACAATTAGTGTGAATGCCATCTACATTTATGACAAAGAGAAATTGACACAGTTTTTCGTTAATAAGATGAATCAAACAACTCAACTGCATAACTGACTACACTTTGGAGGTAACACTTTCTATGCTCAACTCAAACAAACAGATATATTAGGCCAAACACTATTATGGATTATGCAACCGGTCACTGATATAACAATGACGACTAAATCCTAGGGGCCACACATCGAAGCAAATGCAATGCTAGTGTAGGAAGTAATGTTAACCCAGTGGAAAAGTGGAAATGACATAAACTATTTTGGAAGAGAATCAAACACTTTGGAAATGTTTAAGACTAAAGGTTCTGGAGACAAAGTTGATGCATTGTGTGCCTTACCTGCAATAGGCGATTACATGATTACAGCTGGAGCGTCGGCCAGGTAATGGTGGACTGTAATGGCGTCTGCAAGTTTTGTAAAGCTAGAAGCATCTCTTCACCATTGGGTATAACAGAACTGCTCGATGTTACACTATGTTTTCTCCTACCACTAGCTTATACAGTAGAACTCAAATTATCCGAAGCAATTGGTACCAGACCCCATTAGGATAATCAAAATTTTTAATAATTGGATTTTTCCGAAAAAGGGTATATTTTAATTAATTACTGTATGTATCTTGAAAATGGGAGAAAAAACTATTTTTAAAGAAAAAGAGCTGTTAATTAATTAAATGAAAAGGCAACGCTTTTACACGTTAAGTGTAGTTACAAGTGCTGTACATTAGTACAGTATGTATGTACCGTACTGTAAATAAAAGTCATTGCTTGCTGAACACCTTGGTCAAAGTAAGTTGTTTGACTGTATTCATGCGTTTTCGGGCAACAAAGTCATGCATTCGCTTGACAGTGAGAAGTTGCATGTGGTTTGTAGGTAAAATCATTATTTTTTGAATCGCAGTAGTTTCCGTCTTAATTCAAAAAGCGATTCGGATATTCAGGGATTCGGATAGTCGGAGTTCTACTGTAGATGTATTGGAGAGGGGTTAAGCCTAGCATCTATGTGAAAGTTTCCAGGGTTTATAATGCTGACATGAAAATATGTTGCTACACTATCGTACGCTACACGTAATCTGAACCAGCTTCCGGTGTTCTAATCCTAACTGTGAAGCGAACTTACTTGTGATGTCTGAAGGCAAAAATTTATGCACCAACTCTCAATAGATATTTAAGTCGCATTACAACACATTTTGCATTCAACATCTTGGTCACCAATGTAACAACCGCTTGACAATGGCGGCAGACAGTGCTCATAAAAATGTCTTATTGAACCAGCGAACTTGCTCAGCTAGTTTCCCAAAAGGGTTTCATTCACCATTTAAGATTCTACAAACTGAAAACCCCCAAAGCACATACTTTTCAAAAAATATGTTAGCTGTTTTGTCTTAGCTATCTCATGTGACTATTATTAATTGTAATTACAACAGAGCTAATGCTCTGGTGGCAATTCCCCATGTCATCTAATTACTCCTTTTATATTATTTTTTAAAAAATTCATTTTATAATTGGGGTATTAAATTCCTCACCCATTTAATTTTCTGATTCACAAATTTTAATTTTAAATTCCTTAAGCGTTTGACATTAAAAAGGAGGAAAAAAAGACAGAGAATGTAGTCGTACTGACAGAAAATGAATCGCTGTTCCTCTGATAGGGGTTCACATGTATACAGTACTTTGAAATAACTGTTACCAGAAAAACTGGTTTTGCATAAACATATTGAGGCCTCGCACTGCAAAACTCTGTCAGTTCCACTGGAAGATGAAGTTAAAGAGCAACTTCAAAACATCGCATCAACCTGACATCCTGCCCCAGTGTGAAGTCCGAGAACATTTTATACCTTTGATACACCAGAAAAGCCTCCATGCTTTCAAAACTGATGTTATACACGAGTTGTGAGCTTTTTTTTGTCAGTTTCATAACAAATTAGACAGTAGTACAAAATGGTAAAGATGATTGTGTTATTTTTGTAGTTAATATGTAAATCATGCTGTACATAATTTTTGTTTTAAACCTAATATATTATATTTTATCAAAATTTAATTTTAATGAGCTTTCCTTAAACCAATTTGCTATTTAACTAAGTACTTAATTTTCATTAAATTCTAGGTTAAACACTTCTTGATTTTGGCAAATAATTGTAATAAACAAATTGGCTATAGGAAACAATAAAAATCAAAATTTGAATGGTTAAATTGCAAAATAATCAGATTGTCTTGAATTCAGATACAAAGAATAGGTAACTGTGCATAGTATGGAAGTATTGCTGACACACTAGTAGAAGAAAGATGGCTGTCGAAAAGTTGTTTTTAAGTAGACATCAAAGTTAATTAACGTAGTATGGACTAGGGAGAATAAAATTTTCGTACACACTAAAGATTTCTAAAGGGAAGTAATACAACAATATAAAATTTAGTTGTGAAGACCAAATCCAGGTAAAGACTAGGTTACACTTGGGTATGGAGTAGACAGATTCTTTAAGCTAAAACAAAGACCTTTATGGTAAAAATAAATTTTGATGCAACACTGTAGATAGGAGGCAATCGAAATGTAAGTAATAGTACTAATTAATTTAATTTACCGTACCTGTCATTTATCTGCTGTTGTTTTATATTTTTCACACCGTCTCCAAAGCTACCTCTTCTTTGATCTTTACTTTGCACTCTGATTACCTCTAGACGATGATAAAGATTTATTATTTTCAATGCATTCCTGAATAGCAATGAAATGCAACACTGATTTCGCCTTTTGACAAGGAGGTGTATTGATCACAACCATGATTCTTAGATCAAAAATAAATTTTGTTAAAGTTGGCATTTCTCTTTTGAATGAAATTTTGCAGTGTTATATCTAAGTATTAAGGTTTGAAGACATGAGAAATTTACTTTTTGCTATTTGGAAGAAGATAATTTTACTTTACTTAAATGACATACATATCAGCAACATCATCATCTTCCATTCACAAGAATATAGGTCTCTTATCTTCACCCTATTTCAAATAATTAAAATTGTCTACTAAATCAAATTTCTATAAGTTTAACTGTTTTGGGTATGTTTTTATTTATGTTTTCGGATGACGACTGCTATATCTTGTCTTATGTCAGGTGCAGAGAAACATAAAATTGCTTTGTACAAATCATAGCATATTTGGCATGGTTTCACTCTATCAATACGAGAATCTCTGATTGTATTTAGTTTTACGTGTGACACATGACGTTTATGTAACTCTGCAGAAAGAAATAATAAAAGCACAATGTATCAGCAGTTAACATTAATGGATACTTCACATGATATTTAGTTCTGGAAAAGCTTAAATTTGTTAATATGCAGTATAAGGCCTTGTATGTTTATTTCCTGGTTCAAATTGCAGAGAACTTAGAGTATAGAGATTGGCCATCGTCCCTCCTTTGTATACCTCCGAAGGAAGAACCCATCAAACCATATATTTTTGGCCTAACGTTTTTGAAATTTACCTCTCATCAAGCCATTGGTCACTTATTTATGAAATTTGTCAAGGAATTTAAAAATAACTATTTGTTTTCTCCTTACGCTAAGAATTATGCATTTAAGATGTTAAATTCAGCACTTAAATAAATGAAATGGCGTTAGTTAGGTTTTTTTGGCAACAGCAGAAGCTGTTATTTTTATTATTTTCTTTCTAACTACTGAACTATTCTACAAAACATTAAATGAGCAACTTAACTAATATATTCAAGTAATGTACAAAGCTTACATTATATTTTATAAAGTTAGTAAAATTGGAAGTGTGGCATGTTTCACTGGTTGGTTTTGTGCGGTTTTATACTGTCCCTTACATGCTATGCTTACAATTGGTTTAAAGTGATTAAAAATATTTTTGGAATATATAAATGAATTCCTATATCTAAAACTTTAATCTCACATCAGACACACTCACAAATGTCCAATAAATAAATTTTCTATTACATCTTCAATAGCTGAATTACACCTACCAACTCATAACAGTCTAATAATCTTACAGTTAATACAGAACAGTGGACCAGTTGCTTTACAGAAAACAGAATCACACTTGTAACACTCGCAAGTGTCTCCTAAAAGTACCGTTACAGTCCAAGTACATAATTACACTTGTCACTCACACAGATGTGCTATAACACTTACTATTTCATCCCATGTGCAGGATCACACTTGTAACTATCACAGGTGTCATACACTCTTGCTGTTACTGTCCGAGGGTGGAATCACACTTGTTACTATCACAAGTGTCCCACAACATTGTTGTTACAGCCCAAGTTCACATTAAATTTATCATTCTTACAGGTGTCCTGTTAGACTGACGTTACAGCCAAAATAACAGCATCACACTTACCACACTCACAAGAGTCCAGTAACAATACTGTAATAGCCAAAGTAACAGCATAACACTTGTCACTCTCACAAGTGTCCTGTTACAGGACAAGTAACAGCATCACACTTGCCACTCTCACAAGTGTCCCGTAACACTGCTGTTACAGGACAAGTAACAGCATCACACTTGCAACTCTTACAAGTGTCCCGTAACACTGCTGTTACAAGACAAGTAACAGCATCACACTTGCCACTCTCACAAGTGTCCCGTAACACTGCTGTTACAGGACAAGTAACAGCATCACACTTTTCACTCTCACAAGTGTCCTGTTACAGGACAAGTAACAGCATCACACTTTTCACTCTCACAAGTGTCCCGTAACACTGCTGTTACAGGACAAGTAACAGCATCACACTTGCCACACTCACAAGTGTCCATTAATATTAAACTTTCCTTAATGTTGCTACTTCTTCAAACAGGTATCTATAAGTTGTGTAAAAGCATGTAGACACCAGTTTCCCCTTGTAGTGACGGAGTACCTGTAGTTTCTTTTAGCCCAGGGATCATCATGGCCTCGATTCTGCCAGAAATGTTCAATCATTGCTTCTCTTGATATAGTGAGGTCGTCGAACAATTACACAATGCATGTGTTTCGCAAGTGGGATGAGTTTGATCCTGAAATAGCGGATTTGATAATTTCTCCAGTTTTCTAGTCCTGTGAAATAAAGAAAAACTTATTTTTATGATTGAGTGTAACTGATAGGCACTTTCTATTTGTGTAAAAACTATCTTATAAACATCTACAGAAAGGCTTCACTCAATAATGTGATCTCTTGCCGAAGAGGTACGACAACAACAGTTTATCTCAAACAGTGAAGAAAGTTTAAGATTTTTTTTTGTTTCATACAGGTGTGAAGGGAGATTTCCTGAAAGGCATAAAATTAATTAAAATTGGTCAGTTATTTCAAGAAATTAAAACTAATGTAGTTATTTCAATTGTGAAAACTGTAGGAGATGTATACGTTTTCTGTCCACCATTTTAGCCCTTCTGGAAGTTATATAAAATGATCTTTAGCACAGACGAGATCTAATCACAGCAAACAAAAACTGTTGTAATAATACAGAAACTCAACTGTTTTGATTTTGATTATTATTCTTGTGACCTGATCAAAAAACTTTAATTGAATTTAATCCAGTTGTGATGGAGTGCATGCTACGATGACCATTTCCCTAATTATCTATTTACCACCTTTTATTATTGTCCTTTATACTTGGAGAGTATACTTTTGCTATTTATGAATTTTGATTTTAAATTATCACTTTGTTTCAAAATTTATTCCAGTCCCTAACACCCTTACCCATGAAAAAATCTTTTCCCACTCCCTTATTTATGAAATGGAGTGGCAGCTTGTGAATTTGGTTATCTTTTCGCTTTCATGCTTTACTCTAAATTCTTTGAACAATATCCCCTAAAGCTTCACCAACATACACCTTACACATTCCCAGCATTTTCTTTAGCCTCCTCTTGTCCTCCAATGATTCCTAACCCAGCTCCTTTATCATATCAGTTACTGATTGGGTACTGCGATAATTTCCAGAAACAAATCTAGCTTCTCTTCTTTGCACTCCCTCCAACTCCTGTATTTGATAACCAAATTGTGGGCCCCATACTACACCACCATATTCAAGCAATGGTCTGACCACAGTTTTTTAACCCAAGTCCCTAATTTTTCTGGTACGTCCACCCATCACCCTCTCCAGTAAATGAAGGGTTTTGAAACCATTCACTACCACATGTTTATTATAAAATGTCTAATGTTTAAAATATAGTAGGACTGCTGTCTATACTCATTAAGTATGTAAATGAGTCATATTTTTATCCAGTGAACATCTACAACTTTAAATAAATAAATAAGAAACACAGTCACCTGTAAACCAAATAAATAACAATTCATGTCCTGTGGTTACCATTGATTATAAAGTGAGAAAAGTTTAGCAACAATTATTGTTGTTGTTGTTATTCTGTACAAAACAACCACTATATTTGTCTATTAATTTATGTCAGTTACATCAATTTACTTACTTTCAAAGTTAGGCAACTCTGGACTCGCTTCTCCTATGGCCTCACTTGCTCGTAAGATGTAATTATTTTCAGATGGTCTCATTTTGTCTGAGGTAACTGAAAAAAAGTAACTCAGATTATTTTTGTAACAATGACCATGATATATTTGAATATTAATAACTATTCCAGGAAACTGTACCTACATTTTGTTAGTTAATTCAAGATGCAATACCATTTGAGCTGATATTTTGTTTCATTGTCATAGCTAAAGAGTTGTTTCGTGAAAGTTTGTGTTTTAAATTTGAAAAGTGCAAAAGATATTAAAATGAATTTAATTTTACTGAATTTGCAGTTTGTGCACCAATGTTAAATTTCCTACTCACAGATTTTTCCCCTACCCCGTACCTGCCTTTTGCCCTCTACAAATATCAACTTTAAATTTTTTCACTGTTTTTGGCAAATTATTAATCATCTCCCTTGTAATTTATTCCAATCCCTGACCCCATTACCTATGAAAGAAAATTTTTCAACACCCTTGTTCCTGAAAACGAGTGACAGTTTGTGGTCATAGCCACCTTTTCCCTTCCATTTACCTATCTCAATTCCTTCACCAATATTTTTCCACACCTCATCACAAATATGTGCCTTATACATTCCCACGACTCTCTTCACCATCCTCCTGTCTTTCAATGAGTCCCATTCCACCTCATTTATCATATCAGTTAAAGATTGTGTTCTCCGGTAATTTCCTGATACATATCTAGCGGTCCTACTTTGCACGCCCTCCAACTCGAAAATGTGGGTCTCATACTAGACCACCATATTCAAGTAATGGTCTGACTAAAGTTTTGTAACCCAATTCATTTACTTCTCTCGTACATCCCCTCATCACTCTCTCCAACAAGTAAAGGATTTTCAAACCTTCTCCTACTACCTGTCCAATGTGTCCTACCCATTTTAGTTTGAGGTAATTTCAAATCTCCAACAAGCAATTCTGACCCCATCCTATATAAAATCTTTAAGTTTTTTATCTGTTTCCCAGATGAGTTGACTCTTCTTTGCATTTATCTTCATAAACCACCTAGATATCCTGCCCAGATCACCCTGTAACTGTTCACAGTCTTCGATCACTTTGACCCTATTACATAGCATTACATCATCTGCAAACAACATAACTTCTGAAACACATGTACCACTGATGTGGTTGCATATTAATCTCTCCATAATTTACCTCCCACTGACGTTAAACTGATTGGCCTGTAATTTTCGACCCTATTTGTCACCTTTCCTATATAGACCGGTACTACTATTACACTTTTCCAGTCCTCTGGTAAGCAGCAAATATCAAGAGACAGTTTAAATAATGTCTCAAGGTAAGATACAATGTCGCATCCGGCTATCTTTAAGACATCTGTAGTAATATTATCTATACCAGCCGCTTTATGTGTATTTAACTTTCTTAATTCCTTTTTATCCTCAGGATGAATTTAAACCTTTTTTTTTTTTTTTTTTTAGTCTGCTCTTTTCTAATTGTGTGATAAGCTTGTTCTCCAATTTACACCCTTCTATTCCTGAATCATAGATTCCAATAATCTCACTAAATACGGTATGTTATTTTTTTCAAATCCTCAGTAACTTCTTCTCCATCCTTATCAATAATTGTCTCAACATGCTTGCTGACCCTTAGTTTTCTAGCATAGCTATAGAAATTTCTAGATGCATCCATCAGTGATCCCCTTGCATCAGTAATATTCTTCATAAACCCACCTTCTTTTCATTTATTAGTTCCTTGATAATTGTTTCAAGTATTCCCTTCTGTCTTGCTGTCTCTTAACTCTGTTATGTTCTCTTCCCACCAACCTCTTTAACCTCCTCAGCTCCCTTCCTGGTATGTAGGTTACATACTTCTCTTTATTTCCTGCTTAGGAATAAATATTTCTTTTCCCTTTGACTCGACTGCATTCCTTGCATTTGCTGAAACTTTCTCAGAAATATCGCATCAGTTCTAAAATCTGTGCCTTTTTTTAATTGTATCTATTTCCCCCATCAATTTTGGTCACTGGTCCTCTAATATCCATCAGGAATATTTCATGATCATTTATTCCTTCACTTAATTGAGACCCCACAAGGTTATGATCGGGCTTTATTAGGAATATATCCTACATGTTTCATCCCCTTGTGTTTTGCTCTACTGCTTGTGTAAAGCCTCCTTCCCTTATTAAGGTATATCCAAACCTCTATTGCATTGTTTTTTTAGTCTTATTTACCAGTTGACACTTGATAAATTGAAATCCCAACCAATAATGCTCAATCTACTCTTACTTCTGAACTGTTGAATTTAGCATCTCCCCAAGAGCCTCATCTTCATCATTCTGTTAGTCTGATTTTTCCCTTTTTTATTACTACCCTAGAAATCTACCCCATCGTCATGATCCATAAACACTAGTGAACTGTAGTAGTCTTTGCTAACCAGTATGAAAACCCCTATATCTCTGCGGTACACCTGTAACCATAGGGAAAAACCTCATTTCCTAGTACTTCTTATTTCAACCAAGATTCTAACCCAATAATTACTTATGGTTTGTGCCAGAGCAGATTAAGTTTGCAAATTTTATTAGTTTGTTTATTATACTCCTACAGTTCACAAGTAAAACCTTTAATACCGTACTACTTATTAAGCCGATAATACTGTATATTCTCCTAAAACAAATATATTACTTTTATCCTTGAGTTTATTTCAGTCATATAGCCAGTGTATATCTTCGTATAAGGTGCGTCGGCCGTTCCTAGCATCATCAAAAGTCAAAACGAAAAGTGAGTTAAACCTACGCTTAAAACTCGGCAAAAATGTACACAGCATTTTCACGCAAATACGATTTCAAACATTTTTTAACTCTATTCGCAGCATTGATACTCAACTCTGTTATAACAATATTAATATCGAGCTGCCGCGTTATAGGACCGGAGTTGTATTAGATTTTAGCGAGTAATTTTCATTGCGATACACATCGCCTAACATGGCGCTCATGAAATTACGAGTAGGCCTAATAACTAAATTCCTCGTGCCTTTTGCTATAACCAGAACATTGTGGTCCGAACTGCATTCAACAAAAACCTGAACTAAAATTGCCGCTTCAAAATCAAACTAGGCAGATGCACCTAAACACACGTAATACATCGTAAACTTCATTTCGGGTAATAACAACATTGCCTACATTAGGATCCATAGTTCGCGCAGCGCAGGTTATCGCAATATACATCATTATACACCTTATGAACTGTAACTGGACTAACGCAAGTGCAATAATAGGCCTACATTCACAATATCGTGATGTAAATTTGACCCAGATTTTGTTATGGCTTGTTACAGATTTGGAATAAAAGAATTAGATGGCTAATATTTACTATGAAATATAGGCCTAAACTAAGATTTTGAATCAACACGCTTTAAGCAACACTCGTCGATCACGGAAATACCGATATATGACAGTTTTCAAGAAACCATATGAACACTTATACGAAATTGATAGAAGTATAGGGCCTACACGTTAGAGTTACCGAGGGCAAACTAATTTTAATTCTATTAAGGCGTAATTAACAAAACTCGAGTCACTGATGACGTGGAATGTAGGCCTATGTGAACAAAAAATAAAGATTTAAGTCTCCAGTTTGCAAGTTTAAGGATATGCCTACACCTTTTTCAAAGCGTTTCAGTTATTAGTTAAGTAAAAGAAATATTATTATTTATTTTAATCATTTTGTAATCAAACTGGAAAGCAAAGCTATTAAATGATCTGGGAGAGCCATATCACTAACTCATATTACTAGTTCGTTTCTCCGTCCATTTTTATAGTAGGCCTATCAAATCACTGTCTGTTTAGAAATGCATTTACGCTGTTAACAGATAACTGTTATCTCCAACACAACTGATTCAAGTAATTTGCTACAACAATGTTGTACTTACTGCTACTGATAAAGGCAAGCAACGACGACCGACTGGAAGAAGTTGCAAGATGGCTGGTGGTAAAATCATGCGATGCCGTTGTCAGCCAATCAGAAGACGCCTATTCATGCATGGCGTGACAAAATAAATCTTTACACCAGACGGTTTCAGAATTAATTTTTGCATCCAGCGTTTATTACTAAAAAAGAATCGTAAATTTGATTACAAATCTATACTTAAATCGGTTTTATAAACAAAATATTTGTAGGGAAAGTTCTTGGACGAGTCTGCTACATGTAGGAGGTGTGTACTTATGTACCCCCTCTTCTTACCGGAAACTGTAAAACGAAAACACCCATTCTTCATGAGCATATCGTATTTCGACTCTGTACCTTCTATTTAGTTTCATATCAGTTTGTAAAATCTCTCAGTCTGGGATTATTATATCGTCATGAGTTATTTTAATTATTATTATCGATAAAAAAATAATGTGGGGGGAGTGGGGTCGTTGTAGCTTCCATATTAACCTAGGTACCTGTTTACTTTGAACATTACGCTTTCTCACAATACAAAAAAAAAAAAAAATACAATACATTCATTTCCCATTGATCCCAATATAAGAGACTGGCTCTGTGGGATGTGGAAAGTTGTCAATTTACAGATAAACAGTTGCATAACAAAATAATAAGTACACCACTAGAAGTACAGTCATAGTATATGGTACATTAAACACTTCCATTACAAAATAATACATACACCAGAAGATGTACAGTCATAGCATATATGGTACATTAAAAAAAAAAATCCATAACAAAATAATACATACACCACAAGATGTACAGTCATAACATATATGGTACCGTAAATAATTACGTAACAAACTAAATACATACACCAGGAGATGTACAGTCATAGCATACATGGTAAATTAATTATGTGAACTATATTTACACAAGATACTGGCAGTTATTTTTTAGATACCTTAGAAATAAATTCTTCGACAGAGTAGAAGGAGTTGTCAATTAAAAATTCTTTCAATTTTTTCCTGAATTTATTCTTATCATCTACTAGACATTTAATATGTGTTGGGAGCATATTGAAGATATGTATCCCTGAATATCGGACCCCTTTTTGAACAAATGACAATGACTTGTAAGTCTTGTAAAGATCATTTTTACTTCTAGTGCCATAATTGTGTATTTTACTATTTGTTTCAAACAAAGTATAATTTGTGACTACAAAGGACATTAATGTGTATATATACTCAGATGCTAATGTTAAAATGCCTAACTTCTTGAACAGCTCTCTACATGAAGTTCTATTGCTAACCCCACACATAATTCTTATTACACACTTTTGGGCTCTGAACACTTTGTCTCTATGGGTAGAATTGCCCCAGAATATTATTCCATATGATAATAAGGAGTGAAAATAAGCAAAATAAACTAGCTGCCTCATACGGAGATCACCTAAAGCTGAAATTGTACGAATTGCAAATGTGGCTGCTCCCAATCGCTTTAGTAAGTCAGAAACATGTACTTTCCAATTTAAATTATGATCAATATACAAACCTAGAAATTTCACACTATCTACCTCTTGAATGGACTGGCCTGCACATTTTATGTCTATGTCAGGTGTTAATCTGTGTGATGTACTGAATTGCATATACTGAGTTTTATCAAAGTTTAAAGACAAGCCATTAGCTGTAAACCATTTATTAATCAGTTCAAAGACATAATTTGAAATATATTCTGTAGATAAATCTGGAGTGTTTTTTAATTCCTATGTTTGTGTCATCTGCAAATTGGACAAATTTTGAGTTTTTAGATGAAACACAGGGTAGATCATTTATATAAATTAAAAACAATAGTGGCCCCAATATAGAACCCTGAGGTACTCCACATCTGATTAATTTCCACTCATAAAACAGTGGACCTCTTAAGGCAGCCTTAAAATTCTCCATTGACACTTTCTGTTTTCTATTTAGAAGGTAAGAACTAAGCCATTTATTAACAATGCCATCTATACCATAATACTTAAGTTTCTGTATCAGAATTTTATGATCTACACAGTCAAATGCTTTAAATAAGTCACAAAAAATTCCCACAGGGATTAATTTATCATTTATTCCTTCTAAAATATTGTCAGTATATTCATAACAAGGTGTTTTACAAAATCCCCCCTCCCCTTTTCCTTTCTACACCTCCTCAACCTAAATATACCTATTTAGTTTTGCATTTCAGTATACCGTTTCATACATTTTGTACAAAGTTTTCTGATAATGTGTAATTTGATACTGACACACAAGACTTAAGAGAAAAATTGTGCTCCTTTTTCCAACATACCCCACCGAGATCCATATGCGTCTGAAGAAATTTTGCATACATATACTTTTTTTAAAAAATAGAAAAAAACTGTTGGTGTTTGATTTACAGAAATCTAAACCCTCTCCTCATTTCCCCCCTCACCTTAATTTCTGCCACTGCTGTTCATACAAACCCACAGTTTTTATCCGATTTTGATAGTAGTTAGCATACGTATACCGTACTTCAAAACAAGGTGATATGGTAGCTCAATGGCTGGGGTGCTTACTTCCAAAAGTTCTTGTTACGGGTCACAGGTTTAAATCCTGCGATGAGTTGGTATTTTTAGAAGTTGTATTTGAGATTATATAATAGAATTTTAGTTTTTGAAGTAAAAACTTCTTTAGGCGCGTTAGGCAATTTTGGAATGTGTAAAATCATATGAATTCGTATTACCAATATTCTATGTTAATAGTATACCTGTTGTGCTCTAGTGGCTCAGGTGTGTGACTGGCGAATGAATGGTACCCAGCTTGAATGTATGTCTCGGCGGGTATTTTCATAGACCATTAAACCTACCTTCACATCTAGCATAGCTTTCTGTGTAATTTGAAGTAAGGCATAATGGTTCCGTTTTTTTTTTTTTTTTTTTTTTTTTTTTTTTTTTTTTTTTTTTGGATTGCACTTTAAACTATAGGTCCCTTGTACCTGGTAGCACTACCAGGTTAGGTTAAGGCAGCTAAGACAGGAGTGGATAGCGCAGTCAATAGAAATCCTGTCACCAGGTCATTACATCCATATGGAATTATTGCTATTTAGTATATCTGTAGCTATAAGTATTATGTGTTGTGCATGTGATATTTATAGTTGTAAGTTTTCACTTCTTTCGGCAGACCCCAATGATTGCCAATTGGTTTTTTTCTTATGTTCTCTTACAGATCTGGATTATGTTGATGATCCTTTAGTTTTACATTAACATACTCTTGTCTATCTGCATATATTCTCTTACATTTAATTTTTTTTTCTTTGGGAAAACTGCTTTCTTTTTACACTTTTTAAAAATTGCAATAATATTGTTTCCAGCATTTTTAGTCATCAGCTATTAACTAAGCATAAGTGGCTACCATTGCGACAGCCAAAAACGTAATTTGAAATCAGTGTGATATCACTCAGTATTGGTCTGTATAGGATTAGGACTAATCACAGAAGATGTGACATTGACCCTGGAATGTTACTGTGGAGGACATTGCCTAATGATCCACCACATAGTGCAAGTGTCGCTTAAGGCAGTGTCCTAACCAAATTAATGATTTTATGAAAGTTAATGACATCGCAATTCATAATGTTTGCTGCCTAGATATAAGCTTGTAACATTTTCTTTTACATTTATTTTATGTGATATTGTCTGCTGATTTATATTAATGTCATTCGCTTAGTAATAACAACCACATGCAATTTTTGTTTTGGTTGTTAACTGCCATGTCTTCACATTTTTGATACTTCCCTTTCTGTGCCTTCTTCGTTAATAGAATTCACTGCATTGTTATCTTTAATTATGCCTCTACTATTTGGCAGCACAACCTTGCTCTTATGAAATCCAGATTTCACTTCTAAAAACACAACTGTCTTTAAAATCTTAACTTAACATTCCATTTCCTAAGTATGTATTCAGCAAAACATGAAACTGTGTGTGTGTGTCCTTTCTGTAACTACTATTCTTCACTATGCCGCAGTTTGATTTTTCACTATTGTTTAAACTTTTTTCCATTGCGTATACAAGGCCCAATTAGCAGACAGGGTACTACCATTAATAACACTTTCTTCTAGACAATTTAATTAATGTAACATAAAATGTACTTACATGTCTGTGCTCCACATTTTAATCAATTCCATCAGTACAAAATTCAGGTTGTAACAGAGAAGAAGTCCACTTTGCCAGGCCAGATTTTTGCTTTCATCCATCTCACATCTAGTTTCATGTAATCCTCCTCTGCCTTTTCCAATCTTTTCATCAGAACATTCTTTGAACAGTGTATATCCTCAGATGCCTCCTACACATTGTTGGATCTACGTTTGGGGAGGGGCAAACTGGTGAACTTCACGCAGGTGGCAACTTCATGGGGGTGCAAAATCATGTTTGAAATGATGTCAATCTCAAGTTTCTGCCCTGGCTTACAAAATTTGTAGATTTTTCACTGATCCTTTGTATATTGTACATTTCCTTCCTTCAACTGTTTCCATCACTAACAATTTAATCCATGCCTTAACAAACTTCTTTCCTCACCTATCACTTTCAAAACAAATTCATTTTGTACCTTGCCAATACACTTAATTTTCCAACATAATTGTGAGATAAATGATTTTGTTGTTTTCGCAGGTGTCATATTACAAATATAAATACTTATGGGATTAAGAATATAACAATGCAGTGATAATCCCATAAGCATTTATATTTGTATCATTGTGAGATGTTTTCCAGTTGATGGAAAACATGTATTCTTAGTATTGGTGAAGTATAATTGACAGAGAACTGGAGAAATTTAAGACATTAAGAACCAATACAAAATTTTTAGTAGGTGGGAGTAAAGAGTTTGAAATTGTGTTGCAGCAAATTATGATAAAGGCACTGACCAAGAGTGATATGGAACATAGAGTTTCAATACATTATCAGAACTATATCAGGTAGTGGTGAAATATTTTTTTAGTTATAAATTCTAAAAAATGAAAAGTCTTTATTTGAAGAGCTTTAAAATTAGAATTTTGGAGAAATGAAGAAAAGAGGTATGAACATTAAAGCTGCCGATGGGAAACCTCTTTTAAGGTCAGAAGATAGAGCTAACAGATGGAAGGAATACATTGAGAAACTGTATGTTGGGGACGACTTGAACAATAGTGTATTGGAAAAGGAAGGCGATGTCGACATGGATGACTTAGGAGATCCTGTTTTGAGGACAGAATTTAATAAAGCTCTGAATGACTTGAAAGCAAATAAGGCAGTTGGAATTGATGAGATCCCTGCAGAACTTCTTAAATCTCTAGGAGAGGAAGGAATCGAAAGATTATTCAAGCTGATATCAAAAAGTTATGAAACAGGAGAAATTCCAAATGATTTTAATAAAAATATCATTTTCACACTTCCAAAGAAAGCACAAGCTGACAAATGTGAGAATTATCGCACAATTAGTCTAACATCACATGCTTCAAAATTACTGACCAGAATAATATACAGAAGGATGGAAAGAGTAGTAGAAGAGATAGTAGGTGAACATCAGTTTGGGTTTAGGAAAAATCGCGGTACAAGGGAAGCAATTCTGTCTTTAAGATTAATACTTGAAGGGCGGATCAAGAAAAACAAAGATACTTTTATGGCATTTGTTGATTTAGAAAAAGCTTTTGATAATGTTAGGTGGGACAAGATGTTCAAAATTTTAAAGAAGTCAGGTCTAAAGTATCGAGATAGAAGAATCCTCTATAAACTATATAAGAATCAAGTGGCTGTGATAAAAGTAGAGAATCACGAGAGACATGCATCAGTTAAAAAGGGTGTGAGACAAGGTTGTAGTCTATCCCCGTTAATATTCAACTTGTATGTAGAAGAAGCAATGAAGAAAGTCAAAGAAAAATTTCCATGTGGCATAAGTTTTCAGGGAGAAAAAATCAGTATGCTACGATTTGCTGACGACATTGTCTTATTAGCAGAAAGGGCTGAGGATATTGAGAAGTTATTGAATGGCATGAACAAAATACTGAAGGAAGATTTTGGACTGAATATAAATCAAAGTAAAACAAAAGTGATGAAATGTAGCAGAAATGACACCAATACTAGCAGATTAAATATAAAAATAGGATCTGATGCAATAGGAGAAGTGAGTGAGTTCTGTTACTTGGGGAGCAAAATTACAACCGATGGCCGAAGCAGGAATGATGTTAAAAGCAGAATAGCACTAGCAAAAAGAGCCTTCATGAAAAAGAGAAACCTTTTAGTTTCAAATATTGATCTAGGAATTAGAAAGAACTTCTTAAAACTCTATGTGTGGAGCACAGCACTTTACGGTAGCGAAACATGGACTTTAGGAATACCGGAAAGAAAGAAACTTGAAGCATTTGAAATGTGGTGCTACAGAAGAATGCTGAAAATTAAATGGACAGACAAAGTAAGAAATGAACGAGTTTTAGAAATGATGGGTGAGAAAAGAAGTTTATGGAGGAAGGTTACAGGAAGAAGAGACAGGCTGGTAGGTCATATTTTGAGACATGCTGGATTGGTTAATTTGTTAGTGGAGGGAACAGTTGAAGGTAAGAACTGCAGAGGCAGACAGAGATTAGAATATATGAAGCAGATAATTGAGGACGTGGATTGTAAGGGGTATGTAGAAATGAAGAGGTTAGCACAGGATAGGAAGGGATGGAGGATTGCATCAAACCAGTCTAAAGACTGACGACAGCAAAAAAAAATGTTTAGATGAAGAGGTTAGCTGGAGATAGGAAAGGGTGGAGGATTGCATCAAACCAGTCGAAAGACTGATGACAGCAAAAAAAAAAAAATTGTTATGGAGCACCTGCCTACAGAGATCTTGAGAAACCATGGGAAACTAAGATCTGAATTTGCATTCAAGAGTAGCCATTGTTTTACTCCACAAAACCAGATACTTTTGAACATAAGATTGACTAGGATCAAAGGTAGATGGGCTGTTAAAACATTTTGAGATTTGATGAACATACTATCAAAAAGTTCTGAAGAAGGCTCAAAGACCAAAAATATTTAACATCGTGGCAGAAATCCTGTGACCTTTTCAATAGACAGTGAAACTGATGATGCACATATATAACTGCAGAGTTAAGCCACAAAAGTGGCAAATGGCATAAATTTATAAGTTTCAACTCTGTTTTAGTTCTCAGTGTGATGTACTTTATGGTTGTATTTGTATTTGCCTAGCTGATTATTAATTTCCTTTTCCAGTCTTTGTTGTTTTGGATATTTATGACAGAATATCAAGATTTAAAGAACTAGTCAAATAAAATATGATTACAGAATTCAATATTTTTTAGAGATAAAAATATCTCTAAACAATACATATAAATCAGTCAATTGAGTTTTTCTGCAGGGAAAATATAAAACACTATTATATATCACTCCAGCAGAAACAGTGACTTCTTTGTTTTCCTGATGACTTAATGTTGCATATCTTGTAAGTTCTTTCCCTAATTAACAGTTAGTTTTATTTAAGATCTTAAATCATTGCTAATGTGGCATAGTTTTGACATTGACAGGATTGTTGGTTATATATACACCTACACTTGAACTCCATATATCTCTGCAATGAGACAATAACCCACAATGAAGTAACAAATGTAGATACATGTGACAATTTAAAAATATCTTTACATTTTGACAACAGCTGTGCAAAAATTGACATTGTAGCCTGTCATTCATTGATATAATTTTTTTTAACATAGTTGGGTACTAAAAACGAAGATTTTAAAGAATTTATCTCTTTAAAAGTCAAGGGCAATATTGAATGAAGAATATCAAAAAGAGAAGAGACGTTTTAAGAGATATGGGACTGGCTAATTTCTAGTGGAGAGAACAATCGAAGAAAGGAACTGCATAGTAACACAGAGAGTAGAATATATGAAGCTGCAATCAGTAATGGCATAGGATAGCCAGAGATGAAAAGTTGCATCAAATGAGTTAAGACTGGTGAGAAGGGATAAAATTAAATTTATTCTAAATAAAACCTAAAATGTAGACAACTCAAAAACATCAGATTACTGCTATGACTCCTCAAGTTCAAGATTTTGAAATTGAGACATCAATAGACTTTTAATATAAATGAATCACAAATACACCCTTTGGGTAAATGAAAAGACTTCAGTTTTAGTTTTTTTGGCAACAGCGGGAGCTGTTATTTTTATTGAATGCTTTCTAACTACAGATCTATTCTACAAAAATTTAATCCAGCCTAATGATACAGTTCAATTACATGTCACACATAAAATATGCCTCAAGATAGTTAATTCTTTTTTTTGGTAACAGCAGAAGCTGTTATTTTTATCAAATGCTTTCTAACTACTGGCCTATTCTACAAAAATTTAATCCAGCCTCATAATTGATACATTTCAGATACATGTCACATATGAAACAGGCCAGAATTGTTGCCTTACACAGTTAATAATTCTAGAATACAGCCGAAGCCGTTATTTTTATTGAATGCTTTCTAACTACTGGTCTATTCTACAAAAAATTAATCCAGCCTCATAATTGATACATTTGAGTTACATGCCACAAATAAAATATGCCTCAATTTTTGCCTTTGACAGTTAATAATTCTAGAATAGAATTTGTTTTTTTTTGGCAACAGCAAAAGCTGTTATTTTTATCAAATGCTTTCTAACTACTGGTCTATTCTACAAAAATTTAATCCATTCTCATAAGTCATACATGTCACATATAAAATATGCCTTACATAGTGTAGTTAATAATTCTAGAATACAGCATCAGATGTTATTTTTACTGAATACTTTCTACATTACACAAATGAAATATGCCTTAATTATTGCCTTACATAATTGATAATTCTATACTACCTTTCATTAACACATATCAAATAACACATTTTAAAGAGTACAGTATTTGGTCTTGTGATCACCATCAATGAGTGGTTTTACATATAACACAATTTTTTAGCTACACTTTTGCGCAATACATACCATACAATTGATTTTATGTAATGCTTCTAATACTTGCAACAATCACAAGTGTCTTTTGCAGTAACATCTAAAAAAAATTTCACAGATAATTCATATTTACAGCACTGTAATGCTACAATTACACTCACTCTCACTTCTCACACTCAGAAGTGACCAATAACATTCTAAATAATGAAGGGAAATCGCCTAGAAGCCGCTTCCATTTTCCTTAGTTCAACAGTTACTTTCTAAGTGACAGGAGGCCCACACTTGTCACACTCACAAGTGTCTAGCATTGTCAATGAACCACAATTGGATCCACTCACACTTGTCACACCCACAAGTGTCTGCCAGCACTGAAATCACACTTGCCACACCCACAAGTGTCTAATAGCATCGAAATCACACTTGCCACACTCACAAGTGTCCAATAGCATTGCAATCACACTTGCCACACTCACAAGTGTCCAATAGCATCGAAATCACACTTGACACACCCACAAGTGTCCAATAGCATTGAAATCACACTTGCCACACCCACAAGTGTCTACCAGCACTGAAATCACACTTGTCACACTCACAAGTGTCTACCGAGTCTCGGAATATCTAACTCTTCCTCCGCAAGAAATGGATACAGGCTGTGACATAAAGTAACAAGGCTGGCACTAAGATTCTCGGGCCCCGGGTAAGCGTTCTTGGTAGTGATGTAACTGGTTGGGGGCCTGTCACAAATTCATTGGACGGGGCCCTCCCTTAGGCCAGATGGCAACCTTTGTTTAATTCAGATTCTTGGGTGGGGGGCCTCTCCAGCTGGTCATCGGGAGTCCCCCTCGGTCAGGGTAATTTGACACATATACCCTCCCCTAGTGCTGGCCCTGTAAGGTAGACATAGAGAATGTACAATGGGAAACTACTGTATGCTGGAACTGCTGCAGTACACTGAATGGTGTTATGGCGAAACTATGATAGGCCCTGCGTGTGAGTAGTTGGTCAGATGAGTTCTTTAAATCCAGGAACAGGCCTCAGAAAAAAGCTTACATTCTGTGATAACCAACCTGGGAAAAGGGCAGGACTGGGGGATAGTTTGGGGTTGACATATTAAACATCATAAATTTAGAGTACGGCCGATAGAACAACAGACGACACTGGAGAGGTTTGTGTTCCCGACAAACCGGTCCCTCTGGAAACTGTCCAAGATGATGATAAGTGTCCACACTTGCCATGGCCACAAGTTTCCAGTAATATTAGTTACATTTCAACTAATAGCTTGCAACTGACAGGGACAATTGAAGAGATGTTTGAAGCTTTCTCGTTTTGGCAGCTTATATAGTAGAGAATGAATGAGATGGAATTGACAGGTGTTGCAGCAAGCACTTGGTCCAATCTGTGACAGCTTGATATGTTCTTACACATGGATTTGATATTAATAGTAGAATGAATAACTGGGTTAAAACAGAATATTTCAGTTGAGTCTTCATATCCATTCTGGGGTCTTATGGTCAACTTCCTTATCAAGATATCTCTTCCTTAGAAAATGTGCTTCATGGCTGAGCAAGCCTAGTATTCAAGAGGGCACTGGTTTAAATGCCAATCCTACCATCCAGATTGCGATTTTCCATTGATTCCCAAAATTATTCCAGACGAATCCAGAGTAAGTTGCTTCATATGATCACGACTGAAATCCATCCTGTTCCATGCCCTCAAATCCTCTATTAGCTCTCATAGCTTTGAAGTTGACAAGTCATTAATCCTGAAGAGAAAAGATCTTCAGAATATTTATTTCTGGAGGTGTTGGGCAGTTTGCAGTCTCCTAAGTGACCAGCCCTTGTTGCAAACTCCTTCGCTCTGTGAAACAGAATAAATACATTATTGTTAACAAGGAGTATATACGATTGGTCATTTACTTATAAAAGAGGCTCGGCCAGCTAAATAATGATTTATAAATCTTTTCTTAAAGCTATATGCATGACATTTTTCAAGAGAGAAACCATTTTATAATTTATTAATGTGAAGCAGGGCAAATAATTTTTATTCACTTAACCAAAATTTGTAATGTAGTAACATATTACTGAAAGTTATAATTGATGAGTTACTCATGACAATTCAATCTGCAATACAGAAAGTGACTAAAGTAAATTGATTACTTATAGAAGCAGAAAGCAGCTATGATTTATGGGTGATTCCAAGTTAAAAGGTACTCACTGCTGCTATCATAAAAAAGCATACTTCTTTTTAAAAAGTTAATCAAATAATATTATTATCTCATAATACACAGCCTCTTCTTTAATGCCGATTAATTTAATAATATAAATTTAGCCAGTTTTTCATAATCGTGCCTTAATCTTGAAAAATGTATCTCCCCTCCCTTACCAGACTTTACAGTAAATTAATAATTTTGAATGGACCTAAGTCCATTGACTGTAAACCAAATGACCCCCTGAGAACAGCGAAGGCTAGAGCGTTATGGAGAGAAAAAGCAGAGATGCACGACAGTTTACCTGCTACAGTTGTTAATCTACATTTCTTGAGCGATAATCCGCTCACTCAAGTACCATAATAAAATTATGTTGGCAACAATGTTGCAGGAATTTTACCGTAAGTTAATTAATATCACATTGAATCATCAATGGAGTGGGTGCAACGAGTAAGAGGGCTGCAGACATACTAGTTGCAAGTGTCACAGATATCATTGGAAGACTTAACCAACATACTTCAAAAAAGTTGTCCTAGCATCAACATTTTGACTATTAATGATGCAGACATCTCAGGTAAAGAAATAAGAGTTGGATCTGTGTAAAATGTAAAATCTTGTCCAGAGACATTCAAGGTTCACCAAGTTACTGGAAGTGTGTTTCTTCCGAATCACTCCTATGCACAAGTCATGAAATTCCCTTAAATTACGGGCCAGCAGTTTGTGGGCGCAGTGCCTGAGAACGAGCATCTCGGAAACGGAGAGGCTGGTCGGCTGTTTGCTTGCTTCTGTAGTGAGCATCTATGCAGAGTGGTGGACACCCACGCCATATCACAGAATGTGGAGTCTAGCCCACACTGTAAAGCAGGATGGGGGTGATCTGTGGCAGAATGCCAATTCTTGTGCTCTGAAACACTCCTGGAATCACCAGAATCATACTTTTGCATCAGATCTGCCACAGATCTCCCTCTATCCTGCTTTACAGAGCGGGCAAGCCTCTGACCTCTACATTCTGTGATGTGGCGTGGGTGCCCATCACATTGTCGCCTACTCGTGGTTTCACTGTCCTTCAAACACTTTCCACTACAGCAGCACGCAGACAGCCACTCCGTTTCCGAGATGCTCGTTCCCAGGCGCTGTGCCCACAAACCGCTGGCCCATAATTTAAGGGAATTTTGTGACCTGTGTGTAGAAATCTGGTGTCAAATACTACTGGAAGTCTACCAAGGACTTTTAAAATCCATGCTATGCCAAATCACTGTTGTACTGCATTTGAAAGGTGGACCAATATGATAGTAAGTAGATGGTCATAATGTTTTGGTTGATCAGTGTGTAAACCAGTACTACAATTCCCTTCCCCCCGCCCCCGCATTCATATTGTACCCTACCCGATAAGTTTTGTATCAATCAAAATGAAGTATCTCCCTTGGTCTATTCTAAATCAAGGAAAAATGAAATAATTGACTGGTCAGCTTACAGAAATGCACATACCAGCCATTTTTTTAACAACTGGTGACTTGGAGTCACCCGCATATACATATATATATAAAAGATCTGAAGTGAGCCAGATACAAGACAGTAAAGCCTCCTATCAGTAGTTGTGGTATGATTTCATGGTTGCCTAGAATATCTGTCGCCCCTCCACCTCCCTCCCCCAAAAAAATCACAATACTCCTATCTTCAAGAAGTTAAAGAATGTGATTTCTTTCTTGACTGTTAGTAATTTATCAGCATAATGATTCCCACAAGGCACAAATATTTAGTGATCCAAGTTTTTCCTTTCTCTCGAATTACAAGTTATCAAAATATCGTTTCTCCTTATGAAATTCCTCTTTATTCATGAAACTCAATGTATGATTAATACTTAGTAAGAGAGATCGATAAAGAAGCAGGACTCTGACATTTAGAAACAAGAACTGTTCCTTGCAGATAACAGAGTAAAAACAGTGTGCAACTTCACTGAGTTTGATGAGAGAGATTTTTTTTAAGTGTTTGCTAACATATTTTTTACATGTACATAAAAAATTGGATGTATTTAATCAATTAAAGATAAACAATTGATGAAAAAGAATTCAATGTTTAAATTTTTTTTTGCGTATATGTTTTATGGCAGAATCATTCAAAGTCCTATTTACAGGCAGTGGTGGATCCGGGGGGGCTGAAGCCTCCCCCCCCAAAAGCACCAAGGTCAATCCCCCCCCACACACACACGACATGGATTTTGGGGACCCTTTTTTATTTTTTGCTCTACTGTTCTTATAAGGGCAGCAATCTCCTCGCCCAAGTCAAGGTCCCCCCCCTGAAACCAAATCCTAGCCCCCCCCCCCCAAACCAAAATCCTGGTTCCACCACTGTTTAGATGGGACAATGCTGCATTTAGAGAATCTTGGGAACATTAGTGGATTCATAATCTATGAATATACATTTATCTTGTGAACAAGTATCAGGCAGGCACTTCTTAATACTTTCAGTCTCGTAGATGTTTTCAAATACAACTTACAAGTATGTACGAGCAGAAAATTTATTGGATGCATAATTTATGTTATTATGCTTTACTTAGTGTTGTTTTCAGACAAATCTGTGGTGATATTACACATAGTATATGGCCACAATTGTTACAATATGCATTTATGATCTGAGCAGTAAAATGTTAACATCTGCTCGTTATGTTTGGTATTAATTTTTTACTCACCATAAAATTCATATTACTTTGTAACTGGTCCATGATTTTGAGTTTTGGTAACATTATTTCCTTCAAATTGCTTCATTTGGTGTCCTCCTTCTACCTGAAAAAGACACCGTTGTTGAAATTATTGTTGTTGTATAAGATAAAACCACATGAAATATAACCTTTGACATACTGTACAGTTTCTTGGTTATTTTAAATCTGTAATCGACATACAGGGGGTCCATATGGAAGAACAGGTTTTGGAAAATACAATACTGTGCTTTGAAGCATCTGACCATGTTTATACTTTTATTGGGAATTGTTTTCTTATTATCTGAAAAGGCACAGTTGGATCAGAAGGTGTGCAGTTAATGCAGGGTATGAGCATTGTTTTATCGGAGAATTTAGCGCAGGTGATGTACTCATCTAATGAAATACCGGTACCGCTAATCTTGCACCATTAATTAGCATTAAGATTCCTATTTAACATAGTACTCGCATTTTTCTTTAAAAGCAATTTATGAGGTGGTAAACCGGATATCTCGGAAATGGCGCCAGCGATTTGTATGAAATTTCATATGTAGATAACGTTTTGATTTCCATGTATGTAACACGATTATACAAAAAAAAAGAGAGAAATTCTTGTATTTGATCACTCGGAAGTGGCTCTAACCTCATACAACTTTCAGGTAACAGTAAGCTCTTTGGTTAGAGCTAGAAACTGTCCTCTTCAGAGGAAATCTTCAAGAAAAAGTTTAACATTATCAATCTTCACGCAAAATCTGGCATATATTACGGAAACCGGAACATGGCGAGCAAAGATCGGTCAGCCAGGTACTACACTATTAACAAGGGAAACCGTTCAAGCTGCTTCTATAAGTGAAACGCGTTCGGAAAATAAATAAACGAACAAAAGTTAAATTGCTACGACAGTAGGTACTATCAGCAGTTGAGGAAAATTATCCATAACTTCCACATTATATATGCGACTACTTCTTACATACAATATAAGCATTCTTTAGTACATACATTGAAAAATATGAAAGTAGAAAGCAATATTAACATTAAGAACTCTTTTCCGATATGCCAATGAATACACCGGTAAAGCAATTGCTAAAAAAAAACACGAAAACAAAGTTCGTAGCTGAATACGTTAAATAAGTGTACCGCAAACTTGATGATTATTTCAGCCTTACCTAAGTCAAAAATCTTTTTTAAGTTCTTTAATCACCCTGGAAACAAAGTTTTATGACCAGCCTATTGAAATGGCGACGGCCACACCCTAAGCATAACGTCGAAGCCACGTCAATGACAAGTATTTCTAATTCACATTTCTCATAATTCAACACCATTTGACCTAGCTATTGTTAGTATGACTATCAACGCGTACAGGTTATTGCGAAATAATTATTTAAATAAAATCTACAACAATGTGGTACTGACCTGTGTCTGCGAACTACGAACTTCGAAGGCAGCAAACGCAAAGAGATAGAACTTTCCAGATCGCTTGCTTAAAATCACAAGATGGCCAACTGGCAACCAATCACAGTTTGATGTTGGGTAATAACTCTCGACACCAAACTTTTTCAGATTTTTTTTTTTTTATTTTTATCTTCCGTTATCAAAAAGAAGAGGTGGATGAATATTTAACCATTAATTAATTTAAATTAAATGTTCTTCTGTTCCAAACGATATATAGATATGTATTACAAAATTTCGAAAAGCTGGCGAGTTCACTGTACTGCGCCGGTTTTCATATATTTTGCATATGGTCTCAGTTTACGCTCTTGTTTTCTGCAGAAAGAATATATCAAAGACGCTTTAAATTATTTTTTTCTTGTAAACTAACGTAATTAATTGCCCTTTCTAACTTTGTTCGACGATTCTTTATTTTTTATTTTTTGTGAACGAATTAATAGGTTAAAAATGAAAGGGGAATATTTAAGAAACTAATAAAAGTAACTGAAATTGTACATACTATGCTGAAACAATGTTACCGGTAGTTGTTTTCATTCTAATTAACAGAAGTAAAATATGAATAAGTGCAAAATAAGTCGTTCGTTTTTTAACTTCAAGACACTACGGTACGAACAATGTTAAAAGATATGAACTCAAAAACAAAATTTTTCTTTCGAGGTTGTATGCTCGTTGGGCGAGAAACCAATTCAAAATTACCGTCTAAAATTATTTATTGTGGGTTATCTGTCAATATCGATGGAAAAACAAAGTATTAATGTCAATAAATAAAAAATCACACAATCTAAAGGAAGCGTCCATAAACCTCATAGCTCCATTTTGGTATCCTGTGAATCCCCTTCGCCCCCCCCCCCCTCCACGTAACATGTAGCATTTTTCCCAGAAGATATCTTGTACTGTTTCCTCTTGTCATACTATCATAAATTACATACAGAGATAATTAAATGACAGAAATAAATATTCACAAGCTGTTGTGTGTTCTGTATCATATGTCACTATGACAAATACCGTAATATGAATGAAAAGCTACGTGGCTCGGAATCTCCCCCCAACCCCCCCCCCCCAGTAGCATTCCAACCAAACCCCCTCCTCCCCACACCAAGCCATGTAGTTTATGGATGCTCCCAGGGGCGTAGCTACTATGGGGCTAGGCGGTGCAGTGCACCGGTGCCCTCGCGCTCAGGGGGCCCCCAAGCATATCTCAAGGGGCCCCTAAGCGCACCTCTAGGGGCCCTCAAGCGCAGTTTAGAGGGCCCACGAGCCTTCACGGCAAACTGGTGACTTTTTTTTTTTTTTTTTTTTTTTTAGCTCTACTGTCGTCCAAGGGGCCCCTGAGAACACAGGAGCCTCTCACTAAGGGCCCTCGCTGCTCAGGGGGGCCCCAACCACTGCTCGGGAGCCCCAAAAGAACAATTCAAGGGCCCCCATCCTCAGTTCAGGGGGCCCTACCAGCACACAAAGCAAAAAAAACGTCGCCCGTCTGGCCTGAGGGCCCAAAATAAATTTTTTGCACCGGGGCCCCTGTTGACCTAGCTACGCCACTGGATGCTCCCAAAGCACAAACACACATAGACGAAATATAAATGATATCAGTGACTGCATGAACATTACTCATTGTATTTTCATTATTATTGACTGTAGTAGAGTCTAAACTACATTGAAATTTTTCTTAGTCACCTGCTTTTTCTTTTCCCTATGCTTCATTTTTGAACTCTAGAACTATTTGAGGTACATTAATGATCATCCTCACTCCCCCTCTCCCACCTACCCAATTATTTTGGTATGACTTCTTTACAAGCAAATGAAAATTTTACAACCCCCCTTATTTTTTTATTTAAATTAATTGTAATGCTGCAGTGGCAATTTCCTAGTCATCTAATTACCACTTTTTTATAATTTATCTTATATAACTTGAGTGTTAAATTCCTACCCCATCTATTTTTGTGATTTACAAATTTTATTTTTAATTTGTTCTGTGTTTTTGGTAAATTATTAATCACTTGGTAATTTTCCAATACCTGACACCACTTACCCACAAAAATTTTTTTCCCACTCATGCATGAAATCGAGTGCAAGCTTGTGTTCATGGTCGTCTTTCCCCTTCCATGTACTATTCCTAATTCTTTTACTAATATCCCTCCAAGCCCTATCACCAACAAATGCCCTGTACATTCCCAGCACTCTCTTCACCTTCCTCCTTTCCTCCAATGAGTCCCATTCCAGCTCCTTTATCATATCAGTTACTGAAAGGGTCCTGTGATAATTTGCTCCAGTAAATGATGAATTTTTTAACCTATTTCTATCACCTGCCCAATGTACTCTGTCCAGATTACGCCAAGATATTTGCACTTCAAGCCTTCAACAAGGAATTCTGACCCCACCCTATAATCAGGTATCTTTTATCTGTGTACCTAATAAGCTGACTCTCCTTGGCATTTATCTTCATTCCATGCTGACCTACCCATTTAGATATTCTATCCACGTCACCCAGCAGCTGTTCACAGACTTCTCATGTTTTGATCCTATTACCATTATATCATCTGCAAAAAACCTAAATTCTGACTGTAACCCATCAACACAGTCAATAAACTACCCTGTGGTATTCCCATATTTACTTCCGCCTCTTATGATACCCGTAATGTATTTCCTACTCTATCAATTTGCTTTCTGGCTTTTAAGAATTCCTCTACCCAGCAAGTAAACTTTTCATCCAATCCAATACGGTAATTTTCAATTTATTTAAAACCATATTATGGGTACCCTGTCAAATGCCTTAGAAAGATCTAGTGGCACACTATCAACTTGGCCTCCCTTTTCCAATCATCTGAAATATCTTGTATATAGCCCACCATCACAGGAATATCTTTGCCTAAAGCCATGCTGTTGATGTGCAAACAAGCCCCCCCCCCCCAATAGAAATTTCTGATATAGTTGCATATTAATTTCTCAATCATTTTGCCTATAAATGATGTCAAACCAATCTGCCTGAAATTTGTCATCCCCCATTCAAGAACTGGTACTTCTGTTTCTGAAATTAGTGTTAATTTATGGTTGTAGTCATTCTTTAATGTACTTCTCCTCAACAAGTAAAGCCGACGTCACAAAAAATATAGGTATGCTGCATTTAATAATAATAATTGTGATGGAGTACATGCACATCCTTTTTTCCTATTTTTTTGCACCCATCTACTTTTGGCCTCTAAGAATTTTACTTTTAAAATACTGTATTTCAGCATTTTTCGAAAATTATTCATCACTTCCCTTACTAATTTATTTCAGTCACTGACACCCTTAGCTGCAAAAGAAAATTTTCCTTCACCCTTATGTCTGAAATTGAGTGCCAGATTGGGGTCATGGTCATCTCTTCCCTTCCATGGACCTCTCTTAATTTCACCAATATCTTTCCATGCCTCATCAACATTATACACCACAGCATTCTCTTCACCCTCTTCCTGTCTTCCAATGAATCTTGTTCCAGCTCCCTTATGATATCAGGTACCGTATTGATTGTGTTCTGTGATAATTTTCAGAGATAAATCTAGCAGCTCTTCTTTATAATCCCTCAAGCTCCTGTATGTGAGTCCCATAATACACCACTATATTCAAGCAACAGTCTGACCAAAGTTTTGTAACCCATTTCCCTTATTTTTCTGGTACATCCGTCATCAATCTCCAATAAATGAAGGATTTTGATAGCCTTTCCTACCAGCTGACTAACAGAGTTTATTATCAAATATTATGCCATGATATTTACATTTCAGGTCTTGAACAGACTATTCCTTGCCCATCATGTAATCATAATCAATCTTTAGTGTCTTAATAAGCCGACTCTTCTTTATATGTGTCTTCATTCCATGTTAACCTAATCAAAATGATATCTGTACACTCACTTCTTCCTTCACTTCCATCTTGTCTTCCTTTGGCTCACAACTTAGCTTCATTATCATATCAGTATTTAGTGCATTCTGAGGTTATTTCTACAGTTAAATTTTGGCTGCCCTCTCCAATTCCTGTGTTCCCATTCCAATCCCAGTATGGATTTTCCACATCACCTCTCTGATTTCTTCTATCTAACTGGCTTTATTTTAATACAATATGCCTTCATATTTAGTCTGCAGTATACACAGGGGCGTAGCTACTATGGGGCTAGGCAGTGCAGTGCACCGGGGCCCCTACACTCTGGGGGCCCTAAAGTGCACCTCTGGGGGCCCCAAAGTGAACCTCTAGTGGCCTTCATGGTAAACTGGCGACCTTTTTTTATTTTTTAACTCTACAGTCGTCTAAGGGGGCCCCTGAGACACAGGAAGCCCCTCACTAAGGGCCCTCTGACTGCTCAGGGGGGCCCCCAACCACTGTTCAGGGAGCCCCTTAGCATAACTCAAGGGCCCCATCCTCAGCTCAAGGGGTTCTTACCAGCTACACAAAGACAAAAAAAGGTCGCCCAATTGGCCTGAGGGCCCAAAATAAATTTTTTGCACCGGGACCCTTGTAGACATAGCTACACCACTGAGTATACAGGGTGATTTACAAAGATTTGCCAGTATTTTAATATGTTATTCTACAAGTAAAACTAAAGAAAAATGTTCATATAAACATAGGTCCGCAAATGTTTAGTTACGGAGTTAGGGCTAATAAATGATTTTTTCCTGAAATTTAATTTAATTTAATTTAATTTAATTGCAATCGAGCACAGGCTCCGGTGGCAATTTCCCTACACACCCAACTTCCCCCTATCCTACACTCACCTACATTTGCCCTCTACAAATTTTAACTTTAAATTCTTTTAAAGCAACCTTGCTAATATGAAGCCATCGCAAAACTGTACAAGGTTACAGTAAACCACGATTTTCATTTATTTTGTTGTTATTGATCTGGTGAATGTAATAAAACAAATCCCAGACCCTATCTGCAGTAGTTTTCCAGAAATTCCAGAGAAGCAAAGAAAGAATTTGGGAAAATTTGTATTTTATTAACTACTTGGCCCAATTTTTTTGATACATGTCTGGGACTTGTGTTATGTCATTCCCCAGATCAATAACAACAAAATAAATGGAAATCATGCTTCACTGTAACCTCGTACAGTTTTGCGATGGCTTCATATTAGCGAGGTTGCTAAATTTCAGGAAAAATCTTTTATTAGCCGTAACTCTGTAACTAACCATTTGCGGACTTGTGTTTATATGAACGTTTTTCTTTAGTTTTACTTGTAGAATAACATATTAAAATATTTGCATATCTTCGTGAATCACCCCGTATATCTTCAATAAACAGTTCCGCATGGACCATATGTTTCTGTGAACCTATTGAGGCTGACTGATTTAGGTGTTTATTTTCCACTGACCTATTCATTTGGATATACAGCCAAGATACATCTGTAGCTTTTATATAACAATGAGTTGTCTGCAAACAATCTAACTTCTGAACATTTTCATGCAGACTTTCCTGCCACAGTTTTTATATCGGGATATTAATCAACATTCAGCAAAAGCCAGACTCTAAATAAAATTTCTAGTTATGCTACAATGTCACGTACACCTATGTTTAAGACATCAGTTGTAAATGTTATGCATATCTTCATTCTTCTTTAACCTGGCTCCATGATAACAGCTTATATTTCTGATTTTCTAGTCTGCTTATATTGAAATGCTTCATCTTTGATATTTCACTTACTATCACTAAGTGATACTTGCAAATGGTTTGATCATCCTAGTCAACGGATAATTCTTGCTTTTTACTATCAATGGCTACTTCTTTTCCTAACAAAATCAAAGAAATATTTAGTCATGGCAGTGAAAGCCATCGAAATCTATAATAGTCTTTATGCATTTATCTTATCTTCTCATCTCCTTGATTAGTTGTTTCATGTGCTACCTATAGTATTGCTGCTTTCTCTCAATAGTAATATGTAGGTTCAGCCTTTTATTTGTTTTATGTTTTGGAGTTGTCATTTCTTCCCATACACTTATTACCTCTTTGAAGTACACCCACTTCCTTCTCACAGTACCCATCTCCTCCTTCAATTGGTTATATTGTTTTCTAAAATTTCTCTTAAATTTTAGAACCTGTGCTTTATAACTGTACCTACAGCCACTGTCATTGTTTCAAAGTCCACAAACAGAATGTAATTAGCTGTAAAATCAATCCCTTATAAGCTTAAATTTTATGCATTGTATATTTACATTATTTGACTGATTATTCCTATGGATCAGTATAAGCTTAATCATTCATTAATATTTTATCTGGGCTTAAAAACAGCATTATGTTTGTAGAAACAGGGGCAATCAAGTATTACTTTAGTACTGACTTTAATATAAAAAGTTCCTTTCTGAGAGAGAGTATAGTATGTTCAAATGTCCAATTATGTCTCCTATTACATGTGTGCTTCATTGTTACTTATTACTATGTAGTGTGTCTGTTTTTTAGACATAGGACATAGTTTCTAGGTCACACATCATTTGTAGCAGTAGTATTGTGGACCATCATTTTGAATTAAAGTTTCTGAGATGCTCTGTTTTTCTGTATTTTATCTCTCTGTTGATTTTTTTCCCTCTTTGAAACATTTAATACTTGGTGGTTAGATTCTGCATTATAAATTCCATTTTCTAAAAACTGAACGTATTTATGCAAAATAGATATACCATGTGCTTCATTTGGTATACAACCATATATGATTCTAAACATATTGTAAGGTTTCTATGTTTATGTTCCACCTTAAATCCTCTTCTTTGTAACTTTTTTGAACTTCAGTATCACCTACATGATCTGGTGACCTGGTGTTTCAAATTTTCATACCTTTTTCAAGCTGGACCTACAGTGTAATTGGAATATGAATTATGAAGCATTCTTAGAATGGACTAACAGAAATTTTTTTCAAAAGTTTCAGCTGTGAGCAGGATTTAAACATTGGAATGCTTTCTAGTAGTTTTATGTCTTCAATTGTTTTCACATCATATATATTATTTCTATAAGGTATTTTTTTTGTCACAAGCCTGTATCTTCCGTCATACTTGACCGAAATCAATGAATGAGGTGTCATTTTAAAGCATATGGTCTCCACTTTGGTCACAAATGAAGTTTTCGGAATTCGACCCTTAAAGGGCAAAAATGACAATATTTCTAAAATGCTGTTTTCTGTGTTACAAGTCATTTATCTCCCTGTATACCTATCTGAAATCATTTAATGAAGTATCATTTTAAAGATTAAGATCTCCACTTTAGTGACATTATATATAAAGACAGAAATTTTTCGAAATTCGACCCTTAAAGGGCAAAAGTATCAATATTTTTGCAATACGTTTTTGTGTCACGAGCGATTAATCTCAGTTAATATCTAACTGATATAGATAAATTAGGTATGATATTAAAGAATATGGTTTCCGCCGTGGTAAAATTATATTTTAAGAAAGGAATGTTTCGTAAAGGGCAAAAATGTCAATTTTTCTAAAATGCGTTTTTTGTGTCTCGAGCCACTTATCTCCCTGGGTATCTATTCAAAATCGATATACCAAGTAAGATTATGAAGAATAGTGTCTCAGCTTTGGTGACATCATATTTTAGGAAAGAAGTTTTTGGAATTCAACCCTTAAAGGGAAGAAAAAATATAAATGGTTCTACAACGCATTTTTGTGTCACGAGCTATTTATCTCCCTTGATATCTAACCGATATAGATAAATGAGATATCATATTAAAGTCTAAGGTCTCCGCCGTGGTAACATTATATTTTAAGCAAGGAATTTTTTGTAATTCGAACCTTAAAGGGCAAAAATGTCAATTTTTCTAAAATGCATTTTTTGTATCTCGAGCCATTTATCTCATTTGAAAATTAAACAAAATTG
Organism: Vandiemenella viatica; assembly: GCA_031002005.1. Lineage (NCBI taxonomy): Eukaryota > Metazoa > Arthropoda > Insecta > Orthoptera > Morabidae > Vandiemenella > Vandiemenella viatica. Next base: position 126,694,576 of record CM061918.1, read on the forward strand.
ATAAACGAGGTATCATTTGAAAGACTGAAGTCTTCATAATGTCTTCGGTTCCGTTACCACATTTTAAGAAAGAAATTTTTTTAAATTCTAACCTTAGAGGGTAAAAGTATTAATATTTTTACAACCCATTTTTCTGTCACCAGCTATTTATTTTCCTTGATACCTAAGCGAATTCAATAAATGAGGTATCGATTTAAATATTAAATTAAACGCTATGGTCACATCATATTTTAAGAAAAAACTTTCTACAAATTTAATCCTTAAGGGGCGAAAATAATATCATTTCTCAATTTATTTTTTTTTTACCTCGCTTGATAACTAACCGAAATCGCAAAATGAGGTATCATTTTAAAGACCAAAGTGGCTGCTTTGGTCACACCATATTTTATAAAAGGATTTTTTTAATTCAACCCTTAAAGGGCAAAAGTATTAATATTATTTATAAAACGTGTATTTTTTTTATTATTATTATTACAAGCCATTTATCTTCTTCGATACCTCCAGCTAGGTAAAATTATAAATTAAGAAAGAATTTTTCGGAATTTGGTGCTTAAAGTGGTAGCGCGTATGAGACTGTTCAGAGCCAAGTCCCTAGATTGCAGCAGTGAATATCACAGAGATGTCAATAAACTTTTTTTATTCAATAAATAGCTTTTCGGATATTTTTTTTTTCTGTTACGGAAACGCTGTCGTTTTGCTATACAATTCCAATGTAAATATTTTATTCGCACAGCAACAAATATTTCAGAGATGTTGTGTGCATTTTGTTCAGGTTGGTTTTATCCTGTTAAGGTCAGTGACAGTTTGTCGTAAATACAGGGTGTTTTAAATTTTCCTAACTGTTTCGTAATATGTTGCTCGTATTTTGATGCGTACCTATTACACTAAAAAAAAAAAATATTTTCTACAAAAGTACGGTTCTACTTTTCAGTATATTACAAGCATTCAACCTCCCTATTCATTGCATTTTATTCGCGAAATTTTCGCACGGGTCGTCTAGTTTCCTCTTAATGCTGTACGTCTATTTCAAAATTTAACTTCTAACATGTTATTTCTTATTGTTATGTTAATATCTGCCTTATGATATATAAAATTTCCCTTTATAAAATTAAGTAAGCAACACAGATTATAGTTTTTTTTACAGGATTGCTGCAAATTCTATAATGTTATTTATGTATTTTTCAACTTAAACCTGTGTTGTCAAGGTTCTATTGTAATTTTAAAAATATTTTACATTCATTTAAGACAGTAAAATAAATTTGCGTGGTCATAATGACCTGGTGACAGGGCTTCTTCTTGGCTTCGCATTTCACCCATATTGTAATGAACTGGCTTAACCCTGTAATCCTGCTGGGTATAAGAGACCTGCAGTTTAACATACAAATCACAGAAGCATTCGGGCATACTTCACATTATACAGCAAGCTGTGCCTGAGGTGAAAGTGAGTTTGAGGACTTTTGAAAATCTCCATCGAGACAGAGATTCACACCGAGGACCGTTTGATCTCCAGTCAGACACCTTTACCAATGAGCTACCAGGCCAAGTAGTTGAACATTAGCTTCAAATGTGAGGTTTCTCAGTTGATAAGATTTTAGTTTGATGTTAGTTCCTATAGTCTCACTTTTATGTTATTTAATAATTTAGCTTTCCGTAACTTGCCACTAAAACACTAACACTCTTTTTCAATGAGAGATAGAACCACCAATCAGGACTTGTGCTGTGAATAATCAGGGCTTGCTTGAGTGTACAACAGAGCATTACAATAGATGTTACCAAAGTATTCATTAAAAAAAAAAAAAAAAAAAAAAAAAAAAAAAAAAAAAAAAAAAAAAAAAAAAAAAAAGAACTAAGTTACAAGCACAAGATATAGAGAGTGGCTTCTTCTCTTTTGCATCTTGGTATGTATTTTAAAGCTGCACTGGACTTAGAACATGTGGTAGTATGGTGAAAACAATCAGAGGAAGGTCATATAACCATTGACGGTTCAAATCTTCTCTTGAGCGTGTAGAGACAGGTTATGAAAGCATTATTTATCATAACAGTGTGAGGTGGTAGAGTCTAGACAGAGTGATAAAATGAATCTGAGCATTGCAGAATGAAATCCTCCTATTTCTGGACATGAGGGAGATATCTCACAATTTTAGGATTTGGAGAGTGGAGACACAAAATGATGATTACAGCTGATGTATTTTAAACATGTAATGAATTGAGTGTGAAATTGCTGGGAAGGGGGTTGTTTGCATATAGAATGTAAAACCATTCAGAGCAAAACTAGGTCAATTTTCAAGGCAAGCAGGTGAAGGCATTTGCGGTTTATTAGAAAAACAGAAAGTACTGAAAACTGTTTCTGCTAAAATTCACAATCATCTGCGAAGTTTGAAGGATGAGATCATAAGATTTCAGGACTTCAAGAAAACTGAGCCTAAATTCAGTTTTTACTCTTTTTCCTTCACTGTGGATAATACCACAACAGTTGAGGAATTTATTGACATACCATCACGGTGTAAAAGACATTTTTAATGCTGTGACATCAGTTACTTTTACAAATCTTTGTCTGCTGAAAAATTTCTATATAAGGTGAAATTTGGTGGGAACATTTTCTGTGTATTTGGGTCTATATGTATTTGTGAGCAAATTTTTCCTTGCTTGAATATCAACAGGAGTAAATATACATGCTCTTTGACAGAAGTTAACTTGCGGGTTGTGATGATGATCTCAGCATGCACACTCCTGATACATATATATATCAGAGCTCAGAAGGTGGGAACTTACCTACCAGTACAAACTAGGCACAAGGCAACCACCTGGTCTCAACTTGAGATAATACCCAGTCATTATTATAACTATTACATATGTTTAACCTTTTTTAATCCTCTCTTTCCCACTACATATATTGAACCATGTAAGACTACTTGCCTTTCTTGGGGTTGAACTGATACTTATGGTAGACCGAACTTCGTGCTTGCTAAAGTTTTAATTACTAACATACAGCACCCGAAGTTGGATAAATGAGTTCGTAGTCGCCGCCGGTCGCCAGACAGGGTCCAAACCAGTCCGATAAAAGTGTGAGGATAACTAATTAAGAAAAATCTTCAAGTCTTAAGTAATGAAAATCGGTTCTCCACACATTTATTTGAATAAAGTACACATCGAACCAGTTGGCCACTATCAGAATTTAGATGATAAGGCTATTGAAACTTCGTAATCCGTCGATTGCAAGATTCTTAGAAACAAAAGGAAAGTTTTTAATCCAAATCAGTCCACACTATATTATTTTCGATGCCACACTTCACTGTTCTGGTATCTCAACCCACTGTTCAAATCAATTTAAAACATACGTCGCAATGGTTAAACAAGTTCATTCTTCTTCTTACTTCTTGCTACACCCGCACAGTTAGTATAGCGTCTCACATTACGCGACGCGAGCCGTCCGCTACAAAACCTCGATAACGACTGACTTTAAACAATGTAATCATGCGCTCACTTCGGCGCTACTTGCGGGTCGGCGGAATGCTACTGTTATGTTACATTCCCCAACTACCAATTGTGATAATTGTTCAGGTTTTTTTTTTTTCCAAAAGAAACTGAAGAATTATCATTACAATAAAAAAAGAAAATTTACAAATACCAAGTTTCAGACTCTCAAGTGTGGCCAACCTACTAACATAAGATACACAAAGCCATTTAACATATTTAAATTAAAAAAAACAGGCACACAAACAACATCAAGAAAACATATACAGAAAAAAATACACGAAGGAACCACATGAAATTGTCATAGTTTTCGTGGTCACAGTTCTCAAATAGACTGTCAACTCTCACAAAAATAAAGCTGAAAAGAAAGAACATATATACACAACACGACAAAAATAATATTTCCGCTTCTACCGTAGGCTCTATGGGTGGAGTCCTCGGTTGCGACACTGGTAGAGGTCATTAACCTCTATACGACTTTTGTCGAAGCACTTCACGCACTACACTGCACTACACAAAGCCTACTGTTGTTGCTGCAGCTGCTTTGGCATTTTTTCAGG
>CM061918.1:126699609-127258625 GCA_031002005.1 Vandiemenella viatica
CAAAGATACGCCCATACCTGAAATAGGCACAACTTGAAGAAATTAAAGCACTCAGCCTCCCTGCAAATGGAACCTCTCCTATAACGGACGACATCCTGGAAAACATCCTCATCTCCCGGCTTGTGTGGAGCCCAACCCTGCAGAACCCAAGGCGCCTGATCCGCTCTTCCTGCTGCACCCGTTCCAACTCAACGAACTTAACTCTGTTCTAAATCATGGATTAAACACAGCACCTGTTCCGGACAACATTCATTACGCCATGCTGAGGAACCTGCTAGTCTCGGCAAAAACAAATTTGTGCAGCATTCTGAACAGGATCTGGGCGAAATAATTCAAATTAAGGAGATGAAAACAGCCCGGGTGGTTCCCTTGAAGAAGCCAGGAAACGTCGGCCACAAGGTGGACTCCTACAGACCCATAAACTTACTGTCTTGCACTCCCAAAATTCTGGAATGCATTATCAAACAGAGATTGGAATGGTGGCTAGAGCATCACTCGCTCCCCTGAAACACAGTACGGATTTAGAAAGAGGTAAAGGCACGGAGGATATCTTAGCACTCCTGACAACGAAAATCCACTCCTGCTCAACCAAAAAAAAATTTATGATCGCTGCATACATCGATATAAACAGCGCATACGACCATGTATCCCTTCCGATCCTAGCTAAGAAACTTCGTCGCCTAGGGATCCCACAAGACTTTGTAGGGAATCTATTGGCACTGCTTTCAGACAGGTGGGTTGTAGTATCGGAGGGAGGTTCCCTTGTGGCATCCGGAAATCAAATCGAGGCCTGCCTCAGGGCTCCACTCTGGCGCCGCTACTATTTAACTTGTACAGTTGTGACCTCCACCATACTATGAGCGGCAGTATCACCATCCTCCAATTCACCGACGATCTGTGTATATTCATAGTAGGAGACTCATGGGAAGAATGCTTCCGGAAGCTGTCGTCGGAAATGGATAAATTCAAACAATGGCTGTTTAACAATGGCTTTGACATATCAACTATGAAGTCGGCCGTATACACCCATCATAGAATGCCCGCAAGGGTCGATATAAAATTAGGACCCTTCACGTTACCAGTAAAAAGCACGGTGAAATATTTGGACGCATGGATGGAAAACTACCTGAAATGGGTACTCATATAAAAAACATAATCAAGAAATGCGACATGACCACTAATCTCATTCGGGCAATAGCCAGCACCAAGTGGGATGGCCACCCCGCAATATTATTAAGGATATACAAATCATTGGTGCGTCCTCACTTTGACTATGCATGTATATGCTGTGGGTCAGCATCGGAAACCCTACTCTAAGAGCTGGACAAAGCCCAATATAAGGCTCTTCGGGCATGTGTAGGCAATGAAATCGACGCCCACAAACGCGCTTTTAGTCGAAGAACTCGAACCCCCGCTAAACATCCGTAGGAACCTCATCAGCTCGAAATTCCTCCTCAAACACAGCCAATACGCTGGTAGTAGTCTGATGAATGCAATTCACGATCTCGCAATACAATGCCTCACTGCCAACTACTGGGTAAAGAAAAAAAAACGCCTCCAGTTGCGGTGGAATATTTAGAATCCTACAAGATATGTACGAGCATTCTACAAAGCACAAAAATGCCATCCTATGAGGCCTCGTATTGGAGCACCGTCACAGCTTCCTGCGCAATTTTCCATCATGACTGCAAAAACTGAGGGGCATACTTGAAGCCCTCAATTATGCGAAATCTCCCCAAGCACAGCCTTTGTAATCCTATCGGACTCTAGATCGGCCCTGATGTCACTAAAATACCACCACAGTAAATGGCACAATGATCAACGACATCGTGAACGTAGTCCAAGAACTAAAACGCTCCAACAAACCAGTAGAATTCAAATGGGTCAAAGCTCACTGAAACCTCCGTGGAAACGAGACGGCGGACCGGTACGCAAAACAAGCCGCACGTAGCGCTATAATAGTCAATAATAAGATTCCCTATCCTGCCGCTGTATGTCTCATCAAAAACATTGCACTATCTACGTGGAATATGGAGTGGAAGAAATCTCTCACTACCAGAGGTCACCATTATGGCCTCATACACCCGGTGATTCCAACCAAGCAGTGGTACGAGAATTATAAATGCACCCACATGTTTAGCACCTGCATCGCCAGACTCAAATTCAACCACGGATGCTTCAAACAACATCTCCACCGTATTCACGTCATGGACACGCCCAACTGTATATGTGGCGAAATTGAGGATACAAATCACCTCCTGTTCGGTTGCAGTAGGAAGAAGACTGAGTCAGACCTCCTTCTACGATTCCTCACGAAAGCAGCAATCCCGTTACCCACATGCGCTGCCACACTCCTATCAACAGAGCACTACGCGATCTACAAGATGTTATATCAGCATATGAAAAGAATTGATGTTATAATCTAATAGGACACATTTATGTATCTGCAACATTATATAGATAGATCTCTGTACAATGTTAATTAGACATAAACAAGGTTATAATATCAAGCGTGTTTTCCGGGTGATCACACTACCCCTATGACAGCAATGTTCCTTAACTGACGTTATGTATCAATTAAAGCTATTTATAAGTTATGTATATTGTAAACAACCCCATTTCTATCATCATGGATACGACAAAGTAGCCTAACGCAGATATCAAAGCTAACTGTAATATCTTACCTCTATACATGTCGAACCACTTCCTATTTAATGAGAGCACAATACTCTCACTGCAGCTCATCTTGTATGATTATGTATATGGGCTGTCCCATAACACTGTAGTATCCATATAACCTGTACGTGGCTGTATGGGTGCGCAACCCAAATGCATATTAAAAAAAATAAAAAAATAAAAATAAAAAAAATTGAGAGGTTGCCGTTGCAAATGAGATGGGCCGGGAACAACAATTCTTGACTGCTGGACTCCGGAAAATTGCTTTGCATAAATGTTCTAAATTTCCATCTTCCACACATGTTAGAACGTTAGACCCAGGTATGCCCTATTATACTTAATGCATCTCTGTTTATGGTTCACCCCACATGATTTGTCTGTTGCACAATTTTTGCTGTCACAATGAATACAGTGGTTTTGATATACTTGGGTGCATGCAGCAGATGGGTGTTGGCCTCCACATTTTGCACAATGGGACTGATTTCTACCTTGTGTGCCCATCCCTCAGACAATTGAAACACATAGTAACTGACTGGACATAAGTTTCTACTGCACATCGGGTGTTAAGTATGTACCCGCAGCTCGGGGTCGTTGTCCGGAAGAAGTTACTCTTACTAACTGCCGTGGTACCAGTTTCTGCGTCAGTCTACAAAGACTGATTACAGCATAAGAAGATTCAGTTTTCTGTTATAATTAATGACCGAGCGTGGTGGTGTAACGGATAGCGTTCTGGCCTCGCATTCTGGAAGATGGCGGTTTGAATCCCCGTCCGGGCATCCAGATTTGGATTTTCCATGGTTTCCCAAATCACTCCAGGCAAATGCCGGGATGCTTCCTTAAAAAGGCCATGGCCGAATCTCTTCCCATTGCTTGCCCCCATCCTTTCCCGTCTCTTAAGACCTCGCGGTTGAGAGACGTAAAGCAGTTAAAAAAAGTAATAATTCTTCTTACGAAATATTTGTGTCCACATTCTGAACGATACATTCTTTCGCAGCATAAAAGCGTCGACTATAAAATTTCAAGCCTTTGGAATTGTGCTTTAATAACGCGAGGTTATTAGCTGTCATGGCGCATTTAATTTCTATAGCAATCCTGTTTCTCCCATCGTTAGTCATATCCATGATGTGGGGTGCAATCTCTGGAGAATTATTCTACCCACACCAATTGGATGAAGCCGACCAATGTTCGTTAGAAGCTGATCTTCGGTACTCTGTTCCCGTTAAGCAAAAACAATGAATGGACCACTATAAGTGGAGCGAAACATGTTTGACGGTGGCAACATATTCTGTTTCAGTAAACGGCTTAGCTTGGTTCACTGTTTCTTGTCGAGACAATACTGGAACCATCCCTTTGTCATTAACAGCTACAATATCGGCATTTCCTTGATCGGGACCATGTTGTATGTCTTTAGTGACTTCCATTTCTAACTTCATTAGTTTTGTGAGGTATGTTTGGTCTATTACTATCTATTATTTTCTCCGTTTACCTAGCACTGTCTTTGTAAGTGTATCACTTTCCGTCAGATGTTTAGCTTTTGATAAAATATCCTAACCACGGCTTGAGGGTTCCCGGGCTCTCGTCCACACTTACCATACTGTAAGACTACTTGCCTTTCTTGTGGTTGACCTGATACTTACTGTAGACCGAACTTCGTGCTTGCTAAAGTTTTAATTACTAACATACAGCACCCGAAGTTGGATAAATGAGTTCGTAGTCGCCGCCGGTCGCCAGACAGGGTCCAAACCAGTCCGATAAAAGTGTGAGGATAACTAACTAAGAGAAATCTTCAAAAGTAATGAAAATCTGTTCTCCACACATTTATTTGAATAAAGTACACATCGAACCAGTTGGCCACTATCAGAATTTAGATGATAAGGCTATTGAAACTTCGTAATCCGTCGATTGCAAGATTCTTAGAAACAAAAGGAAAGTTTTTTAATCCAAATCAGTCCACACTATATTACTTTCGATGCCACACTTCACTGTTCTGGTAACTCAACCCACTGTTCAAATCAATTTAAAACATACGTCGCAATGGTTAAACAAGTTCATTCTTCTTCTTACTTCTTGCTACACCCGCACAGTTAGTATAGCGTCTCACATTACGCGACGCGAGCCGTCGCTACAAAACCTCGATAACGACTGACTTTAAACAATGTAATCATGCGCTCACTTCGGCGCTACTTGCGGGTCGGCGGAATGCTACTGTTATGTTACATTCCCCAACTACCAATTTGTGATAATTGTTCAGGTTTTTTTTTTTTCAAAAGAAACTGAAGAATTATCATTACAATAAAAAAGAAAAAACTTTACAAATACCAAGTTTCAGACTCTCAAGTGTGGCCAACCTACTAACATAAGATACACAAAGCCATTTAACATATTTAAATTAAAAAAACAGGCACACAAACAACATCAAGAAAACATATACAGAAAAAAATACACAGGAAGGAACCACATGAAATTGTCATAGTTTTCGTGGTCACAGTTCTCAAATAGACTGTCAACTCTCACAAAAAAAAACTGAAAAGAAAGAACATATATACACAACAGACAAAAAATATTTCCGCTTCTACCGTAGGCTCTATGGGTGGAGTCCTCGGTTGCGACACTGGTAGAGGTCATTAACCTCTATACGACTTTTGTCGAAGCACTTCACGCACTACACTGCACTACACAAAGCCTACTGTTGTTGCTGCAGCTGCTTTGGCATTTTTTCAGGCAGGGTACGAGAGTGGAAATGTGGATTTAGTTTATTGGCTTTAGCCGGAAAAAAAATTAAAGATTTGTTCGCCGCAGCGATGAGGTAATCGGCCTACGCCAAATAAAAATTAGAAAAAAAATAAGGATAAAGGGTGTCCCCCTTTTAGTCAGATAAGTCTTCTGGTAACATTTTGTAGGGTTTAAGGGAAGTAACATTGAAAGTACCCCTGATATTTTGACCAACAGGGTACACTAATAAATAGGAATTCTTCCTAGGGCAGCTAGCAATCCGATACGGGCCTTCATACAAATACTTAAACTTCCTAATTTCTTTGTTTACGCTAGAGGACTTATAATGAGTCTGCGCCAGTACCAGATCACCCGGCTTATAGTCGATTGCCTTCCCTCTTTGATCATGCCGCTTCTTCCTCCTCTGAGCTTTCTTCTTCATCTGCTGTTGTTGAACTGTCCTTTTCGACCAATAATTGTGACAGCTGCACTTCTTCCTCACTAGCTCATCATAGCATACAAACTCCTGCACCTCTCCTCTTGAAATGACTCTAACTTGAACCGCTTCCTTTCCTTCTTCACGAATTTTGGTTTCATAACTTATATTCACTCTTTTTCCTTCCGTAATAAATTGCAGACTATTCTCTTCCCAGTCCAGTTTAACCATTTTCTCGGCAAGCCAATCGACTCCCAGAATTAGATCAACGGTTAATTTAGGGATAACAAATGCTTTTATTTCAATCCTGTGTCCTCCAATCTCACCATCTACTCGAATTTGCTGGGTGATTCTTTTAATTTTACCCCCATTTGCTACCGTAACTGTCATTCCTTGTACCGAGTGTAAACATGCGTCAGGTTCATTCACAAGGATTTGAAATAGGCTTTCCGACACACAGGATATGTCCGCGCCAGAATCTATCAAGGCTTCTACTTGTGATTTAAATTTCACCAAAACAGTAGGTGTACGGGCTTCTTTTCTCCTTAAAATTCCTTCTTTTTAAAAATCTTCTCTCGGGTCGTTATTGTAGACTGAAAAGACTTGTGATTGGCGAGCCGTTAGATTCGCTTCATTATTCAAATCTGAGTAGCAAGTACTAGTAATGTCCGTTAATTGCTTGTCACTATATGGTAAATCTTCGTCCCGCCGCAACTTACTTTACTCTTCCATTTTATTGACTTTCTGTCAATTCTTTTCTCTTCTTCATATATCTGTGACTGCTTCAGCTTCCCGACATCTTCTTTACAAGTTCCGTAGTCTGGTATTGATCTTTCCTTTCCATAGCTCGCTTTAGTTGACAGAAATGTTTCGCATTGTTCGTATACCGCGCCAGCGGCTGCCGCGTGCTTCAAATTATTTTTGGCACAGGTACCAACACTGTTTACGCCTGGACTGTTACGCGTGTGTTGGCTGCCGTCGCGCTCGCCGGCTGCGCCGTCATGAAATACATAAGACTTCCGCACAACTTTAATCCCGTCCAGGCTTACCTCGCCTGTATCCATATTTTCCGAACCATCAATTCCTATTAACATCATCTCACCCTCGCGTAATTTCTTTGTTCTCTCCAAATGTGTTCTTGAATTCTTTCGTTTTCAATTTCAAAAATGTCATCTTCGCCTTCTCCTCTGATCTCAGATTCTCCGACTTCTATTTCCTGATCAAATTTATTTTCATCTTCTACCTCATCCGCCTTCAATTCTTCACTTGTACTGGTTAATAAAATTTTCTCGTATCTTGTCGGTTCTCTTCAACTTCGTTATTAAATACTGTATCTATAGACATATTTCTGGTTGATCCTTTTTCCGCCTCAAGCCTATTTTTTCTTCTTTTACTAATACTATTTTCTCTGTATTCGGCCTCTTTTCTGCCTCCGCCGCTGGCGAAGCCTTCTCAGTGGCAGGCACTAGTTTAAATGTCTGGTATTGTCTTCTGAAACCACTGCTACCCTATGTTCTTCATTTTGCGGTCGGTAGTTATGATTTGGAACCGCCTATGAGATTTTCCTTCCTCTATGTTTTCCTTTCGAACTCCGTCTTGCCGGCCTGAGTTTTCCGGTTCTTGCCGAAAATTTTTATTCCCTTCTCTTCGGTGGTTTTCCTGTCTGAATCCGTTATTTTGAAAATGATTAGTGTTATGTTGTCCCTGGTATCTTGTTCTGTACATTCTTTGCTCTTGTACATCTAATCTTCCCAGCATATCTACAGCATCCTTTATGGAGCGGATCTTGTGGCTAGTAAGTATTAGCTGTGTCTGTTCCGGTAACCTAGCCGCAATCATTCGTACATACTCTTCTTCACTATGAGGCTGGTCTAAGTATCGGCAAGATGCATAGCACCGCATGAAAAAATCGGTTTGCGATCCTCTTCTCGGATCATAACGGTCACCGCACATTAATTCTGATTTTACGGCGATCTGCCGCTCTGCCGACCAGTAAAGATTCAAAAATCTTCTTTGAACTGCTCGAAAGATGAAAATTCCTCCTCTAATTGCTCTGCCCACAAGTCGGGGTCCTGCTCTTAAATGTTTTATTACCATATTTAATTTTCTTCTCCTCACTAGGCAGCCATAAAAGGTGGAAAATTTTCGAAATTTTTAATAAACTTTACCAGGCATGGATACCATTTCGGTCAGAAAATTCTTCCCAATCAATCTTTTCGTCGTAGCATTGAACAGGAATTACTGTGCCCTTTCCGGTTTCTTTGTATTTACAGAACTCTTCTCTCACTAACACCCGGTACTTGTTTTAATACTTCTTGCTTTATAATTAGCGGCGCCTGTACCTTCATTCTCTCATCCACAAATACGGCAGTTGACACTTTTAATTTCTCCAACTTCTCATCCAGCTGTTCCACCTCCGCAGTTATCTCTTTCATCCCAAATTTCACTTCCGCATAGCCCTGTCGGGTACCTTCTTGCAATGTTTGGAACTGTCCTTCGATCGTCTTTATACGGTGGCAGTGTACTATCGCTTTTTTTCTTGCAACTGCGCATATTGTTCTTGCAAGGCGTCTGTCTTCCTGGCGCAAACTATTAGTTTCACCCTTTAACTTTTGTTTTAAATCGGAAAACTGGGTTGTTAAGTCCTCTGCTCGCATATTACACAAAGCACGATACTCTTCCATATCCTTACGTAATTCAGCTATTTGGGATTTGTGTTCTTTCAGAGACTTAGAATGTAATACTTCCGCGTCAGACTTTAGCTCAGCTTTTAGATATCGAGCTTGGAATCAAAGGTTTGAGTACTTAACTTAAGATCTGAATCTAACTTTTCAAATTTATCATGGAGGATTTCAGTGCTTGACTTGAGATCCAAATTTAAATTTCCAAACTTGGAATTTAAGATCTCAGAATTCGTATTTAAATTTTCCAACTTGGAATTTTGAATCTCAGAATTCGTACTAATATCTGACTTTAGGTTTTCTAACTTTGAATTTTGGATTTCAATATTCATACTAATCTCGGACTTTAAACTTTCCGTAGTTGACTGAAAGTCTGACCTTAGAGTTTCCAACTTGGAATTTAGTAGCTCATTTATCACTCGGACCATTTCCGACATATCTACATTCGAGCTTCCCTCAGTTTCCGGCATGACTATAATTTTACACAGTAAACAAGATCACAAAACACGGCAAATTCGCTTCCCGCGAATCAGACAACCAAACCACAACAACGCCGTTACGAAGCGCCAGCTGCTGCAAGCTATCTAGCTAAGCATGCCATTTAAAGAAAAAGGAAACAAAAGGTTGTACTATAGGCATAACTACAGGTGGAATTTAAATAACTGCTTCTGTCATCCCTGATGACAAAGGAGAGTAAAATGTATTGTCGAGTTAGGAGAGAAAAATCTGGTCCGATTTTTCTTCCTCGATATTTCACAGAAAAAAAGGAAAATTATCAGAAAAAATTAGGAAAGGATTTAAGCCTTCAAAAATAGCCAAACAAGCAGCGCACAGCGCGTTCTTAGCTTTCGGAGACTCTGCACGACGATTCTTCTTTCTCCCGCCTTCGTCGTCTCGGCTGCCCAGCTCCGCGCCGAACAATGTAGAATGTCTTCCCCGCTGCTCCTTGACCAGCCGCGCTGCCTTCGTCGAGTGGGAGTTCTTCCGCACCTTTGGGTATTGTCGACACTCACTGTTTTGATTGTCGTCGTCTTGATATCACTAGTTTTCCTTTTCTTTCTTTTGTGTGTTTTCCTAGGATTTGAGAAAAATTGTCTCTCCTCCTAGTACTGATTTCTACCACACAGTCCTGTCACTGTCGCCATGTAAGACTACTTGCCTTTCTTGGGGTTGAACTGATACTTATGGTAGACCGAACTTCGTGCTTGCTAAAGTTTTAATTACTAACATACAGCACCCGAAGTTGGATAAATGAGTTCGTAGTCGCCGCCGGTCGCCAGACAGGGTCCAAACCAGTCCGATAAAAGTGTGAGGATAACTAATTAAGAAAAATCTTCAAGTCTTAAGTAATGAAAATCGGTTCTCCACACATTTATTTGAATAAAGTACACATCGAACCAGTTGGCCACTATCAGAATTTAGATGATAAGGCTATTGAAACTTCGTAATCCGTCGATTGCAAGATTCTTAGAAACAAAAGGAAAGTTTTTAATCCAAATCAGTCCACACTATATTATTTTCGATGCCACACTTCACTGTTCTGGTATCTCAACCCACTGTTCAAATCAATTTAAAACATACGTCGCAATGGTTAAACAAGTTCATTCTTCTTCTTACTTCTTGCTACACCCGCACAGTTAGTATAGCGTCTCACATTACGCGACGCGAGCCGTCCGCTACAAAACCTCGATAACGACTGACTTTAAACAATGTAATCATGCGCTCACTTCGGCGCTACTTGCGGGTCGGCGGAATGCTACTGTTATGTTACAACCACCACTAACCTAAGGTGATGTTTACTTCATAAAAATTATTATTTTATTATATATTTTTTTAAATGTCTATAATATTTTATGTTATTATGCCCCACATCCATCATCTAAAGGTACGTGGGGGCTCATTTCCCTATCCTAATTTGATTCCTTTCCACTGCTTAGCGTCTTGATTTCATTGTTACTATATATATAGAAAAGTATGATGGGCTACATTTGTCTCATTAAACTGATTTTAAAATTAAACATGTTTGCAGCTGTAGCTGACAAGAAATTAAAACAGTAAAAAATTGAATATGAAACTACCACTATTTTATTTGTATGTATGTATACTTGTTTGAATCAAATAGGACCATTTAACTGAATTTTAGTTTTAGATATGTACACATCGTGTTACAACTAGGATTGTTAGACCTAGAGGAGAGCTACAGTTAAATGTGGAATTTGAACAACAGAACATTCTGGCAAAGCTCATATGATCAAACACAACTCTCAAAATTCTTGTGCCTACCAGTATTTGAACTTGGGGCTGATTTTTATGGTACAATTTATACCTTTTCTGAAAAGCAGAGTTAACTAATGAATGTCATTTTAAAAGAGGCAGCCCTCTGCTAACCTCCACTATCACAAAATGGGCCATGAGCCAAAAAGTTGCCCAGCTCTGATCTAGATGAAAACTGTGACTGTCCCAAATTTCTGCATAAAAATAATACATTGCATAGTGAAAAATTAACACTAAATGCACAGAACATAACTTACATGATTGACAAATGGATGGCAACACTTATATAATCCCAATTTACTAGTATGATTTTTTTTTTTTTTTTTTTTTTTTTTTTTTTTTTTTTTTTTTTTTTACTTATGGCTTTACGCCTCATCAATGTTGAGGTCATTGGAGGTGAGATGGGACTGGGGGGCAAGGAATTTGGCCATGGCCTTTTTGAAGGACGCATCCTGGCATTTGCCTGGAGTGATTTGGGGAAACCTTGGCAAAGCCAAATCTGGATGCCCAGATGGGGATTCAAACCAGCTTCCTCCCAAATGTGAGGCCAGAGCACTAACCACTCACCCACCACTCTCAGTGATAGTTATGGAACAGATCCAGTTGTATAACTATGTTCTACCATCAAAAATAGCTGGATGTATAAAAAAATCATTTGATTTCATGTCAGTCAATTAGTTAACACATTGGCATCTACAGATAGGAAAACACACAGGTTAAAATCCAGGATGATACTCCATTGTATTTTTATTTGATCCATCAGGTCATATATTTTACAACATACTCCAGTCAGTAATAATTACAATAATGGTTACAATATTTGTTTTTAAGCACAATTCAAGACAATATGTTATTATTATAACATAGAAAAGATACATTAACTACCATGAATACAATTAAATAGGTAATACCAAAAGCATATGAAATACATGTGTTCAACCAAAGTAAAGTGAATACATAACAGAATAATTAAATCATGTTTATACTATTTCTGATAGTTCATGTTTTCATAGATGTTACAGAAGCTATTGACTAATAACATATTTTTCAGTTTATATTTACAATTATGTGAATTTGATATTTCTTTTATGTTTTCTGGCAGAGAGTTATAAAGAATTTTTGGTTGGTAGATTACAGTTTGTTGGCACAGAGCTTTCTTGTGCCACTCTCTATATAAATCATTCCTATTAATTGTTTCATATTTATGTATATCCCTATTTAATGTTGCATATTCCTCATGTGATTGCAGGAAGTAGGTGCATTCAAATAAGTATGTAGATGGTAGTCAAAGTACTTAGATTTCCCTGCAGATTCTTATTGATCTTGAAGTTCGAATGCTCGTTGTGCATGGGTTAAATTCCCCCCCCCCAAAAAAAATAATTATACAACATCTTAATAAGCTATGCAGATATGAGTAATAAACAAGCAACAGTGTTTAAGCATTCTTAAAATATCACAATACTAGCTTAATTCTTATTTAGTGACTCAATATATTTATCTCACCTTAAATGTTCATTTAACCATATTCCAAAAAAAAAATTAAAAAAAATAAAAAATTGTATCATGAGTTTGTTTGATATAGGCATCTCCTATCTTCACCAAATTATTACTGTTATTTTTGTTGATTGTATGACTGAAACTAATCCATACTGTACTTTTATTGTTGGCAATCAGGCAATTATCTCAGAACAACTTTTCCACTTCTTTTGTTGTTGATGTAATTTTCTGTAGCAGAAAATTCTACAAAAATACTAACACTAGTGTCATTTGCAAACAACACTGCATCTGCATTGGTAAATCATTAATATATATAAGGAAAACTAGGGGGTCCTAAAATTGAGCATTTTTGTCAGGGGCAGATCCAGGGGGGGGCTAGGGGGATCAAGCCCCCCCCCCAAAGTATCTAGGGCCACCTCCAAAATTGTAATTTTGGAGACTTTTTTTTTTTTTTTTTTTTTTTTTTTGCTCTACAGATTTGAGGCGACAATGAATACTACCTTTTGCCTGACTCAAGGCCCTCCCCCCTCCCCAAAGCCAAAATCTACTGAAGGCAAGCCCCCCCCCCCCCCAAAGAAAGATCCAGATATTCTGAGAAGTATTCTTCACCTACATGTTTTTACTTTCTGCTATCTGTTGGAGAGATACGATTCAAGCCAATCATATGCTTTGCTATGGTCAATATAAATTGATTAGTAAAAGGCCAGTCTAATAATGTGAATAACCCACTATTTATATGAGCCTTATCTGCTGCAGTGAGAATTGTGTTTAGAAAATTATAAATAGCAGTTTTCGTTGACCTATTTTTTTCTAAATCCATGCTGCAAGTTGTTTAGTATTTTATTTCTATTAAGAAAATTGGTAAGTCTTTCATGTATTACTCTTTCAATTACTTTTGAAAAGCCAGTTACTAATGATACAGGTCTATAGTTCTTTACATCATGTTTGACACCCTTTTCTTCAAGTTGTTTTGAACACTATATCTATTGAGAATATTCCTGTACTAAAGTAATTAATAATGATATTTGTAAAATTGGAAGTAATGTATTATGATCTATGTTTAATTATTTTATCTGTGATCCTCTCAAGCCTGCAGGATATTTTGCTTTTTAGTTTGAAAATGGCATTTTTTAACTTCTGTTCCTGTAACAGGACGTTAAAACATAGTCTTTTCATTCATGGAAACATTTATATTAGAATTTGTATTGCACGCCTTGTTAGTAAAATTTTATTACTGTGTTTGTGTAGTGTTCACTGAAAATACCAGCAATCTTCACGGGGTCCTGAATAATTTTCCTTTCACTTTTTATAGTGTAGCAACTGGTTTTTGCTTTAAAATTACCTTTATTTATAACCATCCAAATTGGTTTAATTTTGTTTGTACTTCTGTGAAGGTATGTATTATTTGTTTGCTTTTTTTTTTGTTGCTCATATTACTTTTCTGAAAAAAATTCTACAGCATTTTACATATGATTTTAAATTTGTATCTTGTTTTGCTAATTTATTTAGAATTCTCAGGTTTTCTGCAGAATTGTTAATGCACTAGGTGGTGCTTGTGATTGGTTTGCTCGAAATTTTAATGGGAATGCAACTTCTAACAAAAATCGTATTTAGTCATAAAAAAATTGAATTTATCTTCAATATTATTATGGATCCCTTCCTCCCACTGTAATATGCAAATCAAATTGTTTCCTTGTTTAATGTTAATGTATGTCATTATTTGTTTTTAGAGCTGTGAATTGAATGCATGTTTTTCTTAATTCAAATGGTTATAATGTAATAGATTCTTATTCTATATTGTTTCTAAGAAAAATTCATACTCCTTTTTTTTGGTTATGACATTTACACTATTAGCCAATACATAATTGTGGATATGAACATTTTAAATCTGATCAGTCTTAAGTCAATGGTCTGTAATAACAAAGTGAAGAACAATTGTTATAATAGTTACAGATTATTTTGATATAACATAACTTTTTAAAAAATATTTAAATTGTAATCAGTATTTGTCTATTGTACTAAAACATGAACTTTCTAGATATTGAGAGTTAAATGGAAATTTGATACTTTAAAAGTAACTACATTAACTATTATCTTATGCTTATATAACTTACTGTACACGTGTTCAGAGAAACAATCATTATTAGTCAGTTGGAGCTGAAACTCAAGTTGTAAAGCAAGGAAACCTTCTAACAATAGTTTTATACACAGGAAATAATAAACTACAATAGTTAAACAATTCATATCTACTTCCTAATACAGGCATGGAGACAAGCTTAAAGATAAAAAAATATAATAATAATTAACACGAAAATACTTCAAGGAATTAAAATTGTGGAATGATAGAGAATTTTTTTAATAATATTTCAACATTAGAAACATCAGTAGATTTACAAAACTTAACTCATGTAGGCATATCCTGTCTTCAGCTACTATCCATATCTTTGGTGTTGCTTCTACACTTGCTACAATAATAAGTGTTCATTGACATGTCCTAACACATACAGTTACATATCAGAACATGTGGTATAACATACTCTTGCTACACTCACAAGAGTCCATTTACATGCCTTGATACAAGGCACGCATTCAAATATCACACCATATGGTGAAACCTTCACTTGCTACACTCACAAGTGTCCTTTGACATGCCCTGATACAGGCATATTTTCATATGTCACATAATATGGCATAACCTATACTTGCTACATTCACAAGAGTTCACTGACATTCCCTGATACAAGGCGTATCTTCACATCACATCATATGGCATAGCCTACACTTGCTACACTCACAAGTGTCCAAAGAAATGCCCAAATACAAGGCATCCATCCAAATATCACACCATATGCCTTAACTTACACTTGGAACACTCGCAAGTGTCCACTGACATGCCCTAACAACATATGTGTAATCTACACTTGCTACACTCACAAGTGTCCACTGACGTGCCCTGATACAAGGCATACATACAAATGTCACACCATATGGCATAATCTACACTTGCTACACTCACAAGTGTCCACTGACGTGCCCTGATGCAAGGCATACCCTCACCTTTCACACCATAAGGCATAACACACACTTCCTATACTCAGAAGTGTTTACAGACAACCTAACACAAGGCATGCACTCAGATCTCACACCATATAATGAAACCTCACAAGTGTGCATTGACATGCCCTGATACAAGGCATACTTTCACATGTCACATCATATGGCATATCCTACACTTGCTACACTCACAAGTGTTCACTGACATGCCCTAACATGTCACACCATATGTGTAATCTACACTTGCTACACTCACAAGAGTCCACTGACATGTCCTGATACAACACATCTGTTCAAATGTCACACCATATGGAATGAACTACACTTGTCACACTCGCAAGTGTCCACTCACATGGCCTAACTTAAACCACACTTCCAAATGTCACACCACATGACATAAACCACACTTGCTACGCTCACAAGTGTCCACTCACGTGCCCTGATACAAGGCATACCTTCACATGTCATATCATATGGCATAACACACACTTCCTACACTCACAAGTGTCTACAGACACCCTAACACAAGGCATGCACTCAGATGTCACACCATATAATGAAACCTCTCTAGTGTACACTCACATGCCCTGATACAAGGCATACTTTCACATGTCACATCATATGGCATATCCTACACTTGCTACACTCACAAGTGTTCACTGACATGCCCTAATATGTCACACCATATGTGTAATCTATACTTGCTACACTCACAGGTGTCCACTGACATGGCCTGATACAACGAATAAGTTCAAATGTCACACCATATGGAATGATCTACACTTGTCACACTCACAAGTGTCCACAGAAAAGCCCTAACACAAGGCCTACTTCCATAGGGCATAAATCACACTTGCTACACTCACAGGTGTCCACTGGCACACCATAACCCAAGGCATGCATCCAAATTTCACATCGTATGGTGTAATCTACACTTGCTACACTCACAAGTGTCCATCAGCATGCCCTGCTACAAGACATGTGTTCACGTGTCACACCTTATGGCATAACCCACATTCGCTTCGCTCGCAAGTGTTCAGACATTTATCCATAGCAGATTTTTGTGAAATATTACACCATGGATCCAGTCTCTGGTTTATCCTAAAATGAAAAATACAAAACATGTTAAATCAACTATTATGCTTCTTATTTAATCTAAAAACTAAAGTATGAACAGTTAAATCTCATTTGAGAGACTTATTCAAAAGCAAGTTAAAGCATTAGAATATGCTATCATCCCATTATTTTTGTTTACTTAATTCAGAAATAGGTGTGTGGGAATATCGTGGCTGTGAAATACCATCATGACAATAATATCTTTTTTCCTAAAGGAAAAACAGCAGAGATTAGTAAATGTGATATTATGGAGGAAAAGATATCTCCTTTTGAGATCAGTTATAACTGGGTTCACAGGAAACAAAGGAGCTATTACTCACCAAAGGAGAAAGGTGCAACAGAACAAGAAGCAATAAATTTGAGTCAAAATACAAGATTTTTGGTAATGTTCACTTTACTGACAAAGTAACTCACGTGTTTGCCAACTCTTAAAATGACTTTAAGATAATTTGGAGGTGGGTGGAGTATCTATTGCTGAAAGTTGCCAGTCACATTTCTCCTTTTGGTCTTATTTTAACAATTGCTTAATTCCTTATTTTGCTATTAAGCTGAAATGATTCTCAGTTGAAATTCATAACTTTCATAGATTAATTGTAAATAAATTATAAGGATGTGAGAGGTATGATGTCGGTACATGATTTTGATCTTTACATGTATTTAGATAACTTTTTAGTATCTTTGTTTCTCATAATTGCATCGTTATACAGATGAAAGTAGTTATACCCTGCAATAGTTATAATGTCATAAGTATACCTCTGCAAACTCCTGATTGCAATTGATGATACTAATGTTTGAGAGATGACACCATTACAGCAATCTAGTTAATTTTGCACTAATAGTTCACAGATCACACCAGTATATATATCGGAATTTGTAGGTATATGAAATAGATCTTTTATGAAATAAATACCTTACAAGCAATGCATAATATAAAATAAAATACACTGTATCCCATCCTGTACTACAAAAATGTTATCTTAGAGGTTTTATGTCTCTAACATGGCTAAAATAACGCATGTCGCAGAACATGTAAAAACATTAGAACACAAAATTAATTTCAGTTAATAGTAACATTATTTATATCAGGATAGTTATTTTGTATAACACAAATTATTGCAACTAATTTCATTATATATCTCCAATACAAATTCAAATACCATACATTATGTGACATAACTATCAATATCAAAACTGCAAACAATGTGCATTAATACATTCACTGTATCATCATGCAAACTTGATCTGTCTAGATTAATGTTCATATTGTATAATCATAGATTACTTCCGATTATGGTATGTTATTTGTTCAGTATGATTTTACTGAATGGAGGAGGAGGGATAAAGTTTTTCTTCGACTAAAACTTGTGATTTTAGGATTCTGTTGACACTCAACATAATGGACATATTATTTGTGCATAGCAAATAACATCCTTTTAAATTGCCAATCTGCACATTAGAAACAATTTTGAAGCTCTACGCAGTTTTCACAAAATTTTTTGCATCTTGCAGGACAGTTACATTTTTGTGCCCTAATGTTTGACTAGAATAATTTAAAAGGAATGAAACTAAGCATTACCTAGCTACACGTAGAACGTCTGAACTTTGAAATTATATTTTAACTGATTTAGTGTTTAGAAAAGTGGAGGTTTCTGTCTTTTTGAAATCAGGCAATCTTAAATAAAAACACTGATTTGTTATTTTTAATTATCATTTAAATATTTATATCAGTACATCTTCTACTGTCAAAAGCTAATGATTACCGTATAAGTCACTTACCTTAAGAATCTCTTGGTTTTTCATTGCTTTTTTGGAGGAATGTTTCTTTATAACAACAAATGGCCAATTAAACGGCCTGCCATATTGCATATTTAGCACTTCAGAACAGAAAATCATCCCAGATCCTGCAATTAGAGGAAGTGTCTTAGTATGCGTGCACAAAATCTGTGTCACCACTTTAGTTTAATAAATTTTTGTTGGCCATGCAATATTTGTGCAATACCAAACAGCGGCCTAATGGGGTACATCAGAAACAAGGTACCGTAGAACTCCAATTATCCAAATCAATTGGGACCGGACCCTATTCAGATAATTTTTTTTTTTTGGATAGTTGGATTCTTCCCAAAAAAAATGGTCTATTTTAATTAATTACTGTGTGTATTTTGAAAATGAGAGAGAAAACTGTTTTTAAAGAAAAAGCGATTTTAATTAATTAAATGAAAAGGCAACACTTTTACAAGTTAAACGTACTTACAAGTGCCGTAAATTAGTACAGTATGTATGTACCGTACTGTAAATAAAAGTCTTTTCTTGCGGAACTTCTTCGTCTTAATTAAAAAAGCGATTCTGATATTCGGCGATTCGACTAGTCAGAGTTCGGATAATTGGAGTTCTACTGTAGCTGAATGTTGCCATGAACTATGAGATAAAGAATGGTTTTTCAGCTACAGGACCATTTATTTTGTTATAATCATCATGTTTATGTAAGTAAACATAAATGATATAGCAGATAAATCTTCCTGTCACTGTTGCAGAAGATAGATGCAATAAAAAAGTGGGTGCAATGAATAAACATTATTTTGAATGACCCTTCCATCATGTGGGAGAGCAAATGATACGCACAGCGAGTATAACGCAGATGCTGAAACCAAAGTCCACCACGCAAATTAACGGATACCATTGCTAACTGGTAGAATGGAGAACAAAATACCTAAAACCGCATAATATTAAAATAATAATCTGTGAGGGGAAGTAATAAATAAATAAAATTATACAATAAACAGCTAGACCAGCCCGTGTGATGGTCAAGTTCATTCTGTGTGTGGCTAGTGTTGACTGTGAGCTCAGCCATGTTTCTTTGTACTTGACAAAGGGTTAGCCCTGAAATATTGCGTTTTTAGGTTTGTATTATTTTGTGTTGCTGCTGCCCTCCTCCCTTCAACTTTGGTGAGTGTTTTGTATAATTTATCTTTCTTTTTGACATAAATATCGCCTGGCCGCAGTTCTTTCACTCCATAGTTACTGATATTCATCGTTAAGTAATGCAATTTCCACATAATTCATTTTTGGATGGGGCTAATGTGTTACCAAAAAAAAAAAGCCTGGCCCAACTTTTAGTCTAGTCATCTATACATTGATTTTTAATGGTTTTCTTAATTCCTGTTGGTCCACTAATACAGCCTTTCCCAACTATTTTCAACAGTGGAACCCTCAGAGATTACCTACAGTTCCTTTAATAATATTTGGAAATTGGGTATTATAGAACTGTCATTTGATAGCTCGACTCACATCTCACACATTGCAGCCACAGTTCACATTTTCTCACACCTCCATTTTTTTTCGTAATTATTTTTATTTTGTCCACGGACCCCTGAGGATAGTGCGGCGGTAACGGCAAGGAGGTGTCCTTAGTTTACTAACGTTCTTTGCCCTTCACCTCAACCGTCCCACCATCTACGAGTGTGTGGCCGCCACCCAGGAAATTGCACCCTGACAATCCTTGATTCCCAAAGTCTATAAATGGTTGGATGATGATTGATCGAACACGATGGTTTAAAAATACATCCAACTTTAATGACATCAAAAATCCTCGCCAATACAGCCTATTCAGATTCGATTCGAACTTCGTTTTAGCTTACGATTGCAGGTTCTAATTGGGACACACGTGGGTTGGTCACACACACTAACAACTACGCACATGGCCCGGATGAACTTCTCGCCGCTATTACCAAAATGGTCATACACGTTTGCACTACTGATGTTCACAATTTCCTTTTATGTTCGTCCAGCCAAGGGCCCTCTACAATTAATGCACATTTCGCGGGTGAACCAACCACCCGATCGGCCACTACAACAACTCGTGCGAGACTGCCCGACCTCCTTACTCGACCTATCGGCTTCCTCGGGATCACTTGACTCGGCTCCGCCAATCACTGGCTTTCTCTCCCACACTAGAGCTAGTCCACAATATGTCCTCCTTTCAATCCTCCTTATCCTCGTAAGGACCAATCTTGACTCGTTACAATAGGTTCACGGACCCCCGGTGGTAGCAGACCACGGGTTGGGAAACACTGCGCTAATATATTCCACGTCCTGTTTCATTACCACTCCTTGCTAGTAACCAAGGAATCCCAGACCTAATGAGTTTGTTATCAAAGAACTTAATAAAAGGCCGAAGCCAGAGAAGGAACTAAACAACATTTTATTTTGTAGTATATCACTTGTACGTCACTGTATTATTGTAAGATGCACTTACCAGTCATTAGGAAGAACAGTAAGGTATAGATCACACTCTGAGTTATGTGTCCGCTGTACACCAAGTCAGTTACTGTAAGTGCTATTGGAAAAATCGGAAACGTCAAGCAAATCATGCATAAGCAGTTGCAGGACTTCACCATACATTGCCATCTCTGAATCAAAGAGAATAAGTATTACACAGTAATAAATAAAAAAGCAACTCTTAAGCTAATACGTGTTTCAAGACAAATCATCTCTGACTGAACCATCAGCATTTCTGAAAGTAATGATGTCTTTAGATAAAACTTCAAGTTACTGCTCTACATTTTCTTTATTACCACTAAACTCACCATGTCAGTTACTTTAATTTCCATGTTTTGGATTCTAAGTCTCTTCCTCTCATATGCCTGAAAATAAACGCACATTAAATTTTGTAGGTTACTACATGTATTGGTAACACAACATCTTCAAAAGTATTGAAATATAATGAAGCATACACCCTCAAATAAGGAACAAACATTTTAAAGTATAATTGGCACAGTTACACTGATTGAAACAGTTCTGCTACAGCACTTCCAATGATAAAACTTCAAACTTAACAACCACAAAATTAGTATTAGACTGAGAAGTAAGTTTTAAAACAAAATGGTTGTAATCTGACAACTAAGATTTATTCATATTAAAACTTACGCAGATAAACATGAGAGACATTAGGAAACACAGGATGGAAGCCAGCACAGAGAAGAAAATAACCCTCTCAATTAACCAGTCTGAAACAATTTAAAGAAACAACAAGTCACTAAGGAACAGAAATCAAATATAAATAAAAATTTCTGAGTACACTAATATTTTCTAGGTAAGGGTGCCAGGGATTGGAACAAATTACCATGTGAAGTGATGAGTGATTTACCAAAAATGTTGAAGGAATTTAAAATTAAAATTTGTAAATTGCAAAAGAAGATGGAGAGGAATTAACACTCAAATTATATAAGATAATGAAAAAATAAAATAAAGAAGGGGTAATTAAATGAGCGTGTGCTCCATTGCAATTAAATAAATAATCAAAAATAATTAATCAATTAATCATCATATATTTGATGGTCAATTTTGTTCTTATCCCTTTTTTATCAGAATTTTTTTATATTATAACAAAATTTTTGTCATTTGTCTATATTTATTATTGAATTGGTGAATTTATTCATACAAGTTTGTTAATTAACTCAATACTATCTATATAAAATAATTATGGACTAAATGTATTGTTCTATAAACGCAACTGTACCTCTGTTTACACATGACGTCCAATGATTTCATGGAACATTAAGCTACGAGCTGAGATGAAATGAAATTTTCTCAAAACATGATTCAGCAACAAATAAGAGAGTGGAAAAGTTCCAGCAGTAACTAAGTGAATCCGATTATCATTTTCATTGCACTACAGATTGTAAGTAGGATCACACCAGGCAAATGCCAGGATGTTCCTTCCAAAAAGTCAGGCCTCAACTCCTTCCCATTCATTGCCCCCAGATCTTTCCCAACTCTTAATGACCTCAATGTTGATGAAGCGTAAGGCCGTAAGCCAAAAAAAAAAATGTAAGCAGGAGTGTCCAAGGCCTTGTGGATCTCGTCAATACAAGTCACTTACAATCAGAAACTGGTGTAATGTTTTGAATGAATGATTCTAATGCTCAAAACTGGGCAGAAATCGAGCATTTGCTTAGATAACTAACAAATTGTAATATGAAGGTAGGTCTAAAAGTTCCCGGCCTGACCTACTTTGCGGATGGGTACAAAAGTTTGAATTTCCGCACTTCGAAGGTAAAGTTTTGAGACACTAGTGCCCATTTTTGCGTTCTTCTCCGCAAGTTCCCTCGTACCAGAGAGAGGACCAAGTATAACCTGTACGCACTATGTCAAGTGTGGAGTATCGTGCGGTGATAAAGTTTTTTGTCTAAAGAAGGCTGTACACCGTCTGATATCCATGTATGCCTGCAAAATTTGTACGGAGATGCTTCTCCTTCATATTCTACAGTAGAACAGTGGGCCACACTTTTTAAATTTGGCAGAGAATCCGTGGAAGATGACCCACACTCTGGACGCCCGGCGACAGCGATCACTGCAAACATTGCAAGTGTGCAGGATGAAGTGCTAGAAGACAGAAGGCAAAAGAAATTTCAGCGAGACTGGGCTTGTCAAAAACCACTGATCTCTATGAACATTTGGGTATGAACAAGGGCAGTGCACGTTGGATTCCCAAAGTTCTGTCTGCAGTGCAGAAAGCAGAACGAGTGAACTGTGCTTGAGAGATTTTGAAGCTGTGGGAAGAGGAGAAACACTCATTTCTGCATTCCATTGTCACTGGTGACGAGACCATAGTCCTGTACTACGATCCTTTGTCGAAAAGAGAATCAATGGAATAGCACAAGGTGGGGGAATCTCCGCCAAGAAAGGCGAAAGTAGGCTAGTCGACGAAGAAGATCATGGCGACAATTTTTTGGGATAATGAAGGAATTTTATTGCTTGATTTCAAGGAAAGAAATACTTCAGTTAATGCAGTATACTATGGCAACTTGATCATGAAACTCCGAGCCGCCATAACAGAGAAAAGGCGCGGTAAACTTTCACGAGCTGTCAGGCTCCTTCATGACAATGCACCTGTCCAAACTGCCATGCATGAGAAGGCGATTATTAAAGAATTTGGATTCTCCAAACTCCCTCATCCACTGTATAGTCCTGATTTGGGCCCGAGTGACTATTTTTTTATTTCTAAACTGAAGTCTGACATTCGTGGACACAAGTTTTGCAACGATGAAGACATCCATGCAGCTGTAGTTGAACATTTTGACAACAAAGACAAAAAATATTTTTCTGATGGAATAAATATGTTATTTCCACGTTATGAAAACTGTATTACAATAAAGGGAAGTTATATTGAGAAGTAATATACATATTTAATTTATTTGAATGTCCCTTCTTACTTAGGCCGGGAACGTTTGGACGTACCCTCGTACATCTGCCCAAGCTGGCAAATCCAAGTCTTCTGGGTGCGCAATAAGAGTTAAGGTCTGGCATTTGGAGGACACAGATTCAATACCGTGTTGAACCATCCAGATTTCATTTTTCCTTGTTCTCGAAAATAACTGCAACAGAATTCTGAAACAGCTCTTTCAGAAGGCCATAGAGTTTCCTACCGATTCCTTTTATTTGGTTCTCTCACACCTCTAATGAACTTATCATGAAACTCTAATGCAAAAACAAAGTTCAGCAGCAGTATTAATGCACACACCACACTGCTGGGTAGTGATTTACTGGTAAACTCTCAATTCTTGTTGATGCGAAAACTTCTACAGGCGCATTACGCTATATTTGGACGGGGGTAAATTTATGAGTTGGTGATATCACTAACACCAAGATGCCACCTATTGCGCACCATGTGTTGCACGTATGATATGTGTGTTGGAGACTTTTCGCAAAATCTTTATAAAAACACACAGTTTTTAACCAATTTTCATGGAACTTTGCACACATATACTTTAAAACGAATTGAAAAATACTATTTACGTTTGTATACAGTAACATAAACCCTCTCCTCTTTTCCCCCTCACCTTAATTTCTATCACTGTTCTTCATGCAAACCCACAGTTTTTAACTGATTGTGATAGTAGTTAGCACATATACACTGATCAACCAGAACATTATGGCCACCTATCTAATAGCCAGCATGTCTGCCTTCGGCACAGATAACAGTGGCGACACATCTTGGCATTGAAGCAATGAGGCCGAGGTAGAATGCTGGAGGAAATTTGCACCACATCGGCGCATACAATTCACTTAATTCCCGTAAATTCCAGGGAGGGGAGTGATAAGCTCTGACACCACGTTCAATCAGGTTTAGATCTGGCGAGTTGGGCAGCCAGCACATCAATTACAACTCACTACTGTGTTCCTTGAACCACTCCATCACACTCCAGGCCTTGTGATATGGTGCATTATTTTGTTGAAAAATGCCACTACCGTTGGGAAACATGGTAGTGATGAAGGGGTGTTCATAGTCTGCAATCAGTGTACGATACTTATTGGCCGTCATGGTGCCTTCCATGAGCTCCATTGGACCCATGGATACATACGTGAATGTTCCCCATAGCACAATTGAGCCGCCACCAGCTTGTGTCCATCCCGCAGTACAGGAGTCAAGAAGCTGTTTCCCTGCAAAACAACAGATCGCACCCTCACCCGACATTATAAAGAAGATATCGGGATTCATCAAACCATCCAACACACTGCCACTGCACCAACGTCCAGTGACGATGGTCACATGCCCATTACAGTTGTAGTTGTCAATGTCATGGTGTTAACATTGGCACATGCATGTGTCGTCAGCTGCAAAGGCCAATCCTTAAGAGTGTTCGGTGCAATGTGTGTTCAGAAACGCTTGTACTCCACCCAGCATTAAAGTCTGATGTTAGTTCCACCACAGTTCGCTTCCTGCCCTGTTTTACCAGTCTGCTCAGTCTATGACATCTGTAATGAGGGGTGGCCGCCCAACCCCTCGACGTTTGGACGTGGTTTCACCTTGGTTTCGCCACTTGTTGAAGACACTCACCACAGCACTTCTCGAACACCCGACAAGTCGTACAGTTTCCGAAATGCTTGCGATGAGCCTCTGGGCCATCACAATGTGCCCTCAGTCAATCTCGGATCGATCGCGCAGATAGCACGCTCACTGATACTACATGCACCATGCGTGGGTCTGGATGGGTTTGTATTGATAGAAGGTTGGTAGTCATGATGTTCTGGCTGATCAGTATGTACTTCAAAATTAGGCGGTCTGGTAGCTCAGCAGTTAAGGTGCCTAAATGCGAAATTTCTCTCTCTGGTCGTGGGTCAATATTCTGCAGTGAGTAGGAATTTTTAGGAGTTATATTTGATTATATGAGCTACACCGTAACGTTCTGTGGTTGTGATTCCACAATAAACTGCAGGACCCTGAAGAAAAGAATTATCCTTCTAGCCTCTGACACAATAACTTGATACATCTTCTTTGGGAAGATTCGACGAACTGTCAGCTTGTGGGCTAAGTTGGATATTTAGTTTTTTAGTCCTTATGCATGTTGGGCGATTTTTGAATGGGTAAAATCGCATGAGTTCCCAATGTCGACATGCTAATGTTAACAGTATATCCATTGCGGTCTCATAGCTGACACGAACGAAACGTCCCCGGTTCAAATCTCTGTCTCGAAGGAGATTTTCATAGACCATTAACCCGTAATTCACTTATGGCATGTGAAGTATGCTACAACGCTTCCATGGTTCAGATTCCACATTAACTGTAGGTCCTTTGT
The DNA here is from genome assembly GCA_031002005.1 of Vandiemenella viatica. NCBI lineage: Eukaryota > Metazoa > Arthropoda > Insecta > Orthoptera > Morabidae > Vandiemenella > Vandiemenella viatica. The sequence goes on from CM061918.1 coordinate 126,725,631, forward strand.
ACCTGCACTATAGGGTTAGGTTAAGGTGGCTAAGACAGGGGTGGAAAGCATAGCCAACAGAAACCCTGTCACCAGATCATTATGTGCACATGGTATTATTATTATTTAGTGTATCTGTAGCTATAAGTACGACATGTTGTGTGTATGATATTAATAGTTTTAAGTTATCACTTCTGTTGGCAGTCCTCAATGACTGCCAATTGGTTTTTTATCTAATTTTCTTGCTCTACTCGACAGATAAATAACTGGTTGATTCTCTAAGTCGTGATATGAGATTCTTAAATATAGTGTAGCACACACTATTCACAACACAGTATACAATTCTTTCATAATTTATCTGCCTGTCAGGATCCCATTAAATAATTGACAGAAAAAAGGGATTGTTCAAACTGCAAAATTCTAAAACAGTATGAGACCTGGAAACACTCCTTTTGTACCTACCTGGCATGTAGAAATGATCCGGTTTCTGCATTACCAACTGTAGTATCTCAGTAAAGTGGTACCCAGTCAACATCAAACAAAATGCCTGAAAAGAGATAAGAGATCCTACTATTAGATGTACTAATGTACTACTAAATGTATAACACAACCACTGACGTTGACACATCCATTTCAAAAGTGAAATTTATGGGCAAAATCTTTGAAGCCTTTAAAAACTATGATGGGTGTAAAACAAGGAGTTAGTCCCCCCCTCCCCGCCCCCTCCCGATTCAAGCTGCTACTAGAACAGATCATTAACATATGAAAAAAGAGAGATACCAACTAAGGGTAAACAGATTAACATAAAATGTTTTGCATTTGCAGATGTAATTACATGATCTCCTGAGGAATCAGACAAGCTGTTGTGAAGCTTCACAAGATTGCCATCAAAACTGGCCTCCAAATTTGTTATGAGAAAACACCATATATGGACTCCAAAAGCATAAACCTGAAGCCACTCCTGTCCAAATATGGCACTATCAGACAAGTTAAACACTTTAAGTAGTTAGGGAAAATTATCGGGAATTCTGGAAATGAGAAAGAGGCCTACAAAACCAGTTCACAAAAACTGTGAAAAGCATATACAATTACTTGGAATACTCACAATAAGAAATAACTGTCCACAAAAGTCAAACTTCATCACTATCGCACCATCATTCTTCTACGTGCACTGTATGCAACAGAGACATTGTTATTAATTGTTAAAATTAAAGCAATCGAAAAATAGACAGAGAGATACTGAGAAAAATATTCAGTTCCAAGATTCAAGACAGCCCCTGGATGCACAAAAGCTCAGAAGAAATGTATTCACTGACCTAACGATTCACCTCACTTGCACAGAAAAGACGCATGAAATTCTATGAAAATATAGCACGAATGGATTACTCGTGACTAACCGAGAAAATCTTCCACCTAATCATCGGACCCCGACAAACCCAAGCATGCTGGCTTATAGAAACCCAGAAGTCAACCTTAACCCATTGACATCTAAATGGAGTATATATAGACCTACTGACATATATAAACAGATAATGGTGTCTCACAAATTTGTACCTAAGATGCCAAGAACGAAAAATGGGAAACTCAGAAATGCATGGATACAAGATGATCACCAATATACGCCTTGTGCATTCCCAACTGGTATTATATAAAAATCAACATATTGTTATTACGTCATCTCAAAGGGCCACCTACCTCTAACATCCCACGATAATGCCCAAAGAAAATAAAAAAAGTAAAGAAGGACCCAAATCCAACTATTATTGTTACCCTAGGCCTCCATGAAAAGAAGTTTGTGAAATCTGTACTCCATGGTGGGATAGTCAGTCACTGAGCATTCCTTCACAATGGTTCAAAACATCTGACATTCCATCATTACATCATAAAACAATATTTAAAAATAGGACTTCTTTATACTTACACTGAAAAAGAACGATCTAACGAAGAAATGTGATCTATCCAGTCGATAGAACACTTGTTCTAAAGTTTGCAACTTAACAGTGCCTTTCATCTTGGGCTAAAAAAAGAAATATTTTGAGAAATTAATATTTCATTAAGTTATAATGTAATATAATGTTGTCACAATTTGAAAATAACAATTAGCATCATATTATTATCACTAATTTTATTGGATGTATTTAATCACCACTAACACTAATTTAGTCCTCTCTGCTGCAGATCGGGTATTGTTGGTATCCTGACGCTCTACTATCCTAAATAAGTTCCCAATATTCCAAAAATATGTAAAATTTAATGTGTATTCAGGCAGACGTGAAAAAGGTTGTTTCAATTATTCTAATAAATTAAGTAGTCTTGTTTCAATCAAATGTGCCGTATCCTTTAAGGATCTAAATCAGTTTGCTACTTACATCACTTGGTGTGCCCCTACCAGTCCTAGTTCCGAAACTCCTAAGCCGCCTTGATTGTTTCAGTTTATACTATGGTCATATTGCATCAAATTTACTCATAAACCATTTTTACCACCATTTAATTGATTAATAGTTTTCGATATCGACACCATATCCAAAGCAACAATGAGGACCGTGCTTCATATTGGCTAGCCTTTAAGGGAGCGTGCATAAACTATGTGGCTTCAATCTAGGAGGGGGGGGGGGGTTGGCTGGAAGGCTATGCTGCACTATCTGGGGGGGGGGGAGGGGAGGATGGGGGGTCCGGGCCATGCCACGTAGCTTCCCATACATATCATTTTTCACAATTAAAATGAGGTACAGAACACACAACAGCATGTGACATTCATTTCCTGCACTTAACTATCGCCGTATGTAATTTACAATAGTCTGAGAAGAGAAAACGGTAAAAAATCTCTTTTGGAATCAAAATGGAAAAAACCTACTTGTTACCTGGGGGGGGGGGGTGATATAAAGGCAAAAGCCATGTAGGGCTAAGTGAAAAGGGGGGGGGGTTCACAGGAGGCCAAAATGGAGCTACGTGGTGCCGCCCCTAGAAAAAAATCAAGTAGCCTTCAGTACGCTTCTACAAGTGAAGAACTCGCTGAGAAACACTATGGAAGAGGAAAGACTGACTGGATGATGCCTGATGAGAGTGAATCGAAATTTCGTGAAAGTACACCGTGAGATATTGACAAATAAAGTTATTGAAACATTTTCTGAGAATCCGAGACGATTAATGTTTACATTAAAAAAAACTATAATTGAGTTACGATCTTAACAAGATAGTGTGTCCTTAGATTAAGTGGTTGGATTACTATGTTAATCAATAAAAATAAAATTGTTTCCTCAATAGGTTTGAGTTTCATTTTGTGATAAATCACCATGTTTCAGTCCCCCACCCCACTTCCTCGAAAAAATACGATTTCCCCCCCCCCCCTAGTTCTGATCCTGGATACACCCTTGCCTAATACACTATATGTCATTTTGTAGAAATTTAAAATATGTTTACAATAACTAACTATTATGCTACACTAAAATGATTTTTTATTTATAAAAATGGTGGATATTTTTCTTCACATGTTCTGCTTAATAATGGTGCTACTATTTGTAGTGCATGAAACTGAAGTTTTTGACACCCCACCCCGTTGATTAACAATCTGTAAAAAAGTGTAAATATGCTGTCTAATTTCCTTTACTAGAAAATATGTGGCCGGATCGTATATATTTCTTTAAGTTATAACTTACAAAGTGCCTTCTATCAAAACCACTACCGGTATTGCATAACGCATCAAACGATGTACCCCAATTTAAAAATGCAACAATTAAAGATTCTACTACCGAAGCATCTGCTATTTAAAAATCCTTGTATTTTTTAAAAGCACATTTTTAGATTGACTGGTTTTAAGTAAAGGTAGCGGTAATCTAGAAGGAAATAGGGCCACGCCCTAAACCATTATGACGCATCAAAATGGCCCCCGCAAGTCGGTAATTTTCGAAATATCGTTTATTTCGTATTTTATAGTAAAAAACTATTCTATTCTAAAGAGCTTTGAAGGAATTGACCGCATTATTATCACGAAAAGCAGTTAATTCTACCGACACAAAAATTACTTAGTCACTTCCATGCCAGTTCGTACATTGGTCTATTCTAAAACTGAAATAATTACGGAAATAATGAAAATCAAATAAATTAATTCATTTATTTATCGCATACCTACCTCTGAAATCATTTTCTGCAGTTCTTCCACAGTCGGCTACTATTTCGGTTTCGAGGAGGTATATATATGGCTAAACGTCAAACACGACAGCAACTAGTCTCGCAACTGACTCCAACACCAGCATGTCACGTGAGCACACCCTATTCCGAAAGAAAAAGTCGATATCCTAATTGATAGTTTCCGTTTTTTAGTGGTCGAAGCAAAAGTTAGGAGCTAGAAATTCATTTGTGACAGTGGAAAAATGGTCAGACAACTTGACTTTAAAAATTACGACAAAATTTCAATGACGTAAATGTACTTCCATAGGGTTTCACCACATTAATGATTAATAAAACATTTTTGGGGGTTCCATACTAACTCTTACAACGTTACGAAAAGCTTTAAAATGTGAATTGAGACGGTATCTACTCGAGAAATCCCAGAAAAATGAATGTATTTTATTGTATTTTTTTTTTTTTTTAATTACCTGATTGCTGTTTGTCTCTGTGTTAATTTGATCATAACAAATCTACAAACGAGTTATGTAATTATTTTACTTTTGCAATTAGTTTCCCAGAATCCCATATCACTTTGGGAAGGCATCCGTTGAAGAGGATAGTAGGCCTATGGGGACGCAAATACAAAACCATGGCTAGAAGATAGAAGAATAGAGTAGTACCCACATTGTGGGGTTCCCAGGGGTGCAAACGGGGGCAGGTTGATGTGTTTGTGGAAATCACTTTAGAACGCAATCAGTAGCTGACATCGTAAAATATCTTAGAGAACAGGAGGTGAGTAAACATGATGTTGGCCGCTGGGTGTCTTCTGGGAATAAATTAGCTATTGCGCATCGATGTATTGTGGAAGAAGAATTACAAGTAGTATGTTACATTATAGGAATCAAGTACAGGAGTTGGAATTGGTTCAAAAGAGGGAAGGTACTATAGAAGATATTCAGTACGGTAACTGATGCGATAATGGAGCTAGATCGGAAGTCATTGGAAGATGAGAGGCTATGAAGTCTCTATGGATATTATAACAAGACTTAGGAGTATGTGGAAGCAAAGTGATAGCACTTGATATCAGGCGCAAGGCAGGTGCGGAAATAAATTATCAAGCGCATTGATGGACAATTTATCGAAAATATTTGGGAATTTAAAGCAAAAATTCTAGTGTAAGTAGATATCCATCAGTGGGTAAGTAATATGTATTACATTGGCCAGTTGAACTTGAATGTAAAAAAAAAAAAAAATCTGGCTGGAGATATCTGACGAAAACGATTTTTTTCCTGCCCTTCCCGGGTTTGCGAAATGCCGACTGCCGGTAGCTAACGAAAATGTCGATATTATCGGTTCAAGAGTTCGTAAGCTGTTGTTAAATTTGTGCAAGAGGCTTAAAATGTCCTCAGACATCAAACAGATAATTGTACGGTATAATGAAGTCAGCGTCTATTTAAAGATGACAATTGCAACGAATATTATTTACCGATTACGCCAATGCAACTGTTGTTGATGTTACTTATTTTCGGACGCGTTTCGCCTCTCGTCGAGGCATCTTCAGCGTACACTTTTTTTATTTCTGTTTCGAGGTTTGGTTGTTGGTGACCCGTGTTCTCAATCAGCATGCTGCTTACAGTATTGTAGATTTGGCAATTGTGATAATCAGAACAAAATTGTGTCAAGATAGGTTCCATCAGAGAAGTCACAAGGTTTCTAAAACATCCAAATACTGGAATTACCTACAATATTGTAAGCAGCGCATTGGTTGAGAATACAGATGACCAACAACCAAACCTCAAAACAGAAATGAAAATAATTTTAGTTTACGCTGAAGTTACCTCGACAAGGGGCGAAACCCGTCCTAAAATTAATAACATCAACAGTCACATTGGCGTGTTCATTAAATAACAGGTCTATTTATTATTTTAGCAAGCAACTGCAGGAGAAATCAGTACAGTAATCATGATATAATTTATGTAGCCTATGTGAACTGATTAGTCAATAATAAAGTATAAATACGTCTCGGTAAGAAAAGTAATGGCGTTATTTCCGTCAGTGCTTTGAGATCGGTACAACTCTCTAGCTGTTGGGTGAGCGGTAGCGATCTTGTCTAACGTTTCTGCAGATTCGTATTCGATTCTCGATCCGGCCATTTTCATTTCAGTATAAACGATTTCCATTAATGAAATCAGCGACATCTAGATTGTTCCATCATAAATGCTGTGGCATATATTAGCGGATTCAAATTTCCCGTCCCGCCGCCCAGATTTCTGTTTTCTGGGGCTTACAGAAATCACTCCAGCCGAATGACGGAATTCTTCCTCCAAAACGCCGTGGCCGAATTTCTTTTCACACTCCTTTCCCGCCTCTAATGACTTCGACGTTGACGACGCACAAATCCTTAGGCAAGAAAAAAGGAAAACCTTGCCCACGAAATGCAGTGCCAAAATACTTGAAAGTGATAATGGGAGAGCCTCACTGCTGTTCATTATTCCAGTGAATGATTGTGTTAATTGTCTACAGTCAAAAGTCAGAATGTTTGCTGACCACACAATATTATACACTATGATTACAACTGGAGAGGATTGACCAGGTGCAGTGTGATCTAGCTGGGTGAGTCAATATGGGATGAGGATAAATGCGAAGAAGGATTAGCTTATTAGGAACACGGTTAAAAGACTTAAAAGTTTTATGATATTCGTTGGAGGAGTGATTTCTGTTGAAGCCATTAAGTGTGAATACCTTGTCATAAAATTTGATAATAAACTCAACTGGGCAGGACACATTGAACATTTGGTAGAAAAAGGTTTCAAAAACATTAATTTATTGAAGAGAGTGATGAGGATATGTACCAGAGAAGTGTGGAAATTGTGTTGCAAAACGTTGGCCAGACCATTGCTTGACTATGGTGGTGTAATATGGTCAGTGCAGAATCTATATGGTGCGGGGAGAGGGGCAAAATGGGGCACTTGCCCCGATCGGCAACTTGAGGGGGCGGCAAATCATGTTTGAAAGGGCGGCAAATTTGGTTTCTTTGGCACCGACCCTTTTTTTTAACGTCACTACTGCTCTGAGCGGTGATAAAAGAGGGAGCCAAATTTAGCTCCATTACTGCCTCGGTCAGCAACAATGGCCGGCAGCGGCAAAATAATCATTAAGGGGGCAGCAATCTCAAAGTTTTTGCCCCGGCTTTGAAAATTTCTAAATCCATCACTGAGTATGGGATTCACATTTTAGGTATCAAATACAGGACTAGGAGGGGGTGCGAAGAAGGCTGTTAGATTTATCTCTGGAAATCACTGCAGAACACAATCGTTACTAATATGATAAAGGAGCTGGACTAGGAGTGCTGGGAGTGTACAAGGTGTATATTAATGATAAGGTGTGGAAAGATACTGGTGGGGGTGTGAAAAGATGACCATGACCATAAGCTGGCACTCGATTTCAGGCATAGGTAAGTGAGTGGAAAAATGTCCTTTTGTAACTAAGAGAATCATAGATTGGAACAAATTACTGAAAGTAATGACAAACAATTGACCAGAAATGCTGATAGAATTTAAAATTTGTAAAGGACAAAAGCAACTGGATGGTGATATTTCAACAAAATTAATTTTAAGATTAAAGAAAATCTGGAAATAAGAAAGCAGGAATCTAGGGAAATGGCCACTGAGGCACGTTCTCTGTTGCGGTTAAATTAAATTAACTTTATTAAAAAATCGCTCCATGCTAATATGAACTTATGGTAAAGGTTCAATAAAGTTCCAATAAAAGATAAAATGTAACAAGAACGCCCAGATTATTAAGAATAATAGCAGTGTCTGATCATTACCTTGAGGGAGAAGTGCTTTGTGGAAATAGCAGGCAATGTGTGGTAGTCGACTAGAGGGTAGCAGTGATGAGGATGGGGAGCATCAGACAGAACCTAGTAATTGCTGTTGTTTGGTCTGATGACCTAGAATTCTGGTAACAGAAACACACTGCTGTTTCAAATAGGTGCAGTTTCATTTATGTTCAGGGTACAGATTTACCTATCCTTTTCCGTCTAAAGCGTGGATTCCAAGTCAACTTACAAGCTCCATAAGAACCCTCCTATTGCTGTAGAAGATCTATAGGGATTGTTTACTGTATCCATTTTCTAGAACTTGCTCAGTCTGATCTCTCTGAAAGTACTTCCAGGCACCAAATACTGTGTTCCTGCCATGAAAGGAGTCTCCCTTTTGATATATTTTCAGAACTCAATCAGATAATTGTCCTCAGTGCCTTCAGCAGGTTTACAGGTAAGCATTAAAAACCAGCAGTTTCAGAACCGTTTTTAATTTGGTTAATATATGCAAACCCGATGAAAGTGAGTCGAGTAAATTCTGAAGTTGTGGAACATTTGATGTTGTGTTTTGTTCAACATTTTTGGCATCACTATTGGTGCACTATGAAGAAATCACCAAATACAACTAACATCTGCTCAGATAAATACTGCAAACACAGTTACAGTATCAGATAGCAATAACTGTTATAGGCAGACGTTACAGAAGACTTACACACTGCAAGCTGTATACAGTTTGAATAAACGGTCGTTTTGTAATTTAAGACTGAAAACTTCTATGAACTTACTGGATTGATCTCCCTTATCTTCAATAAAAAGTTTAGGTGCAGGGGGAAGTTGGGTGTGTAGGGAAATTGCCACCGGAACGTGTGCTCCATTGCAATTAAATTAAATTTATGAGTTATTGAATGTATCAGGGGAATAGATCTTAACGCATAGAGATCACAAAGTGCTTCGAGATCACAAAGTTCAGTGAATTGTGGTGAGACAATGAGTCTTTGTTGCCAGCCATTAGTCAAGTCCAGAAGATGGCAGACGTAGCCACCAGATATCACGCTCCTCTTCCAGTGGTATTATGCTGAACATTTCTTGATTATCATTATCATCATTAACAGTTACCAGCCAATAGATAGGTGTCTGGATCAGAGCCCACTCTGCCATCTTCCTCCCTCAATTCATACATTTCTTGGTCTTCCCCTACCTCCTTTATATATATGTCAATGTTTCTTCATTCATGCTCTTCATATGTTCATACTTCTGGAGTCTTGAGCTATATATTCTGTCCTCTATATGTAAGTCTTTTACGTCTTCCTTTACATGCTTATTTTGCATATTGCTTCTGAAATTTCATCTTTGTCAACTGGATTCTGCTGATATTCCTTTGTGTCATCACCCATGCTAAGGAATCATGAATCACTAATTCCAGTAGATAATTCCTCTGAACTTTTGGACGCCTTCATGTCAGTCCTCTAACAAAGCTGAAGGATTCTTCTGCTCTACTGCATTTTCCACAATTTCTCCCAGTCCCTTCTGTCACACTTTCCTAAATACACAAGATTCAGTTCTCACCTCTATACAGCTTTGCATTGTTGCTCTCTCTCTGGATAATCACATTTTGTTTGACATTTCTAATTCCTACCCTACATCCAAATAGCTTTCATGTTTTGTTCTCCAATCTCACTTTCTGTTAATTCATTCACAACAACAATGAAAGTGATATGGTTGGAGCGCGTCCTAATTCTTTCAAGTATTCCTGTATTTATTCCTTTCACTCTAAATACTTCAAAAAAATCTCTGCAGATGCTACAAGATGCTTTCCTGGTGTCATGATGAATTTCTTTCCGTTCTCAATTACATTACTGTGAACATTGTCGACATTGCTCATCTGAAGTGATATTGTTCCACGTAGTACATTTTGCAATTTCTGTCTAGTATTTCCCTTTCCTTATTTCTCATATATGTTTACGCTATGTCAGAACTTTACTTTCCTCTCTAGCCCTCTTCTTCCTGATCTGCACAATGGTAGGCTTGTTCCAAGGGATCTTTTCATTCCTCCACACTAATCTTAACACTCCATCGGTCGACTGCATTCAACACCACCCTCAGCACTTATGTCTGCTGATACTTTTTCACTAATTTCTTTGAAATTTTCATTTTCTTTATTTCATCTTTGACTGGTTTCCATGCAAAGTCTCCCATTATCTGTCGTATTGTTGTGTCCCACAAAACTTTTCATTTGACATTTAAAAGCTCTCCAAGGTATTCTTTTCATATCTCTGGCACTCGATTTCGGGCCCAAGGGTGTGGGAAGAGTCTCTTTTTTAGGTAAGGGTGTAAGGGATTGGAATAAGTTATCAAGGGAAATGATGAATGAATTACCAAAAATGTTGAAAGAATTTAAAGTTAAAATTAGTAGAGGGCAAATGTAGGTGGGTGCAGGAAAGGGGGAAGATGGGTGTGCAGGGAAATTTCCATCAGACCTTGGGCTTCGTTGCAATTTAGTTAAATGTTATTATTGTTATTAACCACCTGTCCTTTTTGTCTTGGACCTTTAATTTGGTTTCTTCTTTTTTTATCTGTGTATGTTTTGCTGGATTTGTCAGTTTAAACTCTTTAAATATGGCTGGTACACCCCACATCAGTTAATAATATTAACACATTGAGCTTCATTCATGTTGTTGGTATGACACTGTCATGACTATGATATGTATGACTTATGTTCTTGGAAATAACAACAATAAAAATAGAATCAAAATAAAAAGTTGGGTCATGTTTTGGAAGAAGTAATTGAGTTTTGCTGAGAAAAAGCTAAAATTTCAACCAATAGATGAATAATTTCATAAGTGTTACTTGTTAATACTTAGAAACAATGTTCTGAAACTGTATTTATGGAGTACAGTACTGTATCATTCTTATATTAGCATTATAGTACCGTAAACACCACCTACATTACACTGCTTTGTTATATAGGCAGAGGCCACGAAGACTGTTATATCCTGATTGGGAAACAAAATGGAACTTTTGCACTTCACTTTTGTTGAGAAGCCTAATTCTTGATAATATTTCACTTAGACTTGTCTCTTTTCCATATGTATTGACTAATGTTTTAATACTATACAAATGGATTGATCTGTAGATCAAGTAGCAGTTTCTAGATGATGAAAATTTAAAAATGATTGTATGTATAAGAAAATTGTAACAAAACCATTGTGTACACAGTTTATGAATACTATTGCTTTCTGAAATATAAGCTATTTTTATGGCAACTTTACATATTTAGCTGTTATGTATTTTGTGGCATGCGCACTCATGTTAATGGTAGTGGCTAATGGTGACATTTTTTCTTTTTATTTTACAGGTGAGTAAACATAGCAAACTGCCTCCTTAGAGTTGACCTATGTGGTAAGTATAACAGTGTAAATACCTGATTATCTAGAAGCACAAAAAATAATTGTAAGAAAGAAGCTTTTCATGGCATTATAAATAAACAAATTGCTCCCAGGCTTCCAGCCACATATAAAGGTTGCCTTCATGGGACATTTCAAGGACATTTTCAACCAAATGTAAATTCACAGTTATAAACATTTATAAAAAAAATTACATATTGTACTTGGTTTTGTTATTAATATTCTCAGTAGAGGTTTTATTATTTTCTATTATATATAATACAACATTTTAACAATTGTACAATTATCCATTCTTCTACATAATCACTATTTCGGTGGATACATTTTTGAAAACGCTGTGACAGTATTTGTATTTCCATATCGTACCAGTTCGCCGCTACATCTCTGAGGAAGAATTCAACCTCATCTTCCACCTCTTTCCTGCTGAATTGCCTTGCAGCCAAATGTTCTTTCATTTTAAAGAAAAGGGGGTAGTCGCAGGGTGTAACGTTCAGACTATAGCATGGGTGTGAGATGATGTTCCAAGTTTTGCAGAAGAGTGAAGGTTTAATGAATGACGTGTGGTCATTCGTTGTCATGGACAATGCTTATGCCTGTGCTCAACATTCCACTTCTTCATTTCTGTACATATTGACCGTGCAAAAATTTGGTCAGAAGGTGGTTGAGCACCATCAAAGTGGTGAAAGATGAAGTTCGATGCTTCCACAAAGACATGGTGGTGAGCTGGTATGGTATAGGCACACAAAAGCTGTCACAGTAGCTACAAAAATGCATCAACCTAAATGATGTTTATGTAGAAAAATAGATGATTGTGCAACCTTTAAAATGCTGTGGAAACCTATGGAAAATTGTTGTTGTTGTTGTTGTTGTTTTTAGGGTTTTAGGGCGCGTCGACGACGGGGTCATTAGCGCCCTAGCAACAACCAGGCGTGGCAACGTGGCAAAATTGCCGTCTGTGTGGCCGACTGTAAAGGGGTCGGCCACAGAGACAGCACAATAAAATACTAACCTACCAACTAAAATACCGTCTGCGTGGCCGACTGTAAAGAGTTCGGCCACACAGACGGCTACATAAGAAATAAAACCGAAACAAGGCAATAAAATATATAAAAAAACATACATTATCTGGTTGGCTGTAAAAGGGCCAACCAGTTTAAAAAACAAGTAAGCTGGCTGGCTGTAAAAAGGCCAGCCATATAAGTAGTGCCACAACTAAAAACGGTACTTGGATTGGTGGTTATAAATGGCCACCAATCCAATTTAAAACCTAGGCCGATCTGCCCAAAATTTTTGGGACAAGACCGGCCAAGCAACAAAACTTTAAAACCTTAGCCACGTTGTCACCGTCATCATTTAAAATAAGGGACAGATCGTTGGCTAAGCCAACGTCTGCCCTTAGATCTAAAAACGATACACATTCGGTTAAAATGTGGCGTACCGTCAGAGGTACGCCACAAGCATCACATTCCGGAGGGTCCTCCCGGCGGAGAAGAAAGCTGTGCGTGAGAGGGCAGTGCCCTATACGGAGGCGAGTAAGGAGAACCTCATCCCTCCTCGCCCGCTGGAAGGAGCTGCTCCACGGCTGAACGGTCGGTTTGACCAGCCGGAGCTTATTATGCTCGACCTCCAGCCACTGCCTCTGCCAAACGTCGAAAACAAATCTTTTCCCCACCGAGGCAAGGTCAGACTTTGGGACCGGATCAAAGTCAATTCTGACCTTGTTGCAGGCTAACTTTGCAGCTTCATCAGCTGCCTCGTTCCCTCTGATTCCCACATGGCCTGGTACCCAGCAGAATAACACCTCCTTTCCACGAGATTGAAGGGAAAGGAGGGCGTCCTGGATGTCCTGGACTAGACGATCTGCTGGATACATATTCCCTATGGCCTGAATACAGCTGAGGGAATCACAGCATATGATGAACAACTTATCGCGCATTACTTTCATATGCTGGAGCGACTTCAACACGGCATAGCATTCGGCGGTGTAAACACTGCACGTGCCGTCCAATTTGAATGTGTAAGTCGCTCGAGGGAACACTACGGAGCAACCAACTCCGTTAGCCTGCTTAGACCCATCCGTATACACCGGGGTAAACATGTGATACTGGTTTAAAACATCACTAAAAATTCTAATAAAAACATTATCGGCGGTACACAGCTTGTTGTGCCGCGATAATTCTAAAATTGTTCTGTGCCTCTTTAAAAGCCAGGGAGGAGATTTACTCCAACCCTGGTGATAAAAGGAAGGAAGCTCGAATCCGTATTGTTCTAAAATAGCCTTTGTACGGTAGCTGAACGGTTTAGTGGCTTTATGCCGGTTGGTATAGAGCCGCTCGTAGTTGGGATGGAGCACTATGTCGTGCACGGGACTGCCAGGTGTTATGGCAACCTGCAGGTAGTGTCGCACCATGAGGAGTTGCCGGCGGATGGCAAGCGGCGGCTCGCCCGAGTCAGCACAAATGCTGACAATAGGGCTGGTGCGATATGCACCTATGGCGAGCCGAATTCCTGCATGGTGGACACTGTCCAATATACGCAGATAACTGTCCCGTGCCGAACCATAGACTATGCAACCGTATTCCAACCGTGACCGTACAAAGGCTCTGTAAAATTGTAGCAGGCAGGAGCGGTCAGCGCCCCATGACCTGCCACACAGGCATTTTAAAACATTTAGAGCTTTAGAGGCTCTGGCTTTCACATCTTTAAGATGTGGCAGCCAGGTTAGCCTAGTGTCTAAAATGAGGCCCAGAAACCTAACAGTGTCAGTAAAACGTAAAACGGTGTTCCTCAAGGTAAGGTGAGGCTCTGGTAAAAGAGTCCTACTACGACTAAAAAGTACACACCGGGTTTTCTCGGCAGAGAAACGAAAACCGGTGTGCACTGACCATTCATCCAGCCTGTTCAGCGTGAGTTGCAACTGCCGCTCAGCGCTTCTCAGGCTGGATGAAGCAATAAATATTAAAAAATCGTCCACATATAAGGAGAACCGTAAGGGACTCCTTATGACGAGTGATATACTGTTAATCGCTATGGCGAAAAGGGTCACGCTTAAAACTGACCCCTGAGGAACACCGTTTTCCTGAATAAAAATGTCAGACACTTCACTACCACTATGGAAAATTAATGGATTTTGCATCTCTCAAGAGCTTTCGAAATCTTACTTGTGGGATTGCTCTTGTATATTTTTTTAATCAGAAAACAGTTTTTTTCCCTCTCTCTCTTGCTCTGGCCAATGAGGAAAGGGAAGAACATGTGTCCTGACCAGTTCAAACCGGGTTTCTTAGACCCAATGTATTTAACCTATATTCTGTGTCTGTTAAACCTGTAACTTCATGTGTTCTTTATGATATGTGTGTTTTTGTATGTGAAATGTGTAATTTATGAGGAGGAGATTGCAGGCTGTCCCAGCATGTGCCTATGAAACCACCTAAAAACTGAAATCAGGAGACCAGGACTCGACTCTGGTTCTGTTCAGTCCTCTTAGAGTACCGATCATCGTGAATCAGTAAGAATGTGAAGCATAGTGGTGGATTTGCAACCCTTCCACTTTCAGAAGGAACCTATTCTAACAGTGGGAACTTAAGTGCTGCCATCTGTCTGTGATTTATGTAACTTTTGTTCTCTGTGATAGGTGTATTTTTGTTTGTGAAATGTGTACTGTATGAGGCAGAAACTGGGGACCATTCCAGCATTGTGATTGTAGAGAGCTGCATAAAAGTCACATGGTCCAGGACTCAAACCTGATCGTATTGTAGCTCCTCAATTCAGTGAGCTGGCACCTTAATGCATGCAGCCTCACTGGTTGTTGTTACTTTCACATGTAACACTTTTTATAGGTATAAGTAAATTAATAGTAGAGGATCATATCTAATCTGGGAAGTGAAAAGACGGTAAAGCTGTAGGTGAAGTTCTTCCTATTCAACACCTGATGTTCTTTGAGGCAGGATGGCTGTAATTAGACTTCACAATCTCATTACAAGTTGCAGGTGAATCATTAGTGCATCATTGTCCATATTCTTTTCCTAAATACACCCTACGTACCTCTTTTTTTCCGTCTTGTTGATATCATGGTCAAAGGACTGGGAGCAAGGAATGAGAAGGAATTCAACCATGACCTTTTGAATGATTAATCCCAGAGTGATTTGGGGAAACCACGGAAAACTCAAATCTGTATGGCCGGACGAGAATTCAAACCCACGTCCTCCCGAATACGAGGCCAGAGTATTACTGCTCACCAACTACGCTTGGTAAATATACCAGCTTCTCATCTGATGGAAAGCTGAGTAGGCAAGACAATGAACCTCAGGAAACAACTCACGGCATCATTAGAATTTCAGTTGAAATCATTACTTCCTAAGAAGGATGCCACATCAGCAGGCTAAAATCATGGCTAGAGAAAGTGGTTTCTAGTTTGACAAGCATTATATTAGAAGCCCTTTGTTTAATCATATTATTCTTCAATTTCTGTGAGTACAACAGTATATAGTTTATTGCTTGTGATTGAAGGTTTAGGCAATAATATATGTTGATTGTTATGACTTAAGGTTTTTTTATGATGGCCCCTTGCTATGGTCTGCCTCATGTAGTACGGAAAAGACTCACGGTAGGAGAGAAAAGATGTAAGATGACTAAAAATAGAGCCTGCTTGAAGATAGTTCAAGCATTGAGTGGTCGGGGATCCCAGCCACCTCCTGATATGTCTGCTATTGGAATAATCATCCATAAAACCCCATTGGAAAGAGATGGATAGGAATTCCAGGTTTCTCAATCAGCTTTGTTGTTAATCATAACAAGTTTTATGGTTGTTATAGACAGCAGCAGGATAAGTTCCAGAAAGAAATCCCTTCAGTGATATTATAAACTGAAACATGTAAAATTGCATTGCCCATACATAAAAACAATAAATCATGACTGCATGTATTTATAAATGAGACATTGTTAAATGAGAAGGCTGGTAGTTGAGGAGAATTCAAACAGAAAATGTCTTTTATGTATAATATATAGCTTTACAACATGGAACATTCCCCATATTTTCCATAATTGATGTATGGTAACTATCTTCCTTCTTACAGAAGAAAAAGTTTTTCTCAGTGTTAATGTAATGTTCTCAGGTAACTAGCCAAGCTAACAAGGTGCTTACGCATGATGCTTTGGCAAAGGAATTCTCTGTCTCCAGCTTGACCAGAAAATGGCGACAGAGAATTTAACATGGCTAATTAATTATATTTTCTATACATAAAAATTCTATAGCACATTTTTGGGATGCAATGCTGGCAAATAACTGAATGCTTATATTTGGAATACCAACCAGATTCAGTTGCGTTACAAAAAAGTTGTGTAGGATCCTTCTTTGGTCTGGTGCATGAAATTTGTAACATCAACCTACTTTTTCATTATTGCACGCTGACAGAAACAGTTCACAATAACCGGTCCTTTAGAACCAAGTCCACATTAGAGACTTACAGGTGACTTATTTCAGGTAATATAAATCTGGTTTGAAATTGGTTCTACATAAATCCAGACTCAATCATATAGATATTGTACTGCAATATCATGCACATTTTAGGCGATACAGAACTTTTGAAGATTTTATTTTGGATTAGGTAATGAATCCCAGAATTTTCTCAGATGGGGGGAACTGGCACAAATGACCCATGTATTATAACTATTATTATAAAAATCAGTAAGCAAAGTGTGTGGAATCATAACTACTAACACGTGATGTAGCACGCACAGAAATGGAACTTGCTTTCGGTTTTGGTGACTCATTCATGGCTTAAGGCATGTGTATACGTTGACGAAGCCATGTGTTTCACTTTTCTTTTATTCAAAATGTTTCCTAAGCTCTCTTCATTCACTTAGGTTAGTGATAGCCAATGTTAATTTCTCTTTCCCTCCCATAACAGTACTGCCATATGATATTACTTTCTGCTCCATTATTGTTTGAGATTACAACCACTGCACTTACAGATACTAACAGCTAAACAAAATTATGTGAAAAAATGATAACAATAAAGTTGTACCGGTATACATTTTATAAGACTTTATTGATAAGTTTACATTCAGAAAATAAGTACAAAATCATCTCAACTAAAATGTTTAGTATTAATGTTAAATGTTATGGATAAAATACTGACAAACAGTGGCGGCTGTACCTTAAGTGCGCTCGTGCGCTGAACCACCAATCCAAAAGATTTAATAATGACAAAATATTAAGTACCTACTTCATCTTTATTTTTATATTACCATTTTAATATTTATTTTTAAACATACAAAAACAAAAACGTATAAAAAATTAAATCTCCAATTATGGTGAAACAGTTTGAGCGCTTTACCAAACTATTAAGACTTATTTTCCTGTAAAGACAAATTCTCGTGCGCTTCGGCGAGTGCACGAGGACTGCTAATACAACTTGTAGGTGATACGCGTTAATACGCCTGACGCGTGAAACAAAAGATAGTTCATAGAAACGTACGGAGTAATGAGTCGGTTGTCGTGCGCCGCACGTGCGAACCGAGGATTGCCGAGAGCACCCGATGTTTGACGAGCCAGCCTGCATGGGCGCGCGCGAGGCGACGGCAGCCATGATTAACATCTCGTTATTAGACTATCAGTATAGTTTCACTGAATGTGTGACGCGCTAATAATTGTTTATTTATATTACCGTAAATAATTGTTTTTAGTTTTTGTTTCGATTTTTTTCGAGAACTTTTATTCTATACTGTGTATGGTGTCAGTGAAAATGAGCATAAACATTGATTATATTAAAGAAAATAACAGAACTATTCAAAATAAAGTGAACATAAAATTGGCCGGACCGCCACGGCCCTTTTTAAATTTAAAACAAGAGTGAAAATCGAAAAATAGAGCATTTACACGAAGTTTTAAAAGTGAAATGTATAATAGAAAGAAATGGTTGTGTGGATGTGAGCGTCTTAATGCATTCTTTTGTTTTCCTTTCGTTATTTTTGGCGGAGAATCGATTTGGACAGAAGCAGGAATCAAGGATTTGACGCATTTGAGTGAAAAAATAAAAAAAAAAACTTGATTCTTCACAAGTACACCTACAAAATGTAATGAGTTTGTCTGTGTTAGGCACGGTCGACATTCGTAATCAGCTAGATTCTGTGTATAGAAGCAATATCCAAAAGTATAATGAACAAGTTGATAAAAACAGGTATATTTTATCACGTCTTATCGATTGTGTCAAGTTTTGTGGTGCATTTGAGTTAGCTTTGCGAGGTCACGATGAAACTATTGAGTCTAGTAATGCTGGGGTGTTTCGTGGATTAATAGACTTTGTATCAGAGTTGGATACGGTCATGAAGGAGCATCTCACGTCGTCTACAGTTTTCAAAGGCACGTCAAAAACTATTCAGAACGATATTTTGGACTCAATTTTATGTGTATACCACAAAGAATTGTCCAATATTATAACAAAATGTGAATACGTAGCAGTTCAAGCTGATGAAACTACCGATGTATCGACGATTATGCAGATGGTAATGATTTTAAGATACGAAGAAAATGGACAGGTTCACGAACGGTTTTGGAAATATCTTACGCCGCATTCCCATACTGCTGAAGGACTTAGTTCTGTTATTATAAGAGAATTACGGGAACTTCAAATAACTCCGCAACAATTAATAGCACAATGTTACGATGGCGCCGCTGTAATATATTATGTCAATTTTTGTTTTGTTGCATTTTCTAATTTTAATATTTTAGTAAAGTGCACCACCAGTTCGATAACCCACCAGCCGCCACTGCTGACAAAGTAAAAAAGATTTAATACAAAAAATGCTTGAAACATTTGATTTAAACAAAATATGTTATCTAAATATAACCATGACAAAATAAATTCTGAAAAATGGCAGTGCCTTGTGCATACGTCATTAACATTCGCAATACTCACAAATGTCTGTTAGAATCACATTTTATTTTCATCACTGGCATCATCAATGCAAGCAACAATTAAGAAAAGAATACCAGACAGATATTAAGCACCTCATAAACAAAATGAAAAAAATCCTTAATTTCTATAAAATCCTATCATATTTAAAATGGTTGACATTTATCCAAATTCACTATGTCTCAAAATGTTATTCTTCAGAATATTTTCTAAATTTTCATACATGTTTGGTCTAAAATTTTGTTAATTTCATTTTAAAAAATACAGAATTATCCCTTATTAACATGGTGGGTACAAATGATAAACATTACAAATTGATAAAGATCCTTTTTCACAACATTTGCTACAAGTATATATGCTTATTACAATTTAAAAAAGATAATGAACATAGCTGGCATTGCTCACAGAAAGATGATACACATACAGAACCACTCACGAATGTTCTTAAGACGCACATTACATTTAGACACTAAAATCTTTCAACACGTGTACTGAATACTTTTGACCTAAAAACTTTTTTATATAAAAAAGATCAATATTATACCCAAACTTGCTGTTTTTATTTCAAATATACATTTAAACATTTTTGAAATTTCAGTACCTATTTGCTCACAAATTTCATTAAACAAACAGATATTTGTTTCGCATCGCGTAAATCTAGCAGAATAAAAAAAAAAGATTTTTTCAGAATAGTGTTATAAAAATGATTATACAGATTTAAAAATTGTATAGCTAAATGCAGCTGGCAGCATTAATATTATATTGATTTCAATAAGATAGAACACACGGCATCACTATCATCTGCACTACTCATGTAGCACATTTTGTTTTGTATGATGGTATCTTCCAAAATGTGCATTAATTCAAAAAGAAATTCAAAACACGTATCAAGCACCTCACAAGTGAACAGAAGAAATATAATTTCTGGATAAACTTAAACTTAACTACTCAACAAAAAAGTTAACATTTAGAAAAGATGTCAGTATAAAGAATGATTGAAATTATTAGACGTTTACTCACAACTGTTCTTAATTTCTGTAGATACAAAATTAGCCTACATTAACAAACATGTTTCACCTCGTTCTCAGAAGCATCTCTGGAATTTCATTTCTGTTAAATGTGTAATTGTCAAATCTGTTTTTGTACTACATTTTTCACTTATATTTTACAGTTTCTTCCATTTATCTGTTTCTATTCATTATCCCTGGTATCAGTACTGCAGCTCATTATTTTGTTACTCACATTGCATTTCATTAAACATTACACTTTAGTCTCATAACATCCAATATAAGGTGTTTTTACATTTAAAAATGTAAAATACTTTGTGGTAATACTTTTAATTTTTGTCCCTCTTAATTTTTTGTGGGGTGCAACCATTTTAACAGTGTCTTAAATGGTGTTTGATAGCTGTATTTTTTATTTCCTTTGGAGCAATGTGTTTAATCTGGTAGATTTGTGTATTCATTTATTTCTTGTTTTCTTTTTGCTGGTGGCTATTGGTTTTTTTTTTTTTTTTTTTTTCTTCTTAAATGTTAATGTTTGCAGCTAACTTTTATTTGTGGTGAGTTTTGCTATTTGTTGGCTAATGATTGTGAACTCAGAGGTGATGTGCAAATTTTGAATGATGTAATAATTCCACGTGGTCGGAATGACCTGGTGATAGGGTTTCTATCACCTGGGCATTCCGCCCCTGTCGTAGCCGCCTAAACCTAACCCGGCAAACCTACTGGGTACAGGGAACCTACAGCTTAATGTGGAATCCAAACCACAGAATTTTAAATGATTATTATATTTTAGTGCTCCCAGATAGAGATGCTTCTGAAAATGTAAAGTGTAAATCTTTTGTCAAAACTGAAGAAAAAAAAATTGATTGCATTGACAGTCATCGTTTATTATGTATGGATATGTTTATCATTTGCAGTTGAGTTCATTGGAAGATCCTATCATCAAATTGGATAAAACTCTTTTCAGAAAAAATTCATGGATTTTCTCTTAAACTGAACTGCCAATACAGCAATCAAAAGAAATAATTGAGTTTATGTTATTCTTAATTTTATAGAAAAATGATTAACATTATACATGAAAACAGATGTTTCTGTTTCATAGACACAATAGTACCATTTTCAAAATGTACTACCTATTCATTCACCAAGATGGTTAATTCCATAAAAGAAAATGCAAAATTGTTTCTCATTGTTTTGTTTAGACAGAAGAATTTTAAAAAGGCCTTAGTTAGAACATTTATTATAAAAAAAGTATTAAATTACATATTTTCTTTAAAAGTTAAATTAAAAAATATAACTATTTATACTTGTCTGAATTGTAGAAAGATACATTTTTACAGAAGAAATCACATGCTGTCACATAACCTTAGTTATGTCAGTATACTTTCAAAGGGTCCTTAACACACTTAAAACCAATAGCAGATCATTTTAGAAGCATTTTTCAGTAGTTTTGAGAGTCAGGAAACATGTTAGTAAGGAGAGTTTGAGCTATTTTGTAAGTTTTCGAAAATATTATAAAGAAATTTAAACATTTCTAGAAGCCTTTTGGCCACATTCATTTTCAGAGGTGTAAAATGAGATGAAAATTCAAATTAGATCCAACACTTGCATTTTAGAAGATCACATTAAGAAAATATCATGAAATTGGTGATCTTGCAAGCTCATGGAATTTATTGCACAAGTAACTTTTTTCACCTAATTTTCAAGGTACAGCTAAGACTCAGAGCTCAAAATGTTCAGCATAAGATAATACACAACATATTAAAGGATAGAGTCAATAAGTAAAAAGAAAGTATGTTTTTTAGACAAAATAAGAGATTTCGCTGACTCTGCAATTCAACATTTCTGCAGACATACAGATCTGAGGGCATAGAAAAGACATTTATATTAAAGAGAAGCTTTCACTGAACACATGGAGTGATTTTCGTAAAGATTCCTACAAGATATAAGCCATAAAAGGGAAATTAAGGTTTGAACTTAATTGCTGCTGCTAAGCATTATTTTGGGAACAAAGGATTGGCATTAAGGGAAATAGATAATGAGGAAATAATATTACCATCAGATAGATAATTTAATTTAGTAAAGTTTGAGATATATTACAGATCGGTAGCACTCTTATATTTGGAGATAATGAGCATACAAGTTTTTAGCTGACTTTGCACTTATATTCAAAGTCGATTTTCACCGTCAAATACATTTGGGATCTAGACGTGTTATATGTCAAAAGTTGAGGAAATTTTTATAGAACAATCTGATAACAGAATCATTTCACAGACTAACGAATTGTAGGAATGGTGACAGAGTAAAGCTTTTACGACTTTAACTCGAAATACACAAATCCTAGGAGAAAACTTGTCATAACTAAAACTGACATTTAAAATGTGCTTCATAACATATCAAAATTTCAGACTTATCGGAATAAAAATAAGGTTTCCCTTTGTCAAATCAAGCGTCTGCTGAGTCAGCTGGCCCAATATGAATATAAGGAGCCTCTGCTAGCCTGGGCGGACAGCAGTATTTCGGCAGAAATTGAACCAAGAGGACGGCGTGTTGGTTGGTCGCGGAGATGTAGAAATTTTAGTAGTGACGTTATACTGGTGCGGGGTCAATCTTCCTTCGAGATGAACTTTTAACTTTCATCTAGGGGTTAGGAGGAAGTTGCTTACTGTGAGAGGATGGTTTAACCTGTAATCGTTTATTTCGGATAGAAGTCTGATGCTTTTCTTTTAGGCCTACGCTGGTACCGAATTTATGTAAGAACTTTTGAAAAAAAATATAATCTGGAATTAATCAGGAAGTCTGAAGTTGTGTTTTAAGAACAGACCTTTATCCCTTGGGGTAATTACGAGGGATTGGCGACCGTAAATAGAATCACTTAAGGGTACCAGACACGATCATAGCTAAGACAAGCTGTAAGCTACAACCCCGAGCGAGCAGCAGGTTTTACAATGCACAGTATTCACAAATGTTCTTTGTTTTTTACTCTGACTTCTATCAAAATATTCTGTAGTTATTAATTGATTAGCAGATATATGACAAACACCTCAAGCAAAAAGTGGTCAAAGAATTATCTCGATAATTTTTAAACATAATCTTTTTGAAAAAAATTACTGAGAAGCTTACTTTACAAGACCAATAATAAACTACCTGACTTAAATGCATTGATCTGGAGCTTTGGCAAAATACTGTAATAAAAATAACAAACCGGCGTTATGCACAGTTGTTATTACAAAAATAATTGTTGTGGACTAATGAAGTTGCAGCGTATTCTGCAAACATCACACACATCCGCAACACTCATGGATATTTTTTGGAAGAACACTATAACCTTTCAGAAGAATATTCATAACTATTTGCTGAAAGAAACAAGTAAAATTAAATTGTGATACCCATTAACTTCTATACCAAGAAGTAAATTGATCAACTGAATGGCAACATGTGTGGACTATCGCTTACATCTCAGAAATATTGGCATCCATTACTCACTCAATGGCTTGCATTGAGTTAAAAGGATGTTTTAAATATATATACATGAGACAAACATTTTGTCAATTAAGGTGAAAATATGTATGTAAATAGTCTGATAAAGTTAGTTTATATCAATTCATGTCCTACAGTCAACTGTGGTTGGTGGTAAGCGTACATTACACACTGATGTTATGAGGTGTATTCCTTCGAGCAGCATGGGAACATGTACACGATGGGAACATTGCATTCCCCCTGTTTATGTGACATGTTTCATCTGGTGCAGGATGTACACCCAATAATTACAGAGTTTCAGTTGTGTCTACATCGATTCATGTGTTGATGTCATCCTATTGTCAACTATGATAAGCGGTAGTTTTCTCTTCTATTATATTGTTATCTGATTTTGCTATCTAGTACCTTTTGTTTTACTTGAACCTATTTAACTAGTCCTCTAGTTGAAGCTGCAAAAATGACTCCTTATTTATCAAGTATTAATTTTTTAATTTATAAAATCACACAAATTAAATAGAAAATAAGATAGGATAGGGAAAAATAACCTGTCATTTACCACAGATGAAGGCAGAAAGGCCATACAAACACACATACACACACACACACACACACACAAAACACAATCACATTTAACATTATTTTGGATAATAATGTCACTTGTGTAGGAGGGGAGAATTATGGTGGGAGGAAAGATGTGTACACGTCCAGACCTACCACATGTATGAACCAAAGATGAAACAAGAAAAAGGGTGGGGATTGCACAGGTGGTAGAGGGAGAAAGCTGGCCAACCACCAGTGCAATCCCCACCCTTCTTCTTGTTTCATCTTTGGTTCATAAACGTGGTAGGTCTGGATGTGAACACATCTTTCCCCTCACCATATTTCTCTCCTTCTATACAAGTGAGGTTATTATCCAAAATAATGTAAAGTGTGTGTGGTTTATATTTTAGAGGAATAAGATATATCAGTTTTTTTTGAAAGAACCATAAAAAAGTGTTAACAAATCTCTAAAATATGCATTGTCTGCAGTTGTTTCTTTTGCTGAATGGCAGTAGAATGTTCTAAACTTTATTTCTTGGAGATTAATTGGTATGACAAAAATTTTAGTTGTACATAAGTAGTAGATTGCAGAAACTGGTTAGAATCTCAAAATCATTGAAAATATGTAGTTTTGATGACAATTACACACTCTCTTGCTATTAACAGTTGTAGAGAAATAAACTAATCTAAAGAGATTAATTGTGGAAATGGACAGCAATATATTTGGGGTGCATAATTGCTAGTAACGGTAGAAGTGAGTTAGAAATAATGAATAAATTAACCAAAGGATCTAACCTCTACAGTGCTGTGTGGGGCTTACTAAGGGACATGAAGGTTCCCAGAAGAACAAAAATTGTCTTGTACAAATCATATCTCATTCCTATTCTCACATATGCTTTGGAAACTAACATCAAGGGACCTTAGCAAGATCCAGGCATTTGAAATGGAGTTTCTTAGAACAGCCCTCCAGAAAACTAGATTTAACCACATAAAGAATGATGAGATTAGAGCAAACCTAGAGCTAAGGGAATCCATGGAAGAGAGACTTAGGTCATCAAGATTTAAGTGGTTTGGGCATGTCAAGAGAATGACTAGTACAAGACCACCAAAAACTTATTTGGAAAAAAGGATAGTGGGCAAAAGACCAGTGCGAAGACCAAGAAGAAGATGGACCGACCAACTGAAGGAGGATGTAGAGAGAAGGGGCTGGAACTGGAAATATATCACGGACCAAGAAACTTTTCTGGATAGGAGACAGTGGAAAATGATCATATACAACAACCAAGGCTCATAAACCACACCTGGGAAACTGGAGATGGTTCCCAACGATAATGATGATGATGATATTTTGGTGGCAGTTGTCTTCTAGCATCATTTTAGAAGTAAAATAAATTTGGCGAACGGATTACAAGAATTGCAATTTGTTAGCTACAGAACCAAATTTGAAAATACTTGGGAAAGTTGATTAAAAGTGCTTTTTCCTATCTTCACTTGTGCCATGGCCATGAAATAATGTGGGTGCTTGATACAGTTGTGTATGAGGTGGTCACTGCTCTTCACGTTGCTCGTTGTCGTTGTAGTACTCCTGCTCCTCTGTAGTGCTCACCACTTGTAGCGGGGTGTAGCTGTAGTACTGCTGCTCATCTGGACTGCACACCAGCCGTAACGGGGTGCCGCAGCAGGGGCTCGGAAGGGCGACGTGCACGTAATTGCAGTACGGTTCTTCTGCTGGAATTTCTGCTGCATCATCCTCCAAGCTGGCATTCTGCTCCTGCTGATAACGCAATGTCAGACAGAAAATATATCTAAGATTGTAAATGAACACAGTTTTTCTCAGCATTGTATATTTTTGAATGTTTCTCGGAAAACAAACCAAATAATACTATTATTTATACACAATTTTTTAGCAACATAAATCTTCATCACCATCTTCAGGTTTAGTTGTAAAACTTGAAGTTTGCCTAGAGCCTCACATCTTATCTGATTAACCAGGATTGTTGTTTCCAACTACGTGATGTGGGGATATCTGCTATTGAGGCTGGTTGTCAGCAATGCTCAGTGTTTTGTGCTTCATGGGTTTTTAATGAAGTCTGAAATGCTGCTAGGTAATGTAACAACGTATATTGTCTCCAAGCCAGTTTTTTAAACAATGCACTCTAATCAAACTTCACGTCTTACGGCCACACTTGACGATGGCGATTCATTTCACGAAACTATTGTCTATAAATAATAGTATTACTCGGTTTGTTTCCGAAGAAACATTCATAAACATATACGAGTGCATTGTAAATAAATAAATTCTCACACTTCCAGCAGTGTAAAAAAGTTACACTTGTGGGACATTTCGAATGCATATATCTCTGCCCTCATTTTCAACCGTAGGTGTCACTGAATAACTGTTTGTTTACGAGCTACCACAGAAACTGTAGCAGACAAAAGCCAACCCAGCGCAATGACGTCATCCACTCCTCTCATTAGCTAGGCGAAGCTGTTTCAGCATTTTGATAGCTGGGTTCCAGGCCACACTGAGTTCATAACCAGTGTCCATGTTAGTTGCGAATTTCAAAAGGTGGAATATCAACAGGAATATCGTATTGGCACCAACGGCCTTGCCTTTCTGCCATTTGTGGGTGCCCTAAGTTATAAAACAGATAGATTGTTGAATCAACACAGAGTCAAGACAATTATCAGACCACACACAAAAATTAATAACTTGGTAGACAGCATCAAAGACGATCTAGGTCTACGAACCCCTGACATGTATTATATACCTTGTCAATTTGGTTATGGTTATATTGGACAAACACAGCAATGTATTGTGCAGCGATGTGTTGAACATGCAGAAAATGTTCATCTGGGGCATGAAGAGAAATCAGCTGTGGCTGAACACAGTGTCCAAGAAGGACATCAGTACTGGATTAGCCATGTAGCAGGAGTTAGCAAATGCTATGGGCCCCTCTTTTTTTTTTAGCTCTTCTACTGCCCTGGACGGCAAAAACCAAGGGCCCCTTCTTCACATTTGCTACGGGCCCCACACTGTTTTAATCCAGCAATTTTAACCTGTGTCAAAGATTTTTAGGAAAGCATTAGAACAGAAGCTGTAGAAATCAGGACAACTGATTCTTTAGTTACCAGGGACGCTGGTTATCAACTCAGTGTAGCCTGGAAGCCGGCTATTAAAATACTGAAACAGCTTTGCCTCAGTAATCAGCAGAAGAGTGGATGATGTCATCACGATGGGTTGTTTTTTGTCTTCCACCATTTCTGTGGCAGTGAGTAAACAAACAGTTATTCAGTGACATCTATGAGGGCTGAGAAAGACGCCACACGTACCACAAGTGTGACTTTTTTACTCAGCTGGAAGCCCAAAGAGAATTTACTTATTTAGAAAATATATAACCTCTTCTTGGCATCTCATTCATTTTAAGTAAAAACAGAAATAAAAATATGTATAATATTTAAACTGAATATTTCCAATTAATATAAATATAGATGTACAGAACTTATCATTAGTCAAGGAAATCCATTTTTAGTTTTGCCACTTATGCCCGCATAGAAAAAGTAATATAATTTGTATACATTTTTTATTTAGAGATTTCAGCACTGGTTAATGATCTAGATCCACTGAAGCTATCTACGTATTTTCTGCATAGCACAGTTTTTGTCTTTGGATGTATTCAAGCAACATGTCACATAGTGGTTTGATGTTCTGTACTGATTGTGCAAATTTTTCTTCCTCCTCTTGGATCCCCTTAAATTTTTCAGTGTTATATGCTGAATGGAAGCAACTAACTAGGGTACTTAAACTCTAATCTAGAAAGATTATGGTTTTTATCAATGATTAATTACCTGTTTTCTGTAACTGATTAATGAAGTAATGATAGTTATATTTAATACTGAATAGATAATGAGATATATTAAGTTATCCATACTATATTTGTAAATAAGGAATGATAGGGAAAATAATTCATCCCTTACCACATACAAAGGCAATCAAAGATGAAAACATTAACAAACTTTACAATATTTTAGCAAACACCACAGCCTACATATGCACATGAATAATATTGAAGTGAGTTTGCACTTTTTGGTGTTTTCATGTTCGTTTGGCCCTCCTGACTCCATCTGTGTGGTAAGCAATGAGTTTTTTTCACTGTCTAACAGTACTTTCACTGTCACCACTATCCAATACTATATTTGGAGCATTTTAATACTTTTATATAGTATATCTGTGCTATATAGTGATTTACTCTTGGCTCTAAACAGTAATTAATGATTTTTAATATTAGCATAAAACCACGAAAACGCCACCAGTTGCTTAAAAGTTTTTATTCTTTAAACCTTTACTGCAGTTTTGACAAATATATGTTTGTCTTCTTCGGAAGTATGACACGTTAAAATTACATAGGCAGAAGCATTATCACAAATCGGTCATTTTCGTGCGAAGTTGCACATCTTCACGGTTCTTCCTTCCGTCTACTAGACAACATCTGTACGAGGCGGGCGACTTCCG
Source organism: Vandiemenella viatica (assembly GCA_031002005.1). Classification (NCBI taxonomy): domain Eukaryota; kingdom Metazoa; phylum Arthropoda; class Insecta; order Orthoptera; family Morabidae; genus Vandiemenella; species Vandiemenella viatica. Next base: position 126,754,394 of record CM061918.1, read on the forward strand.
CCAACTGACTGATTTAAGATAATGCTTCCGCCTATGTAATTTTAACATGTTATACTTCTGAAGAAGACAAACATGTATTTGTCGAAACTGCAGTAAAGTTTTAAAGAATAAAAACTTTTAAGCAACTGGTGGCGTTTTTGTGGTTTTATGCTAATATTAAAATTTTTTACCGTTGCTGACATGTAGCTATGCTCAAGATTTTAGTAATAAATGATCTATTTCTTTCTGAAAATGCATTAAAGCTTTCTCCCCCATCTTGGGTGTCCTTCTCTCCACTTGTATCCTCATCTTTATGAAATACTTCTTTATTTCCTCTTAAACTCAGCTCCTGTCTTGCACTCTCCCTTCCCACATACCATTCATCCATCTCTAGTCTCTCTCCTGTTTCTCTTATTATTTATCTGTCTTGCCTCTCATGTTTAACTTGTTTCATTTTCTGTGACTACTGAAAAATAGAGCTTGCACACTTACTGTCACTCGCTCCTCCTCTGCAGCTTGCTGAGTGACCGCCTCTTCCATCTTCCGGAATTGCTCGGCAAACTTTTCGATCCGTGCGATCAATTCACGCTCGGCTGATCTACTATACTCGTCCGTATCCTCCTCTTTCCAGGTCTGGGCAAATTCTACAGATTCCTTTTTCATTAAAATGTCCTTGTGGTCACTGTTCAGGACCATCACCTTAGGGTGTCCCGGCTGTTGGTAGATAAATTGAATACCTTGCTCCAACATCTCCTGCAATACAGAAAAGCTTCCTTATTATCAAGTTTTAACAATTTATGTAGGCAAATTAGCCTTCTTACAACAGACTAGAACTATCATGAGAATGAAAATCTGAGACTGGTCAAAAGAGTGAGGTATGAATGGAATCTCTCTTGCTCCATTTTAATGTGAATGCTTCTATCGCTAACAATATGGTCTCAAACATATGTTGTGTACCATGTTTAATGTAGACTATTTATAACAAGACTGTTTAAAGAATGTGTTGAAATCCTCTACATAGAAATAACTGAATTCAGATTTGGAAATTTTATCTTCAGTCTTGCAAAAAACACAGACATTAAGTGTGTCAAATCGGTTTAATTCAAAATGGGGATACCGCTTCAAACTCTTACCACCTCGCATAGTAAACACACAGATCATATGGTATACATGAAGTCATTTTGACATGTGGTCCAGGCTGCATTACAACATTAACTCAAATGATTACTGATGAAATCATATTTTATAAATATGCGTTTCGGTCGTAATGCAGCCTGGACCAAAGTGAAACGTAACCATATCACACGATATTGCAAATACCCAATTTTCAAATAATATCTATCGATATTACTGAGTTGGTACGTGCAGACTGAATACATCACAATGAGGAAATATATACCATGTGATCTGTGTGTTTACTAAGTGAGGCGAGGCAAGATTGGAGCGATATCCCCATCTAGAATTAAACTGTCAAGTCTATATGAGCAGAAATAAATTTACCATCATAACACACATTAGGAGTAATTTAACACCACTGTGAAAAATAATTTGGTTCCTTTTAATTAAGGGGGGAGGAGGAGACTGTAAATTTAAATTTAACTTCTGGAGAAAGATGATTAGATGGTAAGAAACCAATTACATAGTCCTCTGATTTCATTATATCTAAATTACAATGTCTTAACTAACAAATAGAAATAATTATGATTGAATGCAGTTTTTCTCAGCGTTGTATATTTATGAATGTTTCTCGGAAAACAAACAGTGTAATACTATTATTTATACACAATATTTCAGTGACATAATTCTCTGTCGCCATCTTCAGGTTGTAGTCTGTTGTTGCCATGCCAGTTTTTAAACAACATGCTCTAGGCAAACTTCACATCTTATGACTACACCTGAAGATAGTGACGGAGATTTAAATCACAAAAATATTGTGTATAAATAAAGTATTACACGGTTTGTATCCCAAGAAACATCCATAAATAATTATGATGCACTCAGTGGTGCATTAACACTTCTGGTCTGAATTTTCACCATCGTTTCATGACATTGACCTGTATGACACATGAACTTTATCACAAAGCACAACAAGAAAGTTATTGTTAATATATAATTCCAAGCTGGAGTAAGTATATGAGAGTGAAAGAGACTTCTTTTGAAGGAACAAGAAAAGTAGATTTAGTGTAAAAAAAGATCCAAATGCCCTCTCATTATTCGTTGTTTACTCAGTATGACTGAAACTCATAATTTTTAACTTTGGTTTATCAAATGCATTGAAGCTTTCACTTAGATGATAAAAATTAAATGGAAACTGGTTAATGCATCCTCATAGTATAAACCGTGTTTTGATACCTTCTTCTTGATAAACTCATGTTTTTTTTAATTATTTATTTATCTAATTCTTACATGGAAAAGAAAGGGAAAATACACCCATCACTCACCAAAGTTGGAGAGAGGAGGGCAGCAGCAAAACAAAAAACAAAAAAACAAAAAACACACACACACACAATTAAAAGAAAAAACAATATTTCGACACAAGTCTTTATCACGTGAGAGGCGAGACATATGGCAGGGGGAAAGATGTGGTCACATCCCAACCCGCCACATAAATCATTATTCATGTGGTGGATTGGGATGTGACCACATCTTTCCCCCCTGCCATATGTCTCACCTCTCACATGATAAAGACTCATGTCGAAATATTGTTTTTTCTTTTGTTTGAGTGTTTTTTTTGTGTTGTTGCTGCCCTCCTCCCTTCAACTTTGGTGAGTGATGGGTGTATTATCCCTTTCTTTTCCATGTGAATATTGCCTAGCGTCAATTCTTCCCTTTCATTGTTACCTATCTAATTCTTACATTAGTCTAAAACCTATTTATTATTGAATAAAACTTTCTCGGGTAGCTAGCCGAGTTAGTACATCGTTTGACCACGACGTTTCGGCGGTCACAATCTCTGCCGCCATTGTCAAGTGACTGCTGCCGGTAGGTCATTGAGGTGCTTATATATCACGCGAAGTCCGCACTACGTCATCCTTTTTCCGGTCGGCCAATGGCTAGTGGCGGGAAACGTCGTGGTCAAACGATGTACTAACTCGGCTAGCTACCCGAGAAAGTTTTATTCATTTACAACGCCGAGAAAATCTCCAGTCTTACCTATTTATTATTATTAATTTGATTTTTTATTATTCTAATTTTAATTTCCAACTGCATTGTGGTTGAAAGAATGGAGGCTTCCCTGATATATCAGTTGTGTAAAAAATAATTCTTAAGCATCCCAGCGGGGAAGTGCTTCAGATTGATGTGACATTTCAACATCATTTACTGACTTCACCTTCTGTCAAAGTATTTATGGTACTATAATAATTCTGTTATTGCATTATCAGGCCCCACCACCATTTTCACTTTGTCTCTAACAGAATGCAAGAATTTCAATTCAATCATTGTGAAGGCTTTGCACGTATATACACAGCACCCGAGCCACGTATTATTAACTGTTTACCTGAAATATTGTTTAATTGTGTTAATCTCGTTTTTATTTGTTTTGTTGAAGCTCTCCTGCCTCTAAATTTTGTAAGTGATCAGTTTACTTCCCTAACTTTTTCATTTTGTGTGGCATTGGTTAGATGTACAATCCAATTTATCAGTTTTAATTCCTACCATATTGTGTTGTATTTGTTAGATTTGTCATTTCAGCCTGGTGCCTCTGATTTATGTAATCTCGCGTGGAAAATAATTTTATTATCTTTGAACACGGGCGCCTTTTCTTCTTTAGGGTATTTTCATAGATAGCATCTAACTACGAACAGATACACAAGCCATTCCTTGTTCTGGTAATAACTTTTATTTCCATCAGTTAATAATTTAACATTTGCCAACAGCACCAGCAGAAACTAATACCGTTACTTTTATATCGGATACTTCCCAGTTCGTATACTGAATTTAGGAACTCAAGGTAATGACTCAACTACGTTGCCCAATTATGTTGCTCCTGGCAACCAACAACATCTAAAAAAACACAATGACAGCACGAACTTAACTAAATCTCATGGAATCTATATTAGTATGCTTGCCTTCGATGGAATAATCTATAATATATATGTGATCATCACAATCTTATATAGTTTCTGAATCTTTTATATATTTAAGATATGTATTTTTTAGATCTTTTGTCTTAGTGTTTTTCTCCTGCTAATCTAGTACTTTACACAGTGCTTTCACAAATAATTATCCCCCATCCCTTCCTTAAATAAATAATTTATTAATTTTTGAATGTTTCTTGGGAAACCAACCGAGTAATGCAATTATTTATACACAATATTTTAGCAACATAAATCTCCATCACCATCTTCAGGTGTAGTCTTGAAGACTTGAAGTTTTCCTAGAGTGTGTTGTTTAAAAACTGGCATTGAGACAACAGACGTTATGTTGCCTAGCAGCATCTCAGACTTCATTTGAAGCACAAAACACTGCGCGTTGCTGACGAGCAGCCCCAGTAACAGGTATCCGCGCATCACTTAGTTGGAAACCACAATCCTAGTTAACCAGATCAGATGTGAGGCGATTTTCAGAGTTTGAAATTGAGTGAATTTGAGTGATGCATGGATACCTGTTATTGAGGCTGTTTGCCAGCAACATTCAGTGTTTTGTGCTTCGTGGATGTCTAATAAAGTCTGAGATGTGGCTAGGCAATATCTGTTATTGCCATGCCAGTTTTTAACCAACACACTCTAGGCAAACTTCAAGACTACACCTGTAGATGGCATCAGAGATTTATGTGGCTGAAATATTGTGTATGAATAATAGTATTACTCGGTTGGTTTCCCGAGAAACGTTCATAAACAATGCAGAGTAAAACTGTGTTCATTTATAAAATTATTCGTTGTTCGTAGCCATACATAACAATTACATCCCTGCACGTACATAGTTTTGTACAGGCCCAAAAATGATCTGGACACCTTAAGAATAGTATGAATGGTTGATTTCATTTTGGAACTATGGTCTAGATTAGGTACACTTACCTGCTTGATAAGCAGTGTCTTGAATAGCCCTGTTCCTCTAAGGTGGACAGTAAACTTGAATGTGTTGGTCGATGCATCGTGCGCAACGCCACAGAGAGGAACGGTGGGGCTTTGAGGTGTGATGTTCGTTTTGCTTTCCATATTTCAATTAAGCACCAGCAGTTTGCAGCTGCAAAACAAAAGTCTGTAATGACTACTTATTTTAGAAAATTTACCAGTAGTGTTTGGACTTAAAACTGGGTTAATTCAAATCTCTTTTTCGAAAGAGTCCGTCAAAAGAGAAAATTCCTGAGATGTAGTCTCCACGGATTTGCAGTCAGAAAGTGTTAAAAAAATGACATTTTGATGATTTGCGCTATTGTCTTCATCAGATATATTTCTGCTGGTTGAAAAGATCAAAGGTACCCTGTTATACTGTTACTTACCATTACAGATTGACTTATTTATCATTATCACTGGGTGGCCACATTTGTGGGTCATCTGCCAGTCAACCAGTGGGCATTTTGACTCTGTAGGAGATCCACTACACCGTTCTGTACGGCCCTGCCCATATTTGCACCATTACTCCTGCCAGTTTTAAACTTGCGTCGTTACTGTTTGAGAATTCATGGCACCACACAGCAATACGTGAGGCTATGTGTAGAATAACGAGTTTCGTGGAGAAACTATAAAAGACTGAAGATTACTCTGGGAGAAATTCATAGTCACAGTAACGACCGGAGTAATAAACAGAGAGCGAGCGAGGTAAAGTGATAAGCATGTGCGTTTGAGTTGATGATAAACTGTTACTGCGAGCAAAGGACCTTGTATCTTCGGATCCTTAGCTATTGAATGCTATTTTAATAAATTCCAAATTGTCATATAAAAGGTTGTTGTTATTCAAATAGAAGAAATTAAGTTGATAAGATTGAAGATTAAAGTCCTGAACGAGTTTAAACGGGACATGAATCCCTGGTGACTGTGATTTAAGCTATATAGAAACACAGAAGTCCAATAGCTACACAAATATACGATCCTTTTGACAGCTGAAAAGAAGAAAACTATAAAAAATACAACATATGGACAAGTGGCCCTAGTCATCATTAGCACGTGATTGGTAAAGTTATGTTGCTTCTCCTTCACTCTCCCAGTCAGCTTTAAACTTATTACATTTAATATGCTTCTGTTCCAACGAGATTTCTACAAATTTACAACATGTAGACTCAGTGACTGCAATTTATTTTATAACTTTCACTAATTAACCCAAAAATCTTCACAAAGTACTTTTCCTGTCAGAGAAATCCTTGAAATGAAATCTTTTATAACTCTCATCGTGTCCATTTACACTAGCTAAGGCTTATTCACCAGCTCAAGCATACTATCCCACATACTTCAATGTTAACCTTCCTACCTCCACGTACAGACTGTTGGTTGACGATCGCTAGTGAGCGCATTCTTGCCCGACGATGGAAATTTTCCAGGACTCACACATAGCACTAAAACAATGGTTTCCCTGAGCAAACAACCACTACTTCATTGTTAATACTAATGATAATAACATTTAATAGCCAAAGAAGTTACTTTAATGCTTTTATATATTCTTTCTTTCCTCGTTGTGTTCGGGATTGGAATGCACAGAATTAGGATTGGTGCTTAGCACCCTCTGCCACCCACAATATTTGTGAATTGCAGAGCAGAGTATAGATACTATTTAAAGGATAACAGGAACTGGAGGGTGGGCCGACAGTAAGTGGAATCATTCAGATAGTGTCCTGTTCTAATCACAGTTCCGGATCCGTAGCCTATGTGTTGGTCTTGACATTCCCCTTCATGATGTTGGTGTTGTCTGATTATCCCTGCACCCCAGCTACCTTACCAGTCTGGGTGATCCATCATACAGTTGACAACAATCCAAGAAATCCTTTAAGTTCAGTTACAATGAAAAATTCTCAGCTTCAGCTGTACCGACTTAAACTTTGACTGTGCCCCAAAAAAATCTTCATACTGTTTTGTAATGTGCTCACTCATTAAACACAAAGACCAGATTGTGAGATTATAACACCAGTTGAAATTAGGAAAGTTTTGCTCTACAATATCTTAATATGTAACCTTTTCTCTCTAATTAAATGACAGAGGTCCTTTTATACGAGGGCAGATCGTAAAGTAAGGTTCCCTTAAACCTTAAAAATAGATAGTAACATTTATTTTCAAAACCAAATAATCATCTGAATGCTTAATTTTTTTCCCTTGTTGCTTTACACCTCATCAACAGGTAAGGTCATTAGAGGCGGGATGGGACTGGGGACAAGGAACAGGAAGGAATTCGGCCATGGTCTTTTTGAAGGAAGCCTCCTGGCATTCACATGGAGTGATTTGGGGAAACCACGGAAAACCCAAATCTGGATGCCCGGACAGGGATTCGAACCCTCGACCTCCCGAATGTGAGTCCAGAACGTCAACCATTCACCCACCACACCCGCTCTGAAGCTTAAATAATCACTCTTTATTTCAACATAATCGTTATTTCGATCTAAGAATTTTTGTAGATTGCTCCTCCAGCTTTTGTATGCCTGCATCATAAAATTCTGCCACCAACCCATTGTAATAGTGATTCACCACTTCTTTAACTTCGTCATCAGTGTTGAAGCATTGTCCACCCAAGTGTTCCTTCAATGTTGAAAACAAGTGGTAATTACTAGGTGCTAAGTCCAGACTGGAAGGGGGAGGGGGGAATTACAGTCCATCCAAACTGTTTTAACAGGTCCTAGATGTGACAAGAGATGTGGGGTCAAGCGTTATCGTGTTGCAGCATGACACCTTTGCTCAGCGTTCGTCTCTGGTGGTTCTGGATTGCCCGTCTGACTTTCCTTAGTGTGTCGTAATACCTGTTTGAGTTTATTGAAATCAATCAACAATATTGGCCCCAAAAGACAATTGTCATGATTCTTATCACTTCCATGGCCGTGGCAGTGTATACATCGATGAGACAGGTCGCACAGTGGCGGGCCACTACAATTATAACAACAATGACAAATCTGCTATCGTTCACCATACTATTACAGTGTATACATCGATGAGACAGGTCGCACAGTGGCGGGCCACTACAATTATAACAACAATGACAAATCTGCTGTAGCTCACCATACTAGTAACACCAGGCATGAAATAAAATTTCATGACACTACTGTGGAGAAAAGACCAGTGGTGGCCTCGATGTGTGAAAGAGGCAGCAGAAATCTTAAGAAATTCCAACAACATCAATGAAGATAGTGGCCTTTTCCTCTGTGATGCTTGGCGACTGTTGCTATGTGAAAATAAATATAAACAGTATCTCTGAAGAAGGCTGGAGTATAACAGCTGAAAGCTTAGATAATCCAATAAACAATGCGGCATAGCCCGTAAAGCTATAAATCATGTACAAATGTCATGACTTTGCAAGAAACTGCAAATGTCTTTCATTCCGTTCTCCATAATGAATGGCTGTACTACCACCTGTAAACCCCCTACACCATTTGCAGACGTGTTGATCAGCCACACACGTCCATCAGTTGTTGATATATGTCTATAGACAGAACCCCTTTAGCATTTAAAAAACGAATTACTGCATTAATTTCGCACTGGCTTGCCAGTATTACATTACTGTTTTCTGGGATGACATTGATGTCAGATTGTGCAAAATAAGAGTGATAGAATTTTTCAGTGGCGGCCAAATTTATTGTCAAAGTGTGTACATGGCATTGTTGCCAGATTTCGCTTGAATCCTCTCCCTGAGGCCCCAGAGTTTTGGGAACCTAACTTTATGATCTGCCGTCATATAAGAATATCAGAAGAATGAGGTTTCTAATACAGTCATGAATACTGACCTATTACAGCCATAAGCGCTGACAGTTGTGTCACTGCACTGTAGTCATGTCTCCATAGGAAGTAGAACACCACCATGACGCCCTGGCAGATGCCGTGGCACATTGACAAGAGTGTGTAAAGACCCATGGTGACTGCCTGCAGCTGTTTCGGTTGCTTGATGGGACACACACACACATAATGCAACATTTCGTATAATGCTTAAACAGCTAAAAGTAAACTTGAAACAATTTTCCCTCTTTGTACTTACCCTTCATATAACATTTCATTATCTGTGATTCCTTTACATTTAACTGAAACTATATTTCAAAAAGAAAATTTATATTTTTATTTCCCAATTCAAATTCATATTTCATTTTGAAGGAATCGCTTTCTTGGAGATGTTTAAAACCACTTCGGGTAAATTGGAAGATACTGATGCAACCTTACTGAATTAGTACATATGGCAGTAACAGCTGTCTCAAAATTACTGACCCATATGATACCTGGCCACTAGACCTATGCTATTGTCTGTTCTCACTGCATTGTTCATACTCAGAAGCAGTAATGGAAAATTCTTTGTTCACTACGTCTGGTGTTGATCTGTGTCAAATTTACTTTTAGCGTTGGTAACAATTGAAAGGAAAGAAATGCCGCTAGGCAATATTTACATCGGAAAGAAAGGGAAAATACACCCAACACTCACCAAAGTTGAAGGGAGGAGGACAGTTGCAACACACACACACACAAAAAACAAAAACACACAACAAAGAAAAAACAATATTTTGACACGAGTCTTAATCATGTGAGGCGAGACATATGGCAGGGGGAAAGATGTGGTCACATACCATCCCACCACATGAATCTTTTAGCATTGTTTCACATGAAACCCACGGGCGCTTTCTAGGTCAAGTAATGCAGTAAGAAGTTGACTTGTATGACTCAACCTAGAGGTAACCCAGGGGCTTGGGCAAGATGTTGCTGACGAGAAATTTAATGAAGCTTAACACCTGATTCAGTGAGTGAACAATAAATCTGCAGCTATGAATACCATCAGAACTCTTATTGTTATCATTATCATGATTCTCCAGTCTCCTAGGTGCTGATCACGAGCACTCTCCACTTCTTCCTGTCCATGAATAGTTGTTGTTCATGAACAGTCCTCCAACCAAGCCCTAAGTCTTCAATATCCTTCTTTATTTGGTCTATCAATTTCTTTTTGAGCCTTCTCACACATCTTTTACCTTCGATGTTCATATTAAAGTATGCCTTTGTTCTTCTCTCTTCCTCCATCCTTTGGACATGTCCATACCACCTCAGGTGAGAACGCTGCAAGGATTTTGCCACACTGGTGCATGATTGATTTCATTCCTTACTTTGTCCTTTCATGTTCTCTGGAGCATGGTACGCAAAAACTTCATTTCAGGCGCTTGAAGTCTACTATTGTATCTTCTGGACATGGTACATGTTCCCAGTGCTTAAGTGAGTATAGGGATGTAATAGGTTTTGAATAGTATATGTTTGCACTTTCTGGGAACTTTGTTGTCTCACTATAGAGTTCTCTCCTGGTTATAAAAGACTGCTGCATTATTATTTCTTTTATAATCTCACATTTACTGGTGTTGTATTAACTCAGAGTATTGCCAAGATATTTGAATTGGTCAACATTTTGTAGTTGTTGGTTGTTTAGGTAAATTTTCACCATCTTACTCTGGCTGATTTTCAGTCCGTACTCCTCAAACAGCGAGTTCCAAGCCTCCAGCTTCTCTTGCACCTCTTCTGCACTTTCAGTTATTGCTATATAACAGTTTATATATCAGTGTCTTTCATCATACCTCTCACCCCTATGGCCAACCTGAAAAATCAAATCTACGCTCTGCAGTTGCACAAGTTACCCCTGATTTGCTGCAACCACTATTTGCAACACATTTCAGAATTTCTAACCCGATACTTATTGTTAAGATATTACGTTCTGATGAAAATGATTGTAGATATTTCCAGATACATTAAATAGTTAACTTCTTTATGTCAAGATATTACTAATTGAGAGTCCTGTAACAGGCAAATCTTGGGTCAAACGAACAGATAGTGTATTTATCTTTCTAACTACATAGTTGAAATATGATAATGAACAGTTAACGATACAGTGATTGTGATAGGATTCATAATAATGAGGTTGCACTTACGTATTTTATTTGCCAAGCTGTGTAAGCACTGACAATCACCAGCGATATGCCAAAAAAAATCTTCAGCAACAATACAGGCACTGAAAGAAACCATAAATTGTTGTAATGTTTAGACAATTAACACATCTGTACAGGGTGAATGATATAGAAATTTGTGTTGATAAATTATAGAATCGGTAGTTGTGTAGTTTTGTAACAAATAACCTCAAGTTTGATGCACGAAGTGCATCAGTACACCATTCTGCCACCAGGAGTGTGAGTGTAATGCACATTTAAAATGGCTACTGGTGGGGGACATGCTCGCTGTGTGTTTTAGTTTCATGAAACGAACACTGTTCAGCGTAAATTTTGCATTGAATATGCTAAAGAACCTCCAAACGGCCTACAATTTACTCTTGGCACAAGACCTTTTTTATACGGGTTTCCTCGATAATCGCTACCCAGTTTAATGCTTTGGCCATGAAGGGCCAAACATGGCCACCTAGCTCCCCATAGTTGGCACTACTTGACTTCTCTTTCTGGGGCTTCATTGAAGATCATATGTATGTTCCTCCCCTACCAAACAATTTGGGCGACCTGAAAAATCAAATCTATGCTGGCATTGCACAAGTTACGCCCGATTCGCTGCAACGAGTGTCGGAAGAAATTGATTACTGGTGGGATGTTTGCCGCATGACAAATGATAGTCACATCGAACCAAAATGACACTTAACATTTTTATGTGAAACTGGAGGTTGTTTGCTACAAAATGACACATCTACCGTTTCTGTAAATTATCTCAAAAAATTTCTATATCGTTCCAAAGTTATAAAGTACTTTTTTGACTCACTCTGTATACCAGTAAAGATATCACCACCCAAAAAGGTCAGCATTTATAATGAAGAAAATATTTAATTACATTCTAAAATTCTGGAAAATCAGTAACTAATATTTTATACAATTCACAGCAACAAAATTCTAACACTAAATCACTAGTGAAATTAAGATTTATGTATTTGGCAACTGTTATTTTAGATTATTGATTCACAGGGATTAAATTTAAAATAAGTGGTCCTGAGTGATTGAAAATAAGTACTGGACTCTAACCAGGTTACAATGTTTGGGTAGGCACTCAACTTCATCTTGACTTCAAATACTCATTCCAAAGACCTCTTCCTCTGAAGCTTGAAGTCCAAAATACACAAATACTACATTCTGGATAACTTGCATTGAACATTGTTTATCACATGGCTCAGAATGTGTCATAAGTTCCCAAGCAGATAAATTTGAGAAGTATAATCCATACAATTTCAAAAGGAAGATAGTGAGCATGTAATTTGTTTTCTCATCTGGCACTTTGTGTCTTTTAGAGACCAAAATCTTACAGCAAAAATGAAAACAGAGGTTTCCGAATACTTATTCCATTCTGTATGGATCTGATCAGGGACTAGATACAAAATACTGTTTAGCATTTTCAATAAAAAAGACTTTTGATAAATGAGCATCGCAGCAAACGAGAAAAATTTTGGTTTCTCCTTAACCCAGACCTGCTGTGCTGCTTTTATTTCAGTACCTCTTGCCACTCTACAGGGGTCCAAGATATGAGGAACATTGCACAGTATAAAATAATTGTTGTAAGCCAAATGCAAAATAAGTTCAATCCAATTCCATGAAGTATTTGGGTGTAACAATAAAAAGGAACATGAAATATGACTTGCATGTTAATTCTACATCTACATCCATAGTCTGCAAATCACAAACATTGTGGGTAGCAGAGGGTGCTAAGCACCAATCCTAAACCTGCACATTCCAATCCCGAATAGCTTGAGGAAAGAAGGAATACATAAAAGCATCAGTACGGCATCTTATTTCTCTAATCTTATCCGTCCAGTCATTGCGACCTAAATAGGTTGTGGCAGGAGAAGTATTTCATTGCACTCGAAATTTAAATTTTTTTCACATGTTCTCCAGTAAATTCGAATGCAAGCTATGTCGTCTGACTTCCAAACTATCCCAGACCAATCTATGTATCAATTCTGTGATGCTTTCATAAGGGCTGTAACAACAAGTCATGAATCTAGCGGCTCTCCTCTGCACCCTCTCAACTGAGTCAATCAGAACCTTGCGATACAGATCCCAAACTCCACAACATGAATCCAGATGCGGACGCACTAGTGTTTTAGATGCTACTTCCTTTGTATGAGCATTACAATTCCTCAAAATACAACCTATGAATCACAATTTAGAATTAGCCTTGCCTATGACGGAAGTTATGTGCATGTCCCATTTCATGTTGCTTTGTACTATCACCCCCAGATACTTCATGGAATCAACCGTGTCAACAGCTGAATTGTTTATTTTGTACTCCTGAACAAACTGATTCTTTTTGTTTCTTATCCGCATTGTCTTGCACTTTTTGCAATTAAGTGTAAGCTGCCATTTACGGCACCAATCGAAAATAGCATCCAAATTGCGCTGAATTTCTAAGCAATTGTAGGAGCATCTTAGTTCCATATAGATAACTTAATTCAGTCATAGTTAAGAGTTATTTGTAGGCTATAATTCATAGGTCGAGTCTTGGAAAATTGTAATGCACAAACGAAGAAGGTAGCATACAAAACTCTCGTGTGTCCACATTTGGACTACTGTTGTGCCATTTGGGATCCGTTTTGCAGGGGGCAGGGCGACTGTATAGAGAAAGTACAGAGAAGAGCTGCTCGATTCTTTAGTGCTTGCTACAGTCGTTACAAAAGTGCCACAGAACTGATTAGTAGATTGGTGTGAGATTCTCTGATAAACAGACAACACAGGTTTCATTTGAATTTATTGGTAAATATGCAAATACCCACTTAGAAGTGGAATGGAATACTTCATCCATCAATTTATGTGGGTTGCAATGACAAGAAAGATAAAATTAGAGAAATAAGGTGTCTCATTGTTGCTTACATGAATTCATTTTGCCCTTGTGCCATTTGTGATTGGAATGCACCGCAAAGAGATTAGTTGTGGTGCTGAGCACTTTCTGCTACCCACAATTTTGTGTATTGCAGAGTATACATATTGAGATGTAGATGAAGTCAAATAATACTGTTTAGGACCTCATGGAAATTGCTAGTTTTGGTTTCACAGGTGTTAGTAACATACCCTTTATCCACTAGCATAAGATACTTAGTGTCACCAATTTGAATCCGGCCTAGAACATGAATGTTTTTCTTTATTATTATTAAAAAGTGTTGGGTTCTTTTTGTATCATTCAGTCTCTTTGATATATTAATATGAGGAAATTTCTGAGGGAACATAAGTACAAAGTAGAAGTCAAAGATGCCCAATGCCTTAAAAAAATCTTTCGCTCACCAACAACCTGAAATAGTGTTGTTTCAATTTTTTCTCTGATGGAGGGAATGACTCCATTCTCAGCTTTGTCTTTTGATTTCATATTTGTAGAAATTAAATTATATATTACAGTTCTTAACAGTAATCAATAGCGGAATTTCCTTAATACATTTAGGTAATTTTAATATGATGTAATGTGTGCAGATCTATATGATCCTTGCAATCTCGTAACAAGATTTCTATTACGTGTATTTCACATGTTCCCAAACTGGAGGGCACGAAGACAATATTGGGGGGGAAGAGGGGAGGGGGGTGCATGGGGTACAAGTTAGCTTCTCCATCCACATGGATATTAAGGCAGCTCTACTACGTCAGATATACTGTTCCTCCTTCACTGCCTCTTTGGGTTGAAAACCTTTATTCTAACACCACATACCTGCATAGCGAGTTCACCCACAGATGTCATTGTTAGTACTGAGACATTACAACTCTGAAAATGGAAAATATTGGCAGAGCTCAGTAATTGCTCAATGTTGGATTTAAAGAGCAAGCTTTGAAAATAAAAAATGATGCTGCTGCCAAATACACTGGCATGGGTAAATCAATGCTTTGATTCAAGTATTACAAAGAGCCTCTCAGTGTATCACAGCAAACTCTACAATTATATTATCATATTTGAAGCACTTTTCTAGCTGCAATAAAAACAAGTTTTGAATCAAACTCAATCTAGTTTGCAAACTTTCTAATAGCCAACAAAGAATAGGAAATCTTGTAAAAAGAAATTCAAGGCCATCTTTCCCAATTATTGTTATTTTGGTTACTTCTTTTCAGTAAATTTTAAGTTTGTAATCTTAAGCAATAAAAAATAAAAGTATTAGCTTTCTTACTTGCTTTTTTACCTTTAAAAAAAAAAAATTTGGCTGGGGAGGGAGGAAATAGGAATTTCTCTTTTGAAAGATGGGGCATGGTAAGAAAATCTTTAGGGACCTCAGGTATTAATGAATGATATGGAAAAGCAATCAACAACTACCCGTGAAGACTTCATTGCAATCAAAAACCAGTTGTAATGCTCTTCCTTTTGTTGAACCACAGTGCTGTTATTCTGCATCTGCACAGCTTTCACAATCTATACCATACAAAGTGAATTACTCAATCAGCAATAGTGTTGTCATTATATTTTATCATACAATGTTGTGTAAGTGAGAGTGGTGGCTGAGAAATACCCGGTTTCAATTCCATCCATTTACAATTCTACAATTTCCCTAAATAACTCATATCTACTTGGTGCCAGAACGGGTTATTAAGGCTAAAACTTATTTCCTTTCATTCCTCATCCCCTGTAATCCTTATCCAAATCTAATGAATTCACTATCAAAGAGTAGTTGAGAAAGAGCATCATGCATTAACAAGTTTACTTATCCTGTGATGTAAATGCCTTACACTGTCTCAGAATTCTCTATGCTGCCACATTCAAATGATGTAAAATACACTTTACATTTTTAAAAATGTATAGATCACAATGAAAGAAATATACTCACTTAGGTTCTCCAGTGGGTTAATGAATTCCAGCATATACATAACAGTTGCAAATCCAGCCCCCAACTGGAACATATCACACAAAGGTTACATAAATTAATGGTTTGTAATGCTTTATAACTGAAACTAGCTATTACCTACGACTTTGTATGGATAGACTTAGAATTTTATTGCCACATCTGGATAAAATCCACATCTGTACTATATAATAAGTCATATCTGTACATGGAATTTGTGAAAACATCCTACACAAACTGACTGTGAGAAAAACAAAGGCTGAGCAACCGACATAACATTACAGAGATGCCATGCATATGTCCGCAGTCATTCAGTTAGTTTTCAAAATTTGAAAGCAAAATATGACATTTATCCTAAAAATAAAGAATCCTGTGACCTTCCTAATGATTCATAGTACTTTCTAGTCAAATTTCATCAAGGTCATTATTTATCAAAACCCAGGAGGAATGCGCTTTGTTACAAGATGATATTATGGGAATAATTGTGGTGTAAAGATTGGCAGTTGGAGTTAAACGTTAAAAAGTTCCAAGTCGTGCATGTAAGTAAAAAGGTGACATTATTTAGCTCTGAATATACAATTAATGGTACTGTCC
This sequence comes from Vandiemenella viatica, assembly GCA_031002005.1. Lineage (NCBI taxonomy): Eukaryota > Metazoa > Arthropoda > Insecta > Orthoptera > Morabidae > Vandiemenella > Vandiemenella viatica. The sequence goes on from CM061918.1 coordinate 126,770,855, forward strand.
TTAGAACGGTAGATTCCGCTAAATACCTAGGGGTAACAATTCGTAATAATTTTTCGTGGAATGAGCATATCGGGAATGTAACTGTGAAAGAAAATCGTATGCTCCAATTTCTAGGTCGTAATTTAAATTAATGCATTCCAGAAGTTAAATCGATTGTATCAGGGGCGGATCCAGGATTTTGTTTTGGGGGGGGCTTGGCTTGAGTGAATTTTGGTTCAGAGGGCTTGTGTTCAGTGGATTCCTGGATCCGCCCCTGGATTGTATACAAGTCACTAATGTGTCCTCACTTAGAATATTGTTGTTCTGTATGGGGTCCCCATCAAAAGGGGTTAATGGAGGCATTAGAGAAGGTCCAAAGAAGAGCCGCCCGATTCATGACAGGTATATATAGTTGGAGGGAAAGCGTAAGTGCGATGTTGAAGGAGTTGGGTTGGGAAGACCTGGAATACCGAAGGCGTTGCTAATTGAAAAATTCACGACTGACATATTTCAGAATGACAGCAACATTCATATCTCGGAATGACTGCGAAAATAAGATAAGAGAAATCAGGGCCAGAACCAATTCATTTCTGTACTCTTTTTTTTCCGCACAAGCGATTAGAGAATGGAATAGAAAGGATTTACCAAGTGAGTAAACATAAAATCTGACAGGAGCACTCCGGCCATCCTGATCTGTGTTTTCCATGGTTTTTCCAGATCACTCCAGGCGAATGCTGGGATGGTTCCTCACAATAGCCCATGGGCGCTTCCTGCCATATCCCGTATATCCCTTCCAAACTATTACCCTTTCAGATAGGTGCAATGCACTCTCCGCCACACACTTTTAGTGAATCGCGGAGTAATAGTAATAAGGTCAGTTTAACCGTTAGTCATGAAGATGTAACATACAGACAGAGTTACATTCACATTTATTACATTAATGTGGATGTATGCCTTAATTGGCAACTCTAAAATGAGTCTCCTGGAAATGCCAGTCAAATAAATAGTTTATTGGAATTATGTTACAGTTACATATTTAATGCATTTAAATTTTGAGAAACAGTGCTGTCAGATACAATTGCGTGATTTTGCTTGTTATATTCCACCATTACAGATATCGTTGTGATTTTAATTATTTAAGTTCCAAATAATTTGTTCTTTTAATCAGAGTACAGTTATTTAACTAATGAAATATATTAAGAGATAGGTGAGTTGCAACAACAAAGAATAAGATAACCACAATAAACAAACTACAGTTTGGTTGAGCCAAGATGACACTGTATGGCTTACATATAAACAGGGTTATTATAAATGACTGATTTCACAAATTTACTGTAGCTACATTATTAGGCATATTGTGACAAAACTTTGCAGTGAAAACTAAAATAAGTTTTTTTTGTCATATTACAAGTGCTGATTATAGAGTCGTAATATAGTTCTCACCACACTTGGTGCAGTATATCCCTATGAATCTGTTGTAAAGCACTTTCGATGCCAGCTCGCAGTTCTGGTTGGTTTGTTGGTAGAGGAGGTTTAAACTGAATCTTTTACTTAAAATCACCCTAAAACATCACATGGTGTTAGGTTGGGAAAGCAGAGGGGCTAGCGAGATGGCTTTGCATGGGGTTACATCGGAAGAGCGTGGAGACCATGAAAGGGATTTCTGATCATCATCCCCACCACTACCGATTCTGTATAAGAATTTACAAATATTGCAGAAATTTGAAATGCGGCTGCAAAACTCTTTGAGATTTTCTATATGGCTGTATAGTTCTGTGACAATATGTCAAACATAGTTACAGTAAATTTGTGTATTTGTTTCAGTCTTTTATAACAACCTTGTACAATGTTTGTCGCTTCAATTATCTCACCATTAAATTTCAGAAGTGATGGTTTTATTTTCTCTATGCATCTTCGAATTAATGTTGTTGTGAAACATTACTTCCTTTTCTGTCGTTGTGCAGTATAACTAAATCGTCGAAAATAATGTAAGTAGTCTACAAAGTTACTTTATTTTAGTAGTGTGTTATTCACATTAACAGTAGTTAATAATTTTCTACTATGGAAAATGTGCAACTGCTGGAAACTCTACCAACACTAAATGCAAATGTTTCAACGTGGAAAGGCGTATTAAAAGAGTAAATGTTGTTAAAAATCATAGTATGTTGTTAAAAATCATAGTAATTTGTTAAATTAATTTCACAGTAATAAGGTTTCTTGTCATTATTAACACTGAAATTATAATGAATGGACAAAATGCAGGTGTAAAGACAAACCAATACAGGATCGCCCATACCACTGTCTCAGTAGACAGGGTGATTATTATAAGAAGGGTTTGGATCTTTATGACCAAACAAAATAGAGACATATGCAGGCAAATATGACCTTGAAAATGGGTAAATATGACCTAAAATGACAAAATATGACCAAACATTTAAATTTACTTTATATCATAACATGCTCAATTACACATCATTTATTTTATCTGGTAGTGTGGTTTTCATGTAGACAGCATAATTTGCTTCCGCGCAATCACTGCACCATTGGGAAATTAAATTTTAAATCGTTTTGTTGAAGTCACTTTAATTTCTGATAATTTACAGAATAGAACTCTTTCATCTGTACTAAAATACTCCTTTCTAAATTCCCTTACGTAACTTCGCACATTCAGAAATTTAATCTTCGGCATGGTGGTAGGTCTACTCACTGATCCACTGCAGATTTAACGATGACTGAGGATATTTCATTGAGATATTGATTGACGCGGCTCGACACAGGCATGCTGCTGCTGCTTTGTCGAGATTAAAAGGCGGGCGGAACATTACGTTTAGAGAGTGACAATAATGTATAACTTTAATTCTTGACTGGTGAATTCTGACCACAGTGAAAATTAGTTTTCCCCCCATCTGTATAGCAGAAGTACAGTTCTGTGAGTAATTATCTTAATTTCTTCTCATCTATATCTAGTGAATTCCCGTACTATTAAAAACCTACCAGATTTTTCCTCGAAATATGACCTAAATATTATCGAAATATGACAAAAACTAGGAACATGGTCTAAATATGCATTATATGCTATGTAAAATATAATCATAAACATTGAATCAGTGTTTAACTCAGCATTTCAGTTCAAAAAGAAGGCAGGAAAAAAACGCGACTTGTTCTAAAGATCCGAACCCTAATTATAATAACACTATAACGTATTGCATGAGAATCTGGGAGGGAAAATCACAGTCTCAACAGTTTAAGGTAATAATGCATAAGTTCAACTCAATGACAGAGCATACCATAGTAAATAAGCAAAAATTCTAGGTAATGGTACAGGTGAGTATTAATAATTTTTCCAGTTTATGTAGCTCTGTATTGCTACAAAAGAAAAGAGGATTATTTTAATTTATTTAATTGCGATGGAGTGCACACTCCAGTGCCAATTTCTCTACACATCCATTTTATCCCTTGTACCTAATTTGCTCTCTAAACATTTTAATTTTTTTCTGCATTTTTAGTCAATTAATCATCACTTTATGGTAATTTATTCCATTCCCTGAACTCCCTTAACTATGAAATATAATTTTCCCACATCCTTATGCTTGAAATTGAGTGCCAGATAGTCAGGGTCATCTTTTACCTTCTATTCAACTCTCTTAAGTCTTCCACCAATATCTTTCCGTGCCTCATCACCAACATACACCTTGTACACTCTCATGACTCTCTTCACCCTCCTTCTGTCTCCCAATGATTCCCATTACAGCTCATTTATCATATGAGTTACTAATTGTGTTCTGCAGTAATTTCCAGGGAGAAATCTAACCACCCTCCTTTATACCACTTGCAACTCCTGTATTTAATACTCAAAATATGGGTCCCATACTACAGCACCATATTCAACCAATGGTCTGACCAAAGTATTGTAATCCAATTCCTGTTACTCCTCTGGTACATACCCACATCAATTTTTCCAACAAGGATTCTGAAACCTCTTTTATTACCTAATAGCATTTTGACTGTCACAATGTGGTACAAATGACATGTTACACCTTTATGAATTCATACAAAGTTTTGTAACACACACAGGGCCGGATTAAGACAGCGCAGGGCCCGTATCAAATGTGAAGAAGAGGCCCTAGATTTTTGCCCTCCGGGGGAAAATTGTAGAGCTAAAAAAAAACAAAGGTCGCCCATCTAGTCTGGCGCTGGGCCCCCCTAGGCGGTGCGAGGCCCGTAGCATTTGCTACCTCCTGCTACGTGGTTAATCTGGTACTGAACACATACACAATTGCAATAGGGGAAGAAACCTCTGCTTTTCACTGTTTAGCAGAATGACTTTGATGCACAAAAAAAAAAAAAAAAAAAAAAAAAAAACCCGACACACTTAAAATACTGAATTTTTTAGGTGTAAATACTTCATCAACAAAAGAACATTGAGTTCACAAGACAGAACTCAGAATACATTTACATAATTTAAAATAAAAATAGTTTGTAGATAATGAAAATAAGGAAGCTTTGAGAACACAAATTCATGACTTGCCATATATGAAGGCACTAGACTTGGTGAGCACATTTCAAATCCCCTTGCCTTGTATCTCAAACATGAATAAAGTTTTTATACCAAAATCTTGTAACTTGTATTGGTCTTTATATACTTGTCGCTATTATCCTGCCTTAATCCGTGTTGAGGGCTGTGTTTAATGTTCATGTATCATGCATTATTTATGTATATAAAGAGAGCATACTTACACTGCAGAATAGGAAAGGGTAGTAGATTATATGATTCTTGCAGAAACGTTTCGGCTTGCCATCACTGGTATCCGGTTCAACAATATTCGCCATTGTCGAAACAAGCCGCAAAAGCTGTTACAGAATCCAATTTTTTTTCTTTTCTGTAAATGAATTTTAAAAAAAGAACTATTTTAATAAACATCCCATGTACCTGATCACAACAGAAAAGTCTAACGTTTATGTAGAAACTGAATTTGAACAGCCAGTAAAATCATTATACTTACCTAAGTAATAAAATGTTAAGAGGATGTAAAAATAAACAGTTAACAATTAAAAGCTTCTAAAATCATGTTACACAAACAGAGCACATTTAATTCAATTGCAGTGGAGCATATGCTCCGATGGCAGTCTACTCATCTTTTCAAAGGCCCTGAAGTTTTCACAGCGTACAAATGGAAAACATCACTCACAAACCTCCATTAATTTATATTGGATTTTCAAGTGGTTTTTATCCATTTAATGTAGCTAACAATATTTTTAAAAAATAATTTTTAAATTTCTTATGATTTATTATCACTAAACAGTTGAAAACCACATGAAAATCCATTACTAATAAAGCGGCTAAGGAAAATGGTCTAAAAAATCAAAATCCATTAACTTATATCATTCATAATGACATTTGATGTTGATAAGAAGGCATAATCCACTGCCCGGAAAAAAAAATGTCCCTGTCATACATTTCACTTGTGTATCAGTCAATGACCATTTTTCTTGCTGCTTCGTAATAACATAATGAAGGAAAAGTATTAGCAAAATTAAAGTTGGGTAGTATGGATAGAGCAAGATCCTTTAAATCGTTACTGATCCATTAAATCCAATTCTTTCAACAATCTTAGGTTTCCAAGTTTGATGTGTTCTCATTTCTTTAATTTGTCATTGATAGAACATTATGACTCAAGCCCCCCCCTCCCCCAAAACCAAATTCCATTGAAGGCAAGACCTCCACAACCAAAATCTGCTCAAGCGCCAAGCCCCCCCAAATCAAAATCCGCTCAAGCCCCTCCCAAACCAAAATCCTGGATCCGTCCCTGTCCTGCAGTTACACTATGATAAATGAAAGGATTCTGATGCTAAAATGGAAGGTAGCAAGAGGCAACCCAACTTTGATCACCATACATGCCCCAGAAGAAAGATAACAAAGTGAAGAAGAAACTTCAACGATTTTAATAGATGTGTTGAACAATTTGACAAACACTGAAAGGTAAATAATGAGAGGAGATTCTAATTACATAAAACAGCTGCAGTACCATCTCTGATTTACGACAGTGAAAGATGGGGAAATGAAATACAATCATCAGAAATGAAGTTTTTAAGTTCAGTAACAGGACGTTACCTGCATGACAAAAAAAAAAAAAAGGCAACAAGTGAATATTTTCTCTCTGAATGATACAATTTTCCAAGAAAGGTAAAAGTTTAAGGACCACATTCTAAGGATGGGAAATGATAGATATCTGGAGTAATATCCTGCGGGAAGAAGGGATAGTTAGAAAACTGAGGTCAAAACGGGCTTTTTTGCCTATTGATGAAGAGAAAATAAGTATGTTAGTGTCGTTAGTTCACCAGATGATTAACATCTGATACATGCTTCATCAGAATTTACTTTCACATAGCTGGATAGGACTAAAGCAGCAAGACCAATAGCTTAGCAGCTGAACCAGTTGATCTGAAAATTCACAGCACTTCAAAATCTACATTTGTTACAGAGCACAGATGAAATTTTTAATGAAATATGAAAATAGCCATGACATATATTTAGGAACTGTCATGATATTTGCCTGAATTTGTTACAGAAAATTATATTTACTAGTTCTCTAAGTGTTATTTGGTGCAGCAGTTTGCTATATATTTCGAAATTAATATAGATACCTATGCAAACATATATGTTGTGATCACAACTCGAATTTGTTATAATTTCGTTCATACCATTATCCACACAAAAGAACATTACATAATTTTGATAAATATAATTGTTATTACGTTTTGGTCATTTGAAGAGTAGCTAATTTACTTAATAAAACCTTTACTTGGTGAAAAAAAATGGGGGGGAGGGGGGGTTGGAGGAAGCTATTGACCTGTTGAATGTTAATGGAACAACACATCCTGCGTTGATGCGCGAAGCTACCCTAATATAACATTATTATTTTTGGTTTGCGCTGATTAAAATGAGCACTCACAGCTAAAAGCCAAAATCAAATCAATTAATGCGTTATCTGCATTAAGGGGCGGTACAGATGAAACTCCAATAATAACCGGAATTTATTGCTCCACCGATGCAGTTCTAGCTAAATGGCGAAAATTAGATTGTTGGATCATTATGCTTAATCTAATATTCCATAATTTCTCACCTCTCGGTTGACAAAGGAACGCAATGGAACTGGCGTCCATTTTCTTTGTAGTGGGACGCTACTGTAGCTTAATATTTCTGCAAGTAATGTGCTTTTGCCAGAACATACGATTGCATGGAAGTATTGAAAGAGCTTTAGATGTGACAGGAGCTTAATAACTAGGAATTTTGAGGGGGAGAAAGGAAACCGCGAGTGCCTTCAACTTACCTTGTAGCTTCTATGATGTCTGACTTAACACTCCGCCCCTTCACTTGCTGGTTTCCGGTTACACCCTAACTTCCGACCAGTCACATCACGAGCTTCATACTCTTGAACCCCTCATTTCACTGCTTTTCGAATTCGAAGTAACACACGGCAAAACAGTAATTTCTTAACTTTTATGCCAATTAACAAAGAATTAATGATGATGTAATTTACAGTAAACCATTACCATAATCTAGCATTTTATTTCAGACTTGAAATTAGGGAGGGGGGACCTTTTTTTTTAGCCAGGGACGATGGTGGGGGACGGGAGATAAATTTCCGAGATGCCATAAAGATTTTGAAATAAAAATTCGTGAAATGTAGGCGACTGTGGAAAGTGCCTTCGCTTCTTAAAAATTAATACCGGTAATAATAATACTTAGAGGAGGATAAATACACCCATAACTCAGTTATTAAAGTTTGCTTGATTAAAGCCGCATTAGGCCTACTAAACATTTAAGATTAAAATTGTAAAAAAAAGGGGGCTTTTCATATTCTTGAGTTCAATACAATTAAATAAATAAACAAAGATTCAAATCGCTCATTGCGAATGATTCCAAGTTGTCTTTACAGATTTCAAGATGAAAGTATAGTACTGTGCTAATTTATTTATTTTATTTATTTATCAATCTTGTTCCATGGATCCCTGCTGAGGAAGTACCTCTGGGATGTGAAACATGTCATTGTTGATACATATACACATAATATGCGTCATATCATAGTAAATATATATATATATATATACATATTTTACAAATACAAGAAATAATAATAAACATACATTTTTGCAACTGAGTTTTGCAAACGTCATAATGAGTACAATTAATTATTTTCTTCAAATTCTTGAATGGAGTAGAAGGAGTTGCCAATAAGATAATCTCTAAGTTTTTGTTTGAATACATCTTTATTATCTGAAAGCTGTTTTATACGATTAGGTAGTTTATTAAACAGATGTATCCCAGAATAACACAATTACACGCTTAAAATTGTTTTCCACTACATAGTTATTATTGCTTGTATCTTTCATCGTCTCCAGCATATTTTTTAATTGATAACTTGGGGCAAAAGTACCAGCATGTTTTGCTGATTTAATTTTACTGAGCACAAAAATTATCACAAGAATCCAGCAGGTGTTTAATTTGTCGTCGTTGAATGTTCTGATGGATTTAATCGCCTTTGTCTGCAATGCGTGTTAGTTTCCTTCAAGCTTTCCACAATGTTTATGCTTTCCCTCATCGATAAAAGTATCGCATCTCGTTTATACATCCATATAACAAATATCCATTAGTAGGTTTGCTCTTACAAATTAGAAAATTGCTTACACCAAAGTCGGCGACAGAAATGTGATTTGTTTCGAGGTTAAGGCTAAAGGAAGCTTATATTTATCACTTTATGTTCTTACAATTGCCTGTTAACGACTTAAAGACGTTTTTCAGCTGAATTTATCGTTTTCTGCTGAAAATATTTAAACCTATAACACAAGGACATTTTATTTCTTCCCTGGTATTATTTTAGTGATTGTTCTTATGCTGTTCACATGTTAGTACATGATTTTGACATAACTTTAGCTTATGCGGTCGCTCATCAATAATCGGCGCTGCAAGAAGAAAAAACATTGATTTAAGGAAACTGTTTTTATGGCAAGTTTCCCTTGATTTACTCCCGTATGTTCTCGCTTTAAGTCTACAGTGGAAACGTAATCAAAGTCTAAATATTAGATCTATAATGAAGCGAATCAGCTTGAAATCATTTTCATTATTCCATACAACGTAATTACCACTCAGATTAGAACGAAAATTAAATGTTTTGTCCCTGATTCCATGCGCAAGTCTGGTTTCATAAATAATGAGACAAATGACCAAATAAAATGGCAGTTAAAAATATGTGGATTTTGGGTGCAGATCTCTGTCTTGGATGACACCAACACTAGCAAGTTTGACAGATTTGCTTTGAATCCATATTTTCACATCTTTCTTTAAACAAATTATTATCAACAAAGAAAATACAGCAGATATGATGTGACATTAGGTTGCAAATAATGTAGGAATATTTTATCCAGATTAGCTTGTGTTGTATGGTAATTAATTCACTTATGTAACACCTCTGAACATTGGTTTCATACCAGCCATTGTCCCAGAATAGAATGAATGGCTCCATTCAATTTTTCGATTCGAAACATAATTTTGATCTGAAGTGGCTAAGTTGATGCATTGCAAAAACTGTTGCTCCCATCAGAAGACATGAACCCATAGCAATTTGTCACATTTTAGATAGTTTAGACATTGTAGTAACATTGAGACATGGATGTATTAAAGTACAAATAATTTTGCATTGATTTTTAAACATATTTATCAATGTTATATTAACTACAAAACTTCACAACATAGAGCGAAGAAAACCCAAATGGGATAGTAAATATGATAAATGGTTAAGCAAATTGTTTTGTCATTACTGAATGTGATTCAGTTCTATATGAATAAACATGTGTCAATTTTCCTCTTGAATTAACCATTTCAGAATTGCTGCCATATCAGTTACCATTCACTTAAGTTTAACCTGTAGTTTGAAGGAATGTTTTAATGTTTCAGCAAGAGAATAAACACAAAGCTAGGATCTAAGTCACTTCACGTCTAGGTATAACCAGTTGCGCTACACGTGACCCTTGGGAGGTGCTAAGAAAGTGACAGTGATTGGAACAGACTGTCTGAATAAGACCTCTCGGTAAAAGGATATACAAAAAAGGAGCCAGAAGATCCTTTTCAGGACCCACAAGCTCACAATATTGAACAACCTGTACACATTTGTCAATTTAATATCGAAGGAATATGTTGAGCAAAATTTGAATATTTTTCCAAACTTTGACAGAAATATGCAGTCGTTGTCATTATGCTCCAAGAAATTCACAGAGAAGATAAACTACAGATGCAGAGCAGAGGCTTTCAGTTAATATCCTCTAATTATCACCCTGAATACAGCCTTGCAACTTATGTCAGAAATGATATACAAAATTACCAATTCTTGCAGGAAACTCTGATAATGACATTTTTAGTACTACAGCAAAACTTGATGATAGTCAACTTGTACAGGTACAAGCCACCTGAAACCAACTGACGTAACCTCTGTTTCCACCTCAGCAAAACCCAACTATAATCATTGGTGATTTCAACAACAAACGTCACCTCTGGTATTATTGCAAGAATGATCGTAATGGTGAAGTACTTGAAGCCTGTATGGAAACTGAAAACCTGAAATTAATTTATGATGCTACAGACCTGCTTTCTTTTTCTTTCATCTCAATGGGACCGAGGATACATTTAAGACCTATGTTTTGGAACCCAGCTCCAGAATTCAATCAGTCAAGTGCATTGATCAGTGGTTAAGGATCCCCCCCCTCCCCCCCCCCCCCCCCTCAGCACTCAACACAGAGCTGCTATCCTAGAGGTAGGAATTTATATACCTGTTGTACAATATCTTCCTAAACCAAGATGTAACTTCAAGAAAGTCAATTAAACTGAATTTTCAAAGAAGACAGATTCTAATACCGGATGGATTTAATTTAATTTCAATGGAGCACATGCTCCAGTGGCAATTTGCCTACACACCCATCCGCCCACTATCCTGCACCCACCTACATTTGCCCTCTACAAATTTTAACTTTAAATTCTTTTAACATTTTCAGTAAGTTATTCATCATCATCATCATTTACCTAAAAAAGAGAATCTTCCCACACCCTTGTGCCTGAAATCGAGTGCCAGCTTGTGGTCATGGTCATCTTTTCCCTTCCATGCACTACTTTTCATACCTATTGCAATATCTTTCCATGCCTCATCACCAGTATACGCCCTGTACACTCCCATGACCCTCCTCATCCTCCTACTGTCTTGCAATGAATCCCATTCCAGCTCCTTTATCATATCTGTTACTGATTGCATTCTGCGATAATTTCCAGAAACAAATCTAGCAGCCCTTTTTTCCACCCTCTCCAAATCCTGTATAAACCAATGTACAACAGTTACAGTAGAATTGTTGGAGTCATTACCAGTGCAGCTAAACGATGTATTCCTAGAGGATACTGCAAAGAGTACATCCATGGTAGGAGTGCAGAGAGTGAGAAATTACTAGTGAAATATGAGGAACACCTAACCTCTGATGATGCAATACGACTCTTCCAATCCCTAGGCGAGGGCCATAGAAATATCTGGAATTGTACAGTACAATCCCTGGATTACACCCCCTGGTCTGTCATTAAAAAGATTAGACTCATCAAATACTGTGACCAAAAGATCAAAAACTGCCATCAATCTGAATGATTTTGCCAAACATCTAGTATCTAGTTTTTAAGAACACAAAAGATAAGCAAGTAAAAGGGATATGAGATTACAATTATGCAACAAGAAAAAAAGCAGAGCCACAATCTCTGAATTTTCGATTTCATTCTGAGAAGACGAAACCAAAGATGCAGTCAAACGTATGACACTTGGAACAGTAGCTAGATGATATGATATATACCATAAACTGTCGACCAGCTACAGTAAGATGGTTTGCCAACTTCTTCTCAAATATCCTTATTAGGGAGGATGCTGGTTTCAATCCCTGTCTGGGCATCCAGATTTGGATTTTCCATGGTTTCCCCAAATCACTCCAGGTGAATGCCGGGATGCTTCCTTCAAAAGGCCATGGTCGAATTCCTTCCCATTCCTTTCCCCACATCCTTTCCCGTCTCTAAAGAAAACAAAAGTAATAGCCATATAGAAACCAAATAAAGACCCTACAAAGGTGGAAAACATACAAACCCCTTGAGCACTTGATCCAAAATAGAATTTCCGATGTAACCAATAACCACATTCTTATAGAACAAGCAGGATTTAGATCAGCAAGAAGTTGTAACAACCATATATTCAGTCTCACCTGTCATATTGAAAATGTTTATGAGAATAAATCAGGAAATGTGGCTGCCTTTTTGGACCTGCCTATGACACTCATTGTCAAGAAGGAATTCTTATGAAATTCGTATTACCCCATGTCAAAAACACACAGACCTACTGAACAACATGTTGAGTTATAGATAATTTCAGATCTACTCTGATAATGACAGCAGCAGAATATTTAAACTAAATGACAGCTTACCTCAAGGATTTGTTTTGGCACCCTTCCTCTTCAATTTGAACACACCCGACTTACCACAAACATCTTCAATAAAATTTATTTATGCTGATGACATCTGTGTGATGACTGGACCCTTAACTTTTCTGAAGCAGAAATAACTTTATCCACTGCTCTTGAAACTTAAGATGTATACTTCCAGAAATGACGCCTCCTAACGCTCTGATGGCAATTCCTATAGACATTTAATTACCCCTTTTTATATTATGTCTTTTTAAATTTTCTTTTATATTTGGAGTGCTAAATTCCTCCACCCATTTACTTTTTTGATTGACAAATTTCAATTTTAAATTTATTCAGCATTTTTGGTTAATTATTCATCACTTCACTTGGTAATTTGTTCCAATCCCTGACACCCTTACCAAAAAAGAAAATTTTCCCACTCCCTTATGCATGAAATCAAGCGCAAGCTTGTGGTCACAGTCACCTTTCGCCTTCCATGCACTATTCCTAATTCTTTGACTAATATTCCTCCAAGCTCCAATAACCAACATATGCCCTGTACATTCTTAGCACTGTTCTCCTTTCCTCCAATCACTCCCAATCCAGCTCCTTTATCATATCAGTTACTGACTGGGTCCTGCAATAATTTGCACAAACAAATCTAGCTGCTCTTCTTTGCACACCCTCCAATTCCTGTATTTTATAACCAAAATGTAGGTCCCAAACTACACCACCATTTTCAATCAATGGTCTGAGCAAAGTTTTGTAACCCAATTCTGTAACTTTTCTCATACATCCTCTACAGTAAATGAAGGATTTTGTTCTCTTTTCCTACCACCTGTCGTATGTGCTCTGCCCAGTTGAGTTTGTTATCAAATGTCATGCCTAGATATTTACACTTCAAGCCTTCAACAAGCAATTCTGACCCCACCCTATAATCATAATTAACTTAAGTGTTTTATCTGTATACCTAATAAGCTGGCTATTTTAGAATTTATCCTCATTCCATGCTGACCTATCCATTTAGATATTCTATCCAGGTCACCCAGCAGCTGTTCACGGTCTTCACCTGTTTTGATCCTATTGTATACCATTATATCATCTGATAAAAACCTAAATTCTGACTGTAACCCATCAACATAGTAATTGATTAGAATAATGAACAGCAACAGTACCAATAAGCTACCCTGTAGCACTCCCATATATACCTTCACCCTTTTTGATAATGTATTTCCTACTCTTAACACTTTGCTTTCCAGCATTTAAGAATTCCTCTACCCAGCAAGTAACTTTTTCATCGAATCCAGTAGATTTCAGTTTATTTAAAAGCATTTTATGCCTCACTCTATCAAATGCCTTAGAAGATCTAGTGCCACACTGCAACTCGGCCTCTCATGTCCAACTCATCTAAAATTTCTTGTATATAGCCCACCATCTGAGTTTCACATGAATATCCTTGCCTAAAGCCATGTTATTGATCTGCAAACAGGTTTCTTTCGTCACAGACATTTCTGATATAGTTACATATCAATCTCTCCATCATTTTGCCTATCACTAATGTCAAATTAATTGGCCTGTAATTTTCAACACTAGTTGTAACCCCTCCTTTAGTACTACTGTCACTCTTTTCCAATCCTCTGGTACTTGGTGGCGAGCCAGTGCTCACATTCCAATATTCACAACTCAGTCTCTGTCATACTTTGTTGCTGAATACTGCTGCCCAACCTGGATCAATAGTGCCCAAACGAAGAAGGTAGTCGTTCAACACAATCAGGCAATGCGGATAGTTACGGGATGCATTCGGAGTATGATCACCAAGTGGCTTCCAATTCTCTGTAACATTTCACCTCCAGTACTAAGATCAGAAGGTCTCCTTAAGGTCTAGAAAAACACCCTGAAGAACCCTTAACTACCCATACATTGAGACATTACACAAGCAAAACACAAACACTTAAAATCAAGATCACTGCCATGGTGTACATCAATCACCCTTGCAGTGTCTCTGTTCAACCTCTTAAAGCTATGTATAATTTAGTGTGAGCAATTATTGGTAACAAATAGACATCTAGTTGGAGATCCTTCAGTGCAGTTACAAGGATTCAATCTCCCCAGATGGCAATGGAGAACCCTCAATCAGATTCAAACAGGACAAGCCAGATGTGGTTACTTATTCCACAAAGTGGCAGTTCTGCAAATTGTGACTGTGGAGCTGCCTTTCACTCAATCCACATCATTTTTAACCGTCCTATTCGAGCTTACAACAAAACAATAGCAGACGAACACAATTAGTGCAGCTGAATGGATCAAAATATTAGACACTGACGGATCTAAGAATTTTCCAATCTGGGACAAAAATTTGAGATTGGCACATCTCAAACACAATTTTGCTGCCTTGGACAGGGCACTAGTCTGCTCCCTCCACTTTTTTTTTTTTTTTTTTTTTTCATTAGACCTGGTCCAGAGATATAATGTTGTACGAACTTGTGATGAGCGTATTTGCCCACACCTTCTGTATGTTTTGTTAAAAATCATATCATATGATAAATAAATAAAATTTCAAAGATTATGTGGTTCAGATGCAAATTTTAACACTTGCTTTAGTCACTTAGATTCAGGTGACCTTGAATGCTTTAAGGACTACAAGATCAACAAGGTATCAAGCCACTTAACTTCGCCATTTTATCCAAATCTTCAATATACTGAATTAAAAATTACTAACTTACGCACATCATTCACTGAAAATATTATTGTTAGCATTCAAGCAAAAGAGTTTAAACAGAATTGCTATGTAGGCACTTTCTCTAGTCATCAATTTGCCTATTTTTATTATTATCTTATGTACTTTGAATATAAATTCTTTCCCCATCTACTTTTGCAATTACAAATTTTAATTTTAAAATACTTCAGTGTTTTTGGTAGATTATGCATCCCTTCCCTTGGTAATTTATTCACAAGCTGACACCTTTAGCCATAAAGGAGAATTTTTCCCACTCCTTTACGCATGCTAGTTTGTGCTCATGGCCATCTGTTCCCTTTCATTCATTACTTCTAATTCTTCGACCAAAGAGAGTAAGTAGTTCAACGTTTTATGGAAATAATGAAATCTTTACATTGGCTGAAGCTATGAATGAAACTGACAAATGTAAACAACACCTGTAATGTGATCCCTCTATAAGTTTCCTCCCCTTTATTTGGTGTTACATTGCAGGTCTAATTTTACAGCGACTAGTTTATTATATACTGAAATGATAATGCAATATTCGGAAAATGTTACTTTTTATGAATCATCTGCTGCCATTGCTTCAACACTGGCTTATGATCAGTTAATCTGATGTCATAAATGTTGTAAAAATCACAAAGATTAGACAATGAGCAACACTCATAGTATTTGGAACACGTCGAAGACTCTGTTAAATGTTTTACGTGGTTTAATGCCATACTTGTTTCGCCTCACATCTAGGTGTCATCACTGACAAATCTATGTTGAAATTTACATTCAATTTACAAACCCATTACACAATTTATAAAATGCTCTCGGGTAAGTAGCAGAGTTAACGAAGTATTATAACGCGATATTTCAGCAATCACAATCACTGTCGCCATAAGATGGCAACAGTTAATGTGATCACCAAAATATTGTGTGGTAACACTTCATTAACTTGGCTAATTACCCGAGAGTATTTTATAAATTCTCAACGTCGAGAGAAACTTCGTTCTTATCAATTATATAATGTTTAACATGATTAAATTAAAACATTTACTGATTCTATACAACTTACTATTTACATAGGTGTTATCACGGTTCATAGCCACACATCTCTGCTTTTTCCCCAAAGCATATTCCTGCTGAAGCCATTTGTCTTAAATGTCGCCATCTAGATGTAAACATTGTGCCTTATTGCTACTCTAACTGACAACATTTAAGACAAAGGCTTTAGCGTGAATAGGCTTTGGTGAAAAAGCAGATGAACCCTGATATCACCAATATTACAAGTAAGTTGTAAAAAATCAGTAAATATTTCAATTTAAGGCTATGTTAAACACTATGTAATAAGTTTGTAAGCTAAATGTAAATTCTAACATAGATTTGTTGCTGTTGACGCCTAGGTGAAAGGCAGACACGTATGGCATTAAACCATACAAAAACAAGAAACAGTTGCATTAGCAGTATTTAAACATTTAATTTACTGATCAACTGTGAAGAATGGGCCTACAATAACTTTGCACCTGCTAAATGTATTTTTCATTTTACTCGACCGCCAGAGAAAATTTTATCCTGGAACCACTGTGGACATAGAGAAGTTCATGTACAGGACAAACATTTTGCAGGTTGACGTGTGAATGAAAAACAGAAATAAGTTTTTTTTATATATGCATGTAAAACAATTTGGTATCAGTGACAGATCATAGTTTGTGGCAAGATTGTTCCTGGAACTTTGCACCTGCTAAATGTATTTTTCATTTTACTCGACCGCCAGAGAAAATTTTATCCTGGAACCACTGTGGACATAGAGAAGTTCATGTACAGGACAAACATTTTGCAGGTTGACGTGTGAATGAAAAACAGAAATAAGTTTTTTTTATATATGCATGTAAAACAATTTGGTATCAGTGACAGATCATAGTTTGTGGCAAGATTGTTCCTGGATGGGAAGAAATATGGTACAGTGATATGAGAAATTTGGATAAAAGAAGTGGTGATCACAGGATAAATGAGTACATAGATAATCCTTCAATAAAGTAAGCAATATTTTATTATTTGACAGATTGAGTTACAAACAGATTTAAAAGAATTTTTTATCCATATCAGTAAATTTAACAAAATCATAAGGTATCAAACACAATTTTGTTTATTTTCTTATATTATATCAGCTTCGAATAAGTTGGTAAAATTTTTTTTAAAAAAAACATCATCAGTGGGTACATATACTGTTTGGTATTGTACAGTGGTATGAGAAATTTGGATAACACCAACACAACTGTTTTTATGGTGATCACAGCAGAAATGAATACATAGATAAATCTTCAATATTTTATTATTTGACAGACTGAGTTACAAACAGATTTAAAAGAATTTTTTATCCATATCAGTAAATTTCACAAAAAACATAAGGTATCAAATACAGTTTTGTTTATTTTCTTATATCAGCTTTGAATTTGTTGGTATAATTTTTAATTTATGAAAAAAAACGTCATCATCAGTGGGTACATATACTGTTTGATATTGTACAGTGGTATGAGAAATTTGGATAAATAACACCAACACAACTGTTTTTATGGTGATCACAGCAGAAATGAATACATAGATAAATCTTCAATATTTTATTATTTGACAGACTGAGTTACAATCAGATTTAAAAGAATTTTTTATCCATATCAGTAAATTTCACAAAAACATAAGGTATCAAATACAGTTTTGTTTATTTTCTTATATCAGCTTTGAATTTGTTGGTATAATTTTTAATTTATGAAAAAAAAAATCATCATCAGTTGGTACATATACTGTTGGTATGCTTTAAAATTGTTCCTAGGATATTTTCCTGAATTGGATTAGTGTAACATGCATGCCAAATACAATGAAATTGTTCAATCATTTCAAGCAAAATTATTTTATAGGTAGTGTAAGTAACTCAAAGCTATCATCATCATCTTTTTTTCGGACTTCCTTCACTTTTGTGGGTTAGTCCTGGAACTTCCTCTTTGCAGAGGAGCTTCATTTGAAAGACTACCGGCTGTGCCTGTCGTAGTCTAATGGGGAGGATGTGTAGTCATATGTCTGTGTAATGTGTAATTATGTTGTGTGTGTCATGAGTGTATTTTTGTTTGTGTGTTGAGTATATTTTGAGGCGGACATTGGGAACCGTCCCGGCATTCGCCTTCACGAATGTGGAAAACCGCCAAAAAACCACAATCAGGACAGCTGGTACGTGGGAACCTGGTCCCATTGTACCGCCCCGAACCAGTGCGTGGCATGTCACAGCTACACTGGCGGGGTTATCTGACAAGCTATCTGAATAATACAACTGTCAGACAATAATTCTTTGTTACCAAGACGACAGAATGTGATGGCGGTACCTGTGCAAACTGCATAATTTAAATCAAGACCGTGTTTCATTAAATGTGTCAAAAGAACTGCTTAATATGTAAAATACACACTCAGATCTTTAAATATAAAATAAGCAGTGGATGAACTCACAGACATTGACGTTCGCCACACTCGCAACTGTTCCTTTTTCATTAAAATCTGCCTGTGCGACACAGATACCCCACACTCGCCACACATACAAGTGTCGTCGTAGTATCTTTCACGTTCCGCGATCGGATAGGTTGCTTCACACTCGCTACACTCCAGAGTGTTTTTACTTAAAGTAGAACTAGTGCCTCACTGGTGTAACCAGATCTGGCCAGATGCACAGCAGGGTCAGACAGATGGCAAAGATGAGGCACAGGAGGTGGTCTCGAAGTGCGCACCAGCAGGAGGGAGGTGACACCGACACCGGTGACGGGTCCATTTTGTCGGAGACCTTCAGTTCCGACAGCTGCAAAAAAATATCATGAGATGGTGTCATTCAAACGGCACATTTTAAAATGGAACAAAATGCATAAAGCTGGACTAGTCATCATACTTATGGAACAGATCACTTAGAAAGATGGCATCTAATTAAAAAAAAAAAGTAAAATAGAATGTTCATAACAGTGGAATAATTAATTACACAGTCATCATACAGCTTAAAAATTACAAAAATAAACAGACTAACAGTGAGATTAGATTGTGACTAATAGACAACCGCAGTGATGTGTAACCTGGACAGCAGAATGCAAAGGTAGGCAGAAAGAAGACTACTTCACATTTTAAACGAACAGTGTCTGCTTTTTACACAGATTATTATTTTCTAATTTTTGCCTTGCTCCATTTTTGCCCATCAACTAAACATATTCTTTTATTCTCTACAGTGAAAGAGAAAACTACATTCAGCTGCAAACTCTAACAATATCCTTTATCCTCAACTCTCTCCACTGAGAACCGAGATTTATTACTGGTTGAGTAGTATGAGGAACCAAGACCTGAGACACACACATCTGAGTAATACAGTGAAATATCCTGTACCAGCAGATAAAATCCAGTTCAAGTGAAGTTGCAACATAACTTATGTAGTATTCTCAACGCAGAGAGCAATTATGCTTCAGATGCTTCTACGATCAATATCATCAATCAGCTTGTGATGAAATTTCACTATTGGCATACTAGCTGGTAGGAATCTTTATGACGGCATCATAGTGACGTATCAGTTGCACAAAATTTTAACTGTTGTCTAGTTCTTTTTATACTTAAAATATCTCCTCACAACTTCCCACAATGAATTGTACAAAATTTTTGTATACTTCGCCAGACCAAAATTTGTTTCTAAAAGTCATGTTAATTTTAAATATCACAACAACCTTTAGTAGACACAATAAAGACTGAAGAAATTTGCATGAATTTTGATATCTTTATTTTTTTAAAAGTTCCTAACAGGGCAGACGACACAGACATTTAATATTACAAACACTATTGCTCGTATTTCTTGTATTTTAGCTACTAGCACTAGAGCAGAAATTGCAACAGAAGAAAACTCGTTTTTCTAAGAAAAAGTCACATAGCTAGTTATACAACTTTGTAGAAGTTCTTTATTAATTTTGGAGAGTGACAGTGCGCAATAATATAAAATCTGCTAGATACATGACTCACACGCTCCCTGGTAGAGTAATGCGTCCATTCAGAGATGGTTACACTGTCAAACCATTTCCGTGCTGCATAATTACATACTACTTATCATTTCAGATGAAATACAAAAACTTAAATTTGTGACAAATGTGTTGTGTTAGTATAGTTTTCAGTTGTTGTCCCAGATACGTTTGCATGTTACTTGTATATGAAAAGGTCCCTTCTGTTATGTGAATAATTTGCTTACTTTAGAAGCCTCCTCTTCCTGCTCCTCGAGGTTCTGGTAGATCAGATAAGTCTCATGCAATAAGACCATCATTGCTGCAACTGCCACATAAAGAACATTACATCACAGCATAACATAGGATCCATATGTATTAATACTTCAAATGATCTTACTCTAGGCCACATCTGGTTCTGACCACTGCCTTCTGATTTGTTTTTATGTTTTGTAATCTGTCGAAGTGAACACTTTACTAATGTGTGAATAGCAGTCAATTAGCAGAACAGACTGAGGATCTTTATTAGTTACTGAATGGCATGAACAAAATAATGAAGGAAGAATTTGGACTGAAGATAAACCAAATCAAGACTTATGTGATGAAATGTATGAAGGTGAGTCGGAAATTATCCGGACTTTTCGTAAAACAATTTATTACATAAAAAATGCAGATTGACTTATTCACATAGAAAAGAAAGGTAAAATACACCCAACACTCACCAAAGTTGAAGGGAGGAGGGTAGCAGCAACACAAAACAACACTCAAACAAAGAAAAAAACAATATTTCGGGTGAAAATCCCTTTTTCAAGTTAACAGAGGTGGCTGGTCTTGCACAAGACTTGCGTTGGACGCAGCCACTCATAGACCGCAATAATTTCTGTTAATATCTTCCATCCTCACCCCTATATACCCATCACAATAGATTCATATATTTTTCAATTATATTTTTATTTGTTTATTTATTTATTTATTTATTATTATTATTTAAACCATTTGATTCTTTCTTATACTCGCGGTTATATTATCGTTGCTCCCCGCACCACCTCCGACGGTTTATTGCATTCTATGAGTGGCTGTGTCCAACGCAAGACCAGCCACCTCTCTGGTATTACTTGAAATTGGGATTTTCACCCGAAATATTGTTTTTTTCTTTGTTTTAGTGTTGTTTTGTGTTGCTGCTGCCCTCCTCCCTTCAACTTTGTTGAGTGTTGGTTGTATTTTCCCTTTCTTTTCCATGTAAATATTGCCTCACGGCATTTCTTTCCTTTCATTGTTACCTAGATTGACTTATTCATTATTTTTTGATGTAGTCTCCCTCCTTTGTAATGCACTTGGTCCAACGGTCCACAAGCTTGTGTATTCCTGCCAAAGGTTTTCGGTTGGTTGCAAAGCCACTGATGCACCGCTTCTTGTACCTCTGAGAAAAATCGATAACAGCAGGACTATAGCTGTCACTGCTAGGAATGCCTTTCATCGCTGCAGTAAATTGTGTGAATTGGACTCCTTAGTCACCTTTGAACCCATGGTTGAATGGGACTTCTACTTGGAAGACCAACTTACTCAATTTTGAGTGTTTACAATGATTCTTTCAAATCATCAGCATATAAATAAAACAAAATGGCTCTATAAAAAAAGTATTCATTTTCTGTTTTGTTTTCTCAGTAAATAAACCAAGCATTGTGTGAACAGTGTGGAAACATCACAATCTCTAAATGAATAATAAATCACGTTAAAGTGACACAAATAATTTTCAGGTGTTTAATAAGAAGGAGAAACTATAATCATACAGATTACTGACAACTGACAATTTTTCATTATGGTGTCTTTCTGAATTCATAAGAGTTTGGGATAGTCACACAAAAAATCACACCAATATTTATTTGATTGTTGTTGGAAAAAATTCCAGTTTCCCAAGATCAGTGAATTATACTCAATTCGGAATCATTTGATCAAAATTATGATGGATTTCTTCCATATAATTTCATCAATGGAATCCAGGAATGAGAGTGGTAACTAACTATACACTGTTGTATACCTTAAGACAGATCTATAGTTATGGGAGGGGAGGAAGTAGATATGGAAACTGTAGTCTACTACCACTACTTTCTCTACTAGAATGTTACAACTCTTGTATGAGCTTATTTTACAACAGTATGATGAGAATTTAAAGGCATCCCATAACCCTATATTAAAATGGTTAAAAAACTTTTTTTTTTATAAATCCAGAATGGATTTAACTAGCCATTAACATTATCCAGATGAGATCAGTTCACTTAAAAGGGTGGCTTTCATATGTCATCATTCAGTATGAACCAGCAACTGATTTCTCTTTTTATTATTACCTGGAATTCCTCTAATAGATAATTTTTTGCTGAGAACATACATTTAAATTTCTTATAATAAGACTTAACTTTATATAATGTGCAGATAATCTATCCATTTGGTTCAGATCAGCAAAAGAATCAAGAACTGGAAAATATGCAACACACCATGTGAAATCTAAAGTGTGTTGTGTGATTTTCCAGAAAATGGCAGTCCCCAGAAAAAACAAACTCTAATCAACGCAGTTTGACAACAATATCTGAAACCAATAAAATTACTTCTAGGTCCAGAATAGTGGCCCTTTCATGCATGCTGTAAAACATGTACATAATATATAGTTATAATTAATGTGTAATCACACACACACTGCAGACTTACCACCAATAAGGCTGTGTAGCATCATGTGCTGAAAAAAGTAGTCGTAGTGCTTAGTGTTCACCAGCTGCAGATTGACGTCAACTGTACTGAACATTCCCACCAATATAAGCGCAAGTTTCGTTCCCAGACCGTACACCAGATGTCTGAAACGACCCTGTCAACAAAAATACTTCACTTAATATGAGCAACTTTAATAATAATAATAATAAAAAGTTTGTTATGAAATGCGTCTTAACCTCAAGGGCACACAAAGAATTTATCTTCATAAAAAGTACTGAATCTATAACAGCGGTTCCTAAATGGTGGTCTGGGGCTCTATGGAAGGGTCACAAGGGTTCCGTCTGAGAGTTAAATAAAACGTTCGTAGTAAAGAGTCATAAGCGCGCTGTGAGAAGGCTATCATGGTTCTGCTTCCGTTCGTGACTTACCAATGCGAGACTGATTTGTCAGGTTACGCTTATAAAAATGGTGATCCGCCAAAAAATGTATGATGAATTAGGGTTCCGTGGCCAAAAAAAAAATTGGGAACTGCTGCTCTGTAACAATGACAGTGCAGGACATTCACTGTGCACTAAACAATAAAACTGTAGCAAAAAGAAAAATACTTCATCCATCTATTCAAATAGAAGCAGCCTGGTAGCTCAGTGACTAACATATCTGACTGGAGATGGAAAGGTAACTGGTTCAAATCCCTATCTCGGTCTTCACCTCTGGTACAGCTTGCTGCGTAATGTGAAGCGTGCAGGAATGCTTCTGTGGTTCACGTTCCACATTAAACAGTAGGTCCCCTTTACGCGGTAAGATTACCAGGGTGGGTTAGATGAGGAGGGAAGGAAGTGGAGACCCTGCCTCAAATACTAGATTCAGTATACCTCCTGTGGGAGGGTCCAACCAACCTCCTCTGGTTTTTTCTATTCAAACAGCTGAAAAACCTGGGCAAGTGTGAGCCAGACGAAGAGCCGTAAAGCCCAAAACCAAAAAGCAAGGAAAACAAGGAGGGTGAGTACTGTGATCGCACTGCAGCTTGCACTGATATTGCTATTATTCAGTTTCAGTCAACTGAATTATAGGTACATAAGAATGTAATGCACTCTAAATTAAGAGTATTTATAGAACATACTGAAAACAATAAATAAAAAGAGAAAAAATGAAACCTAGAAACTGTTGAGATAATATTTATAAGATCATCAATCAGTCTAAGTCCCAGAAAATAGGATCATTTGTGAAGAACTCCCAAGAACAAGGTGTCTTTTAGGAGAAACTAAGAGCACAAGGGTTTCTGAGAAAAGTCAAAGCCAAGAATGAGCAAGGAACGAGATAAAGAGAGAAAGTAAGGAATAATACCATGAATAAGTGAGGGAATATCGGAAAAGTAAAGCTCTCTGAAGAAACTGTTGAACTAATGTGGTCTGGAGCTGAAGAGAGGAACAGAGACATGGAATGTGAGTTATCTCACAGGACAGTGCTTGTGTCCAGTATGTATTGGTACAATGGTTCCAGAACTGTTGCTAATGGTTTGGGATTAGAAAGCACAAAAATTGAAGTTATCTGTATGTTAGGTGTAGTGACATACAGGGTGGTCAAGGTTTTGGCTGAATAATGTGTCTACAACTCTTTTTGTTCAGTACAGGATGCAAATCTGCACGCCACTAACAGTTCAGTATGGGCAGCGAAGAAAACGACTGTTCAAATCGTCATAAAGACTACTTTGTACCAACTGTAATTTATATGGTGGAGAAGCAGGGTTGGGAGTCATTGGAAGGAAGAAGGTGGTTGAAGAGAGTATTTGGAGCGTTGTCTATAATCACGATTATGCATGGATGTATATTGGAAGAAGGATTATGAGTTGTGCAGGAAAAGGAAGAGATGACCATAAGTATAAGCTGACACTTGAATTTATGGAAAAGGGAGTAGGAGAATTTTCTTTTATACGTAATGGAGTCAGAAACTGAGTAAATTACCAAGTGAAATAATGGACAGTTTACCAAAAACACTGAACGAGTTTAAATTTGCAATTTGTAAAGGATAGGTTAGGCGGTTGGTGAAAAATCATTTCATGAAAAGGTGGGGGTGTAATGACATTGCTACCAGAGTGTATATGCTTCATTACAATCAAAATTAAATTTTATTAGTTCCTCATGAGATGGAAAAGGCAAGACTTAAATATTTGAAGCTCTGTTAGATACTGATGTTGTTCAATAAGTTTTGTCGTTCGATAAGAGAGCTCGTAGGTTCGGCATTTTCTTTTTCTAAAGTTGGTACTACTTTTTTATGAACACACGTGAAGCTTCTTGTAGATCTGGTAACTTATTCGTATATTTATAGCTGTTCAAAGTTGACATGTCACAGTATATTGGTAAAATGGAAAAAAGTTAATATCGTGCAGTAGTAAAATTCTTATTTTTGGAAGGTGTAGCAACAAAATAAATTCGTGAACAATTGTTAAAGGTTTAGAACAGTAGAAAGATGAGTTGCTGAATTTAAACTGGCCATATGAGTGTTGAAGATATCCACATGAAGGATGTCTAAAAAGTGCATCAACACCAGAAATCGTAGCAAAAATAAAGGAAATGGGTTTAGAAGATTGCCAATTAACAGAGAGTGATTTAGTACAAGTTCTAGCATATCATTAGACAGTGTGAGTAATATTTTGGCTGAATTCTTGGGTTTCAAAAAGCTGTGTGCAAAATGGATGCCACATTCAATAAGAATGGAAGAAAAACACATTCAAATGTGACTTTCTCAACAACATTCAGAGTGTTTTAGAAAGCATAAAAAGGACTTCGTGCATCGTTTCATCACTATCGGACTTGGGTCTACCACTAAGATCCTTAGTTAAAACAATGGGTTAAGGAGTGGTGTGAATCCAGAACTTCGACTCCAAAATGAGTTAGGGTCCAGAAATTGGCCAAGAACGTGTTGGCATCAGTTTTTTGGGATTCAAAAGGATTTTTTTTTTTTTTCATGGATTACCTCCAAACTCAGAATATTACTGTAATATTTTGGACCAGTTGGATGAAAAAATTCTGAGAAAAGACCTGGTTTACAGAAGAAAAAAATAATTTTTCATCAAGAGAAAGGACCCTCCCATACTGCTCAAAAAACAATAGCGAAAATCCTTGAATTAAAGTACGGATTGTTGCCACATCCAACCTATTCACCAGATTTGACTCCCTTTTAGTCCTGGCTGTTTCCACATCTAAAAATGATTTTGATCAAACAAAGAGGTAATAGCAGCTGTGGAAGCCTACTTTGACAGTCGTTCAGATTCTCACTTCAGGGATGGAGTCCATAAATTAGAAGATAACTGGAACAAGTGTATTGAATAATAAAATGTATTTCAAACAATAAACGTTTTTCTCATCGAACAACAAAATTTATTGAACAATCCTGTATATATACACATGACATACTTACACAGTGAAACACAGCTGCACTGAGCGCGCAGGTTAGTATCATAGCTCCCGACAGGACAACCACAGTCCAGATACTCAGACCTGAAATAAGAGGGAAAGCCTTGTAACTCCTTTAAGCCATGTAACGGCTGTAAGCATATATATCGATAAATATATTAGTAAGTCTGTTCAGATTGATTTACTAAACAAACAGTTATATTCAGTTTTGAGTAGCTTTAGATATACTGCAGGTTCGATATTGACCACAGTCGCCACAGGCAATTACCCGAAATAAAGTTATTCAACGGAGCTACGAGCATGCAAATGAAATATCACCCCGGAATGTAGTTAACACTCATTTATTCCGTAACAGTTTACAAAACTACTACAAATCACCTTGGAAACCACCAAACGTATAATACTCATCGGACTTCGTGAATCTGAAGATTGTCAGACTCGTTTAAGCAATGAAACAAGAGATTAATGATCGCCACAGCTACCACACATGCAACTGCAACACATTTCACTTTCCACAGTTCCTTCTTATTACCACTTTACACTGAAATTGAACTCCGGTACTGCCATTAAGTCTGTAGTCACTCTTAATAAAGTTTCTGTAGCTGACTTACAGTTTATTAGTTCATCGAACATCCAGTTATTAGTCCGCGCGCTTACACCTCGCACCATCTTCTCTTCCACTCCCGATACTCCGCTCTGCCGCATAGATCGATATCTCGATCTATCGATTGTATCGTTACAGCCTGTTACTCTTTTCTGTTTGAGATGACTTTACTTGCAGGTGTCTTAAATTTTATTAAGTCAGATAACAATAGTAATAGTAATTTGTAGACAATTAATGTAGATAACTTAGACTTTTTATGGTAAAATTTGGGGGACATATTTTTCAATAATAATTACAAAAATTTTGTTTTTAGTATTGTCACTTTTTAAAATTGATATTGAAGTATCTGATTTGACTAAAACACAAATTACTACTACTCTTCTGGGAACAGAGCCAGATTAAGAGGCCATTGGTTTGCTTTAGGTGTTAAAGTTTAGGATATAATATAAAGCAGCACATTTACAAAACTTTCATGGCTTAAATTTAGAAACAACACTAGCCAAATCAACATTTCAAAGTAAATCATTTTCTATATTCATTAAGTTAGATCATTAAAAAAGATAGGTGCAAGGGCCCCCAAAGGCGCTAACTCTTGCTACGTGGCTTACCCGATACTGTCTGGCAAAAATAAAATCCATAATTACGGATTATAATATGAAATCCCATTCCAGGCAACCAACACTTTTCAGTTCACCTATGACTTTATATGTTTGATAGTTTGAGTTTTATATTCACTGAAATTTGGAAACTTGGGTGTAGTGCAGCATATACTTACGAGAAGTTATGCAGTCCCTACATTGCAGATATTGTTCATTTAAGCAGTTTAAAAGTAACTTTAAAATTTGTCCGATTTTAGTAAGGACAATTCTAAATCTAGTCTACACTTCTGGAGATAACTGAATGTAATGTTCAGCGTAAGTTCCAGTACACAATGTAAGGAAAAAGGCCGTATACTGGGGTTATAGTATCGCCTAAGTGCCTTAACTTACACTCTTGTAGACTCACAGTTCTCAGTAACATTTGCTTAAATTTGATTTTTTAACTTTAATTTGACCATGTAGCCAGGATGACTCAACTGAATGCTTAGGTCGCCACTATATTTGTTACCCACAAATAGAGAAAAGGGTTTTATGCTAACAACTGAAGCACACAAGTTCACTGTTAGAAAAATCCAAAGTTTTATTGTTCAAAGTCAATAGTTCAAAATAGCATTTACAGTTGAGCAGGCATATCGAACTCTCTTTTCCAAAAATTGCACGTTGTGGAGAGAAACTTAACCGACCGAAACCCCATTAACAAATTTAAAAGTTCATGTTAGTTACTATATAACCCGACACGACCCAACATGGTTGAACTAGCCAGCATGGCGAGCTACAACCAGCGCGACGAACGACAGACCGAAACAGACGCCAGGCAGGAACAGACAGACCGGAACCGACAAAAGACCCCAGGCAAACACAGACCGGCTCTTTTATCGAAACCACGAGAACCAGTGACGTCAGCAAATGTATCACATCTTTTTCCTCCGCGTAGCTCAAAGAGTACGAAATTTATTTGACGATCCCGACTATTAAAAATGTTTAAACTTCGATAGTATCTGGACTTATCCACTAGAAGTCCGACGGCAGTCTCTTGAGGAATTTAGAGTAATTAATTTTAGTGTTTTAGCTGTTTAAGACTCCGCGTAGTGATACATTCAAATTTGGGTAAAATCCCCAAGTGTTCTAGAACTTTTTACGCGCGTGCACAACAATCTGCGACAATCTATTTTACAAAAACTTAATTTCCGGACAAATGCTTAAACTTTTGATGAAAACCCATATATGTATGAACTCGTCTTAATTAGGGCTATCTGCTAATGTAAAATTTAAATTGATATCTCTTTTAATAAAAAAAGCTTATTATTTCTCTCAATTAAAATCGCTAATTAGACTTTGCTGAATTACTTAATTTTATTGCCAAAATATCGGGGATAGTGCTGACTACAGCTGGTGGTAAAAGTTCGGTTGTAGCTTTACTGGATTTGAAGATACTGCGAAACTTAGAATTTCCCATTCTGATCGCGTGCTTCAAAACTTGAACAAACGGGAATAACTCTTAAACTAAACGTTTCCCGATATGATAATTACACATTAAAATGATTATTATGACGAATTGCAACTGTGAGCAAGATTACAGGGAAATTACTTAAAGTTGAAAACTGTACTTCTTGAAATTTCTAAGTCCCGCCTAAACAAAACTAGAATTTGCCAAAATTCCAAGACCCTTACAACAAGGTTAACCACTCGCGAGGGCCACATGCTAACAAGTTTACCGTCAAGCACATTTGAGAAAACAGAACTTTTACCAAGACGTTTCAGCATCACGGTAATGAACAAAAACAGCACTTAACTGAATGTATTATAAACTAAGAACTGTGTGTGCATTCAGTATACACAAAATATGCTCGATGATTTTGTTTAAACAAAACAAAAAACAAGATTGTCTTAAAAAGTATACTGAGAGGAATACCATATACTACTAACCTGAAAGTCATAATCGACGGGCCATGATGGTTTGTTTAGGTACAGCCCCATACCAAACAAATATATGAACTGCAACAAAGAAATAATAAAAAATGAAGTCTGATTTGTCAAGATTAGGATATTTAAACATTATGTTCATAAATTATAATACAGAACTCAATATCTCAAATTATCTTAAACTTTTATTTTTAGTATCTATCCAAACACAACAAACCTTTTTTTTTCCTTTTTTTTTTCCTTTTTTTTTTTTTTTTTTTTTTTTTGGAGGAAACAGGGGGAGGGGGGGGGGGACAACCGATTAGTACAGCAGAGCATCGATAATCTGAAATGAAATGTCAATTATCCGAACAACTCATTATTTTAATTCTATTTACAGTACTGTACAGTGCACCATTGTTCTTCTACGTTCATAAATTTCACTAACAAAGAACTAGATACAATTAGTTTAAATCTTGCATTTGTTGTTGTATTATCATCGCAATATCCTTGTGACCAACCAGACACTAGCATTGATGCCGAATGTTTGTTGTAACTGCAATGCGACAGCAATTATTTCAATGTGCTGGTAGTTTTGAGTTACTTTTGGAAATCTGATACACCCCCCCCCCCCCGGGTGTTCATTCTGTGCCTTTGTTATTGATTTGCTGTGTTAGTGATATTTGCTGACTTTAGTTTCTTGTACTAACATTATACACCTATAATGGCATTGTGTTCATCTTCTAAATGGATGCATAAGCATGTGAAAATTGAAGCAAAAGTAACTAAGAGACTTCTTTTGCTAACGGTGTGTAAAATTATAAAGTATCTAATGTAATTTTAAAGGCAAAATAGAAACTAACCAAACCGAAACCATACAATTTAAAAATCTGAACAAAGCAATAATCTTAACCACCCTCGGTCCCAGATTATTGACGCTGCACTGTAAATAAAAAATGAACTATTCAATCCCTCAGTAACGCAATAAAATACCTGTGTAGATGTACAACATTTATCTTGCGACCTTTTCAACATAAAATTTCTCAGGCACTCAAATTATACTGAATAATACAGGAATGCAATGTAGCAAATCACAATACACACACAAAATATTATGACATTATTCTTTCTTCAGTAAAGGAAGAGAAACTAATACCACATTGGAACATACCCGTCTTCCTTGTTAACCACTATTATGTAGATTATTTTTCAAGAAAAAGGGACCCAACTTTTCATAAAAAATGTGGGGAAGAAGTTAATAAATTTATAAGGTGATAGATGTCTTTGTTCAGTATTGCGAAACACATTTTTCATTTCATATTACCTGGAAAAAGCAGTATTGCATGATCTGAGATAATTTGTTTAATTTACCCTTACACATAATCATCAAATTTTCACAGAGCATTCAGATTTCAATTATTATTAATTCAAAAATCAAAATAAAATGAGTAATTTGCATATGTCAATACCATATTTCTGTTAGTTTATGTGTTTCTAGATGAACAAATTCTGTTGGTTGTCAAAAGTGTTATTCATTCTTGATAGGAGCACAATCCCAAAAAATAAGATCTCCAAAGCTTTGTCTGTGCAGCTGTTGGCCATACTGTTATGACTGGTGGTTCCCCCACTCCCCCTGCGTCTTAGTGAGATGCTTAATTGTGGACAGCTGCAGTGAACAGAGCTTCCATTTGACACTACCATCAAGAGCAAAGTTCATGGAGTTATTCAGTTTTTTATGAAATGGCATTGAACCATTGAAATTCATCATCAGTTGACAGAACCGTGTGAAGAATGGTGCTTGGATGTCAAACACGTTAGCAAGTAATGTATAGAGTTTATGGCCGATTGTACTGAAATTTACGATGAACAAACGAGCGGAAGAGCAATAATTTCAGACAAGACAGACGTGATGGTTAAGCAAACCATGTGAGAATATTGGTGTATCACTTTGGATGATCTCTGCATTTGGATCTGATGTTTCCTGAAGTACTATCCACAGGATTTAAATGGAAGAGTTACAGAATTGGAGGCTGTGCACAAGATGGGTACCACGAATGCTGACAGGAGACTACAAACAGCAACGAGTCAATTTATCTCTATGCTGACGACAAGGACCACTTACTGGACTCATTCGTCACAAGTGACGAAACCTCGCTGTTCCTCTTCGCATCTGAGACCAAACAACAATGACACAAGTTGTGGCATCCCTCTTCACCTAAGATGGAAAAATTCAAACAAACACAGTCTGCCAGTAAACTCATGGCAACTGTGTTTTGGGACTGGAAGGGTATAGAGGGTATTTTTATTCATCTTCATAGCTGCAGTGACAACAATAAATGCTGACAGGTACTGTTAAACACTGGAAAAAAACTCAGACAGGCAATTCAGAACCAATGAAAAAGAATGTTGAGCAAGGAAGTAAGCAATCTCCAAGACAATGCTCGTCTACTCATTACCCATCAAATCGTCGCTGTTCAGTAAAACTTTGGTTGGAACTTCATCACTCTCCCACCCTACAGTCCGGACTTGGCACCCAGTGACTACCATCTACACGCTACACTGAAAGAACATTTCGTCAGAAGGCGACTCTGAACCGATGAAGATGTGAAAGATGAAGTTCAACAATGATTCCTCAAAGACATGGGCTGAGCAGATATTATGTGAGCACACAAAAACAGTCACAGTGTCTACAAAAATACATCGACCAACATGGCAATTATATAGAAAAATATATAATTAAAATAATGTATATATTATAGAAAATAAATGGATTTTGCATCTCTAAAAGCCTTTGGAAACCTTACTTTTGGACTGCCCTCATTCTTATGTATGAAAATGTTTCCTCACCAGTTTGTGTCTAAATATCTTTAACAAAATTTGGATGTATAGGAACGAAGTCTTTCTCGGCGTTGAGAATGGATGTAGTCTTCTCGGGAGACTAGCCGAGTGACTCACTCGGCTAGTCTCCCGAGAAGACTACATCCAAAATTTGGATGGTTTCAAGGCTTTTACACAATTTGAAATATATATAGCCCTACACCAAATTCCTCTGTGTCATAATTTCCCACTGTTTCATTCATTTGATTACTTCTGTCACTCTTTTCCTAGCACCTTTCCTTGTTTATCAACTTACCATAGTGAATAGTTCATGGCAAGTGAGATGTTTAGCCAACTTTTGGCCGATGGGCTGATCCAGTTCACTGTGAGCCTCCTGAAACAACGTGCAAGCATTTCATTATACTATTTAATTGCATCTACAAGTAGCACAATATACACTGCTTGCAATGACATACACAGATTTATGCATTTTTCCAAATATCTAATCTGAAATTGATATCAACAACATTAGTTAGAATAATGTTTCTCAACCTGTGGTCTGCAAATATAGTTCAGGTGGTCTACAGGCAGAATATTACAAATCTAGATATCATATTTGCAGTGTATAGAGTTATAAGCAAGTATAAACTACAAGTCCAACTTTACCAATTTTTCAATAATCAGGCAAAAATCTGGCATTTCTAGGATGAGGATAGGACAGAGTTGTTTCTGCAAAAGTCTATACCTTTCCATTAAGCATAAAAAAAAGCGCGGTTCATCAAAGGATTGTTGTTTTCTGAGGGTTTTGTGGTGTGAGATACTACGGTATATACGAGGCGTATTCCAAAAGTAAGGTCCGTTTGATCATAATAAAAACATCGTTCAGGATACAAGGTTTTTATTAACATCAGTATGTAACTACATATCTAGTTCACTTTTCCACATAATCGCCGTTCATATCTATACACTTTTTGTAACGCTGTACCAGTTTCTTTAACCCCTCGGCATAAAAGTCTGCCACCTGGGACCTGAACCAATTGGTAACGCTCGTCTTGAGTTCTTCAACGGTTTGAAATCGTTGTCCACCAAGCCACCGTTTCACATGCAGGAAGAGAAAATAGTCGCTTGGTGCAAGATCTGGACTGTAAGCAGGGTGGTCTAGGATTTCCCAACGAAACTCTTGAATCTTCTCTTTGGTTTTGGAAGCGGTATGCGGGCGTGCGTTGTCGTGCAGGAGGATGATGCCAGACGACAGTTTCCCGCGGCGTCGATTTTGGATGGCACGTCTCAGTTTGGTGAGCATTGCACAGTACACATCAGCTGTAATGGTTGTCCCACGGTCCATGAATTCGATCAAAAGGACGCCCTTTTCGTCCCAAAACACGGAAGCCATCATTTTGTGATTCGTGTACGGCGATTGCTTACACTTTTTTGGTTTGGGTGAACCGGAATGGCGCCACTGCGTTGATTGTTGTTATGATTCTGCGTTGGTGTACGCTATCCACGTCTCGTCTCCCATAACAATTTGGGAAAACAAACTGTCTCCATCTTGTCTATAGCGCTCCAAAAATTGTCGTGCGCTATGCATTCGTTGCTCTTTGTGCTGAGCGGTGAGCAGTTTTGGCACCCACCGCGCACAAAGCTTCCGATATCCAAGCTCTTCAGTGACAATCCTGTAAATTGAGGTTCTAGCAACATTTGGGAATTCCATAGCCAGACCACTAATCGTCAAACGCCGATCACTTCGCAGTTTTTGGTTAACTTGCTCGACGATGTCGTCGGTCCGAATACTGGGCCTGCCACTCCGCTGTTGATCGTGCACATCTGTGCGACCACTTTGAAATTCTCGACACCAGTGTCAAACTTGTTTCTCACTCATTATGTTTGGTCCATACACTACACACAATTCGCGATGGATGTCCGCAGCTGACGATCCTTTTGCCAACAAAAATCTAATCACACCGCGCACTTCACAACTGGCGGAAGCTACGATTGTCGCGGCCATTTCGAACTGCTCTCAACAATAGAGCTACTGTGGCACACCAACAATACTGCATATTTACCAGGAGTTGGTAGATGGCACTGCAGGTGGGAAACGTCATTCAGGCCTATCATCTGTGACATCTTGTACCCCGGACCTTACTTTTGGAATACGCCTCGTAGTAGGGTTGGTAACAGATGAGCAGTGAAGTAAACAAAAATAAAAGTTATTTTGTGCACTTTAGTCAGTGGTATAGTGTAGCCTTCAGCTGATAGTAACATTAATACATGTATGTGATTATTCTTCCACATTTTTTTGTTAAACTAATAATTATTATTTATTAAATACGCAAATACAACTGTTGTTGGATATTATTTATGTCATGGACGCGTTTCCGCTCTCGTCGAGGTATCTTCAGCGTACAGTTTTTCTGTAATATGTGATTAGTTTTAACATGCAGAACATTTTGTATACTAAGATAGGCTTTACATTTCCGTTTTGAGGTGTGGTTGTTGGTCGCCTGTGACCTCAACCAGCATGCTGTTTCCACTATTTCACCTCATTATACAATTTTGGTATAGTTTTGATCTTATGACTGTCCTCACCACCAAATCTCACCAAGGGGGATGGATAGAAAATTTATATCAGACTAGCTGATGCCCATGACTTCGTTCATGATTGTAAAGAATTTTGATTGACAGCTAGTGACATATGCCCACCATACTGCACGATGGCAGACACGAGGCTAATATCACAAACATCAATGACCTACTCAGGGTATTTATTGATGCAAAGTGAAATATAGGGACACAAATGTCTTTGGTCAAAATATAAATTGCCCTCTGTAGAGCAATTTCAACATGATACTACTATGGTGCACGGTGGGAGACTTGAGAGTAATACCATACACAATCACCAGTGGACTGTGATGAGTAGTTTTGGCTGTAGAGAGAAATATAGAGACACACATGTCTATTTTTTATCGGATCCACCACTTTCAACCACCATATCTACCGGCACTTCGGGGAGAGAATCCCCTTGGTGACCACGGCAAAGTATCTTGGGGTGACCCTAGATACGAAACTAACATGGAAGCCGCACTTCGAAGACGTCAGGCGCAGAGTTCTTCAACGACTGGGGCAACTTTATCCAGTGTTGAATTACAGTAGCACACTACCACCCAGATGCGGCCTCCAATTATATCAAGCACTGGTGCTTCCGATTATGGAATATGCATCCCCTGTATGGGGATATGCCGCATGAACGCATATTGAGAAGCTGCAGAGAAAGTAAAACAAGGCGCTGAAGAGAGCACTCCACCTGCCAATGAGATTCCCGACAGACATCCTCCACGAGACAGCGGGGATCCCGAAACTTCGGGATAGATATAAAAAAATAGCAAGACATTTTTACCAAAAAACTGAGGAGAGCGACAACCACCTTATTCGCTCTCTAGGGCACTACGACATAAACGAGGGTCCACATAGAAGACCACTCCAGCTGCTGACAGAAGAAAACTAGTGAGAAAAAGATAAATACAGTGCGAAATGGATGCACTTACACTGTTAAATTAAATTAAACTAAATAAAAAAAATACAAAAAAACATACAATTTTTTTAAAAAAAAATATGTTAAATTAATTTAAACTAAATAAAAAAAATACAAAAAATTTAAAAAATAAAAATAAAAAATATAAAAAAATAAAAATAAATGGTTCAACAGAAATGAAAAATATAAAAGTAAAACTAGCACTTACACGGAAACAGCAAATAAAAGAAGGCAATGCCAAGACGGCAAGTACTTCTGACAAGAATCCCTTAACCTAAGGGCTAGGGGAGATTGATAGAGCCTCAACAACTACCACACACAAACACCAGTGATCTGTGCTAGATATTTTTGGCTGAAAAGTGATACACCATGACACCTATGTCTTTGGTAGAAATATGAAAGTGCTGGTGGTCAACCAATTTCAACCACCATATCTCCATAGCTACCGACATCTAACCACCATAGTGCACGATTTGAGATTCGATGCTATTACAACACACAAACGTCAATGGTCTATCCTATGTAGTTGTGGCAGGAAAGAGAAGTATTAGGATACACAACTGTTTGGTCGAAATATGAAAATGCCCTACATTGACCACTTTTAACCATCATATCTCCCACATCCCTACAGCTATCGGCATTCGGCCAACGTTGTGCATGATCTGAAACTCCATGTTACTTCCATAAACAAATACCAGTGATCTGTGCTAGGTAGTGGTGGCTGAAAAGTGAAATATAGGAAAACACACGTCTGTTTTTATACATATAAGATTATTTCCCATCAAAAAACAATAGAGCTAAAAAAAAAGGCCTCCACAATTACGAGATCAATCTCACTTTGAGGGGGAGGGGGGGGGGAAATTCCGACCAGATCTCACTAAGGGGCAGGAGGGAAAGATTTCTTTTTTTTAAAAAAAAAACACCTCATATAATTAATGGACCCACATAACACAGAAATAACAGTATTCACAAAAGACACAAGATAGGATACGAAATCAGATACTTATAAAAAAGTGCCATCAATAATTTAATTGTAAGAATAAGGAAAGTGGAGTAAAACTATGTTAAAGGGGGAAGAAAATTGAAAAGTCAACCAGCTCGAGGGAAAAAAATAAACCTAGAATATAAAGAATCATTGGCTGGACAGGGCCGCATCTGGGGTCTGTACATCCCTAGGCTACAGCTCTGGGGCGGGCCCTTCGTGATCTGTGGGCCCCTAGGCTACAACTGTGGTGCGGGCCCTTACAATTACTTATTATTACCTTTTAATGCAAAATATTGAATAATGTAGTGATGGTAAAAATATGCGAGGATAACTTACTGAAGAATCGAAAGTTGGTAACGTTCTTTCTGTATCATTTCTGATACTGAAGTGAACGATGTTATCAAGCGATGCTCGCACGTTAAATTTTTCGACTTATGATCGCTAGATGAGGTACTGCCTATTTTAGAGGTGTTGTTGCATCTAAACACCCTCAGCAAAAGATCGCATAATAACAAATTCAAAAGTTTTAATAACAATACGAAATAGTTATTAAGATAAATCAACGTACGCAATAGAGAAGGATTAAAAAGACAATACTGATTATTCGCACATGCATGTCAACAAGGTGACAGCGAGTAATATATTTTTATTTTTTATTTTTGGAAGTAGTGCGGGTCCTTTCTGGTGCGAGCTCCTAGGCTACAGCCTAGATAGCCTATGCTTAAATGCGGCTCTGTGGCTGGTATTACAAAAGGTGGTTGGATGATTTCGAAATATAAGAGCCAATATCGGGAAGAAAATCTATAACGCTTTCAAAGAGCAAGAAATTGCATTTATGAAGCACAGTATGTTGTTGAAGTGGAATATGAAAAATTACTTATGCACTGAAATATCCAAAACAGGAACAGTTTGAGAATTCTAGAAGGTTGACTATTAAGTGGATTTACCATGTTCTCTATGTAATCAATGCATCAATAAAAGAGTTTAAAGAAAATTCATCAAAATGAGAAATCTTTTCATACAAAATTTTAAATAACAAAGGATACATTTTAACTTGCTGATTTAGTCAAACCTAGTTAAAAATTTTAGCTTGTTGTCTGATAGTATATGTAGTGTATATGATTTCTTCAAAATGCATTAGTAAGTAATCACAATGCCCGATACATTTAAGAACAAATATCAGATGCTCATTATTAATCTTAACTGCAACCTATTAATCGTAATCAATTAACTATAATATTGGTGTATGCTTGCAAATATTACTTGAAATTCAAATGCAGAATATGAACATTTTCATCAGGCATAGAATGAACTTTTATTTAAGTACATGTAGAAATATCACCATCCATTATTGATGCATGATTAACGATAAGTTGTTAAACTACTAGCGTACTTTATCGTTACAATGTTACTCACCTGCTTCTGCTGCACAGGTAGTGGAGGCATTTTAAAAAATTCCAGAAATCCAAACATATTTACAGCAAGCTGTAACACTGGAAAAATGATAAAAAATAAGACGTGTCCAAAAGAAAAATATAACAAAGATACTGAACAAAATTATACGATAATATGACACTATATTATGTACTTGTAAAATAAAAATGAAGTTCATTATACTAAGGGAAAAGGAAATGGCTTTTAGGCAATATAAATAGTCAAGCGAAGGGAAAATGGCTCACCACTCAACAAAGTTGAAAGTTGCGATGAATGAAATTCATACAAGACGAACCAAAACATTTACACTATTTTGGTTTAACACCTTATTTATGCGATAGGGAATGAGCCATAAGGTGTGTACACGCCAAAGTTTACCCCATGAGTTTCGCTGCCCAGCCATGGAGGAAGGAAATATACTCCATGTGGCCAGCTAGTCATGTGATAAACTTCGGTGCGTGTACACCTCCAAAACTATAAGGCTCATTCCCTATCACATGAATAAGGTGTTAAGCCGAAATACTGTATATGTTTTTGTTTATCTCATATGTTTTTCACTCATCGCAGCCTTCAACTCTGGTGAAAAATGAAGTTAAAAAAAAAAAAACAAAAAAAAACAGATAAACAGACAAATCTGGCAATGCTGTTGATAAAAATCCAAAGGTTCTCTATAAGACTGCAGTAGTTATGAGGCATTATTGCAGAAGTGAAATCTCTTGGTATTAGGTTTATCACCACGCATTTCATCTACTTTCATTTTCGACAAATTAATAAATTGAGGAATCTGATTCTGTAGAAAATTCAGTGTGGTTGTGAAAGTGATTGCAAATAATATAATATTGGAATCGATAATACTGAGCATGGTGGATGAGCGGTAAAGGGCTGGTCTTGCATTCAGGAGAACGCGGGTTCAAATCTCTGTCTGGCTATCTAGCGTTCCACGATTTCCCAAAATCATTTCAGGCAAATGCCGGGATGGTTCCTTCAAAATGTCATCATCGAATTC
Organism: Vandiemenella viatica; assembly: GCA_031002005.1. NCBI lineage: Eukaryota > Metazoa > Arthropoda > Insecta > Orthoptera > Morabidae > Vandiemenella > Vandiemenella viatica. The sequence continues at coordinate 126,810,004 of CM061918.1, forward strand.
CTTCTCGTTACTTGCCCCCCCCCCCCCCCCGGTCCTTTCCCACCTCTTAAGATCTCGACACTGACAAGGAGTTAAGCCATAAGAATAAAGAATTAAAAATATCGTTATTAGATTTTACTATAAAACTAACCAACTTTAATCAATATGCACCAGGTGACTTGATGTCTCAAGAAAACTGCCTCAAACCAATAACAGACAAGATTTTTTGGACTCTGCCAAAGAAGAAAGGCTTTCAACATATTAGGTTTGGCAATTTGTCTTCATACCTACTTAATATTTAAACACATTCTTACTTTAAACTCCTTTACAGTCTGATGCATATGTTCATCACCTCCCTGTTCGAGTAAGTGAATACATACTTTTCTGCTCCCTTATGTCTGAAATAAATTGCTAATTTATTATCATGGTAATTGCTTCCCTCACACGTGCTGCTTCTAAGTCTTCACCCAATATTTATCCATCTATGCCTCACTGCGCAGATAAGCATTGTTCTACATGCTCACAATTCTCTCCGCCCGCCTTCTAACTCGCAATGTGTTCCAATCTAAGTCTTTTATCATGCCAGTTGCCAAGTAAACCCTATGGTAATTACCACATATAGATTCACTGCCCTCAATTGCAGTATTTGATACCTGGGTGCCAAGTCATCCCTCAAAATTCTAGCAAGTGCCTGGTCAAAGTTTTATAACCTACCTCTCTTACTTCCCTGGTAATTATATCCTCTCCACAGATGCAATATATGAACCCTTTCCCTTAAACTTATCCAATATGCCCCGCCCATTTTAGCTTTCTTTCATCTGATATCAGAAATCAATCCGCACTGATACTATCTTCTGACCCTCGTAACAAAACTCGTTTTGACTCTTATCATTATTAAAAATAAATATTACAACAACAAATGCCGAGAAGCTTGACACATCATCTTAGATTTCTGACTTTCCAATGTATCACGAGCGCCATTCCAAAATTTTGAGTAGTCGGAGTGCTCGGAATTTCATTGCTATTGCGCGATTCCATCCAAGTTTTTGGTAACCTCCATTCTATAGAGAAATCCGCATTTGATAAGTTAAATATATGACCAGGGGCGGATTTTGGTTTGGGAGGGGCTTGAGCGGACTTTGGTTTGGGGGAGGGGGGCTTGCCTTTAGTGGATATTGGCTTTGGGGGGGGGGGGGCTTGAGTCGGGCAAAAGTTGCTATTTATAGTCTTCTCGAGCCTCAAATCCGTAGAGCCCCCTAGCGCTCCCCCCCCTGGATCCGCCCCTGTATATGACCTATAATACTCGAGAAGTCACTTCATTTTATCGTTTCGCTAATCTCCACGATATGTAATGAATAAGCGCTGCTTGAACTGTTAGCACCTTCGATACTAAATCTTTCGGTTCTATTTGAGATGATCGGTTAATGTGTTCTTCCGCGCGTTAGAAGTTCTGATTTTGCAGCAACAAAGTTAAAGTACGTTGTGGAATGCAGTCTGGACAAGTGAAATTCTGTGGTGCACTATAAGGCACAAGAATTTTAGTATTTATTTTTAATTGACGTTGTTTTCATATCGATCTGTGCAACTGGTACCAGAATGATAATCAACAACACGCAGTTCTAATCGTATCGCGATCTGTAATGTAGCCATATTTTCGCAGACTATTTCGCAATCGTAATTTGCAAAAAATACAGATTATCCATTTTGCTATATTTTCGCAGACTATTTTGCATCCATAATTTGCAACAAATACAGACGCTTTCGCTTGCGGGGAGTTACTGCAAACCGATTAGAAATATGATCAAACAAGCTCCGAAGTCCCGATGAAAAGTTCACCATCACCATTGTTAAAAAATACAAATCTTTTCAATACGCAACTTCTTTGTTTCTAACAAGTTTCTACTTACCAGATATCAGCTTCCGACGGTTTAGCCCAGACTCTAGAAGCTTCTCTACGTCTTCGAACAGCAACCGCCAAAGACAGCAACCGCTACTCGCACACTGATAGTTCTTCAGCGCTCTCTTGTTAGTGGTGTCGCAACTATCACTCCACTCAATCGAACCAATCACAAAATACTTTGCTGAGGCTGGAAGGATTGCCAACCCCTCGCCTACACCTGTACCAAGCTACTACCCCTCAGAAATCCACAAAATACGGGTGGCACCACTGTTCCTTCTGCCAGAGTTCTGGAATTTTTTATTCTTGGAAGGGTTATCACCAAACACAATCTTAAAAAATCGTTGCGCTGATTCCAGTCTAATCATATTTTAATGAGATACCAGCAACTTTAATCTCCTTCCGATATCCATTCGGTTCCAGGTACATTGATCGAAATCCCATTGAAAACCGAGCACTAAATAAATAGTTTTGGCGTGAAACGGGTTCAAATAAAAATGGATACTAATATATAAACATTTATATTTTAGATTTCTCAGCTTTTTGATGTCACATCAGAGTGAAAGTATACTATTTTACTTCCGGGAGCACAAAAATTTACTTTATTTTGAAACCTATCAAAATCTAATTTCGCTTGACTTCCCTTCATTCAAACAGACAGACACTTTTTAATAATAATAATAGAGCAGTAGATTTTATCTCGGCAGCTTATTAATAGCGCTTCAAACTCATTTTTTTAAAATAAATCTTAAATGTACATACTGTTTCCTTGTTACAGTTTCATTATATTTTTTAAAAAATGACGCCAGCAAGTGTTAATACCGCATTTTATTTCTGTTAATATCAATAACATTAAAATAATGTGTTTTTTTTACGATTATTTGAAAAGAATTTAAATGACGGCATAAGAAAGAAGTATGACAATTTTTATTTTTAAAATAAAAATGATATACCGAGTTACGGGTAGTAGTAGGAAGAGAAATAAAAAAAAAAAAAAAAAATCGGAGGAGTAAGTAGAAGAGAGAGAGAGAGAGAGAGAAGGGTTGAGTGTTTCCAGGAGAAGGAAAAAATGAGGACTAGAATAATTGTATGGCCAGAAGAAAGAAAAGAACTAATGAGAAACTACAGGAAAATGGGAAAGGCGAAATAGAAGAAATCATGAATACATTCTTGTTTACGAGGACGGTAGCTGATCAAACTCGAAAAAATATGGCTTTTCGTTTTGTTGTTGAGCAAGTTCTGTTTCTGTCAATTTACGAGGAACCTTCTGTCAAACATTTTTACATTACCGCTGGCAAATGTTGCGAGACTGCAATTTCTCTAGCTGTCAGTTTTATTTAAAACATCAATAATGGAAGGCAAATGATCACGCGACGAATAACAGAGATTTGTCCTTCGGGAACGAAAGTTTTGAAACCAGCTGTTGCTAGTTTTGAAATTAAATCTTGCTGGTTTTGAAACCAGAAAGAGTTGATTTCCTTGCCGTAGGCTCTCCAGAAATAGCACTTGTTTTTGCGCTTTCAAAAGAGAGTAAAATTTCTCTTGTTTGTAAAACTGAAATAAGTTTAGTGGCAACAAATAAATACTATGAATAAAGTAATGTTATGTATATAAATTTATCCTTCCAACTATGTGAATCAAAGGGTAAAAGTTTAAAATATGAACCACGACTATTTCATCCTCAGCAACCTTATATGCCAATAATATATTACTCCGTTATAATGCAAATTTCTTGAACAAAAATAAAGATATAAATAAAAACTACATGGAAAGTGGGAGACCGAACGAGATTGTTGTTAATTTTATAACTCCTGTTTTAATTAAAAGCTTATTATTAGCTTTTCTTGGTTTTATTTATTAACTGAAGGCAACAGGACCGCATTTAAGCATAGGCTACACTCACCACCCACAACCCTCACGTGGGCAGGTAGTAGAGCTAAAAAAAATATAAAAAGGTCGCCCATAAATTTTTTAGGTCGAATTTCGAATATTTCGAAATTTAAGAATCCAGCCACTGCCGACAGGGGGCCCGCACCACATGTATATGTATAGCCCACAGAGCCTAAATGCGGTCCTGGAAGGCAATGTGTTCATGAATCATGAATATGTGTTCTAGGTTTCTCTTAATCTTTCCATATGAAATCGTGGTTTGTTGCTGTGAGCTGCTACAGAGGATATGCTCCAGTCACAATTTCCGTACATTTCATCAAATTCTTTCACTGTTTCTGCAAAATACTCGGGACGTCCGTCGACAATTTGTCCGGCCAATCAAAACTGGATGCCTGGTGATCAGTCCTATGAATTAAAATGGCAGCTTAAAAGATCACACTAAACGAATGAGTATCCTTTTTGAAGTGAGTACTTCCTATGTCGGCACCTGGGTTGAAGATTGAATTCGCTTCTGTGCGACACAACTTGATATTCAAAGCGGCGCATTTACGATCAGTATTATTGTACAATATTTGCGGTCGGTAAGTTACATTGAGAGGTTGTATAATATTATTGAGTGAAACAAAAAAGTTTGAAATATTTTCAGCAATCCGAAAAATATTGTGCTGTCTATGGGTAATATTGCACAACACCTCCTCAGTTGAAAACGAGACACCAACCCATTCATTTCTTCCAAGTTCCTCATTTCGTTTCGTAACCTTTTTCGTTGTTCAGTTACTTCGTGCTAAAATATGACTAAAAATGTGACGAAACAATATTTATTATATGGCGAATAGAAATTTACAAAAGTTTACAAGATTTACGGAACAAGGAAAATCAGCACAAAAAACGGACAGGAGAAAAAAGAAGAGAAACGGATCTTGTAATTGCATCTCTCATGCTAATAATTTTGTAATTTTGCTCTTTAAGCGTAAACTGTCTCATCAAGTTTTCGTGTGTAAATTCTTGTACACCTTCTTACTAGCTTCAAGTAGGTCGGAAGGATCTGTTTCAGTGTCTTGATCGTCCAACATTTCAGTGCAAAGTAACATGTTGTGCAATAATAATTACGATTTCATTGGGATGTTCAGGAGAACTTAGATTATATTCTACCATATTGTGGCACAATAATATTGATCATCTAGGGGTGGAAATTATACCCAGGAATGGATAGACGTCAGATGTTGCGGAAACGCATTTCAATTAATCCAAACGTTACAAAAAAAAAGTGCGTTACAATTGTGTGGAGTTTTTTACATGCAAGATTTTGTACATCCAGGTCCATCTGTTTGATTTACGCTTAGTGTCTCTTTTTTACACTGTGTTGTTAAGAGTTACAATCGCGGGGAATCATATCAACAGGGACGCTATCACACGAGTTAAGTAAGGGACCATCTGTGAACTACGACGCAGTATGATACATGGTGCAACAAGGGGGAAGACTTCGGGAGTACACATTGGAAGTGTTGTTATAATCAAGTTCTAAATTTAAAATTACAAAATGTTTGATGTCACAACACGGTGGGGGGGGGGGGGGGCAAAATAAAACAGAAAATCTGTTTGACGTAATTATGAATGTCCACCGAGCGTTGTGGGGAAGTGGTAACGCTCTGGCCCCGCATTTTGGATGGCGGTCGTGGATTCGAATCCCCCTCCGGTCATCCAGATCCGCGTTATCACGGTTTTCTCAATTAACTCGAGGTTAATGCCTCGTTGGTTCCTTCAAAATTCCATGACCATGGCCGAATTCCTTCCCGTTCCCTCTACTACTGGCGTCGACGAATCGAAATGGGGAAAAAACATGTTTATTTCTGTACTTAGAGCGTGCGTGTTGCACATAAATGTTAGCAAGAAAATTACTTAAAAATACAAGAGGAGCAACCCTGGAAAAAGAGACATGATGTTCTCATTTCTGTCATGCGACTCACGATTAATAACTTTTTTTTTCTGGACACAAAAAACATTCCATGTGGTTCCCCGATTTACGTCAGTAGTACTTGATTTGTGTGATGTAGTACTTTGTCGGGACGAGGAGACTTTGGTGCAGGAAGTGAAGAGGCTGATGTTTCTGGAACGTATCAGTTTCTTCGAGCGATTTCCTGTTTCGACGGTTCCGTTGCCGGTGTTCTGAAGAAACTGTGAGCGGTATTTCATCGTAATGACATGAAAGTACATTTTCTTGGGAGCTCCAAGTGAAATGTTGTTTGCTGCGCTCGTAACTAATAAGGGAGAGTCCATAAACCACGTCACTCTATTTGGCCTACTGTCAACCCCTATTCCCCCCCTCCCCCCACGTAGCCTGACGTGGCTTTTCTCTCTACACCCCTCCCCCCTCCCCGCGTAGCACGTAGCCTTTTTTCCAATTGATTCTGGAAGACTATTGGTACTGTTTTCTCGTAAATTATATACGGAGATAATTAAATGACGGAAATAAATATTTATTTGCTGTTGTGTGTTCTGTACCTCATTTTAACTGTGGCAAATAATATGTAAGAAAAGCTACGTGCCCTGGCTCGGAAAACACCCCACCCCACCTCCAAGTAGCCTAATGGGGCATCCATAAATTACGTGAGGTGTTTTTTCCGGATTTCCAGCCCCCCCCCCCCCTCTGGTGAGTTTTCTTGAGATCTAGTCGGACACCCCCTCTGGTGAGGTCTGGTCCGTGAGAAACCCCCTCCCCCCTCCCCTAGAAATCGCCCTCGCAACTTTTTGAGACCTTTTTCTTTTAGATCTCACCCTTCCAAAATCTGGTTACACCCCTCCCCCCCACTTTTCTACGAAATTCCCCCTAAAATCGACTTTCGCGCAATTTGTAGATCTTCTTTTTCCCAAAACCTCACGTGACATTTCCGTAGACCCCCACCCCTCTCCCCCTTGGTGAGATTTCAATGGACCCCCGCTATTTCATCTCACGTAATTTACGGATGGACCCTAACGTAGCTTTCCAGCCAAACCCTTCTCCTCCTAGACGGAGCACGTAGTTTATGGACGCTCCCTAATGCAGTCGGAAACAACTGATCGGTTACCTGTCACGCATCTGTAATGTCTCTATTACGTTACTTTCAGCACCTACACCAACGATCGTGGAATCTTAATGTAACACATCATCTCAAATATACTTTGTAACGTTCTGACCTCATTACCTGATTTAAAATTATAATTAATTTTATTATTTTATTTTATTATGATGAAAGGTAGAACTTGCGTGAATACTTTATACGAGAAATCACAAATGGTTTTATTTCAATTAATCACATGACATATATAACAAAATTAGTTAAAAATAATCAGTTGTCCTTTTGTGGGCGCCAGGGTATTTTATATAAAATACACAAAAATTAAACAGTAAACGAAGTCAACATTTTGACTTCACTTCTGAAAGAGATGTTTGCTCCGGGCTATGAGAGTTCTTATCTGCAGGGTCGTAGCTGGGCAATACTATGAACTTGAAAGTCTAGCTAGCACAGTGTCCTTCATTGGCGATGTATAATTACCGAATGTACATGTCTGCCGCCACACATTGGATGACGGTCTTCTCTGCTATGGACCAGTGTAGCACAGTTCCTCAGATGTCGTCCATTGCCTGAGCTCATCTGCTCAAACAACATAGCGGGTGTCCGGATCCAGGTAGCAGCAACAGTCCCACTCACGAATAGACAGTCCAGAAATCACATCGTCCGAACGTGCTGGCCGGCCGGCATAGAATATCTCTTCCCTCGTTCGTCGTGCCACATGCAAAACAGAAAACTCTCGCCGATCACCCTGTTTGTCTACCTGGCAAGCACAAATCTCCCCTCCATTAGGCACTCACTATTCTCCCCTCGCTAATTCTAGGAACCGGCCTGCTGGCATTCCTCAGATCTGCCGCTCCACACTTGTACAATGTACACTGCGCCCAAACGCCCACTAAAATATTCCACATTTTAAATAATAAACATATAGTTTATTAATGTAACTAGCGGTCACAAGACGCGTTCGTTACAACTTAGAGTACGATAAACCAGAAACGAATACTGTAACAGATTGATCAACAAACAACTTCTGGAATCTTATCCGACAAGGCTAAGTGCGTTTCATTTGCAGACTAACCTGACTAAAAAAAAGTAATCTAGAATTCGATGAAAATGAAGTACCTACTTAACGAAGAAGCAAACAATTAAATTTTGGTTAAAATACATTGTATTAAGTTTAAAACTAAAAGTTATGCGCAGCTGGAGTTACATATCAAACTTTAAAAATAACACAATCTTTTAAAGTTTCAATTGTCCATAAAACATCTTTGTCGGATTAGGATACGAACAGAGGAATTTCCAATGTGTGTGTGTCTTAACCACTGAGCTACATGATCATTCACTTAAGTAATTAAATCCTGTTTCTTCGACTCAGTCTCAAAATTTAGTCGTAGTTGAGCGAAAACGCTCGGGCCTCGCATTTAGGACTTGGGTTAAAATTACCGTCCAGCCATCCAAATTTCGGTTTTCCAAAATCATTCCACCCGAATGGGGTTGTGCTTTATTCAAAAGCCGTGGCCGAATTTCTTCCCCTTCCTTGTCCTCCACTAACCTCTTCCTCCTCTAAAGCTCAAGGAAACACAACCTTTTTTTTTTTTTTTTAAGTTTATTCAAAAACGTTTATCACTATATAATACAGAGAGTATTTTAAATGATTTAAGTGGTTCCACAAATTTATCGTAGTTATATTAGTTAACATATTATCACAAAACTTTATAGTGATACAGAAAAACTCAAAAAGTTTTTCTGAGATACCACATGTGGTCTATACGTGTTCCCTTACTGATTATGCAGATCAAGTCGATAATCAAGTTCACGGCACACTCAGTTCATCATGTTCATATTGAAGCGGGTACGGTGTACCGCTGTACTGAATGGTAATTAATATTTATTTTAATTTTACCAAAAGCATATGAGTATTTATATTGTGGATTGAAAAGGGTTCTCAAAATGATTTAAAATTACTAATAAGGATGGAAAAGTCATAACCTGACCATATATTCTCTGAAAGAAGGCCAACAGGCATAAGGTGAATTTAAATTTATTAAATATACACAATCAAAATTATTTACAAACAACACCTTTGCCCTACATTAATGGCCACTAAATTAAGCAATACAAAACGACAAAATATCCGTTCAGATTTCCATATATAAAATAACAGTTTACAGTCTTCGGCAAGACACGTAATGAGACTATCTGATAGCTGCTAATGTCCGTTTCAATCACAGAAACAACTGAATCAAGTTAAAAAAACAAAATAATGCCACGGCTAATATCTCAGTTTATCTATCGGAGAGTGAGAACTCTTATCGTGCGGACTTCTCCGCTCAGAGCGTTATGTTGGGTAGAGTGCAAACACAATATTACTAACTGCTGCAATGTTTGTCTTTTACCGTCTGTCCGGCATTGGCGAAGTCAGCAAACTCCGAGCCCACACTGAATTTATTTGTCACCTTGTGACTCAAAATGCAGACACAACCGATCGCATTATATGCTGTCGGCTTTCTGGGTCGTTCTTGTGCGCCAGCACAAGTGAACAGGAACCAGTCAGACCCAAAAGACGACCAGAAAGACCACGAAGAGCATCTCGCAGCACCTTTTAAAACCTCGGCATGCTCTTTTCCTCCTCCAGCCGATTTTCTCTGGTCCTATCGTTGATGTGGACGTTCCTGTCTCTCTCCTCATTGGCGAACATGAAACAAGATTATACAAAAAAAATAAGAACTATTCTATAAAGTAAATGCTATTGGCAAAACATTCGCCCCTCCAAGCACACTCTCGTTCAAAACATAATTCCTTCGACGGGGTTGGAGAATTTCTTCGGAGACTGTCGTTTTTCTTTCGTGTCCACTCGGTTTTACTATTTTTACGCAGTGAGCACTCACAGAATCTCTAATTTGGCGTGTCTTGACTTTATCACGTATCTGCAATTGGTCACGCGATATACATCTCACCCGTCAACATTGTCTGTCCGCCGAACTGCGGCCGACCCCATACTGAGCAGTGAAAGGTCGTAAATCTGCCTTTACAAACTGGCAAGTCCCCTTGTGTTTCGTCTTTCTTCCAGCCTGAATGGAGAATTCGCCGAAATGCACTTGAATTCGCTGACCCCTGTCCTGCAGAGTGTCCTAAGCCAGCGTAATGCGAGCCTTGTTTCGTTAGCCAGAAATCGCACGTGAATGTGGCTCTATGTCATACCACATTACTCCTCTTCCTTGGAAACCAAATTTTTTTGTATATAAAAAAAAATTTGAAATCAAACAAATTGAACAATTTCCATGCTTTGCTGATCCCCGTCTTACTTTAATGTTCGTACTGGTAATCAGTAGTGCTTATGCATTTGAATTCAAATTGCATCTTCTGCAACTATCAACATTACGTGTCTGCGAATTTCTAGATTATAGAATACAAATCAATTAAAACTTCTTACTGTACTAAACTAAATTTGACACCCTTTTCAGTCGACAGTCTCGTTCTTGGAATTTAAATCCCGGCTTTAACAATATGTAAAGATTATCCTCTTTTAAATAAAATAAAACCAGTCGCGTTTTAGTGCAGTTATCAGATAACGTTTCATGAAACTATTTGTGCGATGGTCCATCCTCTCTGGAGTCACAAAATCACAAACACGCTTGCAATCAACATTCATTCTGGGCACAACTTAACCTATTCATGTTTATACACAATTATTACTATATCTAAATTGCATTCAGATTCTCTACAAAAGATTCTATATTATTATAAATTGCTGAAAGTAAAAGGACTGCTACACTACAATATTTTTGTGAGCTCTATAACCAACAGTATGACATAATATTTTTAATCAGCCTGTTAACAAAAAAAAACTGAACCAACTTTCTTAGGAGATTAAATCTCGCTGGCTCTTCATATCAGATTGCGTATATGGCATTTATTCAGGGATTAAACAACATCACCTTGCTTATAGCGAAGAAAACATATGAGCGGGATACATTTCCTTACCCTTTACGATTTAGTCCCATTATATCACATAATCGTGTTTCTTGTGTACTAGGTTCATCCTTGTTTATTCACGTATGTTTTGTGATGGTAGTTCAAGTGTATTGTATAGTGAAACCTAAATGTCCTGTCTTTTCGTTTTGAAAATGCGACATCTTTGAAATATTTATCCTTGGTGTCTGCGACAAATTAAACGTAATTCTGTGGCAAAATAAAGTATATCTGCGGCAGTCTTCACACGACATATTCGCAGCTCTTACCAATGCAAGGTATGGCTTGATGCATCTTTACATCCAAATTTAGTTACGACTATCGTAGCCCGTAATCTAACACCATTACCAATACTATTTAGACTCTTACAGTACGCACAACCGTTAAGTCAACCACAAAATTAACATGCCCAAGAAGCTTCTTCGCAACTGGTGCACAACATAAAAATTTCACAGACAAAAGATTCACATCTCATTAATGCGATCTCGCTACTATAAACTTTCAATTTCGGTTTCCGTTTACAATCTTCGAACACTGGTGTTAACACTTCTTACCTTGTTCACAAGAAATAATTACTTACTTCCGACATTTTATGTGATTAAGCGGAAATATATGCTTTTAGACTTCTCGCATTTATGGGTCCGATTGTCTTATCCCCGTCTCTTACCATGTAGGAATTGTTTGCAACGATCTGATCTATAATGAAAGGCCCGTTAAATAGCCAGAAGAATTTTGATATCAGTTTCTTTTCTGGATCCTAAGGACGACTGTTTCTTACCAATATCTGCTGTCCTATCTTATAAGTTTGTGAAACATTTAACCTCCGACCCCCTTTTAATCCAAACTTTTCCTTCTCAATTTCGTCAGTGAACTTGTCCTCTTACTACTGCCGATACAAGTGGACTAAATGTTCCGCACATGTACTTACAGTAGACTTGATTATCATTTCCAGCAGAAACGTATAAAACCATTGGACTTATGTTCTACGACTGCCAATAAAAGGAGAATCGCCACCTTATCCGGTAATAGACGAATTTACATTATGCTTATTTCAGCAGTCAATGTTGTAAGGACAGAAATACTGAGAAGAAAAGGAATCTTATCTCTCCCAACTAAAACTCTGAAGGTTTTTCAAATACAACAAGCCGTAACAATCTTCATCAGATGGCTTAAAATTCGTACCTTTCCTATTACATATGAGTGGGATACCTTTCCTTAATTACTTAGAGGCAATGTTACTCACTTATGCAGAAAAAAAAATGTTCACAAAACTGTCCTCTACAGGATCGCGAAATGGATTAGTTTAATTTTTTGAAATTACAGTTACGACAATTCCCTGAACCATCATCAAAACATCCTAGCTCTGTGGATACTCGCTGTAAGAACGTCCCATCCAATGTATGTATGAATTATTATGCAATTAGTATAAACTACTTAACATTACCTGCTTAGACTTATTGGATTGAAACTATAAATATATTCCTTAAATCTTTATTAGAAATACCCTAGTTCCAAAATTTTATTGTGCTCTAGTCATAACAAGGATCTCTTTGCTATTTCTTCGCACCTTTTCTTTGACGGTTTGTTCCAAGTTCTTGCGTTTAACATTGGAATTTGCAAATGTGGTCCACTTAATTCTATCAATTTTGACCTCTCCACCTAGAATGTGGCCATTTTTAGAATTAATACCGATCTTGTTTCGGTGTTGTGTAGACGCACTGATTTTGCGGCATACAAACTCTTGGTAATATTTCACCAGCGAATTCGTTCTGTCGGAAAGAGACAGTGTATACCTGCAGCTGGAAATGCCTACACTCTCACTTTCGAAAGGGCCTTCCTTTGTGACATAGTCGATGGGTCGCAACCCTCTGTTATGCATGGTATTGTACTCCAGCCTGACCTCGGCGTTAAGTGTCTTTCCGAATACCCCGTGAACTTTCTCTGTTAAGAATTCAACATACTGTAAATCTCTGCGCTCATGACCAATAATTGTTGATTTTATAGATTTCAAGGAGTTCTTCTCCCTAGAAATAATGTTTGCTGCATTCAGTTCCGTCAGTTTTAATACCGAGACATGTGTTGAGCTAACCACTTCTCGTAACTTCAATTTTGTCAGTTGAACAGCTGACTCTCTCGCGCTTACGAAATGTACATAATTTCTGTCCCGCGTTTCACCTCCGAATATGCAACGTTTTGACCCTTGAAAATAATTTCTTTGTGTTTGTTTGTCAGTGACTATATCCGTGGATGTTTGTCTGACACTAACTACCATTTCTTTGCATTGTGCACGAAACATGATGTTTCTCTGATCATTCGTGTTGCAACCAACTACGGTACAACCTGGTGTTTCTCGTTCCATTGCATGGGAACCTTTTAAAGTGTTCGCTTCTCCCTCTATCTGTTGAAATTTCAAAAGTACTTCTCCATGAAATTTTTCGTGAATCCCCTTTAAATGATTGCTGTCATCTTTCAGACTGATAATAGAGCTAGCTACCTTGTCTACTCTAGTATTGACTTGTGTGATTTTTCCTTCTACCTGATCTTGAATCTCATGCACGAAATCTGTTACTTGTCCGATAGATTCTCTTGTTTCGGTTTGGATGTGTTCAACCTTGGAACTAATGGTATCAATTTTATTGCTAATGTTTTCATTTTCCTTACGTAACCGGTCACATGTGTTGGACAGTTGTACAGTCTTTTCGGAAATCTGATCTACCTGTGTGTTCACATTGGTTTTGAAACCATTTATTTCCCCCCTTATTCCGGAGTGAAAGTCTAAGAATTTTTGTTCTAAATTTTTCTCCATATCGTCCTGTCGTTTTTCTAAAGAGTCAATCCTGCTATTTGTACCATCTAACTTTTCAGCGAAAATGTTGAGCCCTTCTTGAAATTTTTGAAAGTTAGAAGCTAAATCCGCTTTCATTTCAACCTGAGACTTTTCAAAAATCGAAGCTAAATCTGCTTTCATTTCAACCTGAGACTTTTCAAAGATCGAAGCTAAATCTGCCTGAGATTTTTCAAAGTTCGAAGCGAAATCTGCGTGAGATTTTTGAATGTTCGTCATGGATTGTGCTATATTTTGTAAGAAGAACATTATATTTCCTTCATTCTGTAATGCTGAAGGCACCTGATTCCCTTGTGAACTTTGTGTTGATGTGGAAGGATTGGTTACGGGTGATGTTTCAATTACAGTGTCTTGTGAATCAGAACTTCCCTGCGTAATCTCATCCATAGTTACAGTTGAGTTGGAACTTTCTTCTGATCTATCAATAATGATTGAATTTACACTTAAATTGTCCGAAAGATTAGTGTTATGTTCTGCGGTTTCACTGTTCATTAACCTCGTTTCTGTACTTTCAATTTGCTCCCCCTTATTTTCAAAATTTTCATTGTTATTTTTCATTTCGGAATTTTGATTAACAATTCTGCCTATTTTATTGATATGACGTCCAGATCTCAGAATCATAGAACCCCTAACACGTAATTAAATGTTTGAATCCCGACAGTAAAAGTAAATTTTGCTCACGCACAATACAAATTAAATTCACGCGCAACATGCTATTTTACCAGTCAATAACACAATTAGAAAAAAATCTCATTTCCAAAACCTACACCTCCTTTTAACAAAAAATATCATCGAACACCATATATGCAATCAGGATATTCAAGTCAACGCCGTGTAAACATATTTGAAATATGCCACATCAATGAACAAAACACAAGAACATTATCATAAAATGCAACATACATGAACATAAAAACACAACATCAGACATGTAATACACAGAAATAAATCACACAATGTCAGCAATCACTTGTACACTCGTCAGTCATCCGCTACGAAATTTATTAGACATTGATTTTAGCAGAATTCTTTACCGCTGTAAATAAATTTATATTAGTTACTGCAGCTGGCTCCTTCACTCGTCCTCCTGAAAGGTTAGACAACAACACAAATTTATGCATGATAACTATCAGATAAATTGCACTATACTTCCACTCAAATTTAAATTTTATCCAAGGGACTAAAATTGAACTCGAGCCCCACGTTGGGCGCCAATGAAGCGGGTACGGTGTACCGCTGTACTGAATGGTAATTAATATTATTTTAATTTTACCAAAAGCATATGAGTATTTATATTGTGGATTGAAAAGGGTTCTCAAAATGATTTAAAATTACTAATAAGGATGGAAAAGTCATAACCTGACCATATATATTCTCTGAAAGAAGGCCAACAGGCATAAGGTGAATTTAAATTTATTAAATATACACAATCAAAATTATTTACAAACAACACCTTTGCCCTACATTAATGGCCACTAAATTAAGCAATACAAAACGACAAAATATCCGTTCAGATTTCCATATATAAAATAACAGTTTACAGTCTTCGGCAAGACACGTAATGAGACTATCTGATAGCTGCTAATGTCCGTTTCAATCACAGAAACAACTGAATCAAGTTAAAAAAAAAAAAAAAAATAATGCCACGGCTAATATCTCAGTTTATCTATCGGAGAGTGAGAACTCTTATCGTGCGGACTTCTCCGCTCAGAGCGTTATGTTGGGTAGAGTGCAAACACAATATTACTAACTGCTGCAATGTTTGTCTTTTACCGTCTGTCCGGCATTGGCGAAGTCAGCAAACTCCGAGCCCACACTGAATTTATTTGTCACCTTGTGACTCAAAATGCAGACACAACCGATCGCATTATATGCTGTCGGCTTTCTGGGTCGTTCTTGTGCGCCAGCACAAGTGAACAGGAACCAGTCAGACCCAAAAGACGACCAGAAAGACCACGAAGAGCATCTCGCAGCACCTTTTAAAACCTCGGCATGCTCTTTTCCTCCTCCAGCCGATTTTCTCTGGTCCTATCGTTGATGTGGACGTTCCTGTCTCTCTCCTCATTGGCGAACATGAAACAAGATTATACAAAAAAAATAAGAACTATTCTATAAAGTAAATGCTATTGGCAAAACATTCGCCCCTCCAAGCACACTCTCGTTCAAAACATAATTCCTTCGACGGGGTTGGAGAATTTCTTCGGAGACTGTCGTTTTTCTTTCGTGTCCACTCGGTTTTACTATTTTTACGCAGTGAGCACTCACAGAATCTCTAATTTGGCGTGTCTTGACTTTATCACGTATCTGCAATTGGTCACGCGATATACATCTCACCCGTCAACATTGTCTGTCCGCCGAACTGCGGCCGACCCCATACTGAGCAGTGAAAGGTCGTAAATCTGCCTTTACAAACTGGCAAGTCCCCTTGTGTTTCGTCTTTCTTCCAGCCTGAATGGAGAATTCGCCGAAATGCACTTGAATTCGCTGACCCCTGTCCTGCAGAGTGTCCTAAGCCAGCGTAATGCGAGCCTTGTTTCGTTAGCCAGAAATCGCACGTGAATGTGGCTCTATGTCATACCACAATATCAATTTGTTCACAACTCTGTTGAAGCCAGCTCGCTGTTCTGGTAGGTTTGTTGGGGGGGAGGAGGGGTCCGTTAATTATGTGAGGTGTTTTCCCAGAACTCCGGTCCCCTCCCCCCCTTTATAGTGAGATTTGCAATGATCTGGTCCCCCCCCCCACTAAGACGACGTTATATTTTGACGGAGTCCCCCCCTCCCCCCTGCTGATCAACCAAGTAGTTTTTGCGACCTATTTTTAAGCTCTCCTGCTTCCGAGGGCGGTTAAACACCCCCCCCCCCCTCAAAAGCATCCGCTTCGTTTCTAGACCTTATACCCCCTCCCCCATAAAGTGATCATCCATATCGTCTGTGGACCCTTTTTTTAGCTCTACCGTCCTTCAAGAATTTCAAAATCTCACTTGAGACTTCTGTCACCCTCCCCCCCCTGCCGCCCTCCCCATTTGCGACATTTCGCCGGGCCCTACAACCTATTTCACCTCACGTAATTAATGGACGCCCCTTTGGTAGAGAAGGCTTAAACACTGAATCTTTCACACACAAAAAAAAAACATCCCACGGAGTTAGGTCGGGAGAGGTTGGAGGTCACTGCTTAACGTCTTAACAACGAGGTCTTTAGAGACGGGAAAGGATGGGGGCCAAGGAATGGGAAGGAATTCGACCATGGCCTTTTGAAGGAAGCATCCCGGCATTTGCCTGGAGTGATTTGGGAGACCATGGAAAACCCAAATCTGGATGCCCGGACGGGGATTCGAACCGGCGTCCTCACGAATGCGAGCCCAGAACGTTAACCGTTACACCACCACGCTTGGTGACCGTTTCACGATTATGTTAGAAACTTAAAACTCGGTTGCAAAACTTTTGAGTTTGTGAAATAATATAGACTAAATTTATGAAATCGCTTCAGTCATTTATAATAACCCTGTATAGCGTAATGCCGCGTTTCACCTTGTAAAGTCAGGCGTGTCGTACGTCAGTTTTATATGGCAGCGTGAGGTCACATATCTCAATATTTTGTCCTAGAAAACATGGCAACTAGTATTTTATTCTTTGTTAAGTTGTTATAGACCATTAGGGACTGTGCACAAACTACGTGGCTCAGTCCAGGGGGGGGGGGGGGGGGGGTTGGCTGGAATGCTACGATGTGCTACGTGGGGGGGGGGGGGGAAATTTCCGAGCCAGGCCGCGTAGCTTTCCTTTCACAACATTTTTCACAGTTAAAATGAGTAACAGAACTCACAACAGCATGTGAATATTTATTTCCGTCATTTAATTATCTCCGTATGTAATTTACAATACTCTGACAAGAGAAAACAGTACAAAATGTCTTCTGGAATCAAAAAGGAAAAAAGCTACGTGCTACGTGGGGGGGAGGGGAGGGCAGGGGCATAAGCCACGCAGGACTACGTGGGGGAAGGGGGGTTCTCAGTAGGCCAAAATGGATCTACGTGGTTTATACACGCTCCCTTATATTCTGAAGTCACTACAGTTCTCCATTTATCCTGCATACTGCAACCGAAGAAAGATACATTACAGTTCAAAAAAGGGAAAGAAGAACATTTCTGTGGCGAGACAGTGTCCTGACAGTATTTAATATCGTAGTGGCTGTTAAGGCTGTGAGCATACCAGAAAACCGCAGACCACATCGCCTCCGCTCACGACGCAGGCAGGCATTGTAGTCTCCAAATACCACACACGCAGCACTGCCAAACCACAAGGTTCAAAGTAGAAGCCAAAAATACAGCCTCAGGATGCGTATGGATAATGTTGCTGAATGGCAGTGGGGTCGAACCTACCGATTTTTCGAATTTCTACCGATATTGATTCTGTCCTACCTAGTGTTGCAAACTGAAAAAAAAAAATAGTTACATTTTCTTTTACTGGTTGTTCTTGTATTGTACGCAAAAGATTTTGAGATTGCAATTTTAAATTGTGAGTACAGTACACACTGTGCCTAAAGACTGCGCCGATAATTCTGTACCACGGTCTTTTAAGTTTGAATTTAAATCTATTATCATACAAAATAGGAACTTTTTTTCTTTTTCAATCGTTGGTTTACGCCAACGGTTACAAGGAAACGGTTCATAATTACTGACAATTTAATGACTCACTATCACTAGCTGAGAGTTTAACAAGTATACGAATTTAAGGAAAGCACAATAATTAATAAAACCCGTAGATAAATTAAAAATTCCTATTTTTAAAAAAAAGATCCGTAGATCTACTGATACATTCGCAGGGTTGGCAGCACTAGTTCAAATGTCGAGTACCAATCCAAACAATGGGGAACGGGGATTCCCTCTCGCTCAACCTACCCTCCCCGGGAAATCCCCGTTCGTAAAAGAAAATGTCTTTCAATGTTGTCAATATTTTCGTAATTTTCTTTTCTAATGAACCAGAAAAATATAGTAGATTTAAAAATTAAGATAAGTACTTAGTATAAACTCTAAAACAGTCATATTAAAAGATAAGTGCCTTATAAATTTGAGATTTAGTAGTTATGAAAAAAAACATGTTCCAAAAAAAAATTTCATTGTTTTTTTTCATGTTTTTTTTTCAAGTCAGAAAAAAAACGTTTTTTTTACAACACTAGTCCTACCGAAATGTAACCATTTTTCCACGATTTCTGAGAATACAACGAAATTTTCCAGAATTCTTTCCCGATTTTACATTTTTATTTTGGCAACACATCTGGTTTATGTTTTACGGGGAATTATATGATACGTATTTAGTTACCTTTTGTAGAATGTTCCGTATATCTTTTAAGGACTACCCCTGTGCGTTTGTGCCCTATATTATCGACGTTGTTAGGGGATTCCCGAGCTAGTTCGCTTGTCTATATTCTACTGGTAACCAATACCATAAATACAGTACATTTTGTTAGTAAAATGTATATACATGCTATTAAAGACAATGTAATGGGCAGTGCAGTAAGAGACAATGCGCCGTATTTAGTGAATTATTTGTATTCAACGTGTGTCGAGATATTCCCACAGTCGACAATCTTGGTCAGTTCACCCAACCACAGCTAACGGAATATGCCGCCCAAGAGTTAATACCTTTTTGTTAAATAATTTAATAAACGAATTGCAAATTACTAAGTCTGTTGTTTTTGTTATTTTGATTATGTTTTACTAGTATTGACTAGTGCTTTTTCATGATATGAATTTTTTTTTAAAAAATCCGGTATTAGTTTTAAATTTATAATATATCCTGTAATTTCCTTGTTATTTGACACAGGTAAAGAAGGTTTAAATAATGTAATGTAGTAATGTAATGAATTATTTAAATAACCATAAATAACTTGTATTTCATACTTCAACTTACAAAAATACCCACACTCCCATCTTCTAACTCCAATTTATACTATACTAAGCTAAAAAAGGTAATATGAAAATGAAGCCCAAATTTGAATGCAAGTCGAAACAAACAAAAATTTCAAATTTCTGATGACTAATTTGTCGTCCAGTTGCGGCAGTAGATTGCCATCAATTTGCTGCACAGTTTGACGTCAAATTGTTAGCATGTCTTGAAGTTCCAAGTCTGGTTGTAAAATTGAGATCAAACTGATAGAAAAACTTCTACAGCACGACTTGCCCAACAAAATGTGTTTATTTTGGTTGTATTTTATTCATATACCGATTTTGGGTGTAAATATCCCGATATTAGTGAACAGATTGATTTTCGAGACCACTGCTGAATGGTGCAAGTCTGCCCACTTAAAACAAGTTTACATGGCAGGGAACAAGTCGTACGGGATGTAAAGACCTGTATCTCTTATCAGAAATACAGCAGACTGCAGGGAATGGTATTTGCTGACATCCCCCCGTGAGGTTGTTTGTATGTAAATTATTATATAAAATCCATAATTAAACCGCATAGTGAATCTCTTTTAGTCAGTGGCGTAGCTATCGGAGGGCTAGGCGGTGCCGTGCACCGGGGCCCCCAAGTTCAGGGGGCCCACAAGCTTAGCAGAGGGGCTCCCAAAATAAAAAGAATCCCCAAAACAACCCTATCCAATACAAAGTTACACATAGCAGTAGAGCTACCTAGGTAGTGGGACATGCACAAACACGCCATTGAGGCAGCGACACACACACAAAAAAAGCTGAGCTCAGGGGAGTCCTCAAAGACCAGCTAAAAATAAAATTAAAAAAACGTCGCCCATCTGGCCTGGGGCCCCAATATATACAGATATATATTTGCACCGGCGCCACTGCTTTTAGTTTTTACTGTTTAAACACATCGTCACTGTGTATAAGCTGCATGCATTGGCAAGAACGCCTCGTCGACGTTGAGGTCATTAGAGGTGGGAAGGAACGGGAAGCAATTCTTCCATGGCCTTTTGAAAGAGTCATCCCGGCGTTCGCCTGGAGTGATTTGGGAAAACCATACAAAGCCGAAATCGGGTGGTCGGTGGAATTCGAACCCGCGGCCTCGCGAATGCGATGCTAGATCGTTACCGCTCACCCACGACACTCTAATCAATCCAGGGAATAATGGGGATTGTGACTGCGTTACAAATTCGTTCTTTGTCTCTCTCCTTGCCCAACGCATAGCTTTGTCAGTGACAGATGGCCTGTGTTTCTTGGCTGTTATATGATGTGCGTTAGCTGTAGGGCCCGTTGTGTGCAACAAACTTCCCAGAACTGCGTGACTCACTTCCTGTTCTGCTGTCGAGAGGGACTCGGTTATCAATACTGAGCGTTCTCACAGCTCAGTGGCGGACGGAAAAATACAAAACAACTGCGAACTCTACAGGGGCGTCCAGAACGTAACCAGCAGGTTGAAGTTACGTTTTCACAAATGTTATGTTTCGTGACGTAATGTAAAAAGAACTGCGCCCCCCCCCTTCCGCCGGGGATAACTAGACCTACTTCATAGTAATTTGTATGTCTAGGATTATTTATTTAACTAGTGGATTACCGAAACTGATGTTTTATCCCGCTTCATCGGATTGTCATAAACATCCTCCATCACCATCATCTTTGGCAGATTTCGCTTCCTTGTTCGAGATATACGCAAAAAACGGGAAAAAATCCATTTGTAGATTTGTCTTAAGCGGTGTGAAGGAGTGTAATTTTATAAACCAAATGTAGACATTATTTTTCAACTTATTTTAAAGCATACGTCCGAAAAGTTCATTATAGTTCTAGTAAGACTAGATTTGTGTGCCACCACACCAACCATAAAACAATTTTCAAATTTTAAGTTCGAATTTCAGCAATTGTCCTATCAAAAGCGGTCTAACGCAGAATATCGCTGTCCACGTTGGACTATTTTTCTACCGCTTTACAGATATTCTAGAAAAACAGAATAGTTTCCCCGTAAATTTTTCTTAAGGGTTAGACAGTATTTTTCTGTTTGTTTAAAAGTATACGTGTGCTTAGTTTCATCAAGATCGGATAAAATCTGTGGCTTTTTTTATGTGTCCTTACTAACTATAAAACAGTTTTTAAATGTCAAGTTCTAATTTCTCGACCACCGGTCCAACGCCTGTTCACAGTAATACCTCACTGGTAGTGATAAATAAGTTAACTTAAGTTCTTTACAAACATTTATTTGTTTTTAGAGAAATATAATGAATGTATTTTCGTGGAAAGTCCTATATATTATTGTTTACAAACATGTTTATTTGTTTTCCAAGACAGATAAACAATAAATTTTCGTGGAAAATTCCAATGTAGTAGTTTGGCTATAGCGTCGCCATCTGTGGTCGTGGCGGGGAACCTTGCTCACTGCTGCAGTAGCGCCTGGCGTACAGGCACTCCCGCGATGCACGGGCACTGTGGACAGGGCTGCCAGCCACTTGGCTTTGAATATCCGTAGATCGCCGCCAAAATTTCAGTGGATTTAGTACAAAAATCCGGAGACTTGCTAATTGAAAGACTGAAACAATAATTACTGAATAGAGAGTCAAAATTAAGAATACTTTTTATTTGCAGGTCTTTAAAATTCTAAATCAAAAATAATATTCTACATTGAAAGTAAGAAATATCTCTAAACATATTTTATACATCGTCACTTTCATCACTGTTGCTGCTATGCCAAGTGGTTTTTTTATTTTTCCATAGTGACCATACTTTTTCTTTGTTGACATTATATTTACAATATCTTCTGTAACAATAAATGTTAAAAACTGACGCCCGTTTGACTCTCGGATATTGGTTAATCCTTCTCGGAAGGCACTGCTTTGTAAGCCAACGAGCGTGTCACCGTGCATAAAGAGTGCGCCAGTAGTTTTGTGTTACGGTCTTTTAAGATCTATAAAAATTGTAACCAAACAAAATATGAACTATATTTCAATCGTTGGTTCACACGAGCGGTTTCAAGGAATCGATTCACACTTATTGACGATTCTGTAACGCATTAACACTATACGCTCAAAGTTTAACAAAACACCTATATAAAGAAAAATCAACAAATGATACCAAGTGTCAAAAATCCGTAGATATTTGAACAAAATCCGAAAATCCTAAATTTTCATAAAAATCCGTAGAAATGGCAGCACTGAACTGTCGATTGTAGACTTTTTCACTCGCGCCGTTTTGGGAGCGTCCATAAACTACGTGATTCGATCTAAAAAAGGGGGGGTGTTGGCTGGAAGGCTACGTTGTGCTACACGGGGGGAGGGGGGATTTCGAGCCAGTTGACGTAGTTTTCCATTCATTTCATTTTTCACAATTAAAATAAGGTACAGAACACACAACAGCATGTGAATACTTATATCTTTCATTTAATTATCTCTATATATATAATTTACAATAATCAGACTAGAAAAAAACCGAACAAAATGTCTTCTGGAATCAAAAGGGAAAAAAGCTACGTGGGGGGGGGAAGGTTCACAGGGGGCCAAAATGGAGCTACGTGGTTTATGGACGCTCCCTTTGTGTACATTCGAGGCCATCGTTTCGCCCCATATTTTGTGTTCGTCGGGGCTTGCTCGAAGGGTGGTAGGATTCTAGACGTTGTAGAAAATGGTTGACAAGAAACTCTGTATTGCATTTATAAATCTCGACGTCTACGCCGTGCTTGGGATTTTAAGCCGAAATTTCCAGAATCCGACCGTCGATCCTTATTTGCTTACCCACCACGCTAGTTCATCATAAACCAACTTTCTGCTGCATACGATGGTATGGAGCACACTTCATTTTGTACATTATTTCCTTACATTTCATCTGCACTTTTCCATATCAGATCCTTATACTCTGACAGAATGTATTTCAGTGACTTCCCTCTTGCTTATCTCGAAGTCCAACTTCGCAGTTTGCATTAATTGACTCCTTAAACAGCTGAAACTGTCCGAAGCTTAAAGCTTTTGTCAACTTATTTTTACACCACCCTCCGCATATCTTTGACATCATGTCATCATCATTTCTAGCTCTTTCTCAAATTCTATTTCATCCCATTTATCGATAGTTTCTCATTATCCACCTCTCTGTTTCCCACATTACAGTATCGTCTGAAAATAGTATTAGTTTTGTTTCTGCCCAAGTATGCTTCCTTTGCCTCGTTTACAATATTCCTGACAGGGCAGTTATTTTCAAATAGAATATTTTTTTAAAAAGTATGCGGCAGTCAGTTTCTTGGTCTATACTGCCTGCCCTGGCCGTAATTGTAGTGCATGTTATTTTGTATATGTGTGTTTAGTAACTTCGAAGGTGCAACCGATTACCTCTGTGATTTTTCTGTTTCCAGGTAAGCCAGGTTCAGTTGCTGAAGGCTGCTTGTTGCTCTGCTGTAAGGTAAGGCTCTGCGCTTCGCGGGAGACAAGTGTATGATTCACAAAGAACTTCCCATGGTGCCAGACGAGATATATAACTTATTAGTAAAGTGCTTTGCACAATCACTAGATATTTAATAAAAATGGATCAGGTTTTACTTTTAACGGTTTCAGTATCTTTATACAAGTGACAGGCATCGGGTAACTCATGTCTTCCGCTACTAATGCAGTCGCAAGACTCATATTTGGAGTTCTGTATCCACAGAGACACGGGATCTATGATTGTTGCTCCGCTGTCGGTCCCAACCCTCTGGCTCCTAAAGAAATAACCTTCAAGCTTTAAATTGACTAAAAACTGGATATGAGTAGCTTTTCTAAAGTTATTCTATAGACAGATTCCATGAAAGTAAGGTGGGGTTAAAATATGTTCCTATATCCCGAAATAAGCGTGTGTGTGATACAGTAGTTTAGAACTCTTCGAGTGGAAGATATTTTTTAATTTGAACTGGAAAACAAAGAAGAGAGGCTCTGTCATAGTGGGTATTTTAGGCCATTGTCTTTACCATGTCTAATACCGAAGAACCTGAAATTTGCCCGCAATATTGACCACATCCTGCATTCACACGACAAATACTAAAAGATTGTTAGATGAAATAAAGCTTACAAAACAAGGAAAAGGTTTTATTTTTAAGATGCTTTGCTGTATATATATATATATATATATATATATATATATATATATATATATATAATTATCTGCAATTGAACCTTGTCGGATCACGCAAAGCCTTACGATTCAATTTTTTGTTTCCATACATCTTTCATTTTTTCTCTGTGGATTCTCTTCCTTTCTTCAGCCCACTTCGTTTACGGCCTCTTAGTGACTTCATTTTCCGGAGGTACTTCCCATTTGTTAATTTTTACCTGTACGTGTGTCTGTCTGTGATTTCTGACTAGTTTATTTGGGCTTTTCTCGGTCTTTTTTGATCTTCTAAATCCAGGGCATAGTTTTTAAACTGTCCCATGTAAGTCATCATTTTGTGAATAAGTCTTGTTGCTGGGAGTCTGTGAATATGTACATAAAATATTAATATTCTTTTCTTGATGTTTGCCGCATTAATAGTATCCCAACTACATTTTTTTTTAAATATCTTTAATGTACTGACTTTTTTTCCCGTATGTATAACTATGTATGTGTAAATATGCGGTCAGACATTGTCGGTACGACAGTGAGCAGAAGATAGGAATGCAATTGAATAGCAAGGCTCCAATCCGTCGACCTTCAGGAAAAACACACATTTGATACCTGAACCAGCAATTCATATTTCAGTTTTACACTATTGCTTGAAGTCACTTAAATCCACTCCAATGCGTGGATGGTTCCTTCATAGAGGAATGACTGATTTCTTTCCTGTTTACTTGTCAGCAATCCTCTTCATGGTGACTTTTGCACTAATGTTCGACCTAGTTACCAACCCTAAGAACAATCCTTTCCTTTATCTGTGAAATGTGAATTCAGTCAACCAATGTAAATTTTGATGTGTAATAAATAATTTAAATTCACAATTAATAAATTGAGATAACTTGTAAACCCATTCTCATTGATCGTATTGATTCCGCTAATAAGTCTTGTGATTAGCTTGCAAATTATGAATTGTGATATAGATAAATTATCTGTCGACGTGTGGTCGAGAAGTATCAATCCAGTATACGAGTATATTGTCAGTACCATAAAAGTGCAACAAGTATACAACTCTTCCTTAAAAGAACAAAGATATCACTTCAGTATTGTTCACAGCATAAATTAACAACGATAATACAGTTCTCATTTAATAGAAACATACAAAATACACACACACAAACAACTATTCTTTTTCGTATAAAATTGGGCATGAGCCCGGCGACGAGATTCTGCGGGTTGACCCTGAGGTTTGCAGCACGGAGTGGTTCAGTTAACCTTGCCGACTTCTATGATGCGTTTTAGCACCACCGCTATAGCCACACAGCAAAATCCTGTGACAGAAATACCACAAAGCTATAAATCAAAAATGAAATAAACTAGTTAGCTGAAAATCTAGTTCGCATAAGCTAACAAGCCACCTTCGTATACAATATAGTAATTTCACTTATTTGTATTCGGAATACTTACTATTTGTGAGGCAAATAAATTTTATATCTTTAAACGACCATCTCTTGAATGTATATATATATAGATGAGAAGAAAATAAGATAATTATTCATAGAACTGTACTTCTATTATACATTGTAGGAAAAACCAAACTAACTGACACTGAATTGGTCAGAATTCACCAGTTAAGAATTAAAGTTATGCATTATTGTCACTCTGTATACATACATATATCCAGTATTGGATCTCGGAAACGGCCCTAACGATTTGGCTAACGTTTTGCTTTTTAAGTTTATCTAAATACGTGATTTTACGAAAAACGGACAATTTTTGTATTCTGTATCTCGGAAACGGCTCTAACGCCATCTCGTAGACGTTTCAGGTACCAAAAGCCTACTGATAGTTTCTCTTAGGTTACAACAAGGAACTCATATCATTAACCAAAAAATTCTTTTATATTAGCTGACCCATGCAGATATTTCGCACAATATCGTGATCAGTCACCGGATGGTAATATAACAATGAGGAAATTACTAAATTCAAGTATTTATTAATGAAATGTATTTCACCGAGCGTGGGGGGTGAGCGGTTAACGCTCTGGCCTCGAATTCGGGAGGACGCCGGTTCGAATCCCCGTCCGGGCTTACTGATTTGGTTTTTCCATGGTCTCCCAAAATCACTCCAAGCGAATTCCGGCATGCTTCCTTCAAAAGGGCCATGGCCGAATTGCTTCATGTTCCTTGTCTTCGGTCCCATCCCGCCTCTAATGACCTCGACGTCGACGAGGCGTAAAGCAAAAGAAAGTATTTATTTTATCATTTTTACTGTAAAAATTCGTTATCATTCAATACTACACGCTTAATTGTAAAAAGTAGATATTTAAAAAATATTGACTTTGTCAGAAGTGATTTTTTCAATCTTCTTTACATTACAAAACTTATTTGAAAACAATATTAGCTGTTATAACGTGATCATCGTTGACTTTTTGACCGTATGTGTCTTTAGCTTAAAAATTAATACTAATGAATCTACAAACACTTGAAAAGGCGACGTACATGCGTCCATACGATAAAATTGGTTCTGATATTTAAAATCTAGCCTTTGAGGCGTCTGACCTTTGTGCTTTATTATGTTCATAACAAAGGTTACTTCTATTGGAAACTCTTTCTTATCATTTGGAAAGACAGGGTTGATGGTGTGAGGTTAATGCGAGGTAAGACCATAGTTAATGAACTTAGCACTGATGATGTGCTCGTCTAAGAGAATTACCACTTATCTTGCACCATTAATTAATCCATTATTACCATTAAGATTTTCATTTAACATTTTAATAGCATTTATGTACACCTCTTAATAATGCTATTATCATGAGGTGTTAAACCAGACGACCTCGGAAATGGCTCTAGCCATTTGGATGAAATTTCATATGTATTTTTTTTTTTTTTTTTACTGCTTTACGTCTCTTAACAGCGAGGTCTTTAGAGACGGTAAAGGGTGGGGGCAAGGAATGGAAAGGAATTCGGCCATGGCCTTTTGAAGGAAGCATCCCGGCATTTGCCTGGAGTAATTTGGGAAACCATGTTTCATATGTAGATAAAGTTTTGCTTTTGAAGTTTGAAACACGATTTTACAACAACAAAAAAGGAGCAATTCTTGGATTTGGTATCTCTAAAACGGCTCTAACCTCATCTCGTAGAAGTTTCAGTTACCAGTAAGCCTACTGATATTAGTTAAGCTTCTCTTTAGTTACAACGGGCATTCGTTACAGTACTCGATATAAAAGAAGTAATTCCTGTTATACTTCTTTCTTTAGTTGCATAAGTTTTTAGTTTTCCATTACCTTTTAATAGTTTAACTCAAATTTGACTGTGGAACGACAAAGGAAGTTTTCTACAGTATTACCAACTTTATTTAATTTAATCTCTGTAGTAGCTCTACACCTTTTTCGTATTGTCTTAGTTATGACCGAGCCTGCACAACCATTCAGTAGCGAGGGTGGCAGACTACCCGCCCAGCTGACGCGAGTTCACACTTCTGTGTTAAATCCGTCCACCCTGTGACTGCTGAGGCGCTTAGCGAAACCAACATAATTAACAAAATATTCCTGCTCATAGCAAGGGAACATTTCATTACACTTCCACCGATATTTACTGTTGTAAGTGTATTTATAAAAGCTGGTGATATCACGCTAACCGTGGTGGTGTAACGGTTAGCGTCCGGGCATCCAAATTTGGGTTTTCCATGGTTTCCCAAATCACTCCAGGCAAATGCCGGGATGCTTCCTTCATAAGGCCATGGCCGAATTCCTTCCCATTCCTTGCCCCCCATCCTTTCCCGTCTCTAAATACCTCGCTGTTAGAGAGACGTTAAGCAGAAAAAAAAACAAAGAAAGATCGCTGGTTTCATCTTTAGACAAACCAGTGTTCATAAAGATAAACACTGAAGCAGGGACGAAGGACGCTGTTTTGCTCCACGACTTTAGTCTTTAGGTGGAAATTATGGTTGGCTTCACGATCCAATTGTTTTACTAGTTTATCACTGTCGCGGATAGTTACAGTATTTTACGGACAGAAGTATGTAAATGAGAAATTTACTCATAAGACCTTAATTTGGTGTACGTTTAGATGGAAAAGGACGCAAACAGAAACAAGAAAAATCTCATACGTTTTGACCAACATTCTGCAGCATGCTGAAATGTTTGGTTAGTTAGTAATAACTCTGAATATGTAAAGAAGATTACTGAATCTATAGTTTGTAGTGGGACATACTTACCAAAGATTGTGATGTGGCCTAAGATGTTGTAGAGGGTATGAGCTGAGACATGGTCCTTGGCCAGCTCGGTCTCCTTCTTGAAGGTCACTACGAGGCGGACGATCGCAATGCAACTCATCGCCGCCACCCAGATACCCATAAACACGATGCGAGGCTGCAAAAATAAAAGTCAGTCAACCAACCAGTGGAGGCGCTAACATTTACGGCATCACTCAGTGAGTTGTAAGGGTTTCTTACAGCTCAAGCACCTGAAAATTGTCGAGTTTCAAAATCATTGCTAAAATGACAAATAACACCTGTTGAATGTATCCAGCAGAATAGGCTACATGCTGCAGTAACTAACTGCCTTCCCCCGATAAATGATTACCAGTAAGATCATAGCCGGTTCAGTTAATAGAGGCGGTTCAAGATGACTCCGCTGCCCTTACGCCTACACGCGGAGGGCAAATTTGCTACTCGGCTTCATGGACACTGTGGTCAATTCATACAGGTAAGCAGGGCCGGCGTTAGGGGGAGGGGGTTAGGCGGGGCAAAATCTATCTCGGCCTTACCGGAGAGGAGTTGAAGGTACTTACAACTATTATTATTAGACGGTGAACAACATTGTTTCAGACCATGAAGAAATACTAAATTGATCTTTGCAATAAGAATGCTCACTGAAAAACATCTACAAAAAAGTAATGAAATCGTCATGGTATTTCGCGTAATCAAAATCAAGGGCAAAATTTTGGGAATACCTAGGAAGAATAAAGGTATTAGGATCCTTAATCACTTACTAAAACGTTAAAAGCCTGTGTCCGAATAGGCAATAGAGAGAGCAAGTTATTTGAGACAAGAAGAGGAATACAACATGACAGTTCTTTGTCACCCCTGCATTTCATTTGCTGTGATGGATTACATCTTGAAGAAATTCAAAGAAGTGCATAGAAGTGCATAGAAATCCTAGGCTTTGCTGATAATTTCGTGATTTGAATTGAAAGTTTAGAAGAGGTGTAGGATAAGTTGAAGGCTTGGAACAAGATATTTGAGACTGAAAGTCAGCCAGAGTAAGACGGTGGTCATGGCAAGATACAAGTATTTCCAAGGTGAATATTTATCTAAACAATTAACAATTGCAAAATACTAACCAAATCAAATATCTCTGTAGTTCTCTGAGTTAAGACAACACCTGCTTGTGTGATATTACAAAAAGAACCAAATAAGAATACCATTGTGGGGCAGCAAAGTGCCCATAAAGTGTAAACATTTACTATTCAATGTCTGTTACATCCCCATACTGACTTATGAACTAGAAACACGTACATTATCCAGAAGAGATAACAGTAGACTTCAAGCCTCTCAACTGTAGTTTGAACGTACCATGTTTCAGATGACACGAAAAGACATAGTAAGAAATGAAACCCATCGTACAGAAAGTGGTATAAAAACCAATGTGGCAAAATCCTTACAGCAGTCTCCCCTGAGGTGGTATGGACATGTCCAAAAGATGGAGGAACAAAGAAAAACTTAAATATGGAAATCGACCGGAAAAGACGTGTGGTAAAGCCTAAGTAGAAATGGATAGAACAAATCAAGGAGGATCAGCAATTCATCGACAAGAAGACGTGGAGAGTGCTCGTGACCAGAACCTAGAAGACTGGATCTGAAGAATGATTATGATTACTTAAAACTATGATATACAATCGTGGCCAAGCAGGTTATTATTTGTTGTATTAGTCCTGTTGAATGTCTAACATGTCTAATTAATATTTATTTCCGTTTACGTAATACAGTGGCCAGCAAATATACTGATCAGCCAGACCATTATGACCACCTACCTACTATCGATATAAACCCGTCAAGGCGTCACATGACGAGGGATGGCTGCTAGACAGACACACGCACGGTGCATGTAGTATCAGTGAGCGTGCTATCCGTCTTCGGAATGGGGAAGGCGCGCGATCTATCAGAGTTTGACAGAGAGCAGATTGTGATGGCCTGGAGGCTCGGCTTGTTGGGTGTTCGAGGAGTGCTGTGGTGAGTGTCTTCAACAAGTGGCGAAACCAAGGTGAAACCACGTCCAAACGTCTAGGGGTTTGGCAGTCACCCCTCATAACAGATGTCGGACGTCGTAGGCTGGGCACACTGGTCAAACAGGACAGGCGGCGAACTGTGGCGGAACTAACATCAGACTTAAATGCTGGGCAGAGTACAAGTGTGTCTGAACATACAGCGCACAGAACACTCCTAACGATGGGCCTCCGCAGCTGACGACCCATGTTAATACCACTACATCGGCAACTACGACTAAAATGGGCACGTGACCATCGTCACTGGACGTTGCCGCAGTGGTAGATCATTGCATGGTCTGATGAATGCCGATACCTTCTTCATCATGCCGATGGAAGGGTACGAATCCGTCGTTTCTTGACGTCTGTACTATGGGATGGAGACAAGCTGGTGGCGGCTCAATTATGCCCTGGAGAACATTCACGAGGGCATCCATGGGTCCATTGGAACTGGTGCAAGGCACCATGTCAGCCAATAAGTATCGTACACTGGTTGCAGACCACGTGCACCCCTTCATGATGACAATGTTTCGCAACGGCAGTGGCATTTTTCACAAGATAATGCGCCATGTCACAAGGCCAGGGGTGTGATGGAGTGGTTCGAGGAACACAGTGGCGAGTTGCAATTGATGTGTTGCTCCCTAACTCGCCAGATGTGAACCCGATCGAACACATGTGGGATGCGATTGAACATGGCGTCAGAGATCTTCGTCCCTCTCCCCGGAATTTACGGGAATTAGGTGACTTGTGTGTGCAGATATGGTGCCAACTCCCTCCAGCGACCTACCAAGGCCTCATTGCTTCCATGCCAAGACGCGTCGCCGCTGTTCTCCATGCCAAAGGCTAGTAGGTAGGTGGTCATAATGTTGTGGCTGATCAATGTGTTTTGCTACCAAGATGGATTGTGAAATTACTTCTGTGTTCTTACTTGATAACTGCGCGCTGTGTCTTGCTATAAGGAGATAGGATGAGCATAATAATACAGTCCTGGCTCCAATGAGAGTCACTTACCATGATAGTGCCCGCAATCAGCAGCCCCGAACTGATCACCATCCCAATGTCCATGACGAGAATTATGACCATTTCGGCTACGTCATCTGTAACAAAAGAGAGTAGGTCGCACATCTCAAAACTTCCTTAGCCCACCAGTGTGTCAGGCTCGCCTAAAGTCGCGTTCCCACGACGTCTTGTAACGTAGGCGGGACGAGACGAATACTCAACAACACGCCGTGGGAACGGGGCCGCCTCTGCTACCAGAGGTGAGACGCAGCTATCCACTCTGTGTCGGTAAACATCACAGGCGTGTGTAGCGGTGCGCTGTTGTCATCGGTTTGCAGCAGCGGTGCGCACCCCTTCTGTTGCTGTAAAGTGCCCTGTGCCAAACGACACTAGGCAACGTGGCGGCGAGGTAGGCTAGGGCTAACCTGCGGCGAGCGCTCGTCCCTACACTTCGGCTAATGAGGTCCCGTCCCGTCCCGTCTCCGTTACAAGAGATCGTGGGAACGCGGCTTGAGAAGCCTCTAACTATGTTCTGTGTGTAGTATTGTATTTTAGATTTTAAAATATATAGATAATGAGGTGGAGATTGGGAACCTGGGTTCCCACCCGGTCCCATTGTACCTTCCTGCACTGAGCCACACTGGTCGGTAAATATCCTTCATCAGGTTTGCACTTATCCGCAATGATGGGTGAAGATCCCTCATCAGCTTTGCTTATAGATCTGACAGCAGCCAATGCCACAGGATTTTGCTATGTTACTAATGCAAGATGCCAAAATGGAGTTACGTAGTTTATGGACGCTCCCTTGAGAACGTAACGTATTAAAGTGAACAAGAAACCCCGAATAAAGATATACCTATAATTTCCCAAAAGAGCTAAAATTATTCCTTAGATTTTTCTTCTTTTATTTATGGGATAGGATCTTTTGAATCAGCCATTTTCTTGCTGGTAACATTTTTCTCTACACATCAGAAGTTCAAAGCTAAGTTTCTGTTAAGTCGTTTTCCTACAAGCCAGATACACTGTTATTACGTGCCGCAAACCGGTAAACGAAAGTTATTGTTTCTAGTCTGGTAACAGGCCTTCTGCTGGGTCCTGGCTTCTACTCACCATGGTTCTTCGCTTCGGACAAAAAGTAGGACACCACTATGACGTTTGTAAGCCCAATTACCTGTAAAATCAAAATCCAGAATCAGATTTTAAACGATATATTGTTTTAAATTAATTTTCAAATCTATTATAAAGAGCGCATCGACTAATGTAGCTTTATTTTACTGTATACATACAGTATATCGGCCGAACCATGGTCGGAGATTGTAATACGTGCATGCTAATTACGGTTTTATCTTAGCAGAAATGGAAAGTATCAATTATTTTATATGAGCCGTCCTATTAAAAATTCTGCACAATGTTTCGTGCAATACTAATACCCATACATAATGTGATGTTAATACTTGAATCGTATTGTTACCGAATCTATAATCTTTGACCTCTGGTTGGGATTGTATCTTTGGTGAGTAGTGTAGTATCTTTGCAATAGATTGAATATGTTTTCATTGACATGTTATGTAAATGTAGAATTTAAAAAATTAAAGCGCACGGAAGAGAAGAACGGAAAAGCATTTGTTGAGAAAGATGTAGAAGATTCCTAGAAAAAATAAGCAACTAAATAAACACTCGAAATTACGTAAAACATCAACCAAAATCAACAGTTCCATTTATAGCGAGATAATGACTTAAACAAACTAATCCATAATGGAATTGATTGGATATTTAAATACCTTTTGTATGATACCATACTCGATGAAATATGAAAAAAAATCTCCTTTTTTTGAGGGGGAGAGGGGGAGCTACTACGGAATTTTTTTAACTATTTGTCTCGCTTAGTTCTCCAGATATCGTTTTTTAAAAATTAATTTTAGGCATATTTCCTTGTGCATTTTGCGACGTGTTTTTTCCTGGTCCAGGCTGCATTTCAACCTAAACACTTCAATCTTGGGATAGGTTATCCCAGAGCTAATCGAGGTATCAAAATCACTTTTGATTTATCTTGTCGAATTACATAAGAATCCATATTCAAATTGCGGCGCCAAGATTATCGTAGAATTCCCTTTGCTTTAACATCGCGATGTAAACTAGTTCCAAATGAACGTTATTATTCTAGTGCAGATTTCAACTCAGTTTAACTAAACATCCGATAATATCACTCAAAAATCAACATTTGTACAGCACACGGATCAATATATTTACAGTATCGCAATCTACGTTAACCCTACCGGGAACTGAAATATATGACTTGCAACCGTGTTAATAGTTCTTGCTAATTGTGGCACTAGTTATTCACTTTGTACGAAATAACTTCCAAGCAGAACTGTAACGACGGGCATTCTAAGATAACCGTGACGCCGCAATTTGATGATGGCTTCATATGTAACTCGACGAGACAAATTGAAAGTAAAGAATACATTTTTTGATACGTCACTTAGTTCTCGAAATATCGTATCTCTAAAACTGACATGGCTAGGTTGAAATGCAACCTGGGGCAGAAGGAAAATTTCGTCATAGCCAAATTTGATGATGACTTCATATGTAACTCGACAAAACGAATGAATAAATTTTTTTGATATCTCGCTTAGTTCTTGAACTATTGAATCTCGTAAATGACGAGGTTAGGGTTGGAACCGGCCTGGACCAGAAAAAGAATCATCAAAACCACTATATCTACACGGTGGAAAAGCACTATAGATTTTTTTATTTTCTTCCTAGTGGTTGTTGTTAGGTTGAAATACGGCATGGACCAAAAGAAACTCCTCCAAAAGCACAAGTGACTTTACCCGTAACTGATTTTTTTGACAAGCTATATCTCGAAAACCAAGCGAGATATCAAAAAATTTATTCTTTAGTTTCGATTTGTTTTGTCGAGTTCTACAAGAATTTATTATAATACTGTGGCGCCACGGTAATGATAGAACTGTCCTCGAAAATCAAGCGAGATAAATATATATATTTTCGATTTGTTTCGTCGAGTTCTACAAGAATTCATTACCAGATTGTGGCGCCACGGTAATGATAGAACTGCTATAACGGCTGCCTTAAAAACAACTAAAACAGTCTATGTTACGAAGTTGGGCAGGATTTGTTAACTGGGCAGTTCTATCATTAACGTGGCGCCAAAATCTGATGATGAATTCTTGCAGAACTCGACGAAATAAATCGAAAGTAAAGAATAAATTTTTTTGATATCTTGCTTGGTTTTCGAGATATAGCATGTTAAAAATCGGCCTTAGGTATAGTTCCTTCTGCTTTTGATATTTTTTCTTCTGGTCCAGGCCGTATTTCAACCTAACAACAATCACTAGGAAGAAAATAAAACACCTATAGTACATTTCCACTATGTAGATATGGTGGTTTTGGTGAAAAAAATTTTTTTTGGTCCAGGCCGGATCTCACCCTAACCTCATCACTTTTGAGATACAATATCTCGAGAACTACGCGAGATATCAAAAAACTTTATTCTTTATTTTCCATTTGTCTCATCGAGTTACGTAAGAATTCATCATCAAATTTGGATATAGCGAAATTTTTCTTCTGGTCCAGGCCGTATTTCAACCTAACTACGTCAATTTTGAGATACGATATCTCGAGAACCAAGCGAGATATCAAAAAATTTTATTCTTTATTTTCGATTTGTTTTGTCGAGTTCTATAAGAATCAATCATCATATTGTGGCGCCACGGTAATGATAGAATTCCCGTTAACTGTTTTTGTTACGGGTCTTTCGTGTAATAGCTAAACAAAATTTCATAAGGTTTGAAAGCTGACTACCAAAATTAAAATCATGTGTAATCTCGGTAAATATCTTTTTAGGGGAACAGAATTTGAGAGAATAAGGTGAAATGTACAGCTGATATGGAACT
Organism: Vandiemenella viatica; assembly: GCA_031002005.1. Lineage (NCBI taxonomy): Eukaryota > Metazoa > Arthropoda > Insecta > Orthoptera > Morabidae > Vandiemenella > Vandiemenella viatica. The sequence continues at coordinate 126,845,804 of CM061918.1, forward strand.
TCGAACGGTTTAATTCTAGATGGGGATACCGCTACACGGTATATATGACGTCATTGTGACGTATGGTCCAGGCTGCATTACAACATAAACTTGCATGTATTAATCCATACGCAAAAACTGGCTCTGACAATGTCTTCAAAAAAAAAGACAAAACGTGTTTGCCGTAAAAAGTTTCTTGTTTAATTAAAAGACGGAATATTTGCAACAGAAACAGAAAAATCCAACAGGTTTACTCTAATTTGAAACTTACCACACATATAACTCCAATGGCGAGGGTTATCTTCGACAGCATTGGGACTGTCGCTATGTCGTCATCATTACGTCAGACAGCCGTTGATGCAGTTTCTAGGCTGCCCGGGCCAAATTACTCCAAGTTAGCTTGTGGAAAATATAGACTGCCTCAAAACGTGAAAGCTCCATTTCTTCCGAATCTTTTTCAACGCTTTATGCTTGGTCACAGCAAAAGTGCGTCCGTCACAGATGCTATTTACTATAGGTGACTATCATCTGTTCTGGTCAGAGATCTTGAAACAATTACAACAAGAATATAAATTATGCCTCTGATCATCTATTATATCATTTTAAAAAAAAAACAGAGGAAGAAATTTTTGAAGATACAATTATTGTAATTGACGTTTTGGAAGTCAGTTCCGACATTACTCAAAAACTACTGAACTGATATTTATTATTTAATTGCCCTGGATCGCATACTCCGGTGGCAACTTCCTAGTTACCTATTTACCCATTTACATTTACCCTTTACGAGTTTTAATTTTAAATTCTTTTAACTTTTTTGTTTTTTGTTTTGTTTTATCAACCACTTTCCTCGGTAATTTAGTCCAATCCCCGACTTCCTTATCTACAAAAGAAAATTTTCCTACTCCCTAGATTTTTACATGGTTTACACAGTTTGGAAGTTCAGGGATTGACTTAAATTCTGCAGAAGCTACGCTCAGTAAAAGCTACCCAGAATTACCATTTTATTGATTAAGTTATCCGCTTATGATGGATTGTTAATTTTGATTTGCACATCATATTGGTTGTTTCGGCCCTAGAGTACGGCATGGGTAACATTATGTCTTTTCTATGGCTACTCGATTCAATATTCCAATTAATACACTAAATGTTTAAATTACTACAATCAACACGTTCAACAGTATTACTAATATTACTACGGATGTCTTAAATATAGCAGGATGTGACATTGTATCTTACCTTGAAACATTATTTAAATTGAGTCTGGATACTTGCTGCTTACCAGAGGACTAGAAAAATGCGATCGTAGTACCGGTACGTAAAGGAGAGTTGATAAATAGAGTAGAAAATTATAGGTCAATCAGTTTGACATCAGTGGGAGGAAATTAATGGAGAGATTGATATGCAACCACATCAGAAATATATGTGAGGAGCAGGGCCGGATTTAACCCTTTTTTTTCGTGTAGGCTGTTCATTTTGTGCAGCCCTTTCTCCTTCATACTTATACTAATCACTAATTTTAATTACCTTTATTAGGTAGCAAACAATTAAATGTATATGTGAATGGATATAGATTAAGAGTGACTTCATTACTTGAAAGTATTCAGATATAGTCATAAAATAGAAACAAGAAAAATGAATGTTTATTATGAAACAAGAATACAAACAATAAAATAAAAAATTTATAGTTTTCTACGGGATTTTTGATTGGCGAAGTCATCTATAAGATCATCATGGTTTATGGTTTTAATTACCTCTGCTTCTAAATATAGAAGAACCAAAGAGTTTAGTTTTTCTTGAGATAATGAAGACCTCTTGTAATTCTTCACTCGTTTTAAGCAGGAAAAGCTCCTTTCCCCAGAACAATTTGTGGCTGGAGTGCAAAGTCCTATGCGGAGAGCTATATCCAAGTTCGGGTAAATGTTCTCAAAAATCTGGAGAGATCAAGTAACGAATTTGACTAAGGTTTCTCTGCAGTCTTATTAGATGAAAAGTGACCGTGAAAATGTATACATTTCTGAACCCAATCGTCCTTTAGAGCTTTTCTTGTAACGTTTTGTGTTGAAAATTCACCTATTCTAGTAAAAAACGAAAAATTTTCTTGGAAGTTGAGATAGGCATTAGGCCTTCTCTCTAGCTCGGTTTCGGCATAGTTCAATGCATGTTTCTTAAAAATTTTTGAAGAATTTAATTCATTATTAGCTGAGAAATGACGAGTTAAGTTTCAAAAATCTTTGACTTTTCAATGATTTTTTAAATAAAATTAGGACTTTCGAACGCTCGGGGACTTTCAACATCCAGAACTCAACTAATGAAATCTTAGATCATACTTAGGTATTTTTATTATAGAAATCATGAAATGTAAGTCTGTCAGCAGAAACTTACCTCTGTCTATAGATTCTTCCTTCGGAAATATACGACGGGCTGCAGACTGCGTTGAACAAGATAGAAAGTCAGGAAACTAATGAGAATTAAATTAATAATTTAGCTAATTGTTCGCTGTCACCACTTACCTAAATGAAAATTGATAGTAAACGTATTTTTCTTTTCTATTAATTATTCCGAGTTTGTCACTTGCACAATAGATGTCACCACTTAAATGAAAATTTATAGTAGACTTTTTCTATTATGTTTATAATCACACACAAATTTGACGGCTTACTAAAGCGGGCACCCTAGGAAATTTGCCGCCCCTAAAACGCTGCCGCCCCTGTACAGCCTAATGGGAAATCCAGCACTGGCGAGGAGCGTAAATGGTTTTCTGGTAGGCAACATGGTTTTAGACAATGATATTCATGCGAATTTCAGTTAGTAGGATATGTACAAGACATTTCAGATGAAATGGACAAGGGAGATCAAATTGATAGTGAGCTTTCAAAGGCTTTTGACAGAATGATCCCTAAAATTCTGCCATAATACTCCATTCAACCTTTCATTTTTGACGGACTTTGAGAGAGGCTAGTTGAGTTACAAAACTTTGCTAAGACCATTGCTTGAATATGATGGTGTAGTATGGAATCCACATTTTGAGTTTCAATTACCGAAGTTGGAGGGGGTGCAAAGAAGGGCTGCTAGATTTGTTTCTGGAAATTATCGCAGAATGCAATCGATAACAGAAATGATAAAAGAGCTGGTGTAATGGTCGTTTTGGGCTTTATTATTAATTAAGAATGATTTTATAAATGTTGGAGACATTGGCGAAGCTAGAGTGAAGAGTTGCAGTCACTCAGCGCAGACGCAAGCAAAGTCGTTGCCCCGTTCAGGAATGCTGAATAGCATGTCAGCAATACCTTCTTGTGACGCAAATCAGAGCCGAAGTGGGCCCTGTACAGCCAGTAAATCATTCTATTCATTACCAGCGAGCTTAGGAGCAACATCGGGTAGCGAACCGCTAGCTTAAAGCTTAGCCGCCCTGCCTCGGACGTCGTAACGATCTTAAGTTCCATCCAGTATTAATAGACTGACTTTCACTTAATATCTTCTACGATCAGACTAGAGATCCAGTAGAATAAGTGTGGACTCTACTTCTCGGTATCATCGTCAAATGTACTATCGGCAGCTTGGTTCCATTAAACCGTTTATCCACACTTTGTGTTGATCATTTGAGTATGTGGTATTCCAATAGTAAAAGGGTCGTGACCTTCACGTGGTGTCAGACAATCCTGATAGAAGTAATTAGTTAGCTTTCAAGAAGTCAAGATGGTATCCGGCAGAAGATAAGAAGAGGAGATAAACGCTGAGGTCAGTCACATGTAAAGCCACATTCCCAATTAATGGTCAAAACGCCCAACGCAGTCACCTAACCACAAGGCCAGCCCATTACAGTGGTTTCAGAAGTCGGGATACGATCACCGGACCCTAAGTGGGAAAACCTCGAAAAATTGTGGCTTTACGAAGTAAATGTAGACGTTACGACGCGAGAGTAGGTGCGGCTTAGCTAGCGGTAGATGCAGGGACCGGCGGAGAGGAAGACAACGGCGAAGAACCAGCAGAGGTCGTGGAACCAGGGGGTCGTCGGTTCGAGACTCCGGAGAACCAGGTGCGGCATTTGGCGGGCCAGCACACGGCGACCTCGGGCGAGGCAGTTCAACGCAGCCATGCAGCGGCTTTCGGCTACGGTCAGCACTTCTTCACGACGCAGATATCAGCGCGTGCAGCCAGTCCGGCGCGGCCTGCGAAACATCACGACACTTCTCGTCACGGCCCAACTTTTCGGCAGAAACAAAAAGGTAAGCTTGGAATCTTGTCCTTGTTTAGAATTTCGGGGGAATGTAACAAAAAAAAAAATTATAAAAATCTAGCTGATATTTGACCGCGAAATTGTTTAATTGTTGTAGGAAAATGCAAATGGTAAAAATTGAGCTCGTTCGTACTGAAAGCTAATAAAATAATGTGCAAAGGTAAGAGTGCTGAAATGAAATAGTTCAACTCCATATGGAAGGAAAACTCAAGTGTAGTATACATTAAAATTTTGTATTAATTGGAAGTCATGAGTAAAGTAATCGAACCGTTATTTCAATGCAGTTAATAAACGCGAATTCATTTGTAGAAGTTTGATCTGCGAAGTTGGGAATCTGCAAACTTTGGGAGAATCAAAAATAATTGTTTATAAAAATAGTGTCTTTTGTGGACTTCAAATGTGATAATTTAACGAAAGAACAAGTACAAAAAATATGAAATTTAAGGTAAGGAAAAATCTGTTCAATTGTATAAATGTATGTAAGTTTAAGTAAATTAATTAGTGCAAGTTTAAATAAGTATGGAGTGAATAGTAATGTTTTAAGTGAATTTATGGGAAAGATATTAATTGATAGAGAGAAATAAGTAAAGGGAATGAAACGATTTATGGAATTTGAGAGTAGTTATTGCATCAGAATAAATTGGTGGTTTGAATATGCTGATAGAGTGTTACGTTTAACTAGTGTTTTCAGTAATAGAATCATGTTAAGTATTACAGTAGGGAAAACCTATGTGTAGCTATAAAAAGTGGACTTTAAATAAAATTTGTGCACATAGTGGTAGAGAATATTTGGGGAGTGAATGGATCATTCTTTAGTAATTTTTAAGTAACTTGAAATATCCAGGAGCATGTTTCTTGCATGTGTGACTTTAGCGACCACAGATCTCCGAGCTGGATAGATCGTTTTTTAATGGTCTTGCGATCAATCACTATAATCTTGGACTATCGACTAACCTTAGTCATTTCTGTTTTTCGGGTTTTGCTAAGCTAATTAGAATAAGTCTGAATTCCGTATATTGTCGTGTGTGAACTTTTAAATTACAGCTGTTAGTTAATTGTACATTTGTTTAAACAATGCCATTCATTCGAAATGCAGTAATAATTTCATTGAGTAATTGCTATAATTATTTTCGTCAGCTGTTCCAGGCATATCAGTGTTCGTAATTTGTTTCGTGCTATGGGTAGATTTGAATTGTTAAATAGGAAGTTGTACGAAGTATTATTGCCGAAGTAAAAACCGCCAACATGGGTCGTCATACGGCGAAACTTTCGGTAGAATTGTGAAATTGGAAATTTTTCCTTTTAGAACTTAATTGTGAACTATTAGAGTTGCAAGATCAGAATGAGTTTTAGTCGAGTTTTCATAGTCTACAAGGGGTTCAGTTCAAATTTAAATGTGAGCTATCTTTGTAACATAATTTTTTGCTTAAAATTTATGTTTTGCAGTAAGAAATTGCTATTCATTGAGCCCGGAAAACAAAGATGCATTCTTTATAAATTGCATGTCTGGTTTTGCTTTCGCGTTCGGCGGAAAATCAATGGCCGAAGATCTATTATTCAGTTGGAGTAAAATAGTTTTGCAAGATAGATAAATGATCTTGAGCTAATAACTTTGGTAAACTTAAGCAGAATTTTGTGGCAGCAGTTCTCATTTTTTTTTTGGTGTTAAATTAAAAGTACTCTTTCTATGTTCCGTTGTACTGTAATTAAAATAATAGTCTTACAACATTTTGAAATTACTTTTTCTAATGATTAGCATTTTAATCTGTATGCGCGTGCGTAATTGGTAATAGGTCTAAAATATGTATCAATTATACCATAATGTTTTGTTTAGGTGTATTGAAAAGTGTTTGAGTTGAAGTTTCGTGGAAAACGCTGTACAATATCATTGGCAATGAGTAGTGTCTGATCAATTACATTAAGTGACAAGAGGAAGCATAAAATGTTTAAGTTTCGTATATGTAAATTAGCAACTTTGACGGGAGTCTTGAAAATTGAACGGAAGCAGTTCAAGTAATATGTTATAAGTAATAATGAACTTTCAGATCTAATACAGTAATGTAATTATGTAATAAGAATAATTTGCAATTAAAACCATTTAGCGTTTGAAAGAATACATAAAAGTGAGGCCAAGTTTATCTGTAAAGAATAGTGGCTATGTAAACGTGGCAGATATTTATCTAAAAGTGGCTGTTAAAATCTGAAGGGCAGATTGTTCGTAGAATTTCTGACGGTTTGAGCATCCATACTTGGCGTATTAACGGTTGCTGAGTGACATCACGCGAGTGAATCCTTCGTGATCGTTATAAAGGCCTCACACGGATTCATGTGATTATTTGGGAAGTGCACACCCAAAATAATTACTGCAAGACGGATCCAAACTGCCTAATAAATACACCAGTATGTGAAATCGGAATTGTGTGTTCGGCTATACGACCCATTTAAGGTCAAGCCTAGTCACAGAGGAATAGTGTACTACGCTGAAAGAATCGGAATGTTACGTGATAGTCTGGTAGCCCAATATATTTAAAAATGATAAATACAGTAGCAACGATACAGAGGTATATACTTCATCGTTTAGGCGATGACGGTGGCGAAGAATTTTGTATCGATGAAATTAAATGTTTGTTGAGTGAAGCATGCATGCATAAGGTAACTAATGATATGGTAAAGAAGGAAACTAATGAAGAATATTTGTTGTTTAATATTGTGAGTGAGGGGTATACATGATATTGAACTGGTGCTAGTATCATGAAACATAAGTGAGATATGGGTCCCGTAAAGCTGCAGTAGGGGGAATAAAGTAAAATAGTGAAACAAATATTATTGACAACGTGCTATGCAATAGTGGTTGAGCGTCTCAGGAACTCACTAAGCATAGTTTAGAATGGAGGCTAATAGTCACGGAAGCGTTAAAGTATGCCTAAGGCTACTAGGAAGAAAAAAAAAATGAGTTAGACACATAATCCTCCATGTCGAAAAACGTTGTGTAAAAGGCGTAAAGGGGAAATCAGGACTAATCATCCAGATGATTTAGTACCATACGATCTAATTCCGCGAGCCAAAGCACCAGATAAGCGGTTAAACGTGAATGTGCGAGCACGCCACATAGATGAAGTAGAATGACGAGTCAGATAGTGTTAACAGAAAGCAGAATGTGAGCCACGGTAAAGAATACATAACTGATCAAGCACGATAGTAAACATAAGCCACCGAGTAGTGACTTTGTAAGAACTAACGAAATGAAGTCGGATGTAAGATTGTAACGTACAACATGCTATCAATTACACGATCTCTCGAGGATACAAGTTTTGGTAATTCTGGAAGAAATAACTGTAAACATTTTTCATCTTTTTAGAAATGTTTAACAAATGTCTTTTATACCTTTCGTATTGAACGAGTATACGCATTTCCGTCTTCACCACTACATTACTTTTAAATTGAATTTTGGCGATTAAATTCTAATTATTCTAAAGGAGTTAATATTAACCTTAGGTTTGAAAGATGAAGTGTACGATGTCATGTGAAGACAGGTTTGTCTTAGTACACTGTAGGTGAGAGTTGATGATAGGTAATAGGTCAGTCAACAATGGAAATACGGCTGTTCCTATGAAGTGACGGGTCCTATAGTAGGTTGCCCTAGGGAAAGTAAAATAAACCCGTGGATAGAATTGAGAGGTAGGACAGTGTTACAACAAACAATCTCTTAGCTGACATAGTATCATAGCCGAAATTACTAGAAAAAGTGTAGTTAAGCCTTAAAGAATATTTTTCTTCCGGAAAAAAATTCACAGTTTAATTTAATTTTTCTCTTCTTGCATCAGCTATCTTAATTAATTAGGGATCGAGATATTAAAGTAAATCACCAAGACTGTAACTAAAACTGTTTTGATAATTCGTATGCATTAAACTTGTATGGGTACGGTGACCTACAAGGAAAAGTGTCAGTCAGTAAATGCGAGTGGCGGGAGAAACCGCACGTAAGCAAATAGTACTCCAGCGAGGAATGTAAACAAGCGCGAAATGTAAAGCTCAGTACACTGTAACAGCTGATGACCTGGAGATAATAAGCCAGCGCAATAGGGAAAAAACAGAAGCTATAGGGAAGCGAAGATTTAATGTAAGAATGTAAGCATAATACGGGGACGAAAGAAGACCACTAGGTTGGAATGACTAGCTAGGAAGGGACCAAACAGATAAAATAACAAAACACAAAAAAAAAAATAGGAAACTTAGAGGAAAATTCTGTTATGTTACTAGGTAGAAAACAAATCAGCTCTCATGTGTGATTTTATTTCTGTAGTTCATTTCGTTATTTTTGTAAATCTAACAATCTTTTTTACTTTAGCTATACCATTTCATTTCAGTAACTTGCCAATTGCAGAGCTAGTAATTTATGAAAACTTGGAAGTAATTTTAAAATGGAAACAAAGTATTCTTGGTTAATACAAATTCATTTCAGAGAAATTTTATTGCAATTTTCTATCCAACGGCACTAAACTTTATTCGGTTGCAAAATAGTGGTATATCATTTCCAATTAGTGCTGATATTTATTCATATTCATTTTGTCTTGAAATTTGCTAACAATGGACAGCATTCCATGCTTACAAGAAATCTGTCAAAAATCGTATAAAAAATACAAGAACTTGTTACTGCTTGGAAATTACGATTTTACAGCTTGATAACGAACGAGCACGGTGCCGTCAACCTCAACAGATGCCTGTGTTACCCAACACTGCATCGTCAGCAGCTGAGAGCGCATCCAGTGACTGGACCTGTGCCGACACGAACTTATAACGAATGAGTACAATGCATTTCAATCAATCTTTTCTCTTATTATCAGAGCCTATTCATTTTCAAGGAATATTTCATTCATTTATTTTTATTTTCTAATGGTGGATATATTTTAATTCAGAATTTTTCATATCTTTGGGGAATTACCCTGTTATGCAACTAGAGATTTAAGTGTGTTGGTACGCATCAATAAGACTGTGTGAGAGAGTAAATTCTTAAGAGGATTTTGAGTTGATTAAGTGTTACAAGTACTAATTGTATTGTTAAAAGAGATTATCACAGGGATCACACTAAAAATAACTACTTAACGACAAATTGAAGAATTATTAAATTCATATTTCAATCATAGAGCTTCAACATTAATGAGCTGATTATTCAAGATTTCTACATTGTTTAGTTTCAGTTCCTATATAAGTAAATTTGGAAAATGACTTAGTACATCACTTGTTAAAAAGTTCTTATTAGTATTTTAACTTCACTCGCAGTTCATACCATTCATTGATTCTTTAATTACCAGAAACGCTGTTACCATATGTTTCATGTCATATGCAAAGACAAAACTTTATCAAATATTTAATGGAAGCGTTACCACATGAAATGAACTGGTAGCAAATTCATAATGATTTTATATTTTCTTTTCTGAGAACTCATTTTGATTTAAATTGTAGTCAAAGATCAGATACAAATATCTAATGATTCTGTTTAACTGCAGGTTTGGAACGACCAGCACAAGCAAGAATTTTGAATTTCAATTACAATTTAACTTTGTTGCAGAAACTTTGTAAACCGGGAAAGTGGAATCCACACTTACACTGGCTATGAGTATTACTTAACAACATAGTTTCAGTTTTATTTTGATAATTTTGGAGATTCTTATTTTTACTGCAAAGAAGGTTTATTTAGATTCATATTCAAAGTCCTGAAATTTGAAGATACGGGACGTATCTTTCCCGAAGAGGGGAGGTAGTGTAATGGTCGTTTTGGGCTTTATTATTAATTAAGAATGATTTTATAAATGTTGGAGACATTGGCGAAGCTAGAGTGAAGAGTTGCAGTCACTCAGCGCAGACGCAAGCAAAGTCGTTGCCCCGTTCAGGAATGCTGAATAGCATGTCAGCAATACCTTCTTGTGACGCAAATCAGAGCCGAAGTGGGCCCTGTACAGCCAGTAAATCATTCTATTCATTACCAGCGAGCTTAGGAGCAACATCGGGTAGCGAACCGCTAGCTTAAAGCTTAGCCGCCCTGCCTCGGACGTCGTAACGATCTTAAGTTCCATCCAGTATTAATAGACTGACTTTCACTTAATATCTTCTACGATCAGACTAGAGATCCAGTAGAATAAGTGTGGACTCTACTTCTCGGTATCATCGTCAAATGTACTATCGGCAGCTTGGTTCCATTAAACCGTTTATCCACACTTTGTGTTGATCATTTGAGTATGTGGTATTCCAATAGTAAAAGGGTCGTGACCTTCACGTGGTGTCAGACAATCCTGATAGAAGTAATTAGTTAGCTTTCAAGAAGTCAAGATGGTATCCGGCAGAAGATAAGAAGAGGAGATAAACGCTGAGGTCAGTCACATGTAAAGCCACATTCCCAATTAATGGTCAAACGCCCAACGCAGTCACCTAACCACAAGGCCAGCCCATTACACTGGAATGTGATTCATTGCAAGACAGGATCAGAGTGTAATGTACTGATACTGAAATCTTCGAGTGCATAGTGAACGGAAAAGGAACAGTAATAGTCTACCTTATCTCAAAAACCCTTAGAAACTGGCCAGAATTCACAAAACGAAGGAAGGATGTTTGAATAGTGAAGGACAGCACTAATACAACCACTGCACAAGGAAACGAGACAGAGGAAATGTCAACAATTGTCTGGGAATATCGCTGTTACCAGATGCCTACAAAGTTCTGTCTAGGATTCTATAGAACAATGTAGAGAATTTGTGTATCCAAACTAGTGTTGCAATTTGAAAAAATAATGTTTTTTTCAGCTTTGTGAAAAAAAAACACGAAAAAAAACTTTGCACCCTTGTTTTTTTTCTAAATTTGGTTTTTTTTTCTTCATAAAACAATATATTTGATAAATTATAGTTTTATTTACGGAACTTACATTTTACAAGTGTATTTTGAATCTTACTGAATCATATAATGTCTTACATAATGATTCATAAATGTATCTATATAGGTAACATAATTTTATTCATCCTCCATGTCAGTACCACATTCACTAATATCAGCACTATCAACACTAGTTCGGTCGGTGTCGGAATTTTTTGTTTCTTCTTCTGTCTCCTCTAGATCCATAACTTCAGAAGTAGTTACATTTTCTTTTACTGCTTTCTCTCGTACTATACGCAATAGTTTTTGAGATTGCGATTTTAAATTTTGAGCAAAGTACACACTGTGTATAAAAACTGCGTCGATAATTTTGTATTACGGTCTTCTAAGTTTCTACATCTACATATACTGCAATTCACAAAATTGTGCTCAGCACCAAAGCTAATCTCTTTGTTGTGCATTCCAATCCCTAATGGTACGAGGGAAAAAAGAATTCATATAAGAATCAGTCCGGCACCTTATTTCTCTAATTTTATCTTTCCTGTCCTTCCGACTCAAATATGTTGGTGGAAGAAGTATTTCACTACTCTCAAAAGTGAAAGTTGGAGTACGCACGTTTTCCAATAACTTTAAAAGAAACGTGTGTCGTCTATTTACCAGAGACTCCCAACCTAATCTACTAATCAGTTCTGTGACGCTTTCATAAGGACTGTAGCAAGCGGTCACGAATCGAGCGGCTCTTCTCTGTACTTTCTCTATACTTTCGATCAATCCCTTACGAAACGGGTCCCAAATGGCACAACAATAATCCAAATGTGGACGCACAAGAGATTTGTACGCTATCTCCTTTGTTTGTTCATTACAATTTTTCAAGATTCGACCTATGAATCGCAGCCTAGAATTTGCTCTACCTACTAACGAATTAATATGTATGTATGAATTATAAATCTATTATCGTACAAAATAGGAACTTTATTTCTTTATCAATCGTTGGTTTACGCCACTGGTTGCAAGGAAACGATTCATAATTACTGACAATTTAATTTTAATTATTATTATTATTTTTTTATTTTTTTTACAACACTAGTCCACACGTTTGTTGAATATCAGGAAGATTTCGGCGAAGCAGATCTTGCAGCGAACAGATCTTCAATCTAAAAACAAATTGCCAATTAAAACATATGAGAAGTGTGAACGTCTCTGTAATATTCGTGAACTTCAAGAATTCGATTGACCGTCAAACTCTCTTCACAGTGCAGCGAGATCCGGTGTAGGTTATAAAACAAGCACCCTCATCGAGCAAACTCTCAGACACCTCTTCCAAGGTGAAATACAGAGGAGAACTGTCCCGGAGTTTCAAGATCACATCTGGAGTAAGACAATGAGATGGCCTCTCAACATTTCTGTTCAATCTGGTGCTCGACACAGTCATCAGAACCTGGGAACTAGCACTGGACAAAATTGGAATCAAAACACTCAGCATTGGAGCCGGAACACGAAATATCGAAGTCAGGACTCTATAAGGAAGCTGCCATTACTGTTCAATCCCTACACGAGATAGCGTGGAAGACAGGGCTACAGATATCGTACGAAAGGATCAAGTACTTCGAGAGTCGGTACCCCGGGAAAGCCTCGTTGTTGACCATCCATTGCAAGATTGGAGAAGTCGATCGATTCCGGTACCTCAGTTCTTATATGCTGCGGAGACCTTGCTGATAAACAGGAAAGGCACCATGGAGGATTTGGAAAATGCTGAAAGACGTATACTGAGGAAAACTCATACGCCAAGAGTGCTTCCGGATGGAACCTACCGACTGAAACCGAAATGCGAATTGTACCAACTGTTGGAAACGGCTGACACCAGGGTGCTGAAGCTTTACGGTCACCTTCTGAGAATGGACAGCAACAAGCCTACCAAGAAGGTCTTGTCACTTTTCAAAAGCTATAACAGGGAGCATGTGGCTCAAGGGGGTACTAAAAGATTTGGACTCCGCTGGGATTTCCGACATTGATGTTGCAGATCGCTCCAAATTTTGTAATATGGTTAACTCCTGGTCATCTCCACCAAAAATTACTAAGCCTACATGCATATATACAATCCAGTGATTGTATACAACAATTCTTCCACAGACAATACACTTTTTGGCCGTCGTAAATTGAGTCGGTGAAAACTGTTTCTCTGTCTCGAATGTTAGCTTTATATAAACTCCATCGAAATTTCCAGAACACTTCAAAAGCTTCCGACAGATAATTCTCGAATATTAACAATACTTAAACAATTGAAACATATTAAAAACAATCATAATTAATACATAATCATTTACAATCCGTACAAAATGGTCATAAATGGAAATTAAAGATACTTAAACATAAAATTATTCACAGAAATCATTTTAAACTGTAGCAAATTGTCCTTTAGACATCGTAACTTGCATTAATACTTGGAATTACGAACATTTAAGCAATTCTCTTGCACAATTCTGTTCTTAAACATATTAAATGGCCTCTAAATAATTTATTTTCATAAAACAAAGTCCCTGTACATTGATTTACAGTAAACTGCAAAAACAAACATACAAGATCATATTAAACCAATCTCTAGCTTACTAAAGCTTCATAAAATACCATTCCATTTAAGTTTAGGTTTGAGGGCTGTTGCACTCTGAATCCCATCATACAGGAGAGAAAGCAAAAATTATTAGCTGGACTTAAAAGGTATTGGGAACAAACGCGAACATCAAAAGAGAAGTAGTTATAAGCGCTTCACAGTGTGCTTGAATCAGTAATAAATAAATATTAATTAGTTCACAGAGCACTCTTTTTATTTTATAATTTTTACTTACTTCCTGATAGGACGAACTACTTTTAATAGAAAATTATTTTATTACAGCATGTGTAAAGTTACCGTGGTAAAGGAATGAGTCATTTGAGTAATATTATCTGTGAACTCTATTACATTACCTGTCGTAGATTGAAAATTCCACAGAAATCGTACAAGAAACAGTTTTATTGTAAGACTGGAGATTTTCTCGGCGTTGTAAATGAATAAAACTTTCTCGGGTAGCTAGCCGAGTTAGTACATCGTTTGACCACGACGTTTCGGCGGTCACAATCTCTGCCGCCAGTCACTTGACAATGGCGGCAGAGCTTGTGACCGCCGAAACGTCGTGGTCAAACGATGTACTAACTCGGCTAGCTATCCGAGAAAGTTTTATTCAGTTTTATTTATGTTATCCGAATCGGAGATGGATAGCTTCCGTCACAAACGAGTTAATTTGCATTTTTTTATTAAAATATTTCGTTTTACAAAACAATATACATACTATCACAGGGATACATAGTATAAAAGTTGGGCGTAGGTAGTCTGTGAGCAGGGAATGCCTCGTCGAATCCGATGCCACAGCGGTCGGTGGGTTTTGTTTGTCCATAGTCGCAGTGCCACACCACATACAATGTCAGATGACGAAACGCATCCCCATTTTGAGTTGCTGGTAGTAAGCGTAGACACACACCGTGAAGTACAACCTAAAACCTGCGACAGTAAACCACAAAAAGTAACTCCTGCTGTTTATTGAAACTGCAACAATATTTGTAACGTCGCTTTCAATGCGGGGTAACGTGGCATTCTACCCTCACTAAGCAGTTCTCTAACGACAACAGAAATCCTTTAATATTTCGTAATAATGTCGGTGAACAGTTGGAATGAATCTAAACAACACAGAGGCCGACAGTACGCTCTAGTACAGACGAACCCTCAACGAAGACCTTGGTATTCTAGATGGAACTCTCAACGACGATACATCACATCTATTATTCGTATGAGAATCCACCACGGCGCCTTCCGTAGTCACCTTTCTGGCATCATGGCGGTAAACAAACCTTACTGCACCTGCAACGGACAGGCACTACAGGACCTCAATCACTTATTCTTCAACTGCTCTAATTTTCAGCAACAGCAATCAACATTCATCAAGTCTATTGTGTGAGCACAGCAGCCACTTCCAACTAGCACTGCAGTTCTACTCGCTACAAATAACAACAGAATCTATAGCATCATCAAGGATTATATTTAGGATAGTGACCTACATATTTAATGTATCTATATGCAAGGGGTGATCAAATGAAAATGTATGAAACGACGTAAAAACGTAACAGTTAAATATCTGCATATTCCGCCATGGGAGAACGTAGCGAGACATCTCGGGATGCGATTGGAGTCTCTGACTGGGATCGGAGCATGCGCGGGCGCCCGCATGCGCAGTAGAGAGCAGAGGGTCTTATCAAAAGCGGCGTCAAAATGATGCGGCAGTCCGTATGAGGACAGGATGGCGTACAGGTGCGGGATGTGTACTGTGAGACACTCCGACGCCTACGCAGGTCCATCGAGAACAAAAGACCGGGGCTGCTCACGGAGGGTGTGGTTCTGCTCCATGATAACGCGCGTCCACACGTCTCCAGAGACACAAACATGGAACTGGCCAAGTTCAAGTGGGAGACGTTGGACCATCCGCCCTACAGTCCGGACATGTCGCCCTGCGATTTCCGTGTGTTTGGTCCACTGAGAAACACCTGAAACGGAAGCGCTTCAACTCGGACGACGTACTCGAGGACGCTGTGAAGGACTGGGTCTCGTCACGGCCACAGGAATTCTGGGAACAAGGAATCCTGCGGCTTGTTCATCAGTGGGATCGTTGTGCTCAGGCCTATGGTGTATATTTTGAATAAAGTCTACATTTGTACCCACCGTGTCGTTTGGTACCTTTTCATTTGATCACCCCTCGTATCTGTATATTATTAATATTATTACCTTGTATCTTCACCAGGCTGACTGTATGGTCTGTTCAAGACCTGAGGTCAAATAAATAAAACAGTGGCGTAACCGTACCGTTGAGTCCCGTGGCAATTTTATCGGATGTCCCTCCCCCCTTTTCCACCGCCGAGTGCCGAGGGAAGTAGACAATCTGGGGCACCCAACTTATGGACGACCTTTTTTTTAATCCTTATTACTGCGGAAAAAATTTAATTTAATTAAAACTGTAATGAAACGCACGCTTGGGTGGTGATTTCCCTACACTCCCATTCAGTGACGGGTCCAGGGGGGGGGGGGGGGGGGGCTAAGAGGCTCAAGCCCCGCCCCCCAAAAGCATGTAGGTAACCCCCGACTACATCTTAATTTTGAGGACCTTTTATTTTTTTACCTCTACTGTTGTTATAAGGGCGGCGATTTGAAATTAAATGTTGACATGGGACTTCTGTCGTCGACCTACCCCCCTCCTATAAAGCCTACCGTCGCCTGAGTCAAACTCCCCCCCCCCCCCAGCCAAAATCCTAGCCCCCCCCCAAACCAAAATCCTGGATCTTCCACTGCTCCCATCTTCCCCCTTTCCTGAACATACCTGCTTTTCCCCTCTACAAAATTCAACTTTAAATTATTTCAACGGTTTTGGTAAATTACTCATCATTTCCCGTGGTAACTTATTCCATTTCCTGACACCTTTACCTAAAAAAAAGAAAATCTTCCTACACCCTTGTGCCTGAAATCGAGTGCCAGCTTGTGGTCATGGTCATCTTTTCCCTTCCATGAACTACTTTTCATACCTATTGCAATATCTTTCCATGCCTCATCACCAGTATATGCCCTGTACACTCCCATTACCCTCCTCATCCTCCTCCTGTCATCCAATGAATCCAATTACAGTTATTTATCATATCTGTCACTGATTGCATTCTGCAGTAATTTCCAGAAACAAATCTAGCAGCCCTTTTTGCACCCTCTCCAACTCCTGTATTTGATACTCAAAATGTGGGTCCCATACTACACTACCATATTCAAGCAATAGTCTGACTAAAGTTTTGTAACGCAATTCCTTTACTTCTCTCGTACATCCCCTCATCACTCTCTCCAACAAGTGCAGAATTTTGAAACCTTTTCCTACTATCTGTCCAATGTGTCCTGCCTAGTAAGGTTTGTTATCAAATGTAATCCTAAGATATTTACATTTCAAGTCTTCAACAGCAATTCTTTCCCCACCTTATAATCATAATCAACCTTTTTTTTTTTTATCTGTATACCTAATAAGCTGACTCTTCTTCGTAGTAATTACGCGTCGTATTTTCGTATTAATATTTTTTTTAACTGCTTTACGTCTCTCAACAGCGAGGTCTTTAGAGACGGTAAAGGATGGGGGCAAGGAATGGGAAGGAATTCGGCCATGGCCTTTTGTAGGAAGCATCCCGGCATTTGCCTGGAGTGATTTGGGAAACCATGGAAAACCCAAATCTGGATGCCAGGACGGGGATTCGAACCGTCGTCCTCCAGAATGCGAGGGTATTAATATAATCATTCATCCTGACCAATAGTTGTTACCTTATTTATTAGCATTTTACTTCCTAGCGTTTCAGCAAGAGAGAATATGTAAGGTGCTCGCTTTTCAAAAGTTCGTTGCTCCGTTGTGTTTAATCATATGAGCTATGCCAGGATGTTTCGTGGTTCGGGTTCCACATCAGACTATTAGTCCCATAGGAAAGGAACTGGCCACCATGCCTCTGACACAATGGCTTAGCATTCCTCCCTCGGGAGTATCCAGCTAACCTTCGGGTTAAGGTTTTTTTTTTTTTTTAACTATCCTTCATCTGTAACATTGTGTATGTGAGGAGCGCTACCTACGCCTGCGTGGTCGCTAGCCCCGCACGACACAGTCACTGACATGCGTTGCTCACTATAAACGGGTAGATTGGGGGGACAGAACACTAAAGAACAACAGCAGAGATGCAAATAATTCTAGGAAAATTAAGAATGACTGCAGAGTCCGAAAATTGACAAGTAGACAAGCATGCAGAAATATGCGCTGCAAAAGGACTGGAAGAGGAATCTGAGACATGGTTTACAAGTCTTGTTCCAAAGGTACTTCCGAGAGGAAATAGAACAAATGAGAAAGGAAACAAAGAACTTGGACTTAAGCCATAAAACACTTGACTTCGAAAAATCCAATAGTATTGCGAGGACAAACTTACAGTGATGCAGTTGCCATATAGGGATTAGTATTATTAACTGCGATAGGGTTGCAATTTCCCGGTTCACTTGCTTATGAAATATGTAAAATTGCCTTTTAAATTCTCTTTGGTTTTTTTTAACTATATTCTTATTCAAATTCCTGACTCCATCATCTACAAGTGAAAACTTCTCACTCACTAACGCTTCGAAAAGAGCTAATTTTATATTCACGAATAACTCTTCCCTTTCAGGAAATACTCCTAATTCTTTTCTCAGTGTACACCTCAGCCTCATCGTCTATGTATTACAATCTTTCCCCGCGTCCTGTTTTCTAGTGACTCCGAATCCAGCCTTTTCTATCAAATCAGTTTCTGGTTGCGTCCGGTGGTAAATTCCGCTAATGAATCTAGCAACTCTCCATTAACCCACTCCTTATTCGTTTAGTGACCATAATATGCCAACGTATTTACACTTTATACCTTCATCAAACAATTATTCCTGCACCTTTACTAATCTTTGCGTATGCACAGATAGCTAGAGTGGTGATTCAGATCATTACTTCACTAGGCCCAAGACTGAACGCCATTATCTATATATATAAAGATGAATGTATTTATGTTTGTTTGCTCTTCATACAAATCCACAGTTTTCATCCGATCTCGATGAAACTTTGCACACTTATCCTTTGAAGAAAGGAGAAAAATACTGTCTACATTTGGTTTAAAAATTATGTGTATAAATAATACATGTTGTCTCATAATTTCAAAATACTACTGAACGGCGATAGACAGACGCGTTGGATATGGACGTCTCTGTACTGTTTTTCCGTGTAGCGGTCAGGCAGCTCAGTGGTTAAAGCGCTTGCTTACAAATGTTTGGGTCGTGGTCTCCGGTTCAAATCTCCCTGGAGGCTAAGATTTTTAAAAATTGTTTTTGATCGTAAGAGTCACGCCTGGGCCGTAGGTTATTCGGATTGAATGTTAAACTATAGATAGGGGTGCAATGCGAGGCAAATCGTAGGTAGTCTTGCAATGCTGTAAGTGTACACTTTTTTACATAATAATGATCCCTCAGGGATTGTTCGCAGTCAGTGTGTGTGTGTGTGTGTGTGTGTGTGTGTGTGTGTGTGTGTGTGTGTGTGTGTGTGTGTGTGTGTGTGTGTGTGAGTGTGAACCGCAGTAATAATACTATAAATACGGAAGTAAGTCTCTGTCTTTTTGTTACGTTTTGACGACTAAATGGTTATATCGATACTGATGGAATTTGACAAGAAAATCTGTATGAAGGGCACAGGACATTTTTTACAGTATGATTAACAGATGTAGTCACGAAATTTTGAGACCTTATCGAATGGTGACAGAAATATGTTGGAAATTGATTCTCTTCAAGAGAGAGGTTCGACGCTAGAATGATATAGTGACTGCTTTCCTGCCATATTATTCCGACTCGATATTGTTTGGGACCAATACTTCGTTACCAACAACTTTCTATATTTAATTCTAACAAAAAAATTCTTAATCCACGCGTACGAAGTCGCGGGCATCAGCTAGTCAAGTTATATGTGCAGGCGTTGTCAGTTGTTAAATAAGTGACGTGAGTAAAGGTTTTTGCTTTTAAGTTTGTGCCTGAATGTAAACACCCAATAAAAACCATCCGTGGACTTCTGGCAGTTCTGCTGATTGGTGGGTAATTAACGGCCAATTAATAGTAATTAGTTCATAAACACTACGCTATATATACTGTTTTATATATAGACCGCAAGGTGGAAAGAATGGCTACAAATGGTGGAATAGAGGTTTTCATGACGTTAAAACGACCGAAATTTTTCATGAGTTTTGTTATGTTGCAGCTTCATTAAACAACATAAATTACACTTACTTACTGTAGGTAAAAGGAGTGTCATATAAATAACATGAAACTGTTTCCGAAAATTAAATGAAACATTTTTAACAAAATAGAAGAAGGAGCTATCGTACAGACAAGAGCAAAAATACTTTGGATCTTAACGCAACCATTTGATTTATAAGATTCTCTGTATTACCAGATATGAAAAAATTGATAGTAAAATTATAAGTGGTGCAGAATAGATTGAAAAAGTTAAATAAAGCATTGAGCAAAAGAAATACCATATTCAACTGGTAATACCTACTACACAAGACTATGAAGAAAGCCAAGATGAGGTTGCGGACTTGAAGAGAGTAATGTGCTTCGTCTTCTTGATCCTCGAACACTGAAGCTTCCAGAGCGAACTGGTGTATGATCGAAGCAAAGTTGACCACATTCAGCACGACTGCGACGACAACCCACACCACCAACAGATGCCTCATTCTCTGAAAAAGACGAGAGCGACACAATCGAGTTGGGCAAGACGTATGCCATCTTCATAAATGCTGCCGACCCAGCATCACAGGTTCAGAAGGCACGGTCCTCTTCTGCAAGGAAAAAGCAGTTAAAGAAAGCGTTCCGATCCAGCATCACTTGTTCAGAAGGCACGGTCCTCTTCTGCAAGAAAAAGCAGTTAAAGAAAGCGTTCCGACCCAGCATCACTTGTTCAGAAGGCACGGTCCTCTTCTGCAAGGAAAAAGCAGTTAAAGAAAGCGTTCCGACCTAGCATCACTTGTTCAGAAGGCACGGTCATCTTCTTCAAGGAAAAAGCAGTTAAAGAAAGCGTTCCGACCCAGCATCACTTGTTCAGAAGGCACGGTCCTCTTTTGCAAGAAAAAGCAGTTAAAGAAAGCGTTCCGACCCAGCATCATTTGTTCAAAAGGCACGGTCCTCTTCTGCAAGAAAAAGCAGTTAAAGAAAGCGTTCCGACCTAGCATCACTTGTTCAGAAGGCACGGTCCTCTTCTGTAAGGAAAAAGCAGTTAAAGAAAGCGTTCCGACCCAGCATCACTTGTTCAGAAGGCACGGTCATCTTCTTCAAGAAAAAGCAGTTAAAGAAAGCGTTCCGACCCAGCATCACTTGTTCAGAAGGCACGGTCCTCTTTTGCAAGAAAAAGCAGTTAAAGAAAGCGTTCCGACCCAGCATCATTTGTTCAAAAGGCACGGTCCTCTTCTGCAAGAAAAAGCAGTTAAAGAAAGCGTTCCGACCTAGCATCACTTGTTCAGAAGGCACGGTCCTCTTCTGTAAGGAAAAAGCAGTTAAAGAAAGCGTTCCGACCCAGCATCACTTGTTCAGAAGGCACGGTCCTCTTCTGCAAGGAAAAAGCAGTTAAAGAAAGCGTTCCGACCTAGCATCACTTGTTCAGAAGGCACGGTCCTCTTCTGTAAGAAAAAGCAGTTAAAGAAAGCGTTCCGACCCAGCATCACTTGTTCAGAAGGCACGGTCCTCTTCTGCAAGGAAAAAGCAGTTAAAGAAAGCGTTCCGACCCAGCATCACTTGTTCAGAAGGTACGGTCATCTTCTGCAAGGAAAAAGCAGTTAAAAAAAACGTTCTGCTGCAGTCCTCCCAATCACACGACCAATATCACCATGACCAGAGCCTGCAAAAAACTAGAACGGTATACGAGGGAGTACCCAAAAAAACCGGTATTATTTTTTAAAAGCCATATTTTTCAAATTTATCCCCTTCAAAATACTCTCCTACTACTAATACATTTGTCCCAACGGTGCTTCCACTGTTCGAAACATTTTCTGACAGCTCCTCCTTCGCTTTTTCTTCACCTCTTCAATTTTGTTAAAACGGTGTCCTTTCAATAAGAAAAAGTCGGACGGAGCTGTGTCAGGTGAGTAAGGTGCGTGGGGCGACGGAACGATGCGTTTTAGCCAAAAACGGCCTAACAGAGACAGCTGTGTGTGCACGTGCATTGTCGTGGTGGAAGAACCAGTCTCCTGTCTGCCATAATTGGGTATTTTTTGAAGACCGCTTTTGAGTAATCTTCTTAAAACTTCCAAGTAAAAGGTTTAATTGAAAGTCTGATGTGGGGAACAAACTCTGAATCAACTACGCCCTTGGAATTAAAAAAAAAAAAATGAACGTTGTTTTGATGTTTGATTCGACGTGACGACATCTTTTTGGGGGATGACAATGACATCTTCCATTGGCTTACCGATTGCTTTGTTTCTGGGTAGTAACCATAGCACCATGACTCATCACCAGCAATGACCTTTGACAGAAAATCTGGATCAATTTCAAGCCGCAGTTTCAAAGCACGACATGTTTCAACTCGACGTTCTTTTTGATTGTCAGTCAGAGGAACAAACTTGGCAGCAACCCTTTTCATTCCCAAACTTCGGTTAAAATACGCTGAACCGAGCTCCAAGATAACCCACTAATCTCTGACAATTGATGAATTTTCTGTCGACGGTCGGAGAGCACAAGCTCTCGAATGTTTTGAACATTTTTGTCGATTCGGGCAATTGACGAATGTCCAGAACGAGATTTGTCATCAGTCGACATGTCGCCATTTTTAAAACGACCGAAGCATCGTATATTTGAGAGTTTTTCCCATAGCGTCATCTTTGTAAGCTGTTATCAACATTAAAACAGTTTCAGCAGCATTTTTACTGAGTGGAAAACAAAATTTAACAGCTGCATGTTGTTCACTTAAACTTGTCATCATCAGAAACTAAACAATAACATAACAGCGCTAATAAACAGTCACTGCAGATTAAAATAACATGCCAGAAATCAGAAATGGAAGCATCAGAGAGAGATTACAAGTTAATACAGAAGAGACTACAGTGGCTGGAGTATGTTATGAGGATGGAGGAGGGGAGGATTTCGCCGTTAGCACTGCTGAACAGCTGGAAGGGAAAGAGACCAATTGGGAGACCAAGAAAGAAGCAGAGGCCAAGGGGGTTGTTTGGAGACAAGTAGAGGACGAAAAAATCTTGGAGTGACCATCAGACTTTGTAGAGGATGTGATGGAAGATCTGCAGAAGTGGTATCGTCTAACAATGACGATAATGAATGAGGAATGTATATTGTTGTCTTCTCAAGCAAGACGCAAGCAGCGATGACGAAGACTTCAACAATCACGCAGACACTTGGAAACAAAGCAATCGCTAGTCATTCAAGCAGCATCACCTCTGTCTTATTCTGCCGGAAGAAATAATGTAGTTGTGCTAGTTCCGCTTCCGCAACAGTCTACGACAAGTGACAATTTTGCTGTACTGTTTGCATTTTGTCATTTGTGACACTAAAGAAATACACAATTTGCTGGTATGGTTAACATTTGACAAATACGATCTGAAGTTTGTAACAGAGGTCATCTTTGAGGATGCAGATGCTGATGCTCAGTGACTGACAACCGCGGATGTTTTGCGGAAGCGGAAGCAGAGGTGGAAAAATATATTTTTATATATTTAGAAATTAATATTTCATCAAAAATAAACTTAAAATCAAAATAAGTATAATTTTTATCCCAAATTCTACATTTTTCATATGCAAAGTCTATTTCCATATAATACTGGCGTATTGATTTTTTATTTACCTCATTTTTCAACAACAAAAAACGTAGGATGATTTCACAAATGAATTAAAGTATTTACATAACTGCGTGCGCAGCAACAAAACAATCTTTTGTCATATGAATTATTTTGGTTCTCCGAGTGGAGCCGCGTCGAATTATTTAAACCTAACGTTTCTGCCATCGTGCTGTGGCCTTCTTCAGACGTAATCATTTGTCATATGAACTTTGCGTCAAGCACAAGGCCACGCCACCGCACATCTCACTGCCCGCCACCAACCTTTCCACCGCTCTATAGTCCGCCTCACGAACGATGGCGGGTCACGCAGAGAGAGAGAGAAACAGGACTGACGTAGAATATCCGATGCTGCCGCGTTTAACTATTAGCAGTACAGTTCTAAGACTAGTATCACACGCTTTAGCAGTTCTCTCTTGAGCTTTGGCAACGTCGCAGATCGGGCCTCTCGCGTCTGCTTCGCGCTTAAAATGCTTATATACTTTAAAAACTTTGTTTTTGCTTTGACTATGCAAAACCTTACGCTTATGCTGCTCGTCTTCAATTATTTAGAATAGGAATTATTGCAATGCTCACTGATTTACAACCGTCTACATCACAAAAACAGCACATTCGACACTCGTGTCACCACGACAGGCTCGGGATTGTTACTGAATCCGATTGGCTGCTGGCATGGTGGTGACGTACATGCGCAGAGCCTCGCTAAACTGGGCCGCCATCGTTCGTGGCACATTCACAGTACAACTTGTAGGACCTACGATAACAGTAGCCCAATATCTTGCTACGCTACTGTACGATAGTCAGATTAAGAACTCTTGATGGGCCGTGACACAGGACTACATGTAGGACTCTCAGACAACCAACACGGATCTTTTCGGTCCAGCAAGCTATGGGGTTGGATCTAGATTGCAGAAAACATCCTCCTACGAGTGTGCGATAGGGGCATTGGTGTGCCGCAAACAAGTACGAGTGGAAAGGACTGCTTGGAACAGTTTGTTGTACTCCTAGTAGCATAAATTGGTGAGCGATCCTATGGTAGTTCCACACGGATGTTCTATAAGTTGGTCCGTGAATAGGCTGCCTTACTTTACATGCAAGTACAAACTTGTACATTTGTCGCTTAGGTGATAACACCGTTCAGTTCATTTTTACTTTTATTGCAAGATTGTAAGGGGAAAAAAAACAAGTTGTTGCTAGCTAAGCGACGATGGGACAAATATCGTATAAAGAGAAAAGAATAACATATATTGCAATGTATACATCCGCATTAAA
This sequence comes from Vandiemenella viatica, assembly GCA_031002005.1. Classification (NCBI taxonomy): domain Eukaryota; kingdom Metazoa; phylum Arthropoda; class Insecta; order Orthoptera; family Morabidae; genus Vandiemenella; species Vandiemenella viatica. The sequence goes on from CM061918.1 coordinate 126,870,579, forward strand.
AATTGCGGATGCGGAGGTAGGATGTCACGCGAAAGTTCCGCACTTGCGGAACTCCGTTACATCCCTAATCTGAACTAATTTGATAGGTCGAAAGTACAAATATAACAATACTGAGAATTATAATCTGTTACTATGCAGTCAAGCTTTTGTTGTGGTTATATTTTTAATATTTCAAGAACTATTAAGTCTTATTTAATCGATAGCTGTTTTAATGTTTCTGAGTAAAATAAATAAATCTCCATGCAGTCAGTTATAAACATCAAGTGCCGTAGGTGAATGTTCGTTAAAGGTTTGGATCATTCGATAGACATTAGTCACTTCTGGTTCCTGGGTCTGTTAAGCAGTCAAAGTTACATGATCTAAGGCTTATGATTTCTTTGTACATACTTTATCTGGCTCAGTCGGCACGGTCTTTCCAGTATGTGTACGTAAGTTATAAACACAACGTGTGGATGGGTAGAAAGTTTATTATGTTGCGTGAGTAATTTAATCAGTCATTTGAAGACTCACCTTGTATACTGCCAGAATCAGCACTGTCCCCCATATTGCATCGACGCCAATGGCCGCAATGAAGTAGAGGATCGGTATCAGATTCTCTGCAACAAGCAGCCTAGAAAGTGAACTCATACACATTCGTTAGTGATCTAACAATTATCCTAGGTCGCTACAAAGTTAAGGTACCTCGCAACAAGGGGAACGCCCATAAACTACGTGGGGGGAGGGGTTGGCAAGAAGGCTACGCTGCGCTACGTGGGGGAGGGGGGGAAGATTCCGGGGTACGCCACGTAGCTTTCCATTCATATAATTATTCACAGTTAAATGAGATACAGAACTCACAACAGCATGTGAATATTTATTTCCTTCATTTAATTATCTCCGTATGTAATTTACAATAATCGAACAAGAGAAAACATTACAAAATGTCTTCTGGAATCAAAAGAGAAAGAAGCTACTTGCTACGCGGAGGGGGAGGGGGGAGAGAAGGGTGTAGAGGCAAAAACGACGTCAGGCTACTTAGGGGGAGGGAGGTTCAAAGGAGGCCAAAATGGAGCTACGTGGTTTATGGACGCTCCCAAACACGTCGCAACAGATTGTAAAATTTATTATCACCGCCCAAGCACTTGCTATTAAAGATGATGGAGCAGTATATCATTGAAGATGCTTAATTTAATTTATTTTATTGCGTTGCAGCATATGCTCCGGTAGCAATTTCCCAACACACCTATTTTCTTGTTTTTTATCTTTCGTTGATTGTAACTTTCCCACCCATCTACGTTTGCCCTTCACGAATTTTAATATCTTTCAGTGTTTTTGGTAATTTGTTCAGTACTTCCCTTGTTAATTTTTTGTAATCTCTGACCCCCTGACACATAAAAGAAAATTTTCCCACTCGTGTATGGAGTGCCAGCTTGTAGTCATGGTCATCTTTTTCCTTCCATACACTCTTCCTTAATTCCACCAACATCCTTCCAAGCTTCATAACACCCCAAGCATTCTCTACGGCCTCCTCCTGACTTCCATTGACTCCCAATCCAGCTCCTTTATCATATCAGTTACTGACTGGATCCTGCGATAATTTCCACAAACAAATCTAGCTGCTCTTCTTTGCACACCCGCCAATTATTGTATCTGATACCCGAAATGTATGTTCCAAACTACACCACGATATTCAACCAATGTTCTGACCAAACTCTTGTAACCCAATTCCCTAACTTCTCTGTTACATCCTCTCATCACCCTCTCCAGTAAATGTAGAATTTTGAAACCTTTTCCTACCACCTGCCCAATGTGCTCTGCCCAGTTGAGTTTATTATCATACTTTATGCCAAGATATTTACACTTCAACAAACAATTTTGACCCCGCCCTACAATCATAATTATCCTTTATTTTTTTTTATCTATTTTCCTAATAAGCTGACTCTTCTTGGCATTTATCTTCATCCCATGCTGACCTACCCAGTCAGATATTATATCCAGGTCACACTGTAGCATTCTCCTGTTTTTATCCTATTAATACACTACTATGGCACTAGAAGTAAAAATGATCGTCACAAGTCGTTGCCAGTTGTTCAAAAAGGAGTCCGATATTCAGGGATACATATCTTCAATAATCTCCCAACACAAATTAAATGTCTAGCAGATGATACGATTAAATTCAATTAAAAATTGAAAGAATTTTTAACTGACAACTCCTTCTACTCTGTCGAAGAATTTATTTCTAAGGTATCTAAAAAAATAAGTGCCAATACTTTCTGTAATTGTAGTTGTCATAATTAATGTACCATGTATGCTATGACTTTACATCTTCTGGTGTATGTATCATTTTGTTGTGCAATTCTTTAGTCGTAAATTGACAACTTTCCACATCTCACAGAGCCAGTCTCTCATGTTGGAAACAATGTAAAATGAATGTACTGTATTGTATACCATTATGTCATCTGCAAACAACCTAAATTCTGGCCGTAAACCGTTAACACAATGATTCTTTAAAATAATGGCCAGCAACGGTTCCAATACACTACCCTGTGGCACTCCCATATTTACTTCCACCTCTTTTGATAATGTATTTTCTACTCTAACCTTTGGACTGTAGTGATGTAACTTTTCTTCTATGACCTTAAACAAATAATCGAAATTAGATCACTCAGTCTTTCAGTTCTCTGTTGCGTCCCTCCATTAGCTAAGCTACTGGCAGGCATTAAGAAAAGGCTTCCTACCCTATCCACTTCCCGTTTGCGGAGTTTGGTTATTTTGTAACCAAAGTTATCTAAATATTCCTCGTATGAAGTGTCCATCACTGTGTTCATTATCTGTCTAATTTTATGATTCCTCACTCGGTCTTTTTTATCTTAGAACCACAGCATCTTCACCAACAGATCTTTTTAATTGTTGCTTCATTTATCAGCTAGAATTCTATGCTCTTCTCCATATATACTGATTTATTTTCAACCAGCATCATTTAATTTTCCGATAAGATTTTCGACATTTTTTGAATGAGTCGTACCGTTTTAAACCTTAACTATTACAAGCAAGAAGTTGCTCTATCTAAGGGTATACTGTAATGAAATTGACCGTTTCAATCTATGATATCAAAATGAATTTTGAGTTGCTGAGTTGGGCATCTATGGAAGTTTGTTTTTTCAAACCACAAAAGTTTAATAATTGTACCGTGTGTCATGCGACATATATCAAGGCGATAGTATGATTTATTCCAAATTATGTGTAACATACAGGTGTTGGGCAAAATAATTGAAACAACTTCAACAGATATCCTTCTTTTTTAAATTTATAAGGTATTGGTCTACCTCTTGTCTTCAGTGCTGCTAGGATTCCTCCTGTAATGGATTCATACAAACCCAGACAGGCCCCCCGTGTAATTCTATTGAACCATTTCTTCATGAGGCACATCACTTACAAGTAACTGAAAGTAGCGCCAAGCTTCAACAGTACTTCAACTCAACAACGCAAATTTCGTGTTGATAACGTACATACTTGCAGTGTATAAAAGTTTCGTTTGTAGTAATCCTCTATTTAAAGCATCATTCACGGAAGAGAAGAGGAGAAATACACTCCTGGAAATTGAAATAAGAACAGCGTGAATTAAGTGTCCCAGGAATGGGAAACTTTATATACACATTCCTGGGGTCAGATACAACACATGATCACACAGACAGAACCATAGGCACATAGACACAGGCAACAGAGCATGCACAATGTCGGCACTAGTACCGTGTATATCTTCCTTTCGCAGCAGTGCAGGCTGCAATTCTCCCATGGAGACGATCGTAGAGGTGCTGGATGTAGTCCTGTGGAACGGCATGCCAAGCCATTTCCACCTGGCGCCTCAGCTGGACCAGCGTTCGTGCTGGACGTGCAGACCGCGTGAGACGACGTTTCATCCAGTCCCAAACATGGACAATTGGGGACAGATCCGGAGATCTCGCTGGCCAGGGTAGTTGACTTGCACCTTCTAGAGCACGTTGGGTGGCACGGGATACATGTGGACGTGCATTGTCCTTTTGGAACAGCATGTTCCCTTGCCGGTCTAGGAATGGTAGGACGATGGGTTCGATGACGGTTTGAATGTACCGTGCACTGTTCAGTGTCCCCTCGACGATCACCAGAGGTGTACGGCCAGTGTAGGAGATCGCTCCCCACACCATGATGCCGGGTGTTGGCCCTGTGTGCCTCGGTCGTATGCAGTCCTGATTGTGGCGCTCACCTGCACGGCGCCAAACACGCATACGACCATCATTGGCACCAAGGCAGAAGCGACTCTCATCACTGAAGACGACACGTCTCCATTCGTCCCTCCATACACGCCTGTCGCGACACCACTGGAGGCGGGCTGCACGATGTTGGGGCGTGAGCGGAAGACGACCTAACGGTGCGCGGGACCGTAGCCCAGCTTCATGGAGACGGTTGCGAATGGTCCTCTCTGATACCCCAGGAGCAACAGTGTCCCTAATTTGCCGGGAAGTGGCGGTGTGGTCCCCTACGGCACTGCGTAGGATGCGACGGTCTTGGCGTGCGTCCGTGCGTCGCTGCTGTCCGGACCCAGGTCGACGGGCACGAGCACCTTCCGCCGACCACTGGCGACAACATCGATGTACTGTGGAGACTTCGCGCCCCACATGTTGAGCAATTCGGCGGTACGTCCACCCGGCCTCCCGCATGCCCACTATACGCCCTCGCTCAAAGTCCGTCAACTGCACTTACGGTTCACGTACACGCTGTCGCGGCATGCTACCAGTGTTAAAGACTGAGATGGAGCTCCGTATGCCACTGCAAACTGGCTAACACTGACTGCGGCGGTGCCCAACCGCTGCGCAGCTAGCGCCCTTCGACGGCCAACACTGCTGTTCCTGGTGTGTCCGCTGTGCCGTGCGTTTGATCATTGCTTGTACAGCCCTCTCATAGTGTCCGGAGCAAGTATGGTGGGTCTTACACACCGGCGTCAATGTGTTCTTATTTCAATTTCCAGGAGTGTACAAAGTAAACATCACTGTCTACCGCGCAACAAAACATAAAGCTAAAGTTTCACAGTCTAGGACTACTGTTGGATGCGCTACTACAAGGAGAACAAAGAGTCTTCCCTAGTAGCAGCTTGCGTGTATCATTTCAAGAAGAAGGAAAAGAAACACTGCGCTCATTGAATAAATTACAGTGGTGTTAGAATGTTCAATCAAATAGATTTTTAAGATTATAAAAACTACTTGGGAATGGTCAACGCAGAAAACATTTTTGTCGGACAAAGTTAGCCTGTTAATCTCAATATCCTAGGTTAACGTTGAAGAGAGACAGAAATCGTGGCATTTCAGTGTGTAAGACAACACCTTATTAAACAGAAAATACAAGGGCATCAGATTCACCACACAACACCACGCAAGACGAACCCCCCTTCCCTCCTCCCCCCACCCCCCCCACCCGCTCACTATCCTGCCTTAAAAATGAGACCCATGCAGGCTGATTGCAGAATCCCACAACATCCATCATGTTACGAGGTATGTGCAATCTTTTTAAAAGCGAGTTAATCTCACTGAAGCTTCGCGACAAGTTATCTGAAATTTGGAAGTATTTGAAACGAAGGATATTAGCTACTGGACTAGAAATAAACAAACATCTTCTCTTAATAATGCCTACATTAAATTGAATGGGACTCAGTGCTGTAAAAATAAGTTTCTCTTCTGTGGTAGCCGCATTACCTACTCAGCGTCCCCCACATTAAGAAGTCGAAGCCTTGCCTGAGGTGAACGTCGCTTTTAAGATTTGTAAAAATTTGGGGCGAGACCGTGGACTTTTGGATCCCCAATCACATGTCCTAAGGGGCGTCCATTAATTACGAAAGCATAAACATGTGGGGGGAATCCGGCGAAATCCCACCACAGAGGTTGGGGGGGGGGCGGAGACTCGACGGAAATCTCACTCAACATTTTATTACAAAGGACAGTAGAGCTAAAAAAAAGTCTCCAAAATTATTTTGAGGACGATCACACGTTGGGGAGGGGGGACCTGCCATATCTCGCCACGGCGGGAGGGGGCATAGGTCAAAATTTACCAAACATCTGCTCATGTTGTTAATGAACGCCCCCTAATCAAATGAGCCACCACGCGAACAGAAATGGTGATGTCGTTGGGATCACATTATTATATCTTTGAAATGTGTAAAAATGAGCAGGTTTCTTCGAATAGAACAACATAGCAAATGGCAAACTATACACTGAGAAAGTCTCCGTAGCATACCTGACAACCATCTTCTCAGTTTCAACCAAGAACAAAGATCCTCTCAGTCATAAAAAAGCTTAAATTAAGGTAGTTACTAGACGTAATGAGAGGAAACCTCCAACTCGTATAGAATGTAAGGTATCTGAAGAACACAAGGAACTGCCTAGACCAGGGGTGGCCAACCCGCGGGCCCAATCAAAATGTACTTATTTATAATGGCCAAAGTAATGAAAACCAATGTACTATTTGTGCATCTATACATTCAAAAATTAACTGTAGAAATTATGAAAAAAAATAACTTTGATTTTAGAATAATATTCTTCCGAATATATCACAGAAATTGCCTGTTTTATTTATGAGTTTACAGTTATGAGTTCGAAGAATAACTAAATTGCATTCAGCAAATAATAGTAACTCATTATGTTTCAATTTTTCACTCCAATAAAATGTCTATAGTAGGTCTAAATCTAATATGGGGATATATAATTTTATATGCGGCCCGCGAAGTTATGATGCATTTCCAATGTGGCCCGCAAGACCGGTAGCAGATGGATTGGAAAGAAGGCTGCATGGTATATGTGGGAAAGGAACAAAGAGCTGGATTGAAAGATAGAAGGCGAAGAGAGAGAGGGATACTATGCGCAACTTACTTGAACGTACCTTCCTCTACTTCCCTCAGCCACACGGAGAACGCCATAATGATGACTAGCAGAATGTCTGTACCCTGCAACAAAGCAATGCATCTCATCATAAGGGGTAGCTGCATAATCTTATACGAGGGTTGAATGATAAATAATGCCTCCACCTTCATAACTCCTCAACAGATGGCAGCACTGGTATGCGGCAGGTACTGGCTTGTTCTGTAGACTCTCCTCTACAGCTCCAGTTGGCGGGAAGCTTTAGCATTGATCGGTTGTAGTGTTACAGTGTTAAGTATGGAACCCTGCGCAGACGTTCGGTCAATGCGATTTAAGCAACGAGCAGTCATTGAATTCTTGACTGCAGAAGCTGTCACCCCAAAGGAGATACGTCAAAGAATGCAAGCTGTTTATGGTAATTGTGTCGATGTGAGTACTGTGCGTCGCTGGGCGAGTAAGTTTAAAGATGTTGAGGTGGGAACATCCGACTTGCGTCCCAAACAAAGAGTTGGACGTCCTGTGACAGCAACCACCGAGTTTCACAAGCAAAAAGTTGACAGACTGACTCAGGACGATCATCGTATCACTCAGAGAGAAACTGCAAGCATAATCTGCATTTCACAAGAACGTGTGGGTCACATTATTGCTTTGCTTGCCTATCGGAAGATTTGGGCACGATGGGCACCTCGGATGCTGACGACTGAAATGAAAGCGAACAGAGTTGAAATTTGCCACGTCACGAGAATGGAGGTGATGCCTTTGTCCATTCAATTGTGACAGGAGACGAAACATGGGTACACCATTACGAGCCGGAGACGAAACGCCAGTCTATGGAACATCGACACAAAGACTCGCCCCACAAAAAGAAATTCAAAACACAGCCCTCAGCTGGAAAAATCATGACAACAATTTTCTGGGACACAGATGGTGATGTCGATGTCGTTGAACGTGGGACAATAAATTCAGAGCGTTACATCACAACGCTGCGAACTTTGAAACGTCGACTAACAAGGGTCCAAAAGGGAAATGTTTTCCTGCAGCATGACAATGCCAGACCACACACTTCACGTGCCACCACGGCAGAACTTTAGAGACTGAATCTCAACACCGTACGGCATCCTCCACACAGTCCAGATTTGGCACCGTCTGACTGCCATCTGTTTCCGATAATGAAAGAAGATCTGCGGGGACATCATTATGCTTCTGATGAAAACGTTAAGAGAACTGTGAGACTGTGGTTGCGGAAACAGAGTGTCGACTTCTTCCGTGACGGCTACAGAAAACTGGTTCATTGTTGGCAGAAACTTATCCAATTGTCTGGTGAGTTTGTGGAAAAGTGAATATTGGTAATTAAATAAGACATTCTAAGGATTATTTCTATGTTTGATTTATTAAAATATTCCCATTCAGTCACGAGTTATGACCTTGGAGGCATTATTTATCATTCGACCCTCGTATGTATAAAAATAGATGCCACAACTACTTGGCGCAGCCCACTGGTGTTTGTGTGTGGCAGTAGCCTCGTGCACTATGGTGATGGCATGTCTGTAGCTGTGGGGATGTGTCAGTTGCGGTGGTTGAAAGTGGTCGAGCTCGACATTTTCATATTCCGACAAAAGTGTTCTAAAAAATCTTTGTTGTACTAGAATGTTCTTGAATGAACTATAACGATCTAGAATACGACACATTTTTCAGCTATTAACAAATACAAATAATTTACATGCAACACGTTAAATGGTGAACCCATTTTTCTGACGGGACTTTCACTGGCGGCATGGGCGCCGGGAGGGGAGTTCAAGGGGATGCACTTGCAACCCCTGCTATGAAAGAAAATACACAGAAAAAGATTAAGAAACAAAAATTGTATTATTAAATTCACTTTAATAATAACTTAAGGGGCCTAGGTTGTTGTACAAATTTGTTCAACACCTTGTCAATAAATTCAGTATCCTTAGTTAACAAGTAAAAAATATTTTAAAAAATAAATAAAACAGATGCACCTCCCTTAAAGTAATCCTGCCGCCATGACTGATTGCTGATTTGGCAGGGAGTAACATAGGGTACTTTTTATCCTCGAAAATATTTAAGGTTCCTTGCAAAAACAAAGAAATCTTCGAAATTCCTGACAAACACGAACGTCGTCTTGGGCACCAGCTAGTATTGGAAATAAAGCAAAGACTATATCTGTAGTTGGTCACACTAGACCAGTGTTTCCCAACGTGGGGCCCACGCCCCACAGGGGGGCAATTTGGTTTTTTTAGGGGGGCAATTTAGAAATTGACTTGATACGACTTTACCACTTTCTCTTCGGGTTATTTAAATGCAATGCTAGATATAGGTACAAAATATAGCAAGAAAGCAAATTCTTAAAACAGTGCTGTAAATAATTATTAGGTATAGTTTCGTTTGATGTTAGCAAAATGTATCATCTGGATGATTTGAGTCGTCAACTTGACCTTTTTGGGATTCGCCGCGTAATGTGCCGCCTGTCTCGGCCTGTTATCAGTAAGTGGTTTACTGATTAAAAAAAAGAAATCGACTGGATATATCACAACGTGGAGACTTGAGATTAAAGCTTACTAAATTGGAGCCTAATATAAAATCTGTATGTCAAGCATCAAGCGCAAGGATCACACTAAATTGCCATAATAAATCTTTATTAAAAATCTTTTGAATTTTAGTATTTCATTATATGTTTTTTAATTTTACTTACTGTGTTTTATGACAATATTAAAGTGCTTTCTTTCAAAATCGTCCTATATGAGTTTCGTTAATAACAAATAATTTTTTTATTTAAAATTATGTATGGGTGGGGGGGGGGGCAAAAAATGTTAAAAGTGGGACATGACCCAAAAAAGGTTGGGAAACACTGCACTAGACAGTATAATTCAATAACGCAACGCTCATTTGAAATAAATTCAGTTTCCACTCTCGAACTAAACCAAATATAATATTTGAATTTCTGTAAGTCAGCAAACTTCGCAAGTGACAGAAATCATGGCAACATTTTGCTAATGTAGAATTTCAGACTAGTATGTATCAAGGAAACAAACAACTTAAGCATAACATATTTTTCGGCGTTGAAAATTGATATAATATTCTCTAGTGATTTCTCCATCGCCATATTTTGGATGACGACAGAAAATTCGATCACCGAAATATCGTGAGTGAGTATCTTGTTCTCTCGTCTAGTCATGAAAGAACAACATATTAAATAAAAAACTGTAAGTTAAGTTGAATAGTTATAATTAAAATGTAATAACAGAGTTACAAAACAAACAGTATTTCACCACTAAAATAATAATTAGAAAAATACGGAAATTATTTTAGAGCTCCAAAGATGATTGAATATATCGAAACGCGAATTTCAAAACTGAGCATATTTTAGTTGCAATTAGCCGGACACCAATGAAAATCCATAATTTCTTCCCCTAATTGGTTAGCGGTATTAAAATCCAGCCTTTCGCTGTACCGAGAAATCTTAGTTAGGCTTGTCAATCTAACCACAACCTCCGCCAGTTTTGCTGGTATAATACCAGCGTATCTTCATAATCTTTATAAATGAAATTAATACGGTACTCATAATTTGTGGCTAGTATTTCTTACAGTTATTGTAAGCGTACGCCTCTAACTCAAGCGCTGGCTTCAACATACGCAGCAATAATTGACGCCCAAAAAAAAAAAAAAACTGTATGGCCGATTTCAGTAAAATCAATGCATTCGAAAATTCAGTGTCATTTCCAATGTGGCGCACGTAAAAACAGCGCAAATTAAAATTCTGGCCCAGTAATCGTGTGGATCGTGATATGTAAAACTAGGTTCGGCAGCATGAAGTAATAACGTCAAGGACTTGGTGTAGTGAAAACAATGCAAATTAAAAGTAAATACTACACTCTTTATGGTTATACTACACTTCGGAATGTAAGCTGTCATTTTGGTCCAGGGGTCATTACAAGTTACATACAACATCTACATATATACTCTGCAATTCACAAAATTGTGGGTGGCAGAGGGTACTCAGCACCAAAGCTAATCTCTTTGTTGTGCATTCCAATTCCTAATGGTACGAGGAAAAAAAGAATTCATATAAGAATCAGTGCGGCACCTTATTTCTCTAATCTTATCTTTCCTGTCATTCCGGCTCAAATAGGTTGGTGGACGAAGTATTTCACAACACTCGTAAGTGAAAGCGGGAGTACACATGTTTACCAATAAGTTTAAACGAAACATGTGTCGTCTATCTACCAGATTCCCAGCATAGTCTACTAATCAGTTCTGTGACACTTTCATAAGGACTGTAGCAAGCGGTCACGAATCGAGCGGCTCTTCTCTGTACTGTGAATTAACCCCTTACGAGACGGATCCCAAATGTCACAACAGTAGTCCAAATGTGGACACACGAGAGATTTGTACGCTATCTCCTTTGTTTGTTCATTACAATTTTTCAAGATTCGACCTAGGAATCGCAGCCTAGAATTAGCTCTACCTATTAACGAATTACTTTCTTGTTTCTTTGTACTGTTTCTACCAAATATTTCCCAGAATCGACCATATCAATAACTGAACTGTTTGCCTCGAATTTCTGAACAATCGGATTCTTTTTGTTAGTTGTCTTGCACTGCACTTGCTTACTGCAACCTGCTTTTGTGCGCTTTGAGAAATGCAGCAGTTAGTCAAATCAGATTATTTTCAATCGATTTTTACTTCTGATGCAAAGATCAACGGAAGGATCTGTCGCGTTCATTAATGTTACTGTTACGACGAATGCGCAATAATAATTCATTGAGCTATCTAAATACTGACGTCATGCGTATAATTTGGATCGCGATACATTCGAAATTAGAGGAGAATCGGGTAATATGGAATACCTTTTATGTTTTGTTGAACAATATAGTACTGAAAATAATTTAACACCTGAAATTAAAACCAATACAACCTTCAACTTCTTGTGATAACATATATCTAATAAAAGCTGTCAAAACAGATTTTTTTTACTAGTAACATTTAGTTTTTTAAAAAAATTGTCATTTGGGGGTAATATGGAATAGGCGGGTAATATGGAATAGAAGGTTTCAAATAACGTAAACAATCTGGAATTGAGATAAACGGATTTAATGATACTTTTTAGTCAACATCATCATCATCTTTGTTGGCTTCAATAGCTATCGCTTCTTTCTTTTTCGGCTGTTCTTAAAACAAAACATAATTAATTAAGAAATATTTACTTTCTCAATAGTTATTTTATTATTTTCAATCAATATTAACAAAAATCGTATTAATGACATTATATTTGATTAAAAATGTATTTCAACTCAGTAATTATTTTTCGGGTTGTATGAAATACCACAGTTTTATGTCTAGTTTTATGGAATACTAAGTATCTCATACTACCCGAATCGCTATCTTGGACAAAATAGGCTTGATGATATTATAAAAAAAGATGGAAGCCAGAAAAAAGACCTGTACAACAAACCATCACTCTTTTAGTACACATTACACTAAGTCTAGCGATCAACAAAATAAATATAATATTTAATATATATTTTAGAAAACTAATCTGCAAAAATTCTCGAAAGTGGAAAAACAAACTTTGTTGGATAGCAAACACAGTTCAGCTCCAAATGACCGACCTTCATCACAAAGCATCAGAGTAGTTTTGAGCAGCAGTTGATGGTACTTCCACTATACAGCAGAGGAGAAACCTCGGTATTCCATATTACCAGACTATTCCATATTACCAGACTATTCCATATTACCCGATTCTCCTCTATATAGATGTGGCTGAAGCAATGATGTGAGGAAAATGGTGTTCATGAACGTAACGTAGTATTGAAGTCGTCGTACCTTTTACAGTGGAATGTCAGTTATAATCCTGGTCGTGGCATTATGTAGTTGCGTCACGAGCAAGGCGCTGATGAAAGCAACGTAAATTAAAATCCTCGTGGCTACGGTGTACCACGGAATTGCAACTGTCATTACAGTCTAGGCTGTATTTCAAGGTAACTACTACTGAAAAATCGAGGACTGCACCACTTTCGGAACCCACGCGAAATTCGTACTAAGGGGGCGTTCATAAATTACGTGAGGGGGGCGGAATCTCACCAAGGGGAAGGGGGGGAGGCTCAACGGAAATCTCACGCGAGGTTTTGGAAATTTTTGTTGGACTGTAGAACTAAAAAAAAAAAAATATATCATCAGAAAAAGGGGGGGGGGGTTTGAACCAGATATCAGGAAGACTCACCAGAAAGGGGGGGAGGGTACGAAAATCCGGAAAAACACCTCACGTAATTTATGGATGCCCCCTAACCTGTCGAAATTTGGTTTAATTGCTTCGTCAATATGTCCTCTTTTGCGCTCTTGCTTTGCGGAAAACTTTCCAAGAATTTAATTGAAAATACAGCCGTTAGATGCCGCCAGCGTTGTAAAATCAGTGACAGTCTCTTTAAATGCCGGTTTAATCCCGTGTTTTAATGTTTTCTTGCTGTTTCAGCTTTTCTCTGTTGTAGAAAGTAGCACAAAATTGACAAATAGACAATATTTATCCGTGTTGTAATACGGTGATGCCCGCCATTTTATATAGAAACGAGCAATCAGAGATAATCCACTGCTTCTGTTCTAAACAAATACGCCATTTCCGTGATGGATGCCGCAGGACGAAACTTTCGGAAATTTTTTTCTCTTGGTCCAGGCCGTATTTCATCCTAACTGTGAACTCTATGACGAAACGAAACTATTTAGGTTGTACCGATAATTTGTATGTTATTTTTTCAGTGCTGATAGCATTTCGCTGCTGCGCAGCCTCTCATATTTCGGCAATTTTAATTAAATTTCTATCGACTTTTCCGCGAAGCAAGAGCGCAACACGTGATGAGGGCATGTTGACGAAGCAAGTAAATCAAATTTCAACAGGTTCCGAAAGTGGTGCAGTCCCCCTTTTGTTTATTTTTTTCCGGGGATCACTGTGTTGCATTCCAAAAGCCGGCGTCGTTTAGTAAGCTAAAGTTGAAACTAAATCACGTGAATATATATTCTTGCACAAATATTAGTGGAGGTTGTAGTAAGGTTGTAATGCATGGCTGGGGGATTCTATCATTATCACTGATTAGAAAATGATAATTATCTCTTGGAACTTGGATCTATCATCGCTCATAATGGAGGTGAAATAAATATCTTGCAAATTTTGGGGAGGTATGGGTTGATATTAACAATGTGACTGGCATTAGCGTAATGTACGAATTCTACTTTTGGTGTGAAAATTGGTACACACGTTCCTGTTATTCCATTAATATGTATTTAACTTTTGATCGGTTTGGCTTACTTCTTATGTTTCTCATACTAAGTAATAGTTTACATCGCGATATATGATGTTACTAACATGGTGCTCAAGACAGCAGCTTAAATTAGTAATATAAACTTAATTCTCCACTGTGCATTACGTTATAACAAGATGTTTCAGTTTTCATCCTTGTCCAGACTGCATTTCAACCTAATCATTAGCTCTGCTAATATTGGCGTTAGAAAATCACACGCCCAGTAATGCTTCCACTGTATTGTTTTGTTAGTGACGTCATGTATCGCGGTATAAGTGACTTACTGAGCGGAGTGCCCCGATGATAGTAGCTGCCTCTCTGAGCTCGAAACACCAGCAGCAACTTTCCACCAACGGCATTCCGTCGCCATGGCAACCACCTCATCCAACGTGCATCACAAGACTCGAAACAGCCTTCCTTAGCTATATTCCTGTATTCTTTTAAAGCTCATTCATCACAAATTATTTCCTCAGCAGTTAATATCTTAAGCATGTTACAAGATCAGCGAGATCTGTCGTTCTGTTTTGATTGGTTTGTCGAGAACAACCTCCAATTCGAGATGAGCTAAAAAAGAAATAACACAAGGTCTACGAGTTTCGGAGTCAGTGATGTTGTTATATGGTCTCGTAATCTCCTTGGCGTACTTCACCCCTGTATTACACTAAACACGCTACAAGATATTAATCAGAAAAGGTTTTCTGATAATACAGAAACCAGTTGATGGACAAGAAATGATTACAAAGATCAGCGCGAATAATGTGAGTTGCTGCACCACCAGGATTCAGCGATACTGCAGTGCGACTGACGTGTTGTAACTTCTTTGACTATCGATATTAGAAAACAAATCTGAGCTGATTTTTAATAAAAATTTAATTGTGGAGTTGGTATTTTATTCATCATCATTAGACGATTCCGCTTTTGCGGATAATCCGGCACATCCTCTTTCATATTTTATTATTATTAATTAATTACATGGAGCATGTGCTTCAATGGCAATTTCCCTAAACTTAATTTTGCATTTATATTGCGAAATACGCGAGTTTAAAGTATTTCTTCTTGATTTTAGGAAAACGGTGAAATCTGCTTTCTCTGTTCCATTGATTGTAGCCAACCATCAGTATACAAGGTGTTTCAAAAAGAAGTGTACAACTTTGAATAGATTGCCAAATTCTTTAATAAATTTTTAAGGGTGAACCTGATGCTGAAAATAGGGAGGAAGAATTCAGAGAAAGAAAAAATGAGAAACTATGGTGCGAAGTTGTTCCGCACCATCGCTATGGTCAGTAAATGACACCTTGGGATTTTCGTCTTTTTGGTTTCGTGAAGGGACAAATCACAGACCAGTACTAAGAGACGATGGATGATATGCATAATGCAATATGTCAGAGATCTACAAGAGAATTTTCATACACGTAGATTGATGTGAAAAATGTGTTCCAAGAAGTGGAGACTATGTAGATTTATATACATAATTTAAGCCACATATGTGGAGATTGTTGCTCTTTAAAGTGAGAAATATCTCTCGTCAAAATCAAAATAAACATCAAACAGTGCAGCGTAAACAAAAGCAGTCTACGAAATTGAAATTTCAGCAGAGATACGAGATGAAACCAAGGATGGCTATAATTCAGAACAGCATTTATAAACAGGATTCTTCGTGAATAGATATCTTTTTGTATTGTTCGCAGGATAAAACAGCAATGAAGAGTCGATGTTTTGTTCTTCTGGAAGCAGTAAGAAACTAAGACCATTTGAGCATGATTTCAAGGACTATTGAGGATGAATACATGGGAGAAATTATGAGTAACGATATGAATTGGGAACATATTATATATACAGGGTGTTACAAAAAGGTACGGCCAAACTTTCAGGAAACATTCCTCACACACAAACAAAGAAAATATGTTATGTGGACATGTGTCCGGAAACGCTTACTTTCCATGTTAGAGCTCATATTGTGGACGGCTGTGATACAATACGCCATTCTCCAGGGCTGCATCAGCGCATCAGGGATTCCATGCGACGGAGGATGGATGCATGTATCCTCGCTAACGGAGGACATTTTGAACATTTCCTGTAACAAAGTGTTTGAAGTCACGCTGGTACGTTCTGTTGCTCTGTATTTCCATTCCATGCTTAATGTGATTTGAAGAGAAGTAATAAAATGAGCTCTAATATGGAAAGTAAGCGTTTCCGGACACATGCCACATAACATATTTTCTTTGTTTGTGTGTGAGGAATGTTTCCTGAAAGTTTGGCCGTACCTTTTTGTAACACCCTGTATAAAAAAAGAGAAGGAACTGTAATTTGAATTTAGAGCACTTTAATTGGTGTGTCATTTGCACTTGTTTAATTATTGTTTTGGTGGATTTGAAGTTCATTTAGAACTCTTTAATTACAATATTTTTTAATCGAACAGGGCATTTTTTTTTGTGGATAAGTTTGTAGCTAATTTCTCTTATCTCTGACTGTTTACACTGTTAGTTCTCACACACTTTACACCATAGCTGGGGTAATATTTTGACATGTTACCTTCTGTATCCGTCCCCTATTCACAGCTGAACGTAGAGGTCACTGAGATCTTTCCCGAAGACGCGGCCAAAGTAGAGTCATTTTAGATATTAATCTCTCCGCTTCTGATGTTAATTTGGAGTTTCACGTCGCATTGTTTGTTTATGAATCGAAGTTTTGGAGCTTACTTTACCTAACAGTTACCTGATCACGTCGCACAGGTGGAGCAGCTGTCAACTGCTGCTCTATATGCAGCCACTGACATAATCAACCGGATAGCATATTTCCCGGAGTATGGCCAAGTATCTCCTTCCATATCATACATCGGTTGTCATTATGGGTGTGTCTGTTTTGGGATTGTCATCTCCGGTGAGTTTTGTTTATCGTATTATGTGGGCCAGCCACCTGATGTTTTTACTAAGGTAAGTAGCAATGCCAAGTTGGAGCGTCCATAAACTGCGTGGCTGGGTCTAGAGAAAAGGGGGTGGGGGTTGGCTGGAAAGCTACGCTGGAATACGTGAGGGGGAGGAGGGCTTCCAAGCCAGGCCACGTAGCTTTCCATTCATATTATTTGTCACAGCTAAAACGAGGTACAGAACACACAACAGCATGTGAATATTTTTTCAGTCATTTGATTATTTCCGTATGTAATTTACGATAGTCTGACCAGAGAAAACAGTACAGAATGTGAATGCAGGCTTTCCAGGCGAATAAATGACAACAAATCTTCTAGGGTTTGCAGCCGGATTTTATTATAAAGCGACAAGCTTTCGGCTACTAGCTCAGTAGCCATCTTCAGGTCGATTATGTATCGGCGATCTTGCCTTGATGGATTGCTACTGAGCTAGTAGCCTAAAGCTTGTCGCTTTATAATAAAATCCGGCTGCAAACCCTAGATTTGTTGTCAGTACAGAATGTCTTCCGGAATCAATAGGGGAAAAAGTCACGTCGGGCTAGATGGGGGTTCCCAGGAGTCCAAAAATGAGCTACTATGTGGGTTGCCTGATTTGGTGCAGCTCTCGTAGAATTTTGTTCCCAGCTTCTCGAATCTCTTTTTGAGTCCACTGATTTCGTGCAGTACTGTTGTCGAGGTATCCCTGGGAAGCTAATATGGCTCTGTTTTGTATAGTTTGTAACCAGGGCCGGCGGTAGGATTCTTGGGCCCTGGGTAAGCGTTCTTAGCAGTGATGTAATCTGTTGGGACCGGTGGAAAATTCTTCGGATGGGGCGGCATATTCCAAGACTGGCCGTACCAGTGCTCGACGAAATGTTCAAAAGGGCAAACAGTTTTTATTGCGCCTTCTGCTTTCGCTCTGATGTTTCTATATGCTGCTCCCAGGTCAGTCTTCTGTCTAGGGTGACACCAAGGTATGCGACAGACTGGGTCCAGGGAATGGCTTCATTAAATTAGGTGATTGGTGGTAGCTGCTGTGAGAATCACCCATCTAGTAACAAATGTAGACCGCATTGAAAGCACCACTTCTTTGTCCAGCTTTCAGTGTTTGTACAGGCTCTTTGTAATAGAGTTCTTACATGCGATGCTCTTATGCTTTTGGTGAAATGCGCAGTGTCGTGTTTCTGGAGTGACTGCCCTTATATAGCACGCTCCACGACAGAACCATCCAGATCGTTCTGTAATGTACTATCACAAACACCGCGTTTATCTCCATCACGCCCTGCCCAAATCGTCCAATATGCTTCTGACCCCATCACCTCCGCAAGGAGAGGCGCTCTGCCCACGTGACAGTGACGTCACTGCCAACTGTATACTGGTGCAGGCTATATAAGGACAGTCGTTCCAGGAACTCAACACATTTCCGGAAGATGATGTCAAAGAGCGACTTCGAAACGTCGCATTAAGTTGATACGCTCCCGAGAACAGTTGATGCAACTGAGAAGCATCCATTCATTCATCGTCAATGAAGATATCTGCACGATAGGTAAAAATGCAGAATGCTCTTATTGAACCAGTTAGTAAGTACTGAACAAGTTGTAATAGTCTATATTATATTTTGTTCTCAACCGATCTGTTTCATTATCTTTATGTTTCGTATCTTTGCAGGTGAGTTTCTGGCAGTCTCATGGCCGTATCGTCAGCTGCTGAGGTACTGTGCGCTATGCTGCTAGCCTGCTACCCTCCGCGGGAAATTTCATTTTCTCCCTAGTATTTTCGTTATATTCTGTACTGAACTCTTGTTTTCCTCTTACATTTGATTGTAACAGAAAATGCTATATATTCCGTGATACCAAGATAGTGTTTCATTAATCTACAGACTCGAATAAGATCGATAACAGTGGTCTCCATTTTCGATTTGCGACAATCCTCTCTCTTCTTATAGTGAATATATTTGCCTGTTTATTTAACGTAATGGATTCAACGATATTAAAATATGTAACTGATAAAGAGTTCAGAAATTTTCCGGAGGTAGTATTGATAGATACGGTAAAAACTGTTTAAAAATGAGATTTCCTGTAAACATTGTTCCAAATTCTCCTCTCCTTCCTCTCTTCTTATACTGTGCTAATTTCTTCATCTTTTTATACCTCTACAACCTGGCCTCCAAATAATGTTCCACGTACTCTCTGCCATTGTAAATACTGTCTAAAAAAATACCACCATCTCATCAATTACCTTTTATAATATTTTTCTCATTACCTGTTTTCCCCACCCATCGAAACTCTCAAGTTTAATTTTTCGAATCCTTCTATACCACAAGAGTCTAAATCACTAAATTTTTGTTTTACTGCCCAACTTAAAGTGCAAGTTTCACTTGCATAAATGGCTGTGTTCTTTACATACACGTAGAGAAATTCAATTTTCAGTTTAAGGTAAAAATTTATTCTTTCTTTAAAAAAAAATAAAAAATAGAGAAGCTTTACACCTTATGCTAGTTACTCCGGCCTGCTGGGAGCAGGGTTTACAAATTATTTGGAAAAAAATAAAGTAACTTATCTTTGGGTCAGCAAAATAAAAATAATTTTTCAATTTAGGTATGTTTTTCCTTAAAAAGATATTTTTTCGGGTTATGGAACTTACAGATTGTGATTACTGGTATTCATGAAACGACTCCTTGTTTGGAAACACCTGTCGGTGAATATCTCTTCTCCCTTCAATAAGTGCGGTAAAAAAGATCAGACCATCTTTTGGAAGTCTGACATCCGCCTGTCTTACTAAATGATGCACCCATCTTTTAGACCCTTCATACAATATGGAGGTTATTTCGAAGATCTTCATTCCGTATTTTACCTTCGCGTGAGGATATTTCTTGTAAATAATATGCGATATACTCTGAGATGCCAATCATTTATTGGGTCTTCTCTGGTATAACTTTATTTTTATCTTAAGTTCCTACATACACAGTTTCTTACATTTGTTTGAATACGTAGTTTATATTAATAAATTAAGCACAGGTGTATCAGTAGTTTAATCTTCGTACACTGGCACCATCTGGTAGTATGTAGACAACGACGCAATGAAGCCAAGGATGAACACTTTGGAAAAGAACAATGAATGAAGGCCATGTTTGATACAAAAATATAATTTATAACTTACATAAATCTTAAGATATTCTATTCTATGGATAGAAAAGCATAAATGAAATATATTTCCAAGCGAGGATGCGATCTGTTGCAACAGACAGTGCTCGGAGGGGGGAGGTCAAACCGGGGTACTTGTCCCGGGCGGCAACTTCAGGGGGACGGAAAAATCATGTTTGAAGGGGCGGTAAATGGCAAATTCTTGTGGTGGAAACATTTTTTTAGGTCTACTACCTCGATCGGTAACCATCTAGCGGGGGGGCGAAATCGAAGAACAGCTCCATACTGCCCCGGGCGGCACATTCACGTTTGAAGGGGCGAAAATCTCAAGTTTTTGCCCCGGCTCGGAAAATTCCTTGATCCGCAACTGGCAACAGAGATTGAAATCTGTACTTGAACTAAACGCTCAATTAAAATTTCGTCGAGAAATAAGCACTCGGGTAGATGCAGTATGCTAGGATTTTCTTCTTCTTCCGTGCACAATGCAATGATCTTCGTCTTCAACAATTTTAATCCTGTTGTCGGTGTCCACCTTAGATCTTGCAGTGTGCAGCAAGTTTTCATGTCGGATAGAAGAAGGAATTTCCCGGGATCTGTATCTGAACTTAATCACAATCGCTTTTCTTTTTTTGTTTATGTCTATACGCCTTGTCGAGGTCGTTAGAGGCGGGAAAGGACTGGGCACAAGGAACGGGAAGGGATTCGGCCATGACATTTTGAAGAAAGTTTCACGGAATTCGCCTGGATTGATATGGGGAAACCGTGGAAAACTCAAATCTGGATGCCACAATGGGGGGATTCGATCCGGCGTCCTCCCGAATACGAGGCCAAAACGTTAGGCGTTAGGCGGCGACCGAGCGTGGTGGTGTAACGGTTAGCGTTCTCGCCTCGCATTCGGGAGGACGCCGGTTCGAATCCCCGTCCGGGCATCCAGATTTGGGTTTTCCATTGTTTCCCAAATCACTCCAGACAAATGCCGAGATGCTTTCTTCAAAAGGCCATGGCCGAATTCCTTCCCTTTCCTTGCTCCCCATCCTTTCTCGTCTCTAAATACCTCGCTGTTAAGAGACATTAAGCAGTTAAAAAAAAAAAAAGTTAGGGCGCGTTTACACGAACCGAGTTGACTGGAACGACAGTTGGCTGAAGCGTCGGTGTTGGGGGAAACAAGAGTGAACTACCATGATGTTACTAATTTGAAGACAGACCGTTGTCAAGACAGTTCTGTAGTTCTACGTTGTAATCTTCTTGTAAGTATGTCCATATTACAAGAAGGAATTTACATCGTAGCTAAATTGTTGATTATAATGTGGAATGATATAATTAATAACAAAATAAAACGTAGGCCTATAGTGTGTAGCATAACAGGTTACTCAGAGAAGAGATAATGGGATGATAATTACTCTGAAGAAAAATCGGTAGCTTTGGAGACCAGGTGGTAACAAGAGAGTAAGAAGATGTGGCGAGTGATAGAAAAAGTTAGTGTGGTGTGTTTGGAAGGACTTACCGACGCTGATGAAGGCAACACAGATGGATGCGAGACCCAAGCTCATGCGGTCAGGGAAGAACACTGTTCCCGTGGCCACCAGTAGTACCAGGTCGCAGGCGACCGTCACGCCGATAATCCAGGGCCACACCGACCACTCGAACAGAGGAGAGCCGCGCCTCTGCAAACCAAACAACAAGCTCTACCTAGTCCATAGCACCAACGGAGCAGCAAGGCGTCCAGAAACTACGTGGCTCCATAGAACCATAGCCACGCCCACTGGCAGCCAGCCGCCAGTTGGTTGCGGGCCTGGCTCATAGTAAGCCATCGCCGAGGCCACGCAGCCGTCGGACGCGGACATGTATTTAAGGAAGAGCGGCACCCAAACCATCTCAGTATCTGTGGGTCAGCCGACCTGAAGAAGACGGCGGAGCTAGCCGTCGAAATATTGTGTTTCCACAACACAATCCGGCGTTACATCCGTGAAGACTACATTGCAGTCATACGCCGGGAAAGTCTTCGTTCTTACGAGAGTATATTTGTTGTGAGTTAAGATAGATACGACGTGTGGTATAAGCGACATTTGTTCCGTTACATGAAATCTCTAAAGCAATTTTACCACTATTAAAGTTCCAACCCCTGTCGCAAACGATTAAAAGAATACCATAGTCACATATATTGTGGGGAAATATCTCCTTAGTTTGAGGTTCGAGGGATTTTATGCGAAGAGACATCGCGTCCTAAACTTTATAGTAGGTATAAAATTTTCATGAGAAATAGAACTTGTTAAATTTCACACGGGACAAAAAGTATTTTTACTATTTATGTTACTAACCATCACATGATGACGGAAAGCATTTGATAATACTTTAAAGTTATAAAATGATGTCTTAAATTCAAATAAAACCAAAATTATAATTATAGAAGTATTCGAAAGAGCAGAAGCGATGAAAACGGGTAATAAGTTCAAAATTTTACGTGAGAAAGGCAGAGACTGAAATCAATTGAGGTTAATGAAATCTTTTTTTTATTTTTATTTCTTACAATTTTTTTTCGGAAAATAGGTGATACATTTTACAGTTTGAAGTAAAAATGCGCATAAAGCGTAATTAGATGTGTGAGGAAAATGCCCGTTGGAAGAAACCACCCATCGTAGTTAGTAAAAATAATAAATTTCCTTACGATGACCATCACATCGTCTTATTAAATGACCTTCGGTGGCAACATTTTATAAATTATTATTAAATTACTGTAGGTGTGGTTAGCTGTATTGGCGGGCAGCCTCGAATGCGCAGTTTCCAAACCGTGTACTTAACATGTACATTTACTCGTTTGCCCGTTGACGCTTGTACAAGGCAACACAGGATGCTTAGCGTTGCCATCTTCTAGTGATAGAGAGAGAGCGCTACACGAGAATGTTCCCAAGTGCGGCAACAGCGCGCTCGCAACCACCCGCCAGTTTCGCTGACCACAGTATTTCTTAGTAGACTGTAATTTAACACTGTTTCTGTGACTTACATGAGCGTACTCACCAGCGTGGCAGCCACCATGTGGGGGACTGGAAGGAATCCCTCAACCATGTTGATTACTACTGCGGTGGTGAAGATCGCCCGTTCCGTCGACTCTGCAACAGTACCATGCAACTTTTGGTCGCCGTAGAAACTGACTCGAGTAATGAACCTACCAGTCAATCATCGATTAGCACATCTGATACACTTCCTATTATCTCTGCCGTATCAAATATTACTAAGAAACCACACCTGTTCGAGATCGAGGACAAGATGGCAGCCTTGCAATTAACTTGGATTGGTGAAGTAATAACTAAGTCATAACTAGGGTTCGGATCTTAATGACCACAAAAATAGAGAAATATGACCTTAAAAATGGGTAAATATGACTTAAAAATGACAAAATATGACCAAACATTTAAATTTACTATACATAAAACATTTATTTTATCTAGTAGTGTCGCTTTCATGAAGATAGCATAATCTGCTTCCGTGCACCCGCTGCACCATTGGGAAATGGTGTAAGAGTTGAAAGTAATGCATGGAAAGGAAAAGATGACCATGACCACAAGCTGGCACTCGATTTCAGGCGCAAGGGTGTAGGAAGATTCTCTTTTTTTAGGTAAGGGTGTCAGGGATTGGAATAAGTTACCAAGAGAAATGATGAATAATTTGCCAAAAACGTTAAAAGAATTGAAAGTTAAAATTTGTAAAGGGTAAATGCAGGTGGATGCAGAAAAGAGGGAAGATGGGTGTTTAGGGAAATTGCCACCGGAGCATGCGCTCCATTGCAACTTAATTTAATTTAATTTTTAATCGTTTTATTGAAGTCACATTAATTTCAGATAATTTACAGAATAGAACCCTTTCATTTATACTAAAATACTCCACTCTAAATTCCCTTCGTACTTTCAGAAAATTTTATTTTCAGTATGGTGGCAGATCCACTGCAGATTTAATGATGACTGAGGTTATTTCATTGAGATATTGATTGACGCGGATCGACACAGGCATGCTGCTGCTGCATTGTCGAGATTAAAAGGCGCGCGGAACATTACGTTTAGAGCAGTGTTTCCCAACGTGGGGCCCACGCCCCACAGGGGGGCAATTTGGTTTTTTTAGGGGGGCAATTTAGAAATTGACTTGATACGACTTTACCGCTTTCTCTTTGAGTTATTTAAACACAATGCCAGATATGGTTACAAAATATAGCAAAAAAGCAAATTCTTAAAAGGATCACACTAAATTGCCATAATAAATGTTAATTATAAATCTTTTGAATTTGAATTTTAGTATTTCATTATATGTTTTTTAATTTTACTTACTGTGTTTTATGATAATATTAAAGTGTTTTCTTTCAAAAACCATCCTATATCAGTTTCTTTAATAACAAATAATTTCTTATTAAAAATTATGTATGGGGGGCAAAAAAATGTTGAAAGTGGGACATGACCCAAAAAAGGTTGGGAAACACTGGTTTAGAGAGTGACAATAATGTATAACTAATTCTTGACTAGTGAATTCTGAACACAATGAAAATTAGTTTTTTTTCCCCGCCTGTATAGCAGAAGTGCAGTTCTGTGAATAATTATCTTAATTTTTTCTCATCTGTATCTGGTGAATTACCGGTACTATTAAAAAACTGCCAGATGTTTCCTCAAAATATGACCATAAATATTATCGAAATATGACCAAAACTAGGAAAATGATCTGAAACGCATTTATATGATGTATAAAACACATTTAAATACAATCAGAAATGTTGAATCATTGTTTAATTCAGCATTACAGCTCATAAAGAAGGCAGGACTTGTCCTAAATATCTGAACTATGGTCATCCTGACGCTAATGAGTCGTAAACATGTCAGGTAATAAATTTAATGGGTTCCTGAGACTAATACAGTTAAGTAGCCGCTGAAACCGACGTTAGTGATGAACCAGGATGGCACGTGACTGTTCATGACATTGACTGATGTCCTTGTCTTTTAACAAACACGTTTTCCCACTACTTGTAATTTCAATGGTTTCTGAAGGCACTTAGAAGATTGAATTCTGTATTTATTATTTTGTCTAGAGCTACTAGGCATGTTGGGGGAACAACTAGCACAATTTCAGCTTCAGCGAGGTCCACCACAAATGACATCCACATTTATTTTTCAGGTATGATAACCAGTGTAGGCCTCAAATGAGGTTGTTTCATAAACGAGTTGTTTCAAAACTCATAACTCAAAGCTGGCGTGATACACAGACTCTTGACTACATTCCGCCAATAAGGTCGTTCTTAAGTACCTTACAAAATTAATCTAAAAAAAATTAATGCCTAGTTAGGTATGTGATCTAACATGATACGGTCCTGTTTTTTATGATCAATTCTTCTGATCCAGACGTTTGCTTTAATTCGACCAGTTTCTTGAAATTTGACTGCAGTATACCCAAAATACATAATTAATATCTGTGCCAGCCCAGTACATACATTACATCCACTCTCTGGTGTGAATACTCCTCTCATGCGAAGGAAAACTGCTTCTAAGGACCGAGGTTGGTGGTGTAACGGTTAGCGTTCTGGCCTCGCATTCGGGAGGACGGCGGTTTGAATCCACGTTCGGGCATCCAGATTTGGGTTTTCCATGGTTTCCCAAATCACTCCAGGCAAATGCCGGGATGCTTCCTTCAAAAGGCCACGGCCGAATTCCTTCCCATTCCTTGCCCCCCATCCTTTCCGGTCTCTAAAGACCTCGCTGTTAAGAGACGTTAAGCAGTTAAAAAAAAAGATAGTGTTGGGAACATTTCATGTGTCAACATCATTTTCATCTTCCGCCACGAGCCAAAAAGTGATACAGATTATACATGTGATGTCACAAAGTTTATGACACGCCCCCCCCCCCTTTTGTCACACGATGTCACACTTTGTTGACCCCCTCCCCCCCTCAAGGTGTGACGTAATTTAAGGATGGTCCCTAGCCGGCAATTTTAGGGAATTGGGCATACATGTTTGACCGGACACCGAAATAAATTAATAAACTGAGTCAATTATGTCATTGTTTCATTCGTGGGACAACATGGGAAAGTCAATAAGAAAATGAAAAACATGTTTTTTTTCTGACCAAAATTTCCCGTTCGCAAGTCACATGACTTATCATTTCTATTAGGTCTATTATTTTTTTAAATTAATTTTTTCCCTTTTGTTGCATTCTTGTCATGTGACAGATTTAAGATACAGATTTCCTTCTTCGAGGCCCTGAGTGTCATCCTTCCATTACTGTTTCCCTTTTTTATGTACCTTTCTTTGAAAATTTCTTATTTATCATTCTCATTTTGTATCTCTCCTATCCTTGTCCCCTCACCACACATGCCTGCCTTCTCATTTCACTGTCAATTATTATTATTATTCAATGAAAGCTTCACGGGTGTCCAGCAGGATGGAGTCAAAGAATGACACCCGTGAAGCTTTCATTGAATCAATACGCCGGGAAAGTCTCCATTTACATATTATTATTATTATTATTCATGGCCGCACTTTCAAGTGATTCAGATATCTAACTTACTTATTCCGACTGTTGTTTCGGAACTAAGCGTTATTACAATCGAAGTAAATTTCCGGATTTAATAAATCTATTTCCGGTGAAGAACTTAAAAACACGATTCGGTTAGGCCATCAAAAACGCATAAATCCTGGAAAATCTTCAACCAAGTTCATTCTTAATTCGTTGTTTCAAAAATGGTAAATTCATAGTTTCTCGGGTTATATACTTCTCAACACTCGTCCTTGGCACCACAGTTCAAAATGCCTCAATTTCTCCTCTTTATTGGTCTCTGTTCTCTAATCCCCAAACTGCTGAATTCCCTACATCCGAACATACCCTTTTATTAAAGTTATTTTTGAGCCATAATTCAGTGTTTTCAACTTGACTTCTTTGGATAATGATAACCTGACATCCAACTATCCAACCTTACTTTTTCAATGAGGAAACTCTTACTATAACCTGTTCATTTTTAATAGGTGATTCAAGGTCATTGTTGCTCATCCCCTCAACGAGTCTGTTCGAAGGGGTAGGTAACACTAGGGGCGATGAGGTGCAAGAGGAATATGACCTTGAACCGCCAATTTAGAATGAACTGACTATAGCTTAGGTTATCAAGACATTTACGTGTATTTAACACTTTGATATATACAATTTACTGGTACTGAAATTCAGATGTGGAAATGATACATGTTTAATTTAATTGCAATGGAGCACACGCTCCGATGGCAATTTCCCTACACACCCAACCTCCCCTCTATCCTGCACCCACCAACATTTGCCCTCTACAAATTTTAACTTTAAATTCTTTTAACGTTTTCGGTAAGTTATTCATCATTTTCCTTGGTAACTTATTCCAATCCCTGACACCCTCGCCTAAAAAAGAAAATCTTCCCACACCCTCGTGCTTGAAATCGAGTGCCAGCTTGTGGTCATGGTCATCTTTTCCCTTCCATGCACTTCTTTTCATACCTACTGCAATATCTTTCCATGCCTCATCACCAGTATACGCCCTGTAGGAATGAATGTTGTTAGTATAGGAATTGTAATTTTCTTATAGCCACAATAAATGCATATAATTTGACATTTCCAATTCTGTACAGACTACAGTTACTGGAAATAATCAATCTATATTTTGTTTGGTTTTCTACTAAGCATTCCTCGTATTTTGTATACGACTTTCAGTAATTACTCTGTATTTTTGTACCATCATAAAATTGTGGCATATTCTAATTAATATAACTCCACCCCACTTTAAATTCATCTCTTTATCTTTTGTATTTAAGCTACCTCAAATAGTAATAATATTAATCCAGAATTTTTTATAAAAACATAGAAAAGAATTTTTACTCGAACAAATAAGAGTAATCTTTTTTACAGTCTGAGATTAGAAGCTTAAGGACCTAATCAGTTTAGATTCTCTCACTCACCTACCTCTTCGTTTTTTATTAAAGTTATCCGGAGGCCTGCTTCCACAGCATTAATGAGCTGCAAACAAACAGGAAGAAACCAGTTGTGGTGATCCATAGAAAACAGACAGTAATAACTTAAATACAGTGTTGTTGTATATCTCTTGAACTGCTTCTTTTTTTCCATCACTTGGCATATCTGGTACATATGTATTTGTATATACTGTATGTGCCCGCTAATTCGTCACACATGATTTAAGAATTGAAGGCTTGAAAGGTAAAAGTAGATTCTACTGAATTAATATTGTACATAATGCTGTAATCACGTTTGATCGAATCATTTGTTTCCACCTCTCTTTGGAACTATATGAAAGGTTATATTTATTGATGACCAACAGCACACTTCCTTATTGTTGTTCACATAAGTTTCCTTCAAGTAATATATGAATTAGTGCTGTCTGGCATGTGTACAGATTGCTTCATTGGTATGTACGTGAATTGTGATATAAATTGGTTAATGGTATCCCAAAATCGAACACACTACTCGTCATATGCATTCCGACAGTGAGATAGCCCCGTCATCTTCTTCTTCCATATCATCATAGGCAAACCACTGCACCATATTCACGACATAGGTTAAAGATTCGTTCCGATTGGTGGCTCTGTAATCTAACCCATGTATTTAAGGGCCCATTTGTTCATCCTTGCAGGAGTCCGTTTAATCTTATCTTATATCTTTAAACGTGCAATTCTTGTATATATATATTTCGCATCTCGGAAACGGCTATGACGATTTGGAAGAAATTTGATATTTAGATAAAGTATTGACTTTTAAGAATACCTAAATAGTTGTCTTCCCTACAAAAAAGAGAGTTTACAAAATACGAACCAATTTTTCACTTGGTATCTCGAAAACGGCACTAGCGCCATCTCGTTGACAATTCAGGAACCAGAAAACCTACAAATAGTTTCTCCTTGATTTCAAAGAATATTTAAAAGAACAGTTCTTGTATAATGGATGACCCGTGGAAATATTAGCGCTGCAAGTTTAATTGTAAAACATTTAAAAAGGAAGATAATTAAAATTTATCATTGGTTTTGCCAGAGGTGATACTTTACAGAATCAACTTTGAAAATAATATTACCGGTACCAGTTATAAAGTAATCATCGTTTACTTTTTGACCGTAAAAAGTGGTTGTTAGTTTTTCATTAAATACTACCACGCGAGATATAAGCATAGTTTTATCGGAGTGTATGAATTTAGCACTGATGACGTTCTATCATTATCGTGACGTCACAATCTGATGATGAATTCTTATAGAACTCGACGAAACATGTCAAAAATAAAGAATAAATGTTCTTGACATCTCGCTTGGTTTTCGAGATATAGCATGTCAAAAATCAGTTATAGGTATAGTTCCTTCTGCTTTTGGCGATGTTTCTTCTGGTCCAGGCCTTATTTCAACCTAACAACAACCATTAGGAACAAAATAAAACATTGAATGTACATTTCCACCGTATAGACATGGTTTGGTGGATTTTTTTCTGGTCCTGGCCGGATCTAATCCTAAGCACTTCACTTGAGATATAAGAAAAATAAATTCTTTATTTTCGATTTGTCTCTACGAGTTTCATACGATTTCATCATCAAACTTGGCTATGGCGAAATTTATCCTCTGGTCCAGGTCGCATTTCAACCAAGCACGTCAATTTTGAGATACGATATCTCGAGAACTAAGCGAGATATATATATATATATATAAAAAAATATTTTTTATTTTCAATTTTTCTCGTCGAGTTACATGAGAATCCATCATCAAGGGTTATCGTAGAATACCCTGAATTACCACAAATCTCGCACCATTAATTAATCCCTGACTAACATTAAGATTTCTATTTAACATAATAACAGCATTTTTCTTTGAAAGCAATTTATGAGGCGGTTTCGAAAATGGATCTAGCGATTTGGATGAAATTTAATATGTAGATAACGTTTCGATTTTCAAGTTTTTAACACGATTTAAAAAAAAAAGATAAAAGATAAAAAAGGAGCAATTTTTGTTTTTGGTTTCTCGAAAACGACTCTAACCTCATTACGTAGAAGGTTCTCGTACCAGTAAGCCCATGAGTAAGCCTACTGATGTTAGTTAAGCTTATCTTTGGTTATCTGTGCACCTCAAAACGCCTAGGAAACCTTCAAGCCTTTTACTTTAATCAAACTTTACTCGAAATCGTGGATATTGAACAGAAATCGAAATCAAACTTTACTCGAAATCGTGGATATTGAACAGAAATCGAAAGATGCCGAGCGAAGATCGGTCACCCAGGTACTTTTATATTGGGCACACACAGGGGCGGATCCAGGATTTTTGTACGGAAGGGGGGGGGGGGGGGGGAAGGCTGAGTAGGGCTTTGGTTTGGAGGGATGACTTCAGTCGGGCAATGGTCGTCTTTATAGTTTCCTCCTCGGATATCTGCCCCCTTCAACGATCAGGTGAGCTACGATGTTGGAGGTGGACCTAGATACTTTTAGGGTGGGGGGCTTGAGCCCCCTTGCCTCATCCCCCCCTCCTTGGATCCGCCAGTAGGTACACAGATAAAAAAAAGGTGGGGTCAGAATTGCTTGTTGAAAATTTGAAGTGTAAATATCTTGGCATAACGTTTCATATCAAACTAAATTTGGCAGAGCACATTGGGCAGGTGGTAGGAAAAGGTTACAAAATCTTTCATTTACTGGAGAGGGTGATGAGAGGATGAACCAGAGAAGTTAGGGAGTTGGGTTACAAAACTTTGGACAGACCATTGGTGGTATAGTTTGGGACTCACATTTTGGTTACCAAATACAAGAGATGGAGGGAGTGCAAAAAGGAGCAGCTTGATTTGTTTGCGGAAATTATCGCAGGATCCAGTCCAGTAACTTATATGATAAAGAAGCTGGATTGTGACTCATTGGAAGAAAGGAGGAGGGTGAAGAGACTGCTGAGAATACACAGGGCATATGTTGGTGATGCAGCCTGGAGGGAAATTGATCAAGTGCATGGAAGAGGAAAGGCGACAATGACCACAAGCTTGCGCTCGATTTCATGCGTAAGGGATTGGGAAAATTTTCTTTTGTTGATAAAGGTGTCAGGGGTTGGAACATATTACCAAGTGAATTGATGAATAATTTGCTAGGATAATTTGTTAGCCCCATCGCAATTAAAATTAATAATAATAACTTTGTCGCATGCATCTTTATGGTAGTTGAAAGGCCTACCAGACTCCAGTGCCACCTACTCGAATGAAACATAACTAAAAAGCCTACTCGGCACCTCAATAACAAGACGTGAATATCACCTGTTTTGTCGATGATGCGGTTTACTCACGCACATTAAATTTTATGAATAAAGATTACAAGGCGGTAAATTAAGTACATTTCTCGAATTATATGAGCTTTTATGTTGCATTCCCATAACTTTTGAGAAACGGGAAACTATTGAAAAGCAATGGATGATATACATTTTTGGTGTAACTACAAATACCGCAAATTCAGTCAAGGATATTAGCGTTTTAATCGTATTCTAGGTCGTTGTAAGAAAAATCTATTCCAACAGTTACGGGTGATATATCTATACAAACGAGCTAATGAAGACGATCATAATGCTGACTCAAATTTGTTTTGCTAAAAGTTTATAGCCGTTCTATGCAAACGAAGGAAATATTCGGAAAAACAGTGCAAGCTGATACGTCTTCTACCACAATTCAAATTGTCAGGATATTTACTGTTTTGTTTCTGCTACTTTTTTACTTGTTATTAGCATTGCTTCTTTAAATTGAAATATTACTAATAGTTGATTCATGATGTTCTAAGATTTAGCGCGAAACAAACTACAGAGTACAGAGCTTGTTGTATTTCTTCGTCTCACCATACAAAACAGCCCAATGAAAATTGTTTGCACCCTGAGAGGGCAGCATTCATCTTCAATAGGTGCGTACATTTTTGGTGTAACTACAGATACCGCAAATTCAGTCAAGGATATTAGCTAACAGATACCAGAGATATTAAGCACAACATTTTCACAGAAGTATTATTTAATACGAAGGATTTTTTTTTTTTAAAAAAAGTCCCGGTCGGATCTCACCCTAACCACACTTTTGAGGTACAATATCTCCAGAACTAATCGAGATATCAAAACAAAACAAAAATTATTCTTCATTTTCGATTTGTCTCGTCGAGTTATATAGGAATTCATCATCAAATTTGGCTATGGCGGAATTTTTCTTCTAGTCCAGGCCATGGAGGAAGGAATTCCTTCCTCCATGGTCCAGGCCGCATTTCAACCTAACCAATTTTGAGATACGATATCTCGAGAACTAAGCGAGATATCAGAAAATTGTATTCTTTACTTTCAATTTGTCTCGTCGAGTTATATAAGAATTCATCACGGTTATCGTAGAATCCCTTCTTATTTAATGTATAAAATGATTGTATTCGTAGCTTTAGCAGAAACCGAAATGTTTTGTACGAAACAGAGACCGAGCGATCAGTAACTTATAAGTACAATTGTTTGCTTTCTTTGAGTCCTTTGTTATCACTATATCTATTTGTTTTGTCGGTATTACTAACGATCGCGATTCCGGGAGAAATTGGCGTCTGTAATATTGCAGTAGTCAAACGCAACACACAGCTAGAAATACTTTCTGAAGTAGTTTCTGCTGGTCCAGGGCGTAGGCGTAGGCGTAGGCTCGATCTTCGGTAGATTCATTTTTTCTATTCTTCACAAACTCTTCCTCGCTCGAATTTAATTATTTGGCGTACGGTGAACGTGAGTGGTTTACAAAACTTAAAAAGAAAATACAGGCACTCAAGCATACACTGAACTATTTTTCTTACCAAGCACCCTCCCATCAAAAGAAAAGTTCCCATGCTCCTTCGGAAAAAAAAGTCCCAAGCTGCAGTATGTCTATTTCATCAAACACTGTTTGATTTATATTAATTTTTCTTTTTACTACCTCATTTCATGTCTTCTAATCTGAATACACTTTCATTTCAAAATAAACTGATTTCTGTCCTTTTATCTCATTCCCCACTTTAGAGATCTAAACACAAAAATGTTATACAGCTCAACAGGGCAGCAAATTTCTTGTAGAAAAATGTATCTTGTTCACAGAGTTCATCCTGAACCCATGTAATTTCTACACATATTTTGTTGATACGGACATCGTAGCAACTTGTTCTGTGTTTGATGGTGCTCGTATCAGATTTTCCAGTCGATTTCCATGGAGTTTATCTTAACTGAGATGTGCGGTCATTAAACACTGCAATTATTGGACACACAACCTTCCTCAGCAGTAGAACATGATGCTCACAAAGTAGACATATATATAATTAATATGCTCTTGTATGAAACATTTGTTTCCATTGGCTGAAGCTGTGAAGAAAGTGTAAGTAAATTAAATTAAATTGTAGGGTTACTTAAACACGATTGTGAACAACAGCATGAGAAATTGAGAGGATATGTAATTGGTTCAGTCAACAAGAAAGATAGATAAAATCTAGAAAAGAGTTAATCTATAAAGCACACAGCAGTCTTGTAGCTCAACTTGCTTTCAAAATGGTTGCTGATGTGCAGGAATTTTGAGAGTTGTGTTTGAGCATACCAGGATGTTCCATGGTTTGTATTCCACGTTAAACTGTAGGTTTCCTCTAGGGCTAACAACATCTACAGCAAAATTCAGGCCTACACAAAGGCTTAATGTGGTCCTAGTTGAGCAGAGCAGGGGAAGTTGCTTCCAAAAGGGGTAACATTTCTATGAATAT
Source organism: Vandiemenella viatica (assembly GCA_031002005.1). Taxonomy (NCBI): domain Eukaryota; kingdom Metazoa; phylum Arthropoda; class Insecta; order Orthoptera; family Morabidae; genus Vandiemenella; species Vandiemenella viatica. Next base: position 126,904,522 of record CM061918.1, read on the forward strand.
CATTTATTCGAGATCGGTCCCACTCTTTAGCAACACTAAAGCAACCTGATATATTAGATGGAGGCTAGATTTGTTATTCAGTAGCTGAGGCATACACTGGCAGAATCAGTAGTAGTAGTACATGAAATGGAAGAGATCATTAGCTTTCATTCTATTTCAAATATAAAAAGAAGGAAAGTGTTCCTTTGTAGTTAGCAAGCAGAATAAGGATTAGCAGAATCTTAAGCTACAAACAGTCAAAGAAGTAAAAAGCAAAAATTAACATGGGATTTAAAAACATGTTAAGGGATTTACATAAACTTTGCTGTTTGATTTGTGTGTAAATACACATATATCGTGCAAATTTCTGTTTTAACATTTAGCTATTTTCATGACACCTGAACTATAAACTCCCATTCATCTTTATAATTAAACAATCTATAAAAACTTCAATTTTTTCTGCCCTCAACATTAAATGTTCTTTCACAAATAATTATTATTAATTTATTTTTATTCATTTCAATTGTGATGGAGCTAACTCTCGAGTGACATCTAATTACCCCCTTTTTTATCTTTTTTTTTTTAAATTATTTTATAAGTGGAGTGTTAAATTCCTCCCAATTTATTTTTCCAAATTACAAATTTTAAATTCCTTAAGCGTTTTTGGTAAATTATTCATCAGTTCACTTAGTAATTTGTCACAATCCCTGGCACCATTATCAACAAAATAAAATTTTCCCACTCCCTTATGCATGAAATCAAGCACCAGCTCGTGGTCAAGGTCACCTTTCCCCTTCCATGCACTATTCCTAATTCTTTGACCAATACCCCCCCAAGCCCATCACCAACATACACGCTGTACATTTAATTTAATTGCAATGGAGCACAAGCTCCGGTGGCAATTTCCCTACACCCCCATGTTCCCCCTATCCTGCACTCTCCTGGTTTCCTCCAATGACTCCCAATCCAGCTCCTTTATATCAGTTACTGACTGGATCGTGCAATAATTTCCACAAACAAATCTAGCTGCTCTTCTTTGCACACCCACCAACTCCTGTATTTGATAAACAAAATGTGGGACCCAAACTACACCACCATTATTATTTAGTAAATACACAAATACAACTGTTGTTGGATAGAATATCCAACAACAGTTGTATTGGCATATTTACTAAATAATAATTAGTTTAACAAGCAACTGTGGAAGAAATGGCCTTCAATAATCACATATTATACACCACCATATTCAACCAATGAGCTGACCAAAGTTTTGTAATCCAATTCCCCAACTTCTCTCATACATCCTCTCATCACCCTCTCCAGTAAATGAAAGATTTTGTAACCTTTTCCTACCACCTGCCCAGTTGAGTTTTTTATGAAACGTTATGCCGAGATATTTACACTTCAAGCTTTCAACAAGCAATTCCAACCCCACCCTATAATCATAATTAACCTTTTGGTTTTATCTGTGTACCTAATAATCTGATTTTTCTTGGCATGTATCTTCATTCCATGCTGACCTACCCATTTAGATATTCTATCCAGGTCACCCTACAGCTGTTCACAGTCTACAGCTGTTTTGATCGTATTGTATACCATTGTATCATCTGCAAAAAACCTAGATAATTTATAAGAACCTAACAACTCTGACAGAATTTCTACCTCACAAATCATTTTATCATACAAATGTATTTTAGAAACCAATAAGACTAGCAATTAATCTGCTTGTTACAGTAAAAATAAGCAAATGTAATATCAGTGGTGACATCAGAGAAAATGCTTTGCAGCAGTATCAAGTCAAACAAGGACAGGAAAATTAAAACTATTACGTACAAAACAAACAGGTGGGAAAACTTTAAGGACACATCAATCAACCTTGTCTTATTTCTCATGTTCTTCTCAAGTGTGTTAGTTCCATCGCAATTAAAATTAACAATAATAATACTTCACTGGCATAGAACTTCTACACAGTATTCAATATTGAACTGACACATAAATTTACAGAATGTCATAAAAACTTGTAATTGATGCTTTCCAAATGTTCACATTTTGTTCTTTCCAATTTGCTCGAGGCCCGTCAAATGATTGAATACAACAGAGTTAAATGACTGGCAAAGAATGGCAATAGTTGATGAGCTCTTAGCCTAAAAATGTAATTCGATACAACATTTTACATGAGGTATGGTAATGGTTATTTTAATCATACAAATATTTCTTTCAGATTTATTTACACCATATACTCGCAGTAACAGCATGATTTATTGATGGTAATACCTTTTTTTAAGGCTACCACAGTAATATGTAATCTATTGGTGTTGTCGATTTCCTCAGCAGAATCTAAATTAAGCAAATTGTGGTAAACATTTTTTGTAATTATTTTTTGATTGGTAATAAGGATCTAATGACCAGTTTTATTCCAACATAACTGTAAACTGCATAGTTTCACCTTTAAGTTTTGGTTCTGACATTTTTCGACGTTGTGCTGGAATTGGAGCATTACAATCAGTCAAGGTACCGTTTGTTTGCCGTACATTTGTAAGGCCTAGAGTTCAGAGTTCTTAGTTACTTTATGGGACCAGACAACTTACATACAGATATGAGGGTGGATCAAATATAAACGGGGCTTTTACAAAAAAATACATATATATTTACATTTTTCTACATATTTTACCTTCTCATCTATGCACATATTTGAATGGTAGGTAATTTTTTAATTCTGGGATCATAAAAAGTTTGGGGATGTGTGTCAAACAGATTGCAAAGTGCAAAGGAACAGCACCTCATTCGATGTGAAGTTCTGTTCACCAAGGGTTTCCTTCCAAACATAGGGAAGTCGCAACAGGTCTGAGATGTAGGGTGGATGTTTTATGACAGCTTAGTGCCTGACAAACCAATTTTCTTTTTCTGTTTGTTTTTCTGCTGCATTGTGTTGTTTGGCATTATCAAGGAGAAGCAAAAGACTTCTGATTGGAATGCTGCACCTTTTTGACTGACTGACAACTCAAACTTGACTAGAATGATTACAATAACAGGTAGCATCAATGGATCGATGTTCTTGAAGAAAATCGACAAGCAGAATGCAATTACAATCCCACATCACAACTTGGTTTTCTGTGGCTTGATGCTGGTGCAGTTCGGATGGCCAATGTTTCCAAACACACTCCCAATCTTTGTTAAATATTTACACCACTGTTTTACCTGAGCTTATGAAAGAGTAAACAGAGCCAAATTTCAGCAGCATTTACATTTTCTCTGATTGGAAACTTAACAATATCACATTGCACACCTACAGGGTGTACCTCCTCATTCATCGCCATTGTTGCTGAGAATAAGAAGCACTTGGCGCACCAACATTATTACTGGCTTCTAAATGAGCCTCTTCTACTGTCCAAACTGTTTCAGTATCTCACACCATCAACAGACAATTTAAAAAGGCCCATTTATTTTTGGTCCTCCCTAGTATAATCTTATATTAGTGAACTTCCAGGCAGTTACGTGAGGGCAGTGGGCAAGACTGTAGCCATGATTAGATTCAGGTTGGGGCAAAAACGTGGAAACTTAATAAAATTACTTGTTGAAAATGGTTTCACTTAAAAAAAATAAACACTCAATTCACTTATTTAAGCACTACTATGTGATGTTTCTGGCTAAATTTGACAAAATTTCTTTCAATATTAAAAGTGAGAATTTTTCTTCTCTACACGGGGTAGGGAGTCAGGATAGGGCAAGTGCCTGCCCCCCCCCCCTTTGTTACGTTCATGCCAGTGGGATCACAATTGAACTAATAGTTTTTCATTTGGCACAGCTAGATAATTTAGTTACCTCTGTATTTTAGATACACTGCATACTCACAGAAACATGCTTCAGTGTGACTTGAAGTCATAGAGCTTGAGTCAAATGTTTGAAATAGCCAACATGTGTGTCCAGTTTCATGTATTTCAAACACTAGGAACACAGTAATCAGACTCAAATTCATTTGCAGACATCACACAGGGTTTTATCCTGTCTGGTAGTTTGTATAGTTTTAATGTTTTCAAACAAAGCTGTTTCGATTCAGATCGGCAGTGCCACCACACCGCTTGTTGAAAACAGAAACTTCAGTGCATCTTTAATTCTAGCACTCACTGAAGTGTAGTTTTAAGTTTAATGTGAGACTGACATGTGAAATTGCATTGCACAATAACTTTACAATGCTTATTGGAAATGTTTTTCCAGAGAGTTTTCAAAATCCAAAACGGTGGCCATTAGTTATGGATATCAGGAACAAGGATCGGTCACTGCTAATGTAGAAATAAAGCCAACAGAATTGAGGCAAAGGAAAACTAGAATAGCTGCAACTCTTCTGAGCATTTTCACGTAGCAGGTATAATTAATGTTTCATCACTTAGTAAATAATGATGATAGAGTTGAAGGGATTTTAGTAACACCTCAAGAACACAGGGATTTACCAACTGTACCTGAGAAAGATGTTTTCACAGTAATTGATCATTTGCAGGAGTGGCTAGTGTCATCATTCAATTTTTAGAAAATTTATAATTATAAAAAAAGTATATAAAGCAAATATTTGTTAAATTTGTTGCATACCCAATAATTGTACAGTTGCAAGTATGTTCGTTTGAGCCAAATAGGATCATGTTAAGCTTTTGTGTAGCTTGAATTTTGTTGTAGATGTGTACAATCGTGTTACGACTAGGTGTGTCAGCCCTACAGTTTAACATAGAATCCAAACCATGGAACATCCTGGTGCAGTTCATATGATCAAAGACAACTCTCAAAATTCCTGCACCAACCGGGATTCTAACCCGGGACTGGAGCAGCGACCGTTTTGAAATCAAGCACCTTTATCACTGAGCTACAATAAATATTATTGCATTGTAAAAGAAAATACAGTAGCATGAAATGTCTTCTGAAATTAATAAGGAAAACAAAACTTTGTTTCTCTCGTATATCACTAGAATGACTCCCCACACACATCTCCTCTGCTTATATGCTTTCCTTACCACATGATGTACCCCGCAAAGTCACCAGACGGCATCCAATCTCGGCTTAATGTATTAGCTCATTAGAGTAGTAAAGTCCGTTAGTTAGCTCTGGTTTGGGAAGTGCTGATTTAATTGAAGGAAAAGAATTTAAAATGATGCAAGGCTGGATTCTTTGTAGAACAGGAAATCAGAGGGGCTTAAGCAGAGATCTTTGTTGTTCTGCCACTTTCCATAGTTGTCTATATAGGAAAAAATAATGCATGCGGCACAGTAAGCAATCTTAGATTACGAATTTGAAGAGACAGAGCTAGATCTCATAAGGGGTTATATCACAGATTTACATTGTTTTGCTTTACATAAAAAATTGTCTGGAAGGGAAGAAAGTAAATTATCATTTTAGTAGCAACTTTCTTCATTTCTGATTTCAGTTATGTTCCAACAAACCATGTTGTTACATTGTGCCATTTACAGTATAGTTATACTCCAGTTTAGTTGTAGATATATTTTTATTGACAATACTTAAGATACAACACTAGACACATTTATTGAATACACAAAGTTTATAAAGAAATTACACTTTATCAACTATTAAAAAAAATAGTTAAATGCAAATACACACGCAAAATTCGCACGACTGAGAAATCGGCACTAAGCAAAGTCGTGCATGAATCCTCTCCCACGGTTTGTAGTCTCTGTCGTTTTACAAGCACCAACAAGTCTGTGAGATGAGTGGTTTTGTGAGGTGCTCAGCAAGCAAGAACAGCAAAAGTATGAAAAGTAGCATTTCTGAGAGAATGACAAAATGAATACTGTGACTTATTATAATGAAAGCACTTTCTTCTCTTAAACGTAACGTCGTGGATTGTCACGCAAGTTCTGGTACAGGCTGTAAACCACCAGGATGAAATACAAGCTGAGTGCTGCAACAGGCAAAAATTAATTAAATCAATTGTTAAAATTTCTGTATTTAATAATTTTTTTGTTTCAAAATTTAAATCTCACACTAAAATAAAAAATCTAAATTAAAGCAACCAGTTTTCTACCTAACTTTAAATAATAGCGAAGATAGTGGCCTCAACACCTGGAAGCCAAAGTACACTTCAGGCAACCTTGGATGAGTTTTGTCACCTTCTTCCCCACTATTTTTACCATGTATGCTTTAAGAAGTTAAATATATTTTCAGTTTCTTGCAAATGCAAAATTTAGTTCCTGAATGAATAATTGTTCTTATTACAACAGAAATCAGTAATTGACTCATTGTCACACAAACTACCGGACAACAAATTATTGTTATACTGATGCAAAAAAAAAATATACTTTAATTATGTAATTTGTATCAGGTTATGGTGAGCAATCTCTTAATAAGATTTAAATATGATACTTAAACACATTAATAGATATATAATCATTAATTAACAGTTCTGGTAAATGTGTATATTTATAAATAAAAAAACTGAACACACCTATAAACTATATGCTGGATTGGATTATATTTCATAACTGGTGATTATCTTTGCATTTATTAGTTAAATGGCAGATTATTCTTTAAGTAATAGTTCATATGAAATTAAGACATTTCAGGATGACACAAAGGCTGGAAACCTATGTGAGTACCCCTAGTGAAAAATCCAAACCTCCCACCACATTAATGAATTCATATCATATCATATCATATCATATCATAACAGACATTATCCTAAGTTCTATAAGAGTCCAACAAAAGCAACAAGTTCAGGGCTGAACTAGGCAACTTACCAACATAGAGGCAGATGAAGACGATGACGATTATTCCTGCAGTGACCGTCCCTTCTGAAGCGAGCAGTGCGACACTTATGACCACACCCACAATCACTGAAATCACCACTAGAATGGACTGCACTATGACCCACGGCAACACCAGTCCGGATTTTTCCTGAAAATGAACATATGTCTCAGATTTACTGCATATAGTTAATGTTGTACCTTCTGGCTCTTGTGTAAGGAAAGGAGCCGTTTTGCTGCAAAGACAGAAATTTGCAAGAGGCTTGGGTGGTGATGAATTTGTGTTGAAATACTTGTCAGAGAAAATTGAAGAATGGAATTCAACAAAGCAAAAAAAAAAAAAAAACCGTATCAGCCATATGATAAACTTCAGCGTGTGCACACCTCCAAAACCATTTGGCTTGTTCTGTATCACACGAATAAGGTGAAAACTGAAATATTGCATATATTTTTATTCGTCACAGCCCTATCCTTTGTTATTCTTTGAAACTATTTTTCATTACTGTTTTTGGAATTTAAGATACTGTGGTAACTGATGGTATATAAAAAGAGATATCATAGTTGAGGAATTAGGTTTAGAAAACACTACATTTTCCTTAATTGTAACTAAGAAATGTGGCAAATTTACTACCATTTTTTTGATTAAATAGAGGAAATTTTTCATTTACGAAGAAAGTTGACGGCAACCATTCGGTAAAATGGAGACAATGATGTTTTGAGAAAATTAGAATCAAATGAAGTTGTTTAACAGACAATATTAACTGGAAAGCAGTCAGATAGAAAACTCACATTGCAGGCTCCGATGAGGAGTAACAGAGCACACAATGCCTGTATACTGCCTATCACCAGCGCCGTAATCAGCTGGGTCTTTGTCACTGTAACAATAACAAAACGTTTCGTTAGCATATACAGCAAAAATAAATAAAAGAATTTTAATTTTGTACTTGTAGGCAGATGAATTTATGCTATTAAAAATTTATGAAAAGATTAAAAATTCTAAGTGCGAGCTTGTTGCTTGATTTGAAAGAGGATTTCAAAATTAATAGCTCATTGTTTTTGTTAAAGTTATTACAAAATGCAGCAATAGTTTTTATAATGGGTAGTGCCTGAAGTTTGTGTGAACACAGCCACGTAAGCAAGTAGTATATGTGAAAAATGTCAATGCCAACTCACCCTGTGGCTCAGTCAAAGCTTGATTGACATCGCCAGACACCTTGGTGCCGAAGGTATTGTCAAAGGATAGGCTGGCATCCTTTAGGGTACCAGTCAGCTGGCCGTCCGCTATCTCGTTCAGAGCGTGAACGAACTTATCGCGCTCATCGTTCTTGTATTCTCCCTTGCGTAGACTGTTACCAGTGCTGCCAATATCCAACAGGCTGAAAGCCTACACACATAAACAAAACTCAATCAACTTATATAATTTACAACAAGCATTTATGGGATAACATATTCCACAAGCACAAAGTTTTAAATGAAAGGGTATAATGTTTAGAACTATCAAGGTGAATATGTCATTTAAAATAAATAATTAATACCATTGCATGCAAATAATTTCCTTGTTTTCTATTCTGAAGATCCTCAAAACTAATTAATGAAATCTGACTTTAAATATTTTCACCTCCTACCATTAAAAATTTCTGCTATCTAACTACAGAGTTAGAAACATGTTGAAAATGGTCAAATCAATGGGAAGCATTATTACTTAATTTTCATAAGGAAGTGATTTATGAATTAACAATATTCAGTTCTTTTACACCTACAGCAAGCACACTTTTTAGAGAAATAAACAGAGGCAAGGAGCATAAAATTCAATTACATATCACAGTGTAAGTTTTATGCAAAATAATCTACAGAATGCAGATTTTTTTTTTCACACAGAATCCACACATTCAACCTTTTATAGGCATTGTTCATATACTGTGTACAATACCGTAACCTAGATGAATGTATAAGGAACATCTGGAACAATCAACTCATCTATCAACCTATGTCCTAAATATTCAATGCTAAGAAAGTGTTAATTATTACCAGGTAAACAATTCCAATGATTATTGCTCCAGTCTTGAGAGAGCAGCAACAGCAACCGTTGAGCACAGCCATCTTGATTCACTGCAACACAAAATTGAGAATAACTTAATTCAGAGAGTTATATAGTTTTACCGGCTAAAATATTTTGTACAACAGAACAAGAAACAAAAAATGAGGAAATTTAAGGTACTGGCGACTTTAGTGTGGTAGCTATCAAGGCTATGAGTTGAGGAAAGATATTGGTTGAAGAATTACGAGAGAAGAACATGGGAGAGGAAAGATGACCATGACCACAATCTGGCACTTGATTTCAGGCACAAGTGTGTGGGAAGAATTTCTTTCATAGATAAGGAAGTCAGGGATTGGAATAAATCACGAAGGGAGATGATGAATACTTTACCAAAAATGCTTAAAGAATTTAAAATTGTTTAGAGGGCATAAGTACTTGGGCACAGGAAAAGGGAAAATGGCTGTGTAGGGAAATAGCAACCAGAACATGCACTCCATCGCAGTTGAAGTGTATGCATATGAGCCACATTTTCCTACAAAATCCACAAAAGCTTTCCATTTGGTATAATAATTTCTCTCGTAGTTTGTCCTACCCCTTCCTATTAATTTTTTTTTTTTGTGTTATTCAGGATGATATATCATTTTAGAATGTAGGTGTAGTTTTAAATCTAAGGTTTGCCATAACTGCCTCCTGCTTGCTCTCTCTATAGATACATATTGCATTTAAATGCAAAACTGCACACGTAAAGCTGCACAAGAAAACAGGAATAGAAAATCTATGTTTTGATGATGAATCACACTCTATCTGAAGAGCTTCCCGGAGTGAAAGAGTCTTTTTCCAGAGCTCTAGCATGGAGAAATTTTTATAATAATCTAGGTTTCCCCCCCCCTCCATATTGTGTCATTTTAGTGGTGTAACAAATTGGTAGAAAAGAACATAATTTGAATGGTCATAGCCAGGCGTATTCCACTGTTTAAGTCTATCTTGACAAAGCTGTGATTGACCAAATATGGTTGGTGGAATGTTATGGTGAATCTGAACATATCTCCAGTATGTCTGAATTTCAAAGTGAGATGGAATTTTATACATTCTTCAAAATATCAATAAAGAATGTCTGAGGTCATGAAGCAGCGATTTGAAGTCGATCTGAATATCGGTGTTTATGTAACTATAATTTTGACTTGGAAACATCTTCAAAAATGCTTTCACTTAAGTGGGTAATACAGAAAACGTAATTATAACGCTACAGGGGATTAGTTTTGACATGCATATTTCGTGTGTAAAACAATAGTTCAATGTCGACAAAAATCACACTTCTTCTATCATAGACCTGCGTTATGTGTTTTAACTGAAACTAATCATCCATTAATCTGGCCAACTAAAATCCTAATTCACTAATTTCTCCCCCTTGAAGAAATATTGGCGTGAAAACTAGTTGCCTGTAATTTTTTTGGTCGTTGTATGGGCTGGAAGTAGTGATATTAAAGCTTTCCACCATTAAAATCCTGCGGTTAATACACAATCATACTGGTTGTTGGTCTCATGGTAGACGAAAAAATGATAAAGAGTTTAATCGAGCAGAATAAAGGGAAAAAGGAGATTGAAAAATATTTTAGCAGTGCAACCTTATCGTATCTTTTGCTTAACATCTATGCGATATTCGTGGGAAGCAGCAAAGATGCGATTTTTTTCTGCGCGCTGGCAGTTCGCCAGTCAACCAACAGATGGCTCGCATGCAGAAATAGTAAACGGCACGCGCGGCGGCGCATTCCCTTTTTCTTGTTTCTCCATGTGTTTACAAACAGGGCCGAAGTGTTGAAAGAGCGCCAACTAAGCTCCTTGCAAACGTTGTAAGGAGTAGCGGAACTTCTTAAACTTTACAACTATTGAATGCATTCTTTCTTTCTGAGATCTTTAGTGTTCCATATTTAAGATATATCAAAAAAGGAACAAAAAAAAAAAAAGGGAATGTACTTGAACAGTTTTACTGCCATAATTGAAGCTTTAATCAAAATGGCGCAACGAATTTCTTAAAATGAAATGTCGTGTAAATGTTAACAGTAAATATCTGTATTACAAGAAATCCTCAATAAATTGACTTCATTGTTTGCATATTTTTTACTTATAATGTAATATAGCTTTAGATAGCATAATACAGGGGCGGATCTAGGGACACCCCCCCCCCCAAAGTATCTAGGTCCACCCCTGAAATTGTAATTTTGGTGATTTTTTTTTTAAGCTCTACGGATTCGAGGCCCGAGGAGGCTATAAAGACTACATCATGGCCGACTCAAGCCCCCCCCCCCAAAACCAAAAACCCTCCGAACCAAAATTCACTCAAGCCAAGCCCCCCCCCCCAAAACCAAAATCCTGGATCCGCCACTGGCATAATGGAAGGCAACAGCAAGGAGCTGTGCATTGTTAAGTTTTTCCTAGTGTAGAAAGGCGCAAGTAAATTGCGAATAGCATTTATATGTAGGCCCTACTGTTTATTTAATGTACATGATGTGAGGATAATTAAGTATGGTACTGTCCATTGCATATACTCACTGAATTCAAGTCGGTGCGCACTAGTGTTTAAAACCCCCGTGTATTCTGAATCATATCTCAACAATCAAGTTTTATTGATTGTGATAGTGATATATGGTTCATTGTTAAGCTAACTGACTAAAGGACACATTTATTTTTGGCTTAGTATTAACTTACGTTTGTCACAATTTGACTAGCATTCATCCGTCACTGCCATAGATGCTAAATACACACGCATCCATCAATGCCAGAGATGCTAAATATACCAACAGTTATGGTGATTTTTGGGTTCCCTAACCTACTACAACACAGTCTCTGTTTGTATAAATAAGCAAACGTTGTGCACGTGAGAGTAGACTACAAAATTCTGTAAAAAATGTTATTGGTTGGTTTATTACATTATTCTTTAAAATATTTCGCTTCCCTAAAATAACGCCGTTTCATGAGTCATGTCGAAATATGTGAGAAGTTGGGAGTAATACTTTTTTCCTCTAAAGTTGGCATCACTGCACTAACACTGCGCACCTTACCGGCCTTGAAACACCCCAGCAAGACTACACGGGCATCATGCCTCGTCCTCAACATTGCGAAACCTCGCCATTACTACACATCAAAGCGAAACGAAAGGGACTGCTTGCAACGCTATCAGTGCCACAAACGACGCAATACACATTGAGACTGTCCCGAATATTTCTAGGCCTATTTACTATGACATATTGCCTACACGATACATAAACAAAAATTAACACGGCAGCAAAATAAAGAAACTTAAAACAGATTTCGAACCGTGCATGGGAGTGTACAGGGCATTACTGGCGATGAGGCATGGAAAGATATTGCAATAGGTATGAAAAGTAGTGCATGGAAGGGAAAAGATGACCATGACCACAAGCTGGCACTCGATTTCAGGCACAAGGGTGTGGGAAGATTCTCTGTTTTAGGTAAGGGTGTCAGGGATTGGAATGAGTTACCAAGAGAAATGATGAATAATTTACCAAAAACTTTGAAAGAATTTAAAGATAAAATTTGTAGAGGGCAAATGTAGGTAGGTGCAGGATAGGGGGAAGATGGGTGTGTAGGGAAATTGCCACCGGAGCCTGTGCTCCATTGCAATTAAATTAAATTAAATTCCATACTGTGCATATAATTTTTTGAGAAATAGAAAATCCAACATTTGTTTAATTGTCAGTTTTCTTTGCTTTCTTGTTGCTACATTATCTCTGCCCGTATCCTTACCTATGAAGTTCTGATATAGATCCTCCTATCATTATCTTGAATGTTATTAGATCGATGACAAAAAGATGCAAAACTACTATTATTGAAACAGAGAATTCATAATGACTTTTACAGATGAAAAATCGCGTCTCTGTGCAATAAAACTGTGCAGAATTACGCTGCATTGTTAAATGTGTAATTTATTATGTCATCGAGAAAAATATTTCAAATAACTTTTGCCAATTTAATGAAGTTACATAATCGTATTAAGTCAAGACTGCGCTGTTAGAATGTACATGTGTCCTACTAATTTAGTTGTTAACGCGGTACTCGTATAAACATTTTGGTGACCTCGTTGGTGAAAGCGAGGGGTACCGACAGTTTGGTCAGCGACTATACGCCGTCCTTGACCCAACCAATCAGGAGGCACCTCAGATCCGCGGCATGCACGTTCCAGAATTCTGCTGCAAGGTGGTGTGAAGAGGCGTTTAAAATATTCTGCTACAAGCGTTATCTTTTACACTGCCCAAGTGTATTATTTACTTTTGCCTATAAATCTTGACAGATTGCCAACCTTGTCTTATGGAAGTCTTCAGAACTGTTTAACAATGCCACGCATTTTTTCGCATAAATACCTGACCGATATTCGCTACACTTTAAACCGTTTTTTGAACAGTTTTCAGAAATCAATCCATGTGAATCCAGGGATAGCCGATCCCCTTTCACTTCCTTGTGCACCATTCTCATCAGACTCCAGTGACATCGAATCGAATGAATGCTACATGAATTAATTTTTGAGCACGGATATAGGGAAGTATAGTTGATATTTTTTATCTCTCCCAGATGGCATCCGGCAATAACAGACAGATAGCATTTGAATGGGTGATTGTATTGAACCTTGCCGTCCGTTATACAAGGCACTTTTACCACTCTTCACACGTGACCCCCACACACAACAGAAGTGAGGAAATTGGGTTACAAAACTTCGGTCAGACCATTGCTTGAATATCGTGGTCTAGTTTGGGACTTACATTTTGGTTATCAAATCCATGAGCTGAGGGTGTGCAAAGAAGAGCAGCTAGATTTGTTTGCGAAAATTACAGCAGGGCCCAGTCAGTAACTGATATGATAAAGAAGCTGGATTGGAAGACTGGAGGAGAGTGTTGGGAGCGTACAAGGAGTGGAATGATACTAGTGGAAGAATTAGAAGTAATGCGTGGGAAAAAATGACGATGCTCACTCGATTTCAGGCACAAGGGAGTCGGAAAAATTTCTTTCGTAGGTAAGGGATTGGAATAAGTTACCAAGAGAGATGAATATTAACGAAAAATTAAATTCGTAAATCTCAAGATAAGATGGACGAGGAGTTATATTACATAATAAGAGAAAATACTAGAATGGGGAAAATTGACGACTACGGAAATGGCCACCGGAAACATGGGATCCATTGCAATTAGTCATTTAATTCAGTTATCCCTGTTCTCCTGGCACGACAGTACCAATTTTACCGATGCTGAAAATGGTAGGAAAGAATCTGATTATCACAAGATGGCGGTCACTTGTGTTGAATTGACGCGTTACGTTTAGGTTTGAAAATCCAGTGCATCTTGAACATATGTCGTGAAAGTGAGAATTATCAACACCGAGATGTCGATTTCACTCCTGGCCAGTCTTTATAGGCTTGTTTTTAATGTAAATGTGTGTGGCTCGGGAGTAGTGTCAATAAATTACGTGGCTCGGTCTGGGGGAGGGAGGGGTTGGCTGGAAAGCTACGCTGGGCTACGTGGGTGGAGGGGGGGGGGGTTCCGAGCCAGGCCATGTAGCTTCTCATTCATATTATTTTTCACAATTAAAATAAGGTGCAGAACACACAACAGCATATGAATATTTATTTCCATCGTTTAATTATCTCCGTACGTAATTTACGATAGTGCAACAAGGGAAAAAAAGCTAAGTGCCACCGGGGGGGAGAGGCAAAAGCCATGTCGGGCTACGTGGGGGGGAGGGAGGTACACACGAGGCCAAAATGGAGCTTCGTGTTTTATTGACTCCCCTAAGCAGCTATAACGCCACGGAAAGGAATAGACCAACATGGCAATGAACAAACTCCGCCCGACCGCAAAGTTTCGTCATTGTGAACTATTGTTTAATCCAGTCGAAGCACGCCTCAGTTGGTGGCGTTTATATCCACTAGTTGCATTACAGAGTGTGGAACATAAACATTTGATGTTTTGGATATCTATAGAAAAATTTTATCGTTAAAGAATGTTGTATAATACGGCTGAATAAGTCTAAATCGATGCGATCAGTATTAATGAATAGAGCATATTCGGTCGGATACAGATTCAGACGGAAAGAATAATACCTGTAGGTTAGGTGTAGCGGTGTGAGAAAGGGAATGTTCACATACCACACTTGTCTCTCCGATGATTTTTACTTTGATTGGGTCAAGTAGATAAATACGTTCGGGAGTTTAGGTCAAAGGAGACATCGCGTGAAACTGTACTATCGTTAGATCTCTTTGTGTTAACGTATGTTCATAATCTTATGATTACAAGATCTTTGCCAGGACAATTATGGAAAGAAGGAAAGTTTCGGTAGAAACGTGTTGCATGTCATATGACAGGCATCATAATTAATGCTGATGTCACGAACTATGATTGCAGTTATTTGGCAAACTCGGGCGCCAACACGTTACGAAACGTGTGAGTCACTTCCGGCGACTTAAAATATTAGTTTTCTGCCCTACCGTACCTGAACTAAACGAAGCAGACCTTCATTAAACGCACTAACTCAACATCATCTACAAATCATTACTGGTAAGCATTTGGCCCGCCCAGAAATAAATACATGTGCCAAAATTTGGATGTTCTCTGAAATGCATCTCAGAAATGTTAGCACAAAGGAATAGTTATCTTTATTAGCACAGATTTGTCAAGGGGTATGTAGCTCCAGAAAAAGTAAATGAATAATTGGACAGCAAGAAATTGTTAGGCGAATACCTGAAATCACAACCTAATTTGAATACATATCCATCGGTCCGAATTTTTGGAGATTAGCACCAACAACATTCAGGTAAACCTGGTTTTACTAGATCCTCAATATACTAATACGCCGTCAAACTGAAAAATTACCATTTATACGTGTGATCTGCCAACATTTTATAAGATTTCTCCAGTGTCGGATTAAAGCTATGTGATCCCCTAACCAGTAGAAATCTTGTCCCATTCCCGCATTATAAAAAAATGAACATTGGCATTAATTGCATAAACTAACATATTACGTTATCAAACAAATTAATTTAGTCGCAGCAAAAAACAGTGGTAGGAAGTGTGCACGTCAACATACAGATGGATATGACGATCACTACTCTAACAGAATGCATGTTAATGTGCATTCTTTTCTTTGTTCCCAATATTTCTTCACCCTTTTACTCTACTTTTTCCTTCTGTTCAAACAATCTATATATTAATACGCTAAGCGAAAACTTTGGAAACATTTTTCAGAATATTGCGCGCACGGAGAAATGTGAGATTTGGCATAGTTAAAGTTTATATGGGGAAGAAGTGCATAAAGCCAAAATGTACATATAATATGTGTTAAAAATACATTAAATTAAATAAAATAAATCATTCGTTGTATACATTCAATTGTTTTTACTGTGATCTTTGGTCAACAGTAAAAAAAAAAAAAAAATTATAAGCATAGTTAAAACATGTTACAGATACATTATTAAATGAAAAATAAATTCGGGAACGTGTGTGTGAGTGAAATCGGATCGGAGCCAACTATATGACGTGTATTTCCAGCATTGAGATACTCTGTGGTCTTTGGTGAAACCAAAGAGTCGAGCTTAATCTCTGAATTTACATAGAAGCAACATTTCGAAACGGAGTACATTCGGAATTAATTAAATCGTGATTTAGATATACGATGTTACAATGATGCAGTTCAAATTGATGTAGCTGTAATATGATGGTGAGCCACTATTTGAACGAAATCTGGTACTTAAAAAAAAGTGATTACATGAATGGCAGCAAAGTCTTTATATGCTGAGTTTAGCATTACGTCGGAACCTACAAATATTGTCCTGTCGGTCTGAAATTTGATACACACATTCCTTAGGCGATAATATTTGATTTAAAGTGTATATCGTAAGCTTCGAATATGTTGAAATAAGGAAAAATGTGGGTAGATGCACACATGTTATTACGCAAGAAATACACGTTCATAGCTGTTAACATTTATTCCACATGTTTTTAAGTCTACAGTATTGAATAAAAACTGCTTTCCACATGCAAATAGAAAATCATGTAACAGTTACGATTTCTCTGTGCGGGATAACATATTGTTTTTCAGTGTTAAGATATATGGCGTCTACCGTAACTAATAGCAGTTGTGGTTAGGTTGAAATGCAGCCTGGACCAAAAATTAAGAGTAAGTAACACGCAGAAATAATATCGACATGTAATAACGTGTATTTCTTTCTTAATAACATGTGTGCATCTACTCACATTTGAAGCGATTTTTCCTCATTTTCACGCATTCGAAGCTTACGTTGGAATGTATGTACTAAACTTGATACCGATAGGACAATTTTTCAAAAGCAATAGAACAAATTCAAGAAACTATTTGCAATAATTATTACTGTGTTACAAACAAAAAATACTATAACTTAATGAATTATGGTCGAATTTCGACCACTGGGCGATCTCTAGTTTTTATTAAGTCTTGTAATTTTCTTTGAGCTAAATCATGTTTCATGTGATCTAGAAACAATTTTAAAAGCCTTGACTGTAATTTTCTACTATGAACAAATGATGAATATTTTTACCGTATTCACTTAGGCCATAGATGCCAACTCTGTTGACTAATCCGACCTTCTGCCTGCAAATCAATTACAATTATGTTGTTAAGGTGGTTTATTTTATCCGTGTATTTTTCGAGTAGCTAACTGGGAACTTGCCAGCATTCCTCAGGTCACGTAAAACTTAAAAAAGGAGCAATTGGATTAAAAACACCTAACGAAAAGGTCTCTTAAAGTCGCGGCACCTTTACGTCTCGTAAAAAAAGTAAAACATTGCCACAAGGGGTGGAAACTTCGACCACTGGATTGGCACATCAACTCGGGAGCTAATTTAGTAGAAAGCCTTGTTTATAGCAAACTGACAGGGCGTAACTCCCCACAGGCACGCCAACATTCGCTCACGAAAACAGTCGATGGTGGCGCAATGTATTCGCTCTAAAACATTTCATGTTGTGTACAGGAAATATGCGAAATCTAATGAAAGATAGGGAAAGTGAAACAAATGTTGTAATATAGATAACATAAATTATATGCTACACATCGATCATTCTTCAGAGCGTAAATCATAATTTCCTGACAACAATCTTGCTAGTTCTGGTATAATTACTTAAACCTGTTCCTTATTTTCATTATTTGGAAAAATTGAATAAATATCGATTGAAAACAAAGCACAACTGCTTATACAGAAAATTTACCAGTATTGCACGTATTTAAATACAAAGGAGTAAAGGAAATGTGTGTGTTGTTTTTTACATTTGCCAACAAATCACCCAAAAAGGCGCGTCAGGAAATAGTGAAGGGAAGATTCACAGAGCAAAACATTAGGAATTAAGCGCGTGACATCACAGTTCGAATGGAATATGACGTCAGCAACTGGGCGCCCCACCCGAACAACCACAGCTTATGAACGCAGCCAAGCCACTAACAAAGAACGTAGAAAATTCAACAATTAACATACTTCAGTATTTTGACTTACTTGGATTTTCTACTGCAAAGACGAGACTACACTAAATAGGCACAGGTAACTTTAGTTCCTGTTATTTTATGTCAAAAAACATCAACGCAAAGAAAACAATTCCTATGATTCATAAGAGTCGAGGCTTTCTCGGCGTTGTATATAGATGAAATTTTATTTCATCTATTAACTTCATTTACCGAGTATGCAGGGTGTTTTATTTTACATTTTAAATAAAGCATTTCCGGTAAATCAAGTTAATGAAGTAGCAATTCATGTTCACTGTATAACTTTAACTCGCTCGCAGAGTTAAATTTAGGCTCAAAAAGTATTTCTTTACATCCTCAGATTCTAGATCGATATAACACTTTGCCTCTTCCTATTCTGTTAATCAGTAAGGACCTACATACACAATTAAACGCTTCAATGTCTTTCTTTGCTGTAGGAATTGTCAAGAAAATCAATAATGTCTGAAACTCCTTCCTTTACTTTGTATGGCCTTCTATACAACCACATCCGGAATTTTATTAAATACGTTTCTTCTGTATTGACAAATTTTTACACTAGCAAAAATCTCTAGCTAGGCGAAAATATCAGTAATTTTCGTTCTTATATCTTTACGCCCCGTCGACGTAGAAGTCATTAGAGGCGCGAAAGAGCTGGGGACAAGGAACGGGAAGGAATTCGGCCATGGCATTTTGAAGGAAGCATTCGCCTAAAGTGATTTTGGGGAAAACCATGGAAAAGCCAAATCTGGATGCCCGGACGAGAATTCGAACAGGTGTCCTCCCGAATGCGAGGCCAGAGCGTTAACCGCTCACCCACCACGCTCGGTGAAACACAATGCGAAAACTAATATTAAAATTCTAGTAATAAGTTACGAAAACCGATGAACAAATCTTGGAATAATATCAATTATATAAGTAATTAATATCACGCCAATGCAACTGAATTTTTGTTTCATTTTATTTTTCACCGAAAGTGTTTCGCTTCACTCAGAAGCATCTCCAGCGGTTTTTATACATTCCATTGTTTTACAGTTGTTGTAAGCAATTTTAGCTACATTTCTGCACTGCAGGTCATTTATTTCACTAGCATTGCACTGTACTGTTTATTCTGAGGTATGCTGCTGACGTTATGATTGTGTAACGCTGAGTGATACAGTATAACTCAGCGTGCGAATGTGTAACGCCGAGTTATACTGTATGGCTCAGCGTTACATATTCATAACGCCACCAACATACTGGCTGGCAACACGCCAAACAGTACAGTGCAATGCTAGCGATATAAATATACAGGAAAAAGATATGCAGAACTAAAATCGCTGACACCGGGAAAAAAGTATACAAACGAACAACTGTAAAAACCTGTGCAGATGCTTCTGACTGAAGCGAAACTCGTTCGGTGAAAAATTAACAATAATTCTATTGCAATTGCGCGGTATTAATTATTTGTAGAAACTGATTATCTTGAAATCGAGGAAACTGCCCAGACGATCCCGTTGTTTGAAATAAAACCACTATGTGCCGTTATTATGAATCTGTAGATCAGTTTTCTGAATCTTGAATCGTACTTTGTACTTTCAGACACTAGTATACGCTGATGGTGTAGCCTACTAATAAATAAAAAATACTCTGATTCAGCTTCAAAAAAAGAAGCCTAACGCTTTAGGACAATAGAAATAGGTTGGCAGAATTGCTTTAAGTTAAATGGTGAACTGTAATTGGAAGAATGTGGTAAACATACAGTTAATATCTTGGCAGAATTTATATAAATGGCTAACTAAATGTTCAACAACATCTAGTAACTACATTTTCATAATTACTTTATGCAAATGACGAACTGAAACTGGAAGAATCATTATCCACAGCATGCGGTCATTCGTCGTCTTATCTACCAAATGTTTTTGGAAAACCGTCGATGTTTCGACCAGATTGTAAAAACCAACCAGAGGCCAGCTCAGATCAACGGCAATATTCTCACAAACTTGGTTGGTTCTGCGAAAGTAATTTAAGAGATAAAATGACTGTTATGATTTGAACGGCGCATACAAAGGATGAATCGTAGCGATTGTGTGAATGCAGTGCGGAGCGACTGTTGGCAACCCTGAAGTGGGCCTGCAAACTCGCGGGTGACGTCACCGACCTGACCTGAGCGCCCCTGCTCAAGGCTACAACATTCACGCTCACCAAAGGTTCACGTGCGACCTACATGCATCCTAGCTACACACGTAATAACCTGTATGTAAATAATACCATCATCTTCGGGATAGTATCCCACCAAGAGCCTCAGTGGACGCTACGGGATTTTGCCGATAGAGGCGCGCAGTGTGTAACCAAAGACCTTGATTAAATTGAAACCTCTCCGCAATGCGAGGGTATATGACTTTGCTGATGGGGATGTTCATAGCTGTCTGCTCGTGCCTTTTCGCAAGAATGGACCAGCAGTTCTGAGATCGCATCTTCTGCAGCTTTTTGTTTTCGTCGCCAGCAATACAGTACACTTTGACAAGCATAAATCTGAGTCATGT
The DNA here is from genome assembly GCA_031002005.1 of Vandiemenella viatica. Taxonomy (NCBI): domain Eukaryota; kingdom Metazoa; phylum Arthropoda; class Insecta; order Orthoptera; family Morabidae; genus Vandiemenella; species Vandiemenella viatica. The sequence goes on from CM061918.1 coordinate 126,925,318, forward strand.
TTACATACACAAAGCATTAAACACAGCGTAAAACGATCCAATCCTTGAGATTTTACAAATCTGTCACTTCTTAAGGAGGGTAAATTCAACCATTCATCCGAGACAACATATCAAGAAAAGTAGTAACAAATCTAATTCAGCATTTGGAGGAGAGCAGCCACATTTGTTTTCGCGGGAATTGCTGCGGAACGCAATCGGTTACTGATACGGTAAAAGAGCAGGATTGGCGGTCACTGGAAGTTAGAAGACGGGTGAAGACTGCACAAGCCTTATAATCGCGATGCGGCATAGCTGGATATTTGTAGAAGCCTTAGGAGTTTTACATGGAACGAGAGAGACGACCATAAACTTAAAATGGCCTTTGATTACAGAAGGAAATTTTCTTTTGTAGGTAAGGAACTGGACTAAATTACCAAGGGAAATGATGACAATTTATCAAAACCATTGAAGGTGTTAAGTTGGAATTCGTAAAGGGCAAAGGTAGGTAGATGGTGAAAATCATTTCATGGGAAAGGGATGGTTTAGGGATATTGCATTTGTGTGGTCCATCATAACTGAAATTAAATTAAATTGTTCCACAGCTCGACTTAGCAGAATGCTTGGACGCACTGTAAATGCAGCTAGCGTTTGTCCTTGGACATTCAGCACACCTGATGTAATATCCTGTGAACAGAAAAGGCCCCACGCTTCATTCGAGAAAAGCTGTCCGCTTCTTGCAAAAGCGAAAGTACTGAAGCTTGAATTATTTTCACTATGAGAGGTCCGTAGTTTGGGATCAGTCTATGAACTGTTATTTGTGATAACCTTTTCATTGATACTGTCCCTGCAACTACAGTAAAACTTGTTAACGTATCGGTAGCAAAATATCGAAACCACCATCTGAATTCCATCTTTGATTATATAGAGGTTTGAAAACTAATATATTAATTATAAAAGACAGGAACTATATATTTTTAAACACTTTCCAAAGTATCTATCTACTCCACACATTACCGAAACCAGTGATTATAACTCATGAAAATCACATTTTTTCTTAACCTTTACAACTTTCTCTGTCACTATTAGTTTCAAAATACTAGCAAGAAAATGGTTTTACGGGTTTAAGGCAGGTTATATGCTTATAGAATTGTTCCAATAGCGGTAGATGGTTAATAGCTGCATAAAAATTATATTGTATATTTATTAAGCAAAATGTATATTTACTAAAAAAAATCATATATTCCTACGAAACAATGTAAAAATTTTATTAGATTAAATACTAACTTTGATAATATTAGAAACATTGCAGCAGATTTCGCGGATACGGGATACGGTAACAAGAATTGTATTATAATGAATGGTGTATCTAATTAGATTCTGAAACTTGTCAGTCTGTTTACGTTGCGATGTTGCTTTTTTCTCTGCTCTTCCGCCTCTGTGTAGACAGCTACTGGCTTTAGAAAACAAATAGCGTTTGGTTCAAACCGCAGCTCCGAGATCTAAAACTGGCAGCAGGGTAAACTAAAAACAGCACGAAAACGAGATCGACGAAAGAGGGTGTGCCACATGAACCGTCAAAATGATGATGAAGAGTGACGTGTGACAGGCGTTGATCTTGTCGTTAGAGCCATAATTTAGATCTTTGACAGGAAAGTAAAGATGAAACATGGTTGGCGGAACCGGCATTAGAAGACACCATGTTGTGTGTCGAAAGCGTGGCACCATTCGGTGGAAGTGGTCGTTTCCGTAATGACGTGTTGCACAACCAGCGATAAAAAACATACAAGCTGCAGCGACTGAACGCCACACAGTCCTCACAACAACACAAGCGTATGTTAACCGCCGGCATAATAATGAACACGTCGTCACCACTGATATTGTACTCAGTTAACGAAGTGAAAGAAAAATTTCTTAGTGCTGTAAAAGGTTGCAAAAAACCGCAAAGATTCTCATTCCATTGCCCTATAGGAAAGATAAATGAACTTGGGCTTTAGTTCCATATTTTTAGTAGCGCTCTAGAACTATTAACACCAAGTTGGGATTATTTGCAGCAGATGCTGAAGAATAAAATTACATTATCGTTTGGAGTGGTTTAATGGCCAGCGGTGTTCGGCAAACCAGGGCTTTAATGTACTTTTGGAGGTAAAGCTCCTTATTTATTTCCACGACCTCCACACAAAGACTGGAGGTGGTGCGAGGGTTTAGTTTCGATGGAAAGTTTCGGAATTGCACCCGGCCAATCAGCAAAGTGACAGGACAACGCTTCCTTCGGGGGCTTGAACAAACGTTATTATAAAATTCAAAATTATTATCAGCTGAGGAATCTTGAACCGTTCCCTTCACGTTCTAAACTCGGGTTGGTTTCGTATATGATTACGTCTGGAAGCTGGATTTGTTGCTACAGTTTGGAATGGTTTTTGTTTACATTGTAGCTCATTCTTTTTGTATTTACCGGTAGCATAGAAAATGCATTTCAAATCATTAACAGTTTATATTTTTACTCCTAACAGTCAACATTCTCAAATTAAATTTTTTAAGAAAAACAAATTATCACTAAAAGAATGAAAGTTTCCCATTATGGCTTTAGAGAGCAAAATTCAGCTAAAAACAAAACACTAGAGAAGTCTTAACGCGAGGAAATATGAAGCATTCTTAGGAAGACAGCCTGACAAAACACAGCTTGCAAGTGTACTGTGAAAGAAACTACAGATTAGTCACTTAATGACGCAGCAAAACAAATGCAACATTGTAAACTTTGTGTTCGAAGCAAAAGACGGATGCAGAAAAATAAAAACATCTTGGCTAAAGAATTTAAGAACTCCGTTCAACAGAATACTTGAATTATTCCCAACAGAAGTGTACAAGGTGAAAATTGCCATACAATATTTTTACAAGACTACACTAAGCCCGGTTTTCTTCTTGCTGACATGATTTTATGGCTAGTATGTCGTTCAAATTTAGTACCAGGCAGCTTTCACATTAACTGCCTTGGAAAAAGCTATCTCTCGTAACTTCCGGTGCACCATTTGCCAGTGAACGATATGATGTGGCCTTGCTTGAACTAGGGAATAGTAAAAAAAAATCCTTTAATAGCGAGTAAATTGAGAATTTCCCAACGGTTAGTTGAATCAAATAGTTGTCTGTCGGTATTGCTGTATGAACGGAAGATGGCTTCTATTGAACAATGACATCCCTATTTATTTCCAAAATTTCTATGTATCTTCGATATCTAAATCTGTAATTTGTGACATACATAATACTCAGAGGGCTTTTTTTATAGATAATTTCGAACTAGTTTTAATAACCGATGTCGCTGGATCGCATCAGATCTGTAACGCGTAATGTGTCACATCAACAAGAAAATAATGCAATTGATGATGGAATAAAAACGAAAGCCTCGCAGATTATGATGACTGAAAAGTGTTTTGTAGAAGGCATGCACCAGATTGTAATCTGGAATTCCTTCACAGCTTTCTCCTCCGAGGAAGTATGGAGCACAGCCATATTGCCTATTACAACTGAGACGTAGAAATCAGGAATCAGAGGGAAAACAGGTTTCCTACGATAGCAATCTCTTGTTTTTTTAAAGGTCAATGACTGTAAACATTATGGTCACCAAACACTAGTTGTCAGTGAATAAAACCCCGAAATTGGTGAGGCCAGAAGTCCATTAGATAAAAGTATTTGAGCAGCCTGGACATTGTCGCATTTGTAAACAGTGCTAGGTATATAAATTAGGCCCTAAGTCAGGTCATATCGTTAAGAAACTTCCAAATAAGATAGCAGAAGAGAAAGGACGATGGAGTCAAATTATAAGACATGTGTAATTTGCTACAGAAAACAGTCGGAGATAGGAACTGTAGAAGAAGAATATATGATGTAGATAATGGGCATTTCAGATGAAGAGGTTTTACCTAGATGAGGGATTTGGTCAGATCATTAGAATGATGAAAAAAATGTTTGGCAGACTACAGACATAAATAGATAAAATCTACATTTGTTACTTCACAAAGGCCTACTACGTAGTACATAGCTTATAAGGGGCCGAAGCTTTGCAGGTTCGCATTGCGTAATTTATTTTTTTTTTTCAATTTTGCAGTAATAACTTAGTGGTTTTTGTTGAAATTTACACCACTTACAAGAATTAAAGATCATAGTAATATTTTAATCATTACGTTTGGTTATATACATTACATGTAAAAGATGTTAGTATTCCACTTTAAAGTTTACAAAGCAGTTCTTTTAGACTTCAGGAGTAAGGCATTTCTATTATTGTCACCTTTTGGATATTTGCAATTCTATTCTTTGTCTGGGCAATGTATCACATCACGGTGATTACCCGTTGATATCCGGTAGGCACACGTTATGTCTTAAGAGTGCGTTTGTGAGCAAACGCTTTAAGTGATAGTTAAATCATTTGCGAATGCAGTGACAAAAGTTGAGGCTAAAAATATAATAATAACAACGATTTATTCATATAAACATCGGCACTATAAAACCTTGTATTTACCGGAGCCTCAGAGACATTCACAAAAATTAAATTAAAAACTACGGAAGATAGACAACTACGAAACTGTGAAATGATGTCAGCACTGCAAAAATACCACAAATATTGTCAATACTGGGATAGCATGAGCCTACAGCTGCCCGTTTTCTTCCTAACGATTTCCTTCTACAACATCAATTTTGAACTGCCGTATTTGTTTCAAACTGCAACAATCGATTCCCACTGTCGATACAACAGATATGCACGGTGGGACACAGTTCTTAAGATGCACTGCAGAATATTTTGTTATTCTTAAATTTCATACTACTACAGTTTAGCAACTAAATTAAAACTAGATATGAGCGCTTAATTGACGAGTACAAAGAGTCACTGCTTAATATGTCGGATACCAATACGATTATGTATTGCAAACCATTTAACACTGACAAATGCCACAACACAGCACGCACCTTCGTTTGTTGATCACTTGTACTCCTTTCTCCACGACTGCTACCAACTGAATGTAGCTCCTCGCCACCTCTCGGGCCAAAATAACGACTCTACCAGTGACGTCACCAGCCATCCCCTCCACCCTCTGGTAGCAGCACATGGGTTCTGAAATAACGTCATAATAATATACTCTTGCTTCATTTACACCTGTATCTGTGATTCTCGGTTTGATAGTATTAATGGACTTCCAGGAATAATAAATGTTTTCGGCTGCAGAGAATAATTATTGCGTGATAGGGATTTGAATATAACCTACCTACTTTCTGACAACTCCCCCTATTTGTATGCATTATTTAGAACAATGAACACATCGCTTAATCGACTTTTCTCCTCATTGTCTTTGTATATATCATGGTCGCTAATCGCTTCATATACACGAAATGGATTTTAACCATAAAAGACATCATTACTTCTAAAGTCATGTTTACGGAGAGAGAAGTCAGATTAAGTTCCGACTAGCCGGTAATTTTATTTACGGGCCTATGGGGAATTACATTAATATGAACAGCTCTTTAAACAGTTTAAGATAAACAAAGAACAGACTACATATATATTATTATTAAGTATTTCAATAAAAATACCAAATACAGAAAATTAACCAAGAGTAAGTATAAATTACTACACTCATACGGTGCAGTTTTAAACACTGCTAACCGTAGCAGCAATAACATGTTTTATAGATCCAAGTTATATTGTTTCGTAGCGTTTCCTTCGGCGATTAAGTGATTTTTTTTTCTTTACCGGAGCAAAAACGAATATGTGAATAAATTCTTGCCTGAAAAAGTTTTCTTTTAACTCTGCCTTGTAGCAGGAACACACAATATTTTTTACCATTTTCTTTTTTCACGTTTTTATACGGATTCGGTCTTTGCTTTTTGACTCGTCCTATTCCGTCATTACTCGTACAGTTACTTCATAGCTGCATTAAAATCAGTTGTCATGATTTATTCCTTTCACTATATAAACCGTATCTGACCGTTTATGCAGTTCGGAGTATAACAATGTGATCGACGCCTGTTTATTAAACAGCTGTGTAACATAATTTTAAACACAGCCACTCCCTGATCAGGAGAAAATATCTCTTTAATTGTTAGCACTTAATGTTGCAAAGTTCACATTAGATTTGCCTTTTAATAACTTCTCAAAAGTTTCTCCAATACCCAGGGGTGTGTACCTGGGTTAAGAAGGGCCCCAGTGCAAAAAAAAGTCATTTGCTGGGTAGAAGAATTTTTAAAAGGTAGAAAACAGAAAGTTAGGGTAGGAAATGTAGTATCAAAAGAAGTGGAAGTAAAAATGGGAGTGCCACAGGGTAGCGTATTGGGACCATTGCTATTCATTATTCTAATGAATAATTGTGTTGATTGTTTACTATCTGAAATTAGATTGTTTGCAGATGACATAATGCTGTATAAAAGAATCAAAACGATAGAGGATTGTAAACAGTTGCAGGGTGATCTGGACAGGATATCTAATTGGGTTGGTAAACATGGAATGAAGATAAATGCAAAGAAGAGTCAGCTTATTAGATACACAAATAAAAAACAAAAGGTTAATTATGAATATAAGGTGGGGAAAGAATTGCTTGCTGAAGACTTGAAATGCAAATATCTTGGAATTACTTTTGATAACAAACTTAACTGGGCAGGACACATAGGACAGGTGGTAGGAAAAGGTTTCAAAGTTCTGCACTTGTTGGAGAGAGTGATGAGGGGATGTACGAGAGAAGTCAAGGAATTGGGTTACAAAACTTTGGTCAGACCATTGCTCGAATATGGTAGTGTAGTATGGGACCCTCATTTTATGTATCAAATACAGGAGTTGGAGAGGGTGCAAAGAAGGGCTGCTAGATTTGTTTCTGGAAATTATCGCAGAATGCAATCAGTGACGGATATGATAAAGGAGCTGGAATGGGATTCATTGCAAGACAGGAGGAGGATGAGGAGGGTCATGGGAGTGTACAGGGCATATACTGGTGATGAGGCATGGAAAGATATTGCAATAGGTATGAAAAGTAGTGCATGGAAGGGAAAAGATGACCATGACCACAAGCTGGCACTCGATTTCAGGCACAAGGGTGTGGGAAGATTCTCTTTTTTAGGTAAGGGTGTCAGGGATTGGAATGAGTTACCAAGAGAAATGATGAATAATTTACCGAAAACTTTGAAGGAATTTAAAGATAAAATTTGTAGAGGGCAAATGTAGGTGGGTGCAGGATAGGGGGAAGATGGGTGTGTAGGGATATTGCCACCGGAGCCTGTGCTCCATTGCAATTAAATTAAATTAAATTAAATATTTTGGGCCCCCTGAGTTCCGCTTGGGGGCCCCCTGAGATGCGCTTTGGGGCCCTCTGAGCTTGGGGCTTCTCCAGGTAGTATATTGTACATCTTCATTATTGACTTCCGTTCCAACAATAAATGAAAGTATCTGTTAATCAAGTTGGTTATAAAAGAACCAAAATAATTATTATAACATCAATAAATTCGTAATGAAAACTGGAAACATGAAGCTGCGTCGCAAGCAGGAAGTACACCAATCTCAAATTATAATAAACATAATTTCGCAGCACCAGTTATATATACGCCGTCATTGCCAAGTAATAAATACATTTGCATGAGAATTTACTTCCTGATAATTTCTTATATTTTGTCTGGATGTCAACTTTTCGCAGACTCTGCTCAACATTACGGACCATACAATAATTTTACTTGTTAAATTAACGCATAAACTCTTTGTTACAATAATAAATATCTGGCCAAAACGTTGATTGATGGTTCGAGAAAAAACTATACCTAGCAATCTGAAGAATACTTTCCTGAATAGTAAAATAAATGTTTTGCCTTGTTTTGATCGAATATTACAATGTACACTATATTAGAGATAAGTACTGTTTGTATGTTAAAGGTTAGTTCAAGATAGGAAAGTATGGAGGATTGCGCCAAACCAGTTGAGACACTGATTACAGTAAAAAAAGGTGAACTATGCTGTTTGATTTAGGGTCAGCGGATTACATGTTCAAATTTGAAGACTTTAACTTGATCCGTTGACTAGCCAAAGTCACATGACGGTCAGACAGACAGCGTAGCGTCAACAATATGGCGCCTTTCACATTCCGGTATGGATTACAAATTGGTAATATGTAGTTACAAGATTTAGTAGCTCTGAAAGCGCGAGCAAATACCGAAATTCGCTATTGAAATAGGTACTTTTAAGAGAGATTTAACAATAAACCGGCAGAGACTCTTTGTTATTCCAGCGATGCTGCAGATAATCTGGAAAATTTCATTAATATGTTGCAGAAGAATTAGCTTCTGTTGCGCATGGAATTATCTCTGATAGACGACGTTGTCTGAAGAATTCGAATATAAATTGTTATATAGTATATTATTTTGGTAATGACTGAAATAATCAAAGTCGAAATTACCCATTATTAAAAGGTACAACAATCGAACTACGAATAGACTTTACGGTCACAACAAAATCTGCGTTTCGATCGCACAGTTACTAGGATTCATTAAGCTAGTTTGCTACGTTTCTCAGTTAGCCACTGTTTTCTATAAAATAAGTTAGTCGGAACGATATTTCCGTCAGTTGCGACTGCTCGATTATAATTAATTTAATTTAATTAAAATTGCAATTGAGCACACTCTCCGGTGGCAATTTTCCTGCACACCCAACTTCTCCCTATCCTGCACCCGCCTACATTTGCCCTCTACAAATTTCAATTTTAAATTCTTTCAACGTTTTTATTAAATTATTAATCATTTCTCTTGGTAACTTATTCCAATCCCTGACACCCTTGCCTAAAAAAGGGAATCTTCCCACACCCTTGTGCTAGAAATCGAGTGCCAGCTTGTGGTCATGGTCATCTTATCCCTTCCTTGCATTACTTGGAAAGTTCAAGAGCATTAAAAGTTTCCGTATGGTCGTAAAACTTGCCCACCTGTATGTCTGTGACATTTTGGTATCCTGACATCCCGTGACCTTCATTACCTGACTTATTGCATTTACACCAGACAAACAGAAGAATCTGTTGAGGCTATCCTGTCCTACTCTATATAAATCGAATACATCGGTCCTTTCTCATACTCTGACCTTCTATGTTATTCTACTTTTCAGTGTTTCTACTGTTTCTTCTGCCAACTAATTAATAAATTCTGAATGTCTCAACATGCTAACATTCTTCTACAAAATAATAAATTAACAACAATAACCGCTTACTTGAGAGGCGCGGTCGGTTTCACTATATTAGATTAGAAAAGAAACGAATAAATAAGGGAAGAGTTGAAAAATTTTAATCTAAATAAGAAAGTAATTAGATATTGGAGGAAACGTGCGGACACGTAATCGCATGGAAGGTGCTGCTAAAGTACAAATCAAAACAAGGAAGATAGGCTGTTCTAAGAACAAGTGGAAACAACAAAATGTGTGGGTGATATACTGACCAGATCCCAAATCCCCAAAAACAAACCCAGAGGAATGGGAGCGTCCATAAACCACGTAACTCCATTTTGGCCTCCTGCGAACCTCTCCACGTATCCTGGCGTGGCTTTTGTCTCCACCTTCCCCCCCCCCCTCCCCCCCGCACGTAGCACGTAGCATTTTTCCCTATTGATTCCAGAAGACATTCTGAACTGTTTTCTCTTGTCAAGACTATCATAAATTACATACGGGGATAATTATATGGCGTAAATAAATATTTACATGCTGTTGTGTGTTCTGTATCTCACTTTAACTGCCAAAAATAAAATTAACGAAAAGCTACGTGGCCTGGCTCTTTAATCCCTCTCCCCCCCCTCCTCGCACGTAGCCCAGCGTAGCTTTTCAGCCAACCCCCTCACCCGCCATAGACCTAGCCACGTAGTTTATGGACATTCCCCAAGGGAGACTAAGGGAGACCATCAAGAAGATGTAACAATGGATAGGAAGAAGAAGAAAGAAGACAAAAAGTTTGAAGGTGGAAGAAGGCCTATAGATGATGATAGTGTAGGTTTACAGTAGAGTTGTAACGGAAGTCATCTTTGCGGAAGCGGATGTTTTACGGATGCGGAAGTGGAAAAATAAATTTATAATTATTTCGATTTTATAATATTTTATCAAAAATAAACTTAAAATCAAATAGGTAGGCTATACTTTTATGCCAAATTCTACATTTTTCAGATTAACGTCTATTTCCATATAATACTACCACATTGGTTTACTTTTTGCCTCATCTTTCAACAACAAAAAACATGGGATGATTTCACAAGTGAATTAAATTATTTACATAACGACGGACGCGTGTAAAAAGAAAAAAAGAACGGTGAGCGCATCCTATAGATAGATAGATATGTTCACTTTGATCCCATGTGAGAATAATCTCGGGGATGTGGAACAGTATATACACTTATTAATAATGTCAATATTACTATATAACTGATAATATTGTTATATATTGACAACAAGTTAGCAACAACCCATTAGTATAACCAATATCTCTTGTAATCTACAAATACAATCCCGAGTTAATTAATACTTATTATGTGGAATAGTGTATACACTTGTTACCAGCATCTAATAACCAGTTATTTTCTTACCAACCAGTTACCATGATAAGTTTCACTGAAATTTGTGACTACATATTATATTATGTTAGTTGCTATTTATGTGGAACAGTACATACGCCTATTAGCAATATCAATTATATTACCAACAACTCATAAGCAGTCAATTACTTAAAAACCTGTTAGTATGATAATTTTTCACAGCAGTTTTTGAGTGCAAGCTATCCCATGTTAGTTACTATATATGAATGAAATTTTGTAAACAGTGTAATTAGTTCATTTGTCAAAAGTTTCAACAGAAAGAAAAACCATATATCATTTTAGTAATTGTGGATAATTTTGTCACCTTCCCCTTCCATACACCATAGGCTATATACTATTTTATCAGTCATTCTTAGGTACCAAATTCCAAGAAGAAAATTCTTTCACAGAGTAAAATGGGTTCTGAAGCTTAAACTCTTTCAGTTTGGACTTAAAGTAGTTGGGTTTTTGTAAATAACATTTAATTTCTGTCGGTAATACATTGAATAAGGAAGCTCCAGTAAATGTTAACCCTTTCTGTACAATTGACAGTGATTTGTAATCCTTGTGAATATTATATTTATTCCTAGTATTATGGCTATGTATGTCAGCATTAAGATTGAAGTGTTCAGGATTTTCCACTACAAATGATGTAGTTCTACACGAATGTCCTGTAAGTTGGACTGTGAAGAAGGTACTTTACTTTACATGCAAGTTTAAACTTGTAAATTCGTCGCTTAGGTAATAACACCATCTAGTTCATTGTTATTTTTATTGCAAGATCGTCAGAAAAAAACCAACCACTTTGTTGTTAGCTAAGAAACTATGGGCAGAATCTCGTATAAAAAGAAAATAATAACATATGTTACAATGTACACAAAAAATCCGCTATATATCCGCAATAAATATTGCGGATGCGAAAGCGGATGTGGAATTTCACGCGAAAGTTCCGCACTTGCGGATGGGGCGATCCGTTACATCCCTAGTTTACAGGTACGACTATGTTTTTCCGTTACAGCCAAAGAGCGCGTGGCATTTCCTTCCGAGAAGCTTAGGAACGGAATATGACGCAATGCTCTACTTGGAAGGCATTCAGATCGCCTGCCTACAGCGCAAGCAGACTAGAAACACACAGATAAAAACAGACGCTCGGAATGTTTGCTTCTAATTTATTCGGTGGATAGATAAAGTCGTGGTGCTTTAAGAAGATTTCGAGATATTTAGAATTAGCAGGTCTAGTTTCTGCTTCAGTCGTTTTTGTGTACACAAGGTTTGTCCCAAAAGTTATTAAACCTTAAGGTTTTATATCATCTGAGGACCGAGCGTGGTGGGTGAGCGGTAACGTTCTGGCCTCACATTCGGGAAGTCGCGGGCTCGAATCCCGCTCTCAACCATCCAGATTTGGGTTTCCTGTGGTTTCTTAAAATGCCGAGATAGTTCCTTCAAAAAAGCCATGGCCGAATTGCTTAACTCAGTGTTTTCCCACCTCTAAGCTGAATCTCCGCGCTAGTGACGTTGACTCTAGCGGCGAGTATTGTGTACTAGAGCAATTGTTTTCAGTGTGGTTTTCTAGCTGTCTGTTTCGTGCATCGTTTTCATCCCTACCAGTCACTTGTGATAAGACACATGGAACGAAGCAACATAAATACAGTATTTCCATCGCTCTCGTTTACGTTCCCGCAAACAAAATCCTCTCTGACAACACTGTAAAAAAAAAAAAAAAAAAAAAAAAAAAAAAAAAAAAAAAAAAATTACTAGCAGAAACACGAAGGATTATTTCCAGGAACTTGAGTAATGATGGCAACACAATTTATCTTTAATTCGATTTTATTATCCGAATGAGTTCATGCTCTGGGATCGAATTAAGGAGGACGCGGGTTCGAATCCCCGCCCAACCATTCAGATTTTGGTTTTCAGAAATAATCTCGAAAGCACACTACAGAGGATTCATAATACAAATTTCATCTTTTTTTTTTTTACTGTGGTGGGAGGTACACTATAAAAATGCATATTTGTGTTATGCGCCTGCAAAGATGTGCTAATGTTATCCGTCTTACACCACGCAGCTGGTTGCAGCATGTTTAGATATCAGTTGGCTTGACTGGGAAAAAAAAAAAAAAAAAAAAAACGATATCTTTGTCTGGCTGGATTACAGGATAGCTCTTGCCCTATTGCTTCAATCCACGTTATGCTTCCTGCAGGCGTTCCTTTTCAACGTTCATCGTTAATGCAAAAAAGTTGATGCGTAACTGGAGATCACCAAGACGAGAATACTGAATGAGAAATAACCGGAAGTGACGTTCCTGTTTCAGTAACTGATTTCTAAAGTACCCGAGCCACAGTAGCAATTTTATGTATACAGTGTGTATATATATATATATATATATATATATATATATATATATATATATATATACAGTTTGCTGCTTGCAACCGACGAGTAAGGAAGTAAGCGGTGCGATAGAGTGAGGAAGTGAGACGTGTTTACCTGCGCGAGTGTTAGTGGCAGCGAAGCGGACTCATCTCCAGGCGACTATCAACAGTGCTAACTGCGGTCGTGTTATATTCACAGAACTTTTGGTGAATCAGCGGACAGTTATAGTATTTTTCATCTAGAGAAGACAACCTAACTGTGTCAATACATCCTTGGCTGAGCTCATCTCGTCGGACCCTTCTGCCGGAGGGCGAGAGGAAATGGCGGAAGCAAGTGATGGAATCGACCCGAGAAAAGAAGAGGCGTATACCGTGTACCAGAGTGACCAAGAGATGATGGAGACAGCGAGGAAGACAAAGGAGGCAAACCTAAACGACACCGACGAAGAAGAAAAGTACAATCTGAGGAAGAAACGTAAAGCTGCAGACAGGAGAAACGTCACGAAAGAGAAAATTGAAGAACCGATGATCACTGAGTCGATTCCTAGCAGAGGTAAGGAGGTAGCGTGCAGCCTAGCGACCCCACCTCAAACAAATCCCAGTAGAGCGTCAGGAGATGGAGGCCAACAGTTGAACACCTTATGTAACCATCTGACAACTAGTCAGGCAAGCCAAGTAAGAGAAGAAGCAGTCAAGCGGAACCCCCCCGCGCCGGCAATGCGGAAGAGGCTTTATAATGACCATGCAGAGGGTCCATATATGGTTATAATCGAGAACGCATCAGACAGTGCTTCTCTACACCCAATTCAGCTGGGGAAAATTTTTTATAACAAGGTCACTGGGCTGAAACGACTCAATCAACTTGGGAAAAACAGAATGTCTATGGAATTTTTGAATGCCAACACTGCTAATGGCTTCGTTGAAAACAAGATGTTTCTTCAATCCTTGGGTCTGCAGGCTTATATACCGGCTAACCGAGTAGAACGGAAAGGGATAATCAAGTTTGTGCCTACGGACCTAGCAGAAGAAGAATTAAGGATTAACGCTGTTTCGTCGGCACCGATTATCGATGTACGGCGATTTACCAAGAAAGTATTCAATGACGGCAAGGTGGAAACAATTCCCCTGCAAACTGTGCTCATAACTTTTGATAGCCAATTCCTGCCAGAGGAAATCGAGATTTTCTACCTGAGATTCAAGGTGGCTCCCTACATATTTCCAGTAACGCAGTGCTTCAAATGCTATAGATTTGGTCATACGGCCAAATTCTGTAAAGGAAAAGAAAGATGTATGAAGTGTGGTGAAGAACACAACATATCCAGCTGCTCAAATGAGGTCCAAAAATGCGTAAACTGTGGAGGTGACCACAAAGCGAACGATAGGAAATGCCCCGAACGGAAGCGACAAGAAGAGGACAAAGCAAAAATGGCGACGGAAAACAAGAGGAGTATACAACAAAGTTACCAATACAAGGCAGCGGAATTCCCACCTATACAGAGTAAAATGTACAGCGCGGTGACGATGCCACAGGGAATGAAGCAAATCAGGGAGCACTGCCAAAGTACCGTCAGTACTCCCAAGGAATCTATAGCGACCCAAACCGAAGAAGTAACCAGCAAAGAACAAACTAGTAGAGAGGCAGGAGAAGACATGGTTAATATAATAGTCAAAATAGTGGTCAAACTGCTGGCACAACAGATGAAAGGCAAGCTGGCAGCCACCACAGTGAAGAAAATTCAGGACGAAGCGTGTCGACAAGTGCTTCAAGAAATTAAAGAAATGGGGCCAAGTGGAACCACATCGGAGGCTGCAAATCTGTTAATTAAAAATGGCTAGAAGGACTAAATTGACAGTGTTACAGTGGAACGCACGTAGCCTATTACCAAAATGGGACGAATTTCAAAGAACCATAACAGAACATAAGGCCGACCTAGTCCTTATATCGGAAACATGGCTGCGCAGCTCGTCGAACATAAACATCAAGAATTTTAGTGTGTTTCGGAAAGACAGAGATGATGGGCACGGGGGAGTTGCCATCTTGGTGGGAAGCCACATTAATTGCTCCGTGCGCAGATTAGCGGCACCAATTGCCAACGTAGAAATGCTCTCTGTCGAGCTCTCTTACGATGGACCTATCAAAGCGGCCACCGTCATATATAAACCACCTCAAGTCAACCTAAAGGAAGAAGATTGGTCGGCTGTATTCCATCAGCTGCCGGCAAATAGTGTGGTTGGAGGCGACTTCAACGCTCACCATTCGTTATGGCAAGATAGTTATGTAGACACGCAGGGAATCGAGCTCGCCCATGCCATATCAGCCTCTTCATTTGCCGTTCTTAACAACAAACATGGAACTAGACTTGGTGCTCCTAGTCAGAGAAACTCTTCTCCAGATATTACTCTCATATCGATGAACCTAATGCATAGAGCGAAATGGGATCTGCTACCAGAGACTATCGGAAGTGATCACTGCGTCCTCAAATTATCATTAGATTGGAATCTCCCATCTGTCCGCCGGCACTCAAGCAGACGGTGGTTGTGTAACAGGGCTAACTGGGCTCGCTACGAAGGAAAGATCAGCACGCTGTTGGAGCTGTGGGAAGGTGCAACCGACGATATCCAATGTCGGTACAACGAATTTCAAAGAATAGTGGAGGCTGCTGCAGAAGAGGCGATACCAGAGGTTAAAACTCACACTAGAAGAGAGCTCACTAGAAAACCTTGGTGGAACAGTGACTGCTCACGAGCTGTCGCCAGGCGGCGCTTGGCTACCAGAATATATTTGCACGCCGCCACTCAGGAGAACTTGGTAGAACTCAAGAAAAGAACGGCTGAAGCACGAGATACCATTAGAAAGGCCAAACGAGAAGGCTGGAAGAGTTTTTGCTCCAATTTAAAATATGGTGTGACGACCCAAGAGACTTGGCGGAAACTGAAGTGGTTCAAGGGTGAGAGGCCAGCTACCAGTTGGATATCGTCAGACAGACAAGCAGCAGAGGAGTTCCTAGCCTCGTTCACTCCTTCATATGTACCAAAACAGGAGGAATATCACAAGAGTAGGGAAGTAGACGACGTCCCAACAGGATCGACGGAACCCTGTTTTCACCTATCAGAACTATTGCACGCCCTACGGAAGAAAGATACTGCTCCGGGGATGGACGCCATTACCTACACAATGATCGACAAACTTCCTCTTAAAGCGAAAGAAGCCATGCTGGATCTCTACAATACTATGATTGACCTCTCCTATGTTCCTGACCAGTGGCGGGAGGTAATCGTTATTCCCGTGTGTAAACCCCACAGGAAGAAGAACATCATCTCGTCATATCGCCCCATTTCTCTCCTGCCGTGCCCGACAAAACTGATGAGTGCAATGATCAAAAACAGGATCGAGTGGCACCTGGAGCATCATAGGTTACTTGATACCAGAACTATGGGCTTTCGAAAACGCTTCAGCACCTTAGACAATATCAGCACGCTGGTGACAGATATTCAGCTGTCATTCACAAGAAGAAACTATTTAGTGGCTGCCTTCTTGGATATTAAGGATGCTTATAACAATGTGCAGATAGATATACTTGTGGGCATTATGAAAAAGATGGGCATACCTAGCAAGCTATGCTCATGGTGTGGCCGATACCTCGCCCGAAGAGTGAATTCAGTGTTTACAGCGGAGGGAGACAGAATCAGTCGGCTAGTCTTCCAAGGTTTACCACAGGGCGATCCAATGAGCCCCTTACTATTCAATATCTACATGGCAGACCTATGTAACATCCTAAAGGGCCTAGTATCCTTCCTCCAATATGCGGATGATTTTGTTGTATATATATCTCACCCGGACATAGAAACGGCCCGCAGAATACTAGAGGAGCAATTGAAGCTGATACAAAAGAGATTGCTGGACAAAGGGCTAGAAATATCAATAGAAAAAAGCAAAATTTGTGTGTTTACGCAAAGACAGCTACAAGGAAAAGACTGTGCAATTACACTAAATGGACACACACTGGAGTTAGTTAAAGAGATCAAATTCCTGGGAATGTGGTTAGATTCAAAATTAACATGGAGAAAGCATATCATGGAACTGCAGCAATCATGTATGCAACGCCTGAACTGTTTCAAAGCCCTCGCCGCCCCGACCTGGGGTGCGGACGCTCGACTACTCCGGCACGTATTCTGCTCTCTACTGAGGAGCCGATTGGAATACGGGGGGTTCCTGTATCAAACTGCCGCCAAGTCTCTTCTAACAAAATTGGACTGCATTCAATCAGCAGCTCTGCGAGTAATCGGAGGCTTTGTGAAATCCACCCCCATCGCCGTGATGGAGGCAGAATTAGCCATTCCACCGTTGAGTACAAGAAGAAGTAAATTGGGGTTGAACTTCTGGCTAAAGGTGTGGTCCATGAAGTCACATCCCCTACAGAGGAAGGTGCAGCTCCTTGCCCATGAAAGTTCAGCCAAATCACGTCAACAACAGAAAAAACCCAGCCTGATACAGTATTTTCAGACAACGGCCCTGTGGAATATACACAGACAAGAGATCAACGAGATGTTCAGCGAAGAAGATACGTGGCAAAGAGCGGAGATCTCGTCGCGAATCCACCTGTCCTTGATCAAGGGCTCGGTAGACAAAAAAACCACCCTTCAGTTAGAATTGAAGCAATGGGCATTAGAAACCTTGAACACACGATGGAAGGAATGGCGGAAAGTATTTACCGATGGATCAAGGGTAATGCAATCCACCAGCGCGGCCGCTTGGGTCGATGCAGACTGTGGCGTTTATGAAGCTTGTAGATTGCCGGCAGAATTCTCAATCTTCTCATCCGAGATGTACGCAATCCTGAGGGCCATACAATATATACAACGGTCAGTACAGACAAAAGCAGTGATATGTTCGGATTCACAAAGTGCTTTACAGGCTATCATAGGCATTCCTAAAGGCCAGTGCAGAAACTACCTGACATATGAAGTTGGCAGAGAACTCTGGAAAGCCATACACAGAGGCATAGAAGTGTGCCTACAATGGATCCCGGGTCACGTGGGAGTGACAGGGAACGAGCTAGCGGACAAAATAGCTCGACGACATCTCCAGGTTCCCGATACTGAGAACATACCAGTGCCTTATACCGATTTCAGAACGATCGCCTCAGCAAGAGCTCTCAACGCATGGGAAAGAAAATGGAACGAAAAGGCCCAAGGGAAAGGGCTATGGTACCGCGCCATCGCCAGCAAAGTTACGGTGAAACCATGGTTCCAGGAAGTGGATCTCCATAGAAAGGCAATCACGCTGATTAGTAGATTAAGAACGGGGCACACCTGGCTTAATGATAAAAAATTTCTAATGAAGGTCTCGGATTCTCCGAACTGCGAATCCTGCGACGAAGTGGAGGATATCTACCACTTCCTTCTAAGATGTAGGCGCCACCGAGAATATAGAAGAACCTTATTAAAAGACGCTCTTCACATAGAAAACATCGCAGATGTGATCATAACCCTCGCCGCGCCCAATAAGAAAGCGATTAGCTTAATCTACATGTACGTGGCTAAAACTAAAGGCATAATATAAATAAAAGAGCACCATTACTCCATGTAACTGGCTAAATTAGCCTAAGGCTAAAGCCAAAAAAAAAAAAAAAAAAAAAAAAAAAAAAAAAAAAAAAATATATATATATATATATATATATATATTAGAGTTTGATTTGTGTAGGAGCAACTTTAATATATAAATTCACAGTTTTGTGTTAAGTTAAAAGACGCTTCGAAACTTGCCAGACCCCCGTAGCGAAAGTTTGACTCACCGTCACGAGGTGACATCATCACGCGTTGCGTCGTGACGTCACTGTGGTCCGTTTCGTGACGTAATAGTCTCGTGACGGCGTTCATTACACTGGGGCTATTTTCGTTGTTGGCCTAATATCCTGACATTGCAGCCTGTTTGATGGGGCTAGTCATTAGATAAAACGTAAAAATGAGGTACTGTCGGTGATCTCATTCTCAGTTTCACTAATTATTTTAGGAGTAGTTTACACTAACAAGGCGATCGTGAAAGCAGCTTAAGTTACTAATAATTAGAGACCGGATTATGTACATTTGCATATTAAGCCCATTTTCACCGGTTATTGCATATTTTACCTAAAACCTAGTGATGATGCATATTTTCGCTATATTTACAATATTTTCCGGTAGTGTACGTAGTTAATAAATAAAATCTTACCTTGTAGCCGCCAAACCTACTAGCAGCACAGCACTTAGTCTACGACGATTCGCTGAAGAACTACGACCCACGTTTGGGAATGTAAGTAAACTGATTTCATCAACAAACAAAGCGTTTCTTAAGGCACGTTCTCGTATAATGCCTATAAAAAAATTGACAAATGTGCCTTTACCTCCGGAACCAGTGATAACTCGATGGGCGACGTGGGTTGAAGCTGTACTGTTTTACAATGAACATTTGGAGCCCATTAAAGGTGTAGTAAACGACTTTGATAGTGGAGAGGCTATGACAGTTTGTCTGAACAAGGAAGCATTTAGCTATTCTAATATTAAAACTATAACTGTGATTAGCACTCGTTTTTCCTACATACCTGCGAGTATTAAAAAGCTTTAAACTTAACGTTTGACGTTGACTGAATCTATTCAGTTTTTTTAGTACAATCCTCATTGCCAGAGGTATTACTGTTTAAACTTAAAGTGAAGTTTGAAAATATTTTGAACAATAACCCAGGTTTTGAACCTTTGTGACAAATTGATAGTTTTTAGTAATAGGACGGGTAAACTTTTTCCAGAAACAATGACTGCTAACACAGCACCCAATTTCAAATACTGCCCAGTTACATCAGAGAATGTGGAACGGTCTGCATCCACTTATAAAAATATTATGAGAGTTCGAAGAAACGATTTTACTATTGAATATTTGGAACAGTACCCGATTGTTTACAATTGCAAAATGAAACACAACCACCCTGTTGCCATGCTCAAGATTCCAATTGTTTACGTTTACAAAAGAAAAAAAAGTTGAATCATTGTTAATTACCGAATTTATAAATATTTTATTCAACTACTTACTAATTGCATGCTGATTTTGAAATTAAAAATCTAAAAATTATTATTTTTATTATATATAATGTTGCATATTTTGACATTTTTTACACTTTTCATGCATATTTTAATCATTTTTCATGCGTATTTCTAGCTTTGCATATAAGCCGGTCTCTACTGATAATAATTAAATTCCTGGTGCCTTATGTCACTTGTATTTTTGGTCCACGTTGCATATTAACCTAACCACAATCTTCGCTAAAATTGACTGTAGAAAATCGAAGCTTCAATCACACGCGTATTGATACAATCACTGAATGGCATATTAGTGACGTCATGAATCAGAACACAAACTTGACCCAGTATTTTCAGATTCTACACAAAATAGTACCATAGTATTATTAAATTCTATCTCACTTGTAATAGTTGTGAAGTTTCAAGTGGTAAAAGAAATCTGAAATTTTGAAACGTATCTCCTTATTAATAATCTAAATAATTTTTTTAATAATATGCGCTGTAAAATATCAGGCGCTGTAAAATATCATGCACCTGGGGAAATTATGATGGTATAAGTTCATTAGGCTAATAATGTTTAAAATTCAACGCAATGAACATTTGTTGAATATTAGATCCCAGCAAACCATTTAAATAACTGAAACAATTTATTTATCCTGCACAGGAAAAGATTTAGAAACCACATTTATTGAGATGGAATCCATCCCTACATAAGACTTTGGGCAAACTAACACATGAATCTTGTCTTTTAAACGGCGAAAAGTCTTATTGTGTCCGGCAAAAGAAGATCTACCTCACTTTAACTGTAGTAGAAATATGAAATTCTTATCATGGCGAATCTCCTCGCTTAATCGCCGAAACAAAATACAACAATGTTCGGACTGTGCAAAACACTTTACCATTTGTCTATCCAGTTTTCAGCGGCGCACTTGCCGAAATTTATCGCCTATACTGTTTAGATATTAACAAACGGGATCCCAAATTGGATCGACCCCGGGCAGCTAGGGAATAGCGTGCTAGCCTCGCGTTGCAAGGGGTCGTTGGTTCGGGTCCGCCAATGGGTGGTTTTAGTTAAGCGTAGTCTTTGCCTTATGTCGCCCATACCATGCTGAGTCTATTTTACGTTGAGTGCACCCATAAATATGTGAGAATTGAGTCGGTGTCGTGCTGTCACAGTGTCAACTTCGACCTTTTCGCCTGATGAAGACGACAGAGGCTATTGGCGAAACGTCAGACATGGAGGAACTGATCAATCAGAACAGACGAAAAGAGTTTTTGTCACCCATAAATAGCTGCATACATAGTGCTGGCTGTAAGGCCTCGCAGCCAAATGCCATTTCATATACTAACAAAACTTGGCCAGTTGTAATAACTCTAGGACAGTAATTCCCAATTAGTTTTTCCCTAGTACCATTTCAGGAAATAACTCTAGGACAGTAGTTCCCAATTAGTTTTTCCCTAGTACCATTTCAGGAAAGAGCTTAATCTCGCGTGCTCGTTATAGCTGAAATGATAGATAAATAAATGCGTTCACCACATAATTCAAACCCACAGGAAGAGACAAAATAGTACAGAAAGTTCGCATGTAAAAACTTAGGAGAGCCTACGGTAGAACCTACAACATATGTAATAAAAAATGTTTGTCCATATTTACAAAAGTCAGACATTACAACACAGTTCTGAAACCTGAAGCCCTGTACGCCAGCGAAACTTCAACACTGCACAGGAAATGTGACCTAGAAAGCATTCTGAAAGAAGAACGAAAAATTATAAGAAAGATCCTTGGCCCAGAAAAAAACATATGACGGATATAGACTTAAATCTCGAAAAGCAACAGAAACACTGTCAAACCTCGCGGCAGACATCAGGAAACGAAGATTAAGATTTTATGGACATATTCACAGACTCCCATCAACAAGACTGATTCCTAAAATTGTGACGTACATAGAACAACTAAAAACTATGCCTCGGGTCCAGCAGATCAAAAAAGACCTCGAAAAAGCTCATCAGAAACATGCATAGACTGACAAACATACACAGAAAAAATTAACAAATGAGAAGTACCGCCAGAGAATGAACTCATTAAGAGACCGGAGACGAAGTGGACTGAAGAAAGGAGGAGAATCCACGGAGAAAAAATGAAAGCTGTATGGAAACTGAGAAAACTGAATCGTTAAGGCTTTGCGTGATCCGACAGGGTCCAATTGCAGATAATAATAATAATAAATGCGTTCATCCCAATCGAATGCTTCACTGCATTACAGTAATATAATTTACATACCATCGCTTAAAATATATTTTGGAGACAGTAATGTTTGGGTAATTTCTTTTTTCAACTATCGTATTGGTTACGTTAGAGATTACCGCACTGTACCAATACCACCTAGAGGAGAACCACTGCTCTAGGCATCTGAAACTAAACACTTAAAACAAGTTGTCTCCATGTGGGAAAATAGCAGATGACCATTTCCACACATTTCTCGGGATTCCCCGCAGCAAAAGATGACCTTTTCTCTTTTCGTTGTCGCACCTCGATGCCAGATTTTGCAGCCAGTGGGAAGTCTCCAACACAGGAATTGAAAGCAAGAGAGAAAGCACCAAGGTAATTCTACTAAAGGTAGGGACCGAAGCGAAACGAGCGGCGATTGGCTGTTGAAATGACGTCACTGTAGGAGCAAAAACAAGCAATGGATACGTACAAGCGGCAAATGAGCGATGCGCGCTGCTGTTCAAAACTATTCAATTTACGGATGCCAGATCTATTAATTCAATGAATTTTTTTAAGTATTTGATAGTCAGATTCACATACCTTGTTATGTTAGTTTTTCTCCTCATCTGGAACGGACGATGCGAGGAACTGACGAGATTTCCTCCTATGTGCCGCTGCTGCCTTTTGCATTTTAAGTGTTGCATTCATGTAACGTAAACGAATAAACATTCTTGTCCTTACATAGAGTTTTATCACTTCCACTGACACCTCTGGATATTTTTCTATTATTTTGGCACAAATTCTTTTAACAATATTCTTTTCTTTCGACATAAAGCGCTTAGTTAATAAATGCGACCGGTACGCACTTATATTTGCAGGTTCCCCCTCCCACAAAGCTCGTTCGGGATTGGTTCGTGGCATTTATCCGCGCCTATGTGCACCGGTGGAACAATAGTTCCTCTTTAAATCATTACGCGTTGGTTTTGCTGCGTAGAAAGTAAAATTACAACCGATGGCCGAAGCAGGAATGATGTGAAAAGCAGAATAGCACTAGCAAAAAGAGCTTTCATAAAAAAAGAGAAGTATTTTAGTATCAAATACTGATATAGGAATCAGAAAGAACTTCTTAAAACTCTATGTTTGGGGCACAGCACTTTATGGTAGCGAAACATGGACTTTAGGAATACCGGAAAGAAAGAAAATTGAAGCATTTGAAATGTGGTGCTATAGATGGATGTTGAAAATTAAGTGGACTGATAAAGTAAGAAATGAACGAGTTTTAGAAACGATGGGAGAGGAAAGGGGTTTGTGGAAGAAGCTTACAGAATGAAGAGACAGGCTGGTAGGTCATATTTTGAGACATGCTGGATTAGTTAATTTGCTGGTGGAGGGAACAGTCGAAGGTAAGAACTGTAGAGGAAGACAGAGATTAGAATATACGAAGCAGATAATTGAGAACGTGGGTTGTAAGAGATATGTTGAGATGAAGAGGATGGAGTATTACATCAAAACAGTCGAGAGACTGATGACAGGGGGGGGGGGGGGGGCGTTGGTTGCAAGCATCACCCGTACATGTCATCGCTGATTGTCCTGAACTGCATGTGTGTTTGAAATATCCACATACCGTCTCATTAAATATTTCTTTACACTACAGTCCCTGGGATGGGTGCTATTATCGTTTCTAAAATAAATTTCTGCCATTAATTCACCTGTCTCGTCTCTTAAATGATGCATCAAATTAAAATTTGAATGGAGTGGTTGTTATCCACTACGTACTGAAGAATCTGCATCAGGATTTCTTGTTCATTGGTGATTTTGGTATCGTCAATGAAGGGGCCATTAGAGTAGGGATATGATTGTACTAACGATGTCAGCCGTGGTCTTACCCTTCAAGCAGGAATCTGATATGAGACCTAAGTTTTTTTCGGCGTATGCCTGACAAAAATTTTTCTCGGGTGTTCTGTCCACAACTGGACTTTAGGATTTCGAGGCATTCACAGTCGGTGCTGTGTCGTCGCAGGGGTAGCTTCGATATGACACCTAACCTGATGATGCAGCGGAGGTTGATGCCGAAACGTTGTGGACACAAGAACTTATCCGGCAGAATAGCCGAGAAGAATTTTTGTAAGCAAGAATCTGGATGGTGGTACCCATACGTCACCGCTCGTTCACCCTTGCTGGATTGGGAAGAAGATCAATTTTTCTATGACGTCCAGCGCTGGTAAGACAGCATGTTGTCAGACACGGCTGAGTGGTGGTCTTGGTGACGGTGCGTGAGTAATGCGTTATCGGTTCTGACGCCGCCGGGTCGGGTGTAAACAGCTCCTAATGGCTTTGTAATGGGCTTAGCGTTTTGTTTTGAAAGTTTCTCAGGATTCCACATCCATATAAGCAGACCACCGAGAAGTCCCCCTGTGCCACCACATTTTACGGTCGCCAGTTTCAGGGGTCGATTACGGTTGTTGCCGCGAAAGCCGGGTTTGCCATGGCCCCACATAAACTTACCAAACTCTGCACAAGTCCTTACTAGAGACATTAGCAGGGTTCCTTCTCAGTAATCGTCCCCTTTACATTCTATTTCTCCTCAATTGCTTTTTTCTTGGCCAGTAAGGGAAGAGTATTTTACGTGTTTATTGTTTTGTGTGGTGTACTGTGATGTTTGTATTTCAGTGTAGTGTATTGTGAATGAATGAAAGATGGCTGAAGGGAAAAGAATTCCAAAGGAACCGCCGGGCTTAACGTCCCCATGTGACGGACGCCAGTGTGGTATGACGTCACTCCATACGCACTGCGGAGAGGTTCAACCCAGGACTCTAGAGCACAATCTAGTGATTAGGAATCGTGCACCACCACCTCTACTACCCTGCCGGCCAAGTCCACCACCAGGACTGGAACCAGCTAACCCCGTGTCAGCGCCGGACACCATCACGGCGCCGCAACCAACTGAGACAACGGGGCAGGCAAGTCCACCACCAGGACTGGAACCAGCTAACCCCGTGTCAGCCCCGGACACCATCACGGCGCCACAACCAACTGAGACAATACGGGCCGGGCAAGTCCACCACCAGGACTGGAACCAGCTAACCCCGTGTCAGCGCCTGACACCATCACGGCGCCACAACCAACTGAGACAATGGGCCGGGCAAGTCCACCACCAGGACTGGAACCAGCTAACCCCGTGTCAGCGCCGGACACCATCACGGCGCCGCAACCAACTGAGACAACGGGGCAGGCAAGTCCACCACCAGGACTGGAACCAGCTAACCCCGTGTCAGCCCCGGACACCATCACGGCGCCGCAACCAACTGAGACAACGGGGCGGGCAAGTCCACCACCAGGACTGGAACCAGCTAACCCCGTGTCAGCGCCGGACACCATCACGGCGCCAAAACCAACTCCGTCAACGGGGCGGGCTAACCGTATACACTGGTGATTAGGAATCATGCACCACCACCTCTGCTACCCTGCCGGCCAAGTCCACCACCAGGACTGGAACCAGCTAACCCCGTGTCAGCGCCGGACACCATCACGGCGCCACAACCAAATGACACAACTGGACGGGCAAGTCCACCACCAGGACTGGAACCAGCTAACCCCGTTTCAGCGCCGGACACCATCACGGCGCCAAAACCAACTCAGTCAACGGGGCGGGCTAACCGTATACACTGGTGATTAGGAATCATGCACCACCACCTCTGCTACCCTGCCGGCCAAGTCCACCACCAGGACTGGAACCAGCTAACCCCGTGTCAGCGCCGGACACCATCACGGCGCCGCAACCAACTGAGACAACGGGCTGGGCCTATTTTATGAAAGAAGCAAAAAATAAAACTTCGCAACATCCAAAAGATGGTCATTCAAAAATAGAATGTAAGAATTAAAATTTTGTATTGTAAACGATCGGTAACTCAGTTTTAAGTTGACGCGCTTTTTTTTCATTTTTTTTTTTTTAACTGCGGCTAAGGTGCGGACAAGCAACGGGAAGGAATTTGACCATGGCCTTTTTGAAAGAAGCATCCCGGCATTCGCCTGGAGTGATTTGGGGAAACCATGGAAAACTCAAATCTGGATGCCCGGACGGGGATTCGAACCCGCGTCCTCCCGAATGCGAGGCCAGAACGTTAACCGCTCACCCACCACGCTCGGTAGCTAACGCGCATTCCGCCTCTGTCGTAGATGGACATACAGTTTAATGTCTGACACAAATCAGGGTAAGGACAGGAAAATTTAAGGATTGTGATAGACCGTGTAAGTTATGTTAGAACGTTGCGCGGTTAGGATTGCACGTTAAACTGTAGGTCCCAGAGGAAAAGAACTGGCCGTCCTACCTCTGACACACAGGCTTAGTATACCTCTTTCGGATTGTGAACTAAGTTAGCTTTAAGAAACCAAGGAGGAGGGTTCACAGAGACAAAGCAAGCTGATAAATATTCCTTGCAGGAACGACGTTCCAAGTGGCGGCCGTGAGTTCTCAAGGAGGCTCTTTAAACACAGGTCTGCAAGACCGCTTCAAACCGGAATGTGCGCATGCTAGCTCAGCAACCCGCAAACAAACGAAACCTCATCTATGACGTCATTCCTTCAAGACAGATCTCCCGCATACTGGTTTCCCTGCGAGTTCTGCATTACTTCTGTGCTTACATTTTATAATTCGCATTATTATTTACGAAACATAACTATCACAAGGGCAACAGCTACTGCCTACTCCCATGACTATTCCGTGGGACGAGCACAATCTTGACTTTTATCACGGCTAGACAGGTAAACGGACCTTTGTGCTCATTCAAGATCCCCCCCCCCCTCAGGATATGGAGCGTCCATAATATACGTGGCTTGGTCTAAAGAGGGGGGGGGAGTAGTAAGTTACGCTGGGAGGGGCTGGTTCGAAACCAGGTGACGTAGCTTTTCATTCACATTATTTGTCACAGTTAACATTAGGTACAGAACACACAACACTATGTGAATATTTATTTTAATTGCAATGAATCGCAGGCTCCGGTGGCAATTTCCCTACACACCCATCTTCCCGCTTTCCTGCAACCACCTACATTTGCCCTCTACAAATTTCAACTTTAAATACTTTCAACGTTTTTGGTAAATTATTCATCATTTCTCTTGGTAACTTATTCCAATCCCTGACACCCTTACCTAATAAAGAGAATCTTCCTACACCCTTGTGCCTGAAATCGAGTGCCAGCGTGATATCATGGTCATTTTTTCCCTTTCATGCATTACTTTTCATTTTTACACCAATATCTTTCCATGCCTCATCACCAGTATACGCCATATACACTGCCATGACCTTCTTCATCCTCCTCCTGTCTTGCAATGAATCCCATTCCAGCTCTTTTATCATATCTGTTACTGATTCTATTCTGCGATAATTTCCAGAGACAAATCTAGCAGCCCTTTTTTGCACCCTCTCCAACTCCTGTATTTGATACTCAAAATGTGGGTCCCATACTACACTACCATATTCGAGCAATGGTCTGACCAAAGTTTTGTAACCCAATTCCTTTACTTCTCTCGTGCATCCCCTCATCACTCTCTCCAACAAGTACAGAACTTTGAAACGTTTTCCTACCATCTGTCCAATCTGTCCTACCCAGTTAAGCTTGTTATCAAATGTAATGGCAAGATATTTACATTTCAAGTCTTCAGCAAGCAATTCTTTCCCCGCCTTATTATCATAATCAACCTTTTGTTTTTTATCTGTGCATCTAATAAGCTGACTCTTATTTGCATTTATCTTCATCCCATGTTTATTTAATTATCTCCATATGTAATATACGATAGTCTGATGAGAGAAAACAGTACAAAATATCTTCTGGAATCTACAGGGGGGAAGAAGCTACTTACCCCAGCGGGGGGGGGGGGGGGGGGGAGAAGGGGGTTAGAGGTAAAAATCGCGTGAGGCTACGTGGAGGGAGGGAGGTTTCAGAGGAGGCCATAATGGGCCTACGTAGTTTATGAACGCTCCCTTATGGTCACTCCATGTTAAGTAGGGTTGTTGTGAAGCCGCTTCTTACTTTGTTTGCGCCTGATTCAAACATTCCTACACTTCCCAAAGTCTGCGCACATTCAGACTTTTGTCTGTTTCCCCGACTTTCAAAATGCCTTTGTTTTAGGGACTCGATTTGAGAGTCGGTAGAATGGGAACGCCTATCTGTTTTAAACAAACGAAGTTCTCTTCCTGGAAAGCTTTCATCAATGCCGGCACCTCAGAAAGAAGAGTGCGCGGAACTGAGAACGGCACTTTGAACCGACGAGCATTTTAGGTTATAACGGACATATATCAAGCAGGCAAGATGTATAGATATTTATTAATGTAATTTTGAGTATTGGTATGTTTTTTTGTAAATAATTTTTAGTAATATTAGTATTCTGAGTTCTGTAGGTGGCAAAGAAGAACGCGCCATAGATGTAATGTGACAAAGACATGATAGAAACTAAAGATAAGGACAAAGAGAAGCCATGATGAAAGGAAGGAATGCGTTGGTGTGCCTCCAATTAATGATATCTGTAAGCGTTCTGGCTTCGCATTCGGGAGGACGGTGGTTCGAATCCCCGTCCGGGTATCCAGATTTGGGTTTTCCATGGTTTCCCAAATCATTCCAGGCAAATGCCGGGATGCTTCCTTCAAAAGGCCATGGCCGAACTCCTTCCCATTCCTTGCCCCCCCGTCCTTTCCCGTCTCTAAAGACCTCGCTGTTAGAGAGACGTTAAGCAGATAAAAAATAAAAAAAAGATGTTTGTAAGGATTGTCAGTAAAAATATAATAAGAAATATTTAAGTGAATTTTAAATTGCGCAAAGAAAAGTTGAATAGAAGTTGTGTATTGCGAGGAAATATTTTTATTTATGGCTTTACTCCTCGTCGACTTTGTGGTCATTAGAGGCGGATTGGGACTAGGTACAAGGAACGGGAAGGAATTCGGCCACGGCCTTTTGAGGGAAACATCTCGGCATTCGGCTGGAGTGATTTTGGGAAACCATGGAAAACCCAAATCTGGATGCCCGGACTGGAATTCGAACCGGCGTCCTCCCGAATGCGAGGCCAGAGCGTTAACCGCTCACCCACCACGATCGGTTTGTGAGGAAAGAGAAAGAAGTTATATTACGTAAAGGTAATGTGGTCAGGTAGAATAAGTAGCACTACACGTTCATTGATCAGTTTGAAAGAAACGTAACGGTTGAAGAGAGTAGTGAGGGAAAAATGCTTCATGTAGTAGTTATATTGTTTTATTAAAGGCTAACAAAGGGAGGTTAGATAAGATAGTAGTAGCGCTAGGTACGTCACAAGGTTTACTCTAATCTAGAGAGTTGTGTAATAGTTGTTGTGCGTACTGAGGGCATGGGTGGTTTTAATTAAGTGTTGTGTTGTCCATACTGGAAACTTCATAATACCAGAGACGATGTGTATATACAGTGGAATAAACAGGAGCGTGACTGTACTGGTTGATACTGCAGACAGGTTTGGTAGTCGTCCTCGTATTAGGCCTCTTGGTTTGATTACGTTCTTTCTGATCGCGACGCGTAGTTAGTCAACAAGCCCCTCCCTAGGCGCTCGACGTTGTCAGGGGACCCAGCAGACGGCTCGGGTAACACGGGCGTTAATTGAAGTGACGTCATAATTAGCAATACTACAGTGACCGCACCCAGCAAGGTTAACAAGCGACTCGTGTGTATTGTAGGAATCACCACAGCCATGCAACAACCGGCTGTGCTTGGTGCATCGAACCACCCATGTATTATCTGGATTTTGCATCGGCGCTCGCTAATTACTAAATGCACTCTCTAATAGGCTAATAAACTAGGGGGGAGGGATGTCCAAGCCACGCCACGTAAGTTTCCATTTATATTATTTGTCACAGTTAAGAAAAGGCACAGAACACACAACATGATTTAAATATTTACTTCCGTCAGTCAATTATCTCGATATGAAATTTAAGATAGTCTGACAAAAAAACACAGTACGAAATATCTTCTGGATTCCACAGGGTAAAAAGTTACGTGCTATGCGGCGGGGACGGGTTGGAGGGGGGGGGGGAAGGGTAAACCACGGACGCTCCCTATCGCTAAATTTACTTTTGCGGTAATGGTTGAATAGCGATTATTTAATAAGTACTCGCGCAGTCTTGTGTAGTTTGGCTTTGTTGTTCATATTAGTTTACAATTATTTGAGATATTTGAGGAATTCAGTATCAAACTTTTAAAACACATTCCTCATATTTGGTCAGTCATGTCTAGCAACATACATTAGAACAGGGATGGCCAACCCAAATGATCTTTTGGGCCACTTTGGAAATGCATCATAACTCCGCGGGCCGCATATAAAATTATATATCCCCATATTAGTGTTACACCCACTATAGACATTTTATTGGAGTGAAAAATTCAATCATAATGAGATATTATTATTGTGTTTACTAATATTCTTACATGTAAACATAGATAATAAAATAATAATGAAACTAAATGCATATTTTAAAGAAATATATAACACTAAAAAGGATAGGTACATAAAAATTATATGAATGAAATTTTAAAAAAATAATGGATACACAAATAATGTATTTTTTTAATACATTGTTTTCCACTACTTTGGCCATTATAAAATAAATATATTTTGCAAAAGTGTGATGAATCTCGCGGGCCAGAAAAATATTCAAGGCGGGCCGCGGGTTAGCCACCCCTGCATAAGAACCTTACACACATGAGTTTTGTTGCAGGCTGCACTATTGGAACAGTATCAGCTGTTTTTATACCAAACATCCGGGGAGAGCATTCAGAGAGTCTTTCGACTTTTCTTATCACTTTATGCCTCGTCGACGTCATGGTCATTAGAGGCGGGAAAGGACTGGAGGCAATGAACGGCGAGGAATGTAGCCACGACATTCTGAATGAACCATCCCGGAATTCCGGAAACTGGATGACTGGGCGGGGATTCGAACCGGCGTCCTTTCGAATGCGAGGCCAGAGATTTACTGCTCACCCTCCACGCTCGGTTCAGAAAGTTGCGGTCTGTTACGAAATATTTTTTCTAGAAACTTCCCCAAGAAAATTGTAGCAGATAAAATTCCTACTTTTAGTGGCAAGTGCTAGACTTGGAATTGCTTGACAGTAACTTCGGGCAGCATGTACACTCTTTGGCAAAAAAATTGACTGTGGGCGCCTGAGACTAAGTCCATTATTTTGCACTATGTGGCATCACTGGAGAGTTTGTTCCAGGCATTGACTTAAGGAAATGAATAACAGATGGCGCTGAGTTGAATACCCGCAATGATGCCACATTGTGCGAAATAAGGAACTTAGTCTCAGGCGCCCACAGTCAATTTTTTTTGCCAAAGAGTGTACACGGTGATTTAAAATTGCTGAATGTGAAACAAACGAGTTGTTTACCAGTGTTTAATGAACATAAAACACAATGAGCCGTAAAATGGCTACAGGACTACGCACTTTTACCCTCAAAAACAACAACAGAAAGTACTAGCGGAAAAGTTTGAGAATCTCTGATAGTCGGATTTCTGAGAAACGTTTTCGTCCGTTTCTTGTTTACAGTTAATCCAAAAGAAAATTTCTTCCTCGCTGCTTGTGGCCCTGAAACTCACGCCAGGGGGTTCCTGTCCCAGCGGGAGAGGGCCGTGTGCCGGTAATTCCCTATCTCGGGTAGGGAGGGGCCCTGCAGCGAGAAATCCAGACTGCACAACACCGCGAGCGAGAAAACGAAATGCGGCGAACAGAGCACACAAGCTCAAAGCAAAACTCGCATGCGTCGTTGTCGAGCAAAACCATGAATGAATAAGAAGAGGCCGGTGTTCCTGCTGTATTAAGCCACTTATCAACACAAACTCCTAAACACAGTAAACATCTCGTCGACGGGAGAGGGGGAGGGGAGGGGAGAGGTCCTAGCCAAGCCACGTAGATTTTTCATCATATTATTAGTCACAGCAGTTAAAATAAGATACAGAACACACTACAACATGTGGATATTTATTTCCGACACTTAATTATCTCCGCATGTAATTTAGATATCCTGTATGCTAACAGTGCTGCGCATGCGTGTGGCTTGGTCATAGCGTTGGGTTTAATTTATTTTAATTTTTTTTTTTAATTGCAATGGAGCACAGGCTCCGGTGGCAATTTCCCTACACACCCAACTTCCCCCTATCCTGCACTCACCTACATTTGCCCTCTACAAATTTTAACTTTAAATTCTTTTAACGTTTTCGGTAGGTTATTCATCATTCCCCTTGGTAACTCATTCCAATCCCTGACACCCTTACCTAAAAAAGAAAATCTTCCCACACCTTGTGCCTGAAATCGAGTACCAGCTTTGTGGTCATGGTCATATTTTCCCTTCCATGAACTACTTTTCATACCTACTGCAATATCTTTCCATGCCTCATCGCCAGTATATGCCCTGTAAACTCCCATTACTCTCCTCATCCTCCTCCTGTCTTGCAATGAATCCCATTCCAGCTCCTGTATAATATCTGTCACGGATTGCATTCTGCAATAATTTTCAGAAACAAATCTAGCAGCCCTTCTTTGCACCTTCCCCAAATCCTGTATTTGATACTCATAATGTGGGTCCCATACTACACTACCATATTCGAGCAATGGTCTGACCAAAGTTCTGTAACCCAATTCCTTTACTTCTCTCATGCATCCCTCATCACTCTCTCCAACAAATGTTGAATTTTGAAACCTTTTCCTACCACCTGTCCAATGTGTCCTGCCCAGTTAGGCTTATTATCAAATGTAATGCCAAGATATTTACATTTCAAGTCTTCAGCAAGCAATTCTTCCCCCACCTTACATTCGTAATTAACCTTTTGTTTTTTATTTGTGTATCTAATTAGCTGACTCTTCTTTGCATTTATCTTCATCCCATGTTTACCAACCCAACTAGATATCCTGTCCAAATCACCCTGCAACTGTTTACAGTCCTCTATCGTTTTGATCCTATTATACAGCATTATGTCATCTGCAAAAAATCTAATTTCAGATAGTAAACAATCAACACAATTATGGGTTGCACGCGGCCGGCACATTTAAACCAATGGCGCGATACGATTCGAAAAAACGTTAGACATGGCTTACCTAGACTCAAATTCGTTTACAGATGTCACCCGGGATTTTCCAAGGCAGGGACAGTTCGCATTGTTTTCGTCGTTTGAAATAGAGCTGTTTTGATTACGATCGCGCGCATTTATCCGCACCACTCTTTGATAAATAACTCTAATTTCTTTCAGTGAAATGAATTTCGGTGCAACTTTAATTATAGTGCTCGCTGAAGTGTTATTTCAAGCTCAAAGGTTGCTGTGAAGTCGTTTTCTACAATGAACTTTACGAGGTTTATTGAAAATGTTTTTCCGAGTTTTACCTAGCCAATGAGTTACAGAAATGTTTTAAGTAAATCAGAGAATCGTTCCCTGTTAATGGAGAAATAAATGTGACGGAACTGCAGCAAAAGAACACAAAAAATGCAGTTCGCATCTTAGTTTTTTTAAGTGGCAGGTATAGTTTATTCTATTTATCAATTAATGTACAATGACGAATGAGATAATGAAAATGTTTATAGGGTAGCGTCAATAAACCACGTAGCTCCATTTTTACCAATTAACAATAATTGAATTTCTCATGCCATATGTTTTTGCAAGAACATTCTGGGTCAGGCTATATTTCAACCTATGGCCCTTACAAAATAAAACATTTCAGATACACCTAAAAAGATTAAATGTTTCACTAACTAGATTTTTGGACAATACTACGATGTCCGAGCCACCAAAATTTGATAAATGTAATGGTTGATTCCTAAATATGTCAATGGGACAAATCGAAAGCAAAACATAAACTTTTCTGATATCTCGCTTAATTATCGAGATATCGAATGTTAAAAATCGTTTATAGGTACAATTCCTTGTTCTTATGGTGAAGTTTTTCTTCTGGTCCGGGGCGTATTTCAACCCTACGGCCACAGCTCGTAAAATTACAAAACACCTATTGTGCATGTTCAACGTGTAATTCCTAGTGCGAATTTGTTTTCTGGTCCAAGCAACATGTCAACCTAATCGCCTTAATTTTGAGATACGATATCTCGAGAACTAAGAGAAGTATCAAAAAATGGTATTCTTTACTTTCGATTTGTCTCGTCGAGATATATTTGAATCGATCATAAAATTTATCAAATTTCAGTAGCTCGGATATCGTAGGATCGCCCAATTTGGGTAATGATAACATTGTCTATTTTAGGAGCATAAATTATATCAATCAATTTCTTAATACACCATTTTGAACTGCAACAGGGTTAAAACACTCGCAATAATAAATCCAATGTATTGCAATGTAAAGTTAGCGATTGTGGTTAGGTTGAAATGCGGCCTGGATTTCACAATCAAATTGCAGCGGCAATAAAACCCTTTAATACACATATTAAGCAATAAGTTACTTATTGTAAATATCAAAATTCTATTATTCTTATTGAAGATTTAATATATTAAGTAGCAGTTTGAATAGCTAATTCCGAAAATCGAATAATTACAGCCAAAGACAAATGCTGTATAAACAATTCAAAGATTAGTATAGTCATCTTTGGTCAAACTCTGAAACGCTTCATTTCTATAGTAAATTAAATATTAGTAATGATTATTACGTTTGATTCAAGCATTCCGTTGATTTACTATAGCCCATAAAACTGAAAAGCTAAATATTCGAAGTAAAAATATTAAACAGAAACATTAGTTAAGCTATGTAAATTTTCGTTAGATTTATGTGAAAGTAGTGCGTGTCTGAAAGTGCATAATGATCTGTAGCTCACAATTTTCTATACAGAAAGATTTTTAATTTTTTTATTGTTTGCTCCTTCCCATGGTGCATAAAAATCATTAGCTATTTTCCCAGATTTTGACTGGCACCATTAGCTCAAAAAAACGTGAAAAACCACATCCAAATTGCTGCGGTACTTAATGCGCGATACCCGTTACAGTAAAGAGACAAACACAGCTTGTTTACAGATATATTATTATTACTCCGCGATTCACTAAAAGTGTGTGGCGGAGGGTGCATTGCACCTATCGAAAAGGGTTATGGTTTGGAAGGGTTATAAGGGATATGGCAGGAGGCGCCCATGGGCTATTGTGAGGAACCATCCCCGCATTCGCGTGGAGTGATCTGGGAAAACCATGGAAAACCGAGATCAGGATGGCTGGAGTGCTTTATCGAAAGCTACTCCTCTCGGATTTTAAGTTTACTCGCCCGGTAAATCCTTTCTATTCCATTCCCTAATCGCTCGTGGTAAAAATGAATACAGAAATGAATCGGTTCTGGTCCTGATTTCTCTTATCTTATTTTCGCGGTCATTTCGAGATATGAATGTTGCTGGTAGCAATATTTGCTGGCTGTCGTTCCGAAATACGTCTGTCGTGAATTTTTCAATTAGCTTCCGTCGAGAACAACGCCTTCGGTGTTCCAGGTCTTCCCAACCTAACTCCTTCAACATCGCACTTACGCTTTCCCTCCAACTATATATACCTGTCACGAATCGGGCGGCTCTTCTTTGGACCTTCTCTAAAGCCTCCATTAACCCCTTTTGATGGGGACCCCATACAGAACAACAATACTCTAAGTGAGGACGTACTAGTGACTTGTATACAATCAATTTAACTTCCTGAGTGCATTGATTTAAATTACGACCTAGAAATCGAAGCATACGATTTGCTTTTCCCATTACATTCTCGATATGCTCATTCCACGACAAATTATTACGAATTGTTACCCCTAGGTATTTAGCGGAATCTACCGTTCTAAGGACAGTGCCATTAATTGTATATTCATAGTTAAATGGTGTCACCTTTTTACTTACACGCATGACTTGGCACTTTTTAGCGTTTAACTCCAACTGCCAATCTTTACACCACGCAATTTTTTTCATAATATCGTCTTGTAACAAAGCGCAGTCGTCCTTGGTTTTGATTTCGCGATAAATAATAGCATCATCGGCAAATAATCTTTTCATCCCCCCTATTATGTCGCATAGATCATTGATTTATATAAGAAATAACAGAGGCCCTTCTCTGGGGAACTCCAGACCCCACTTCAGTAAGTGATGAACGCTCACCGTCGAGAACTACACACTGTGTTCTGCCCTTCAGGAAGTGTGCAACCCAGTCGCATATTTCTCTAGATATGCTGTAACCGCGAAGTTTCCTATGTATAGATAGTATATAGATTAAAGAAAAGTATATAGCGATTAGCGCAAGCATCAGTTTTATTCATTACAAACACAATAATTTTGATGGTAGACTGTTGAGAGAAAACTGTGCAAAGTGTCTTCTGGAATCAATAGGGAAAAAGCTACGTGCCATATGGGTAAGGGAGCGGCGCTTATGAGTGGGGTTTTCTTTTAGCACGTTGGCAGTCTTGTAGCGATAGCGCTGTGATGTGCAGCGCTTGCGGGGAATGTAGGCCGCAGCCACGAATAGAGCGTGCTGTTCCAGACTAGTTACCAACCGACCAGCAACATGCTGCCAACTTTCCCATTTGACTACTCGGCCATTTCCCATCGCCACAGAACTCGTTATCATCACCTTCGTGATTCATTTTATTTTACAGAAGTCTTTTGGTAAACTGAATTTTCATATTGCAACAAGGATGCCGGAAACCCATTCGTCCTGTCAGTGATGAGTAGGGTTCGGATGTTCATGGCCAAAAAATAGAGAAATATGCAGGCAAATATGACCTTAAAAACTGGTAAATATGACCTAAAACTGACAAAATATGACAAAACATTTAATTTTACTATATATCAAAACATGCTCAATTATACATCATTTATTTTATCTAGTAGTGTCGCTTTCATGTAGACAACATAATTTGCTTCCGTGCACTCGCTGCACCATTTTGAAATTAAATTTTAAATCGTTTTGTTGAAGTCACTTTAATTTCAGATAATTTACAGGATAGAACTCTTTCGTCCGTATTAAAATACTCCTCTCTAAATTCCCTTACGTAACTTATCACTTTCAGAAAATTTTACTTTCGGCATGGTGGTAGGTCTACTCACTGATCTACTGCAGATTTAACGATGACTGAGGATATTTCATTGAGATATTGACTGACGCGGATCGACACAGGCATGCTTCTGCTTCATTGTCGAGATTAAAAGGCGGGCGGAACATTACGTTTAGAGAGTAACAATAATGGATAATTTTAATTCTTGACTAGTGAATTCTCACCACAGTGAAAATTAGTCTCCCCCCCCCTCCCCCAATCTGTATAGCAGAAGTACAGTTCCGTGAGTAATTATCTTAATTTCTTCTCATCTATATCTAGTGAATTCACGGTACTATTAAAAACTACCAGATTGTTCCTCAAAATATGTCCATATGACCATAAATACTATCGAAATATTACCAAACCAGGAAAATGGTCTGAATATGCATTTATATGCTATATAAAATACATTGAAATACAACGTTGAATCAGTGTTTAATTCAACATTTCAACTCAAAAAGAATGCAGGAAAAAATATGACTTGTCGTGCTAAAGATCCGAACCCTAAGGATGAGGTCTTCTAGGAGATGTCTACAATATCCCGGATATTCAGGTAGCTGTTAAGATTCAATGTTACCACGGAAATAACTGCTTTCGGCTAGACAGAACGTGGTTACTTTATCGGATAGGGAAACTATAAGTGGCACCCATTGATCTGTGTTTCAGCTTATTCAAGCTTACCTTTGACGGCCCATTAAAAACTTGTAAGCTACACGAACAGCTGCAAATTAAAAAAATAATAAAGTAGCAGATTCTGATCGATTAGAAAATTTATCAACTCGCTGATTGCAACGATAAGGGAGCGTCCATAAACCACGTTGCTCTATTTTGGCTTCCTGTGAAACCCCCCCCCCCCCCCTACCCCTACCCCCCCTACCCCCCACGTAGCCCGACGTAGCTTTTGCCTCAATCACAGGGCTGGTGCTAGGATTCTCGGACCCCGGGTAAGCGGTCTTAGGCCCCCTCTCAGAAAATTTTAAAACAAAAATGTTCAAAATTATTGGTGCAGATTAAAAAGTTTGTATTTGATTTCTATTTATTTAGGCACCCAGGCCTTTGGGCCCCCCTTTGGTTGCCCGGGACCGGGGTACTTTTGCCCTGCTTAACCCCCATCCCTCCGCACAACACCAGCCCAGCTCACCCCCCCCCCCCCATTTTCCTTCCGCGTGACACACAGCTTTTTTCCCTATTGATTCCAGAAAATATTTTGTATTGTTTTCTCTTACATACGGAGATGGTTAAATGACGGGAATAAACGTTCACATGCTGTTGTGTGTTCTGTACCTTTTTTTAACTGTGACAAATAATATGAATAACAAGCTGCGTGGCTTGGCTTGGAACCCACACGTAGCTCAGCGTAGCTTTCCAGCCAACCCCTCCCCCCCTTTTTAGACGGAGCCACGTAGTTTATGGACGCTCCCTAAGTCATGATCCAGGTCCATGTGTCATGTGCATTTTATTATAACCACGATTCTGTTGCACCTCCACAATATCACCGGAGTTCTTGTACTTCTCCAACTTTCTAGATCAGTGCTTGGTCTAGAATAAGATTTTTTATTCAAGAAACAGTCCGGTCATTAAGATTTTATTTTCCGTGGTTTGTTGGCATTAATTCAGTTGAATTAAGGTAATTCATTACACATATCTACCATCAATCTGAGACTCGTATTAATTTAGTTGACTGAGGGTTCCTTCTGTCTGGATTAAATACCCTCTCCTCGACTGCAGTGTGACGAAAATGTGAGTAGGTGGGTACAGGAAAGGGGGGTAAACGTGTGTGCGGGGAAATTGCCACCGGAGCGTGCGCTCCACTGCAATTAAATTAAATGGTATGAGGAAAATAAGAGTGTTTGACGGCAACTCACTTCCCAGACCCTTCTTTCCTGTACCGGTACTTATAACTTATATAAGTAGATATTTCTACTGTTTACTTTCAGTCATGTCGGCCAATATTTTCGCAATGAGAGAACGTATTCTGTTTCCGGCTCCACGCCAATACGTCGGAACCTACAAATATTGTCCTGTCGGTCTTAAGTTTGCCGGTACTACATACATTCCTTAGGCGATAATATTTGATTTAAAGTGTATAACGTAAGTTTCGAATGCGTGAAAATGAGGAAAAATGTGGGTAGATGCACACATGTTATTATGCAAGAAATACACGTTAATAGCTGTTGACATTTATTCCACGTGTTTTTAAGTCTTCATTATTGAATAAAAACTGCTTTCCACATGCAAATTGCAGATACGTAATAAGTAGAAAATCATGTAACATTTACGATTTCTCTGTGCGGACTAACATATTGTTTTTGAGTGCTAAGATATATTGCATGGCAGCCTACCTTACAGGAAAAACATGGCGTGTATCGTAATCAATGTTTGACACACAGCATTTAAGTTGGTCTTAATTTTTGCTAATAGCAGTTGTGGTTAGGTTGAAATGCAGCCTGGACCAAGAATTAAGAGTAAGAAACAAACATAAAAAATATCGACATGTAATAACGTGTATTTCTTGTTTAATAACATGTATACATCTACCCACATTTGAAGTGATTTTTCCTCATTTTCACGCATTCGAAGCTTACGTTATACACTTTAAATCAAATATTATCGCCTAAGGAATGTATGTACTAAACTTAAGACCGATAGGACAATTTTTGTAGGTTCC
Source organism: Vandiemenella viatica (assembly GCA_031002005.1). Taxonomy (NCBI): domain Eukaryota; kingdom Metazoa; phylum Arthropoda; class Insecta; order Orthoptera; family Morabidae; genus Vandiemenella; species Vandiemenella viatica. The sequence goes on from CM061918.1 coordinate 126,965,210, forward strand.
GACGTATTGGTGTGTTACCATTTTTTTTTTTTTTTTTTTTTTAATGGCGTTCGGCTACTTATAGGTAATACAACCAGCTGAATGTTATTATCATGAGTCTTCCAGTGTATCAGTTTCCCGAATATGTTGTGGCTTCTTAGTATGGACATCACAGGAAGGACACGACACTAACACACACAACCCTTAAACACCCATGTCCTCGGTCGGACTCGAACCGGCGACCTTCAGCACGCGGAACCAGCACTCTAGCTCCTACGGTAGCGAGGCCGGCTGTTTTTCAGTTTAAACGCTCTATTACGTTTGTAACGGACCGTTTGACCTGTGGCAGCAAGCCAAAAAGTGTTCAGTGCCTGTTTTAAATTTGTCTGCACACTCAGTCATTCGCAAACTGACCTCAGATAACTCTGGTGTTGTTGCTAAAGTGTTTAGCACACTATGTGTCTCGTAAATTGATTTAAAGTTACTAAAAAAACCGCCTTCGCTGATATACTTTGTGACGAGGGGCGTAGCTACTATGGGGCTAGGCGATGCAGTAGACCGCTCAGGGGGCCCCCAATATACCTCAGGGGGTCCCAAAACGCACCTCTGGGGTCCCCCCAGCGCAGTTTAGAGGGCCTACGAGCCTTCACGGCAAACTGGCGACTCTTCTTTTTTTGTTCTACCGTCGTCTAAGGGGGCCCCTGAGATACAGGAAACCCCTCACTAAGGGCCCTCACTATTCAGGGGGGGGGCCTTCACTACTCAGGGGGGGCCCTCAACCATTGCTCAGGGGCCCCTAAGCACACAACTCAAGGGCCCGCACCCACAGCTCAGTGTGCCCCTACCAGCACACAAAGCAACAAAAAGGTCGCCTATTTGCCCTGAGGGCCCAAAATAAATTTTTTGCACCGGGGCCCTTGTTGACCTAGCAACGCCGCTGTCTGTGACGGCTTTCCTCCTAACACTTTGTAACAATTCGCGAAACATATTGTCTCTAATAACCATCTCGATAACCATTACTGTACCTAGTTAGATAACGGATGTAGTGGATCGGTATGGCGAATCAGGATTTAAACGCTTCAGGAAGTTCTGCGGATCATTTAATTGGGGCAATATCCCTGCAAACCTACTTATCCCTTCTTCTTCTTACTAAATTTTTTAATTGCGGTTTCCTCAGTACGATTTCTGCATCCATTTAACAAAAGAAAATTTTCTCTCCTTTGTACGTGAAATCGAGTGCCAGCTTGTGGTCGTGGTCATCTCTTCCCTTGTAAGCTCTACTCTTAATGCTTCCAATATCTTTCCATGCCTCATCACCAATACACGCCTCGTCCACTCCCATAACCCTCTTCACCCTCCTCCTGTCTTCCAATAAACCCATTCCATCTCCTTTATGATATCAGCCACAGATAGTGTTCTGTGTTGTGAAATTTCCAATTACAAATCTAGCAGCCCTTCTTTGCCCCCTCCCCACCCACCCTCACCCCTTCCAACCCCTGTATTTGATACCCATAATGTGGGTCTCAAACTACAAGGGGTGATCAAATGAAAAGGTACGAAACGACGTAAAAACGTAACAGTTAAATATTTGCATATTCCGCCATGGGAGATCGTAGCGAGACATCTCGGTATGCGATTGGAGTCTCTGACTGGGGTCGGAGCATGCGCAGGCGCCCGCATGCACAGTAGAGAGCAGAGGCTCTTATCAAAAGCGGCGTCCAAATGATGCGGCAGTCCGTATGAGGACAGGATGGCGAACAGGTGGGGGATGTGTACTGTGAGACACTCCGACGCCTACGCAGGTCCATCAAGAACAAAAGACCGGGGCTGCTCACGGAGGGTGTGGTTCTGGTCCATGATAACGCGCGTTCACACGTCTCCAGAGTCACACGCATGGAACTGGCCAAGTTCAAGTGGGAGACGTTGGACCATCCGCCCTACGCCCTGCGATTTCCATGTGTTTGATCCACTGAATAAACATTTGAAAGGGAAGCGCTTCAACTCGGACGACGTACTCAAGGACGCTGTGAAGGACTGGGTCTCGTCACGGCCACAGGAATTCTGGGAACAAGGAATCCTGCGGCTTGTTCATCAGTGGGATCGTTGTGCGCAGGCCTATGGTGTATATTTTGAATAAATTCTACATTTGTACCCACCGTGTCGTTTTGTACCTTTTCATTTGATCACCCCTTGTACACTACCATATTCAAGCAATGGTCTGACCAAGGTTTTGTAACCCAATTCTCTAACTTCTCTAGTACATCCCCTCATCACTCTCTTCAAAAAATCTAGAATTTTGAAACCTTCTTAGACTACCTGCCGAATTTGCCCTGCCCAGTTAAGATTATTATCATTCGTAATACAATGTACCGTATTTACACTTAAGGTCTTCAACAATCGGAACCTTATATAATCGACCTTTAGTTATTTATCTGTGAATCTAATAAGCTGACTCTTCTTGAAATTTATATTCATTCCATGATTACTCGCCCAGGCAAATATCCTGTCCAAATCACCCTGCAATTATTCAGTCATGTCCCATTTTGATCTCTATGAATACCATCCTTTCATCTGCAAACAATCTAACCTCTGTAAACCATTAATATAATGTTATCTTTGTTTTTTGCGGGGAACTATTTAATTTTTTTTGAAACCTGACGTATCAGCGTAGTAGGATCGCTTGCGCGTAAATAGCTGTTTATAGACGGCACCGATCCTAAAAGCCACAGAATGATGTCAGAAACGTCAGCTTTCAAAAAAATTAACGCGGTTGCACCCCTACGGAATAGACAATGACCGCGGAAGTCTACGCAAGCATTGATTAATATCACGAATATTAGTGGTCCCAATACTCTACCCTGTGGGCTGTGACACTCCCGTTTTCACTTCCCTCTCTTTTGCTACCGTATTTCATAACTTAACGCTTTTCTTTCTGTCTTTTGAGGCTAGCTCTACGCAGCAAGTCGTTTTTTCATCCACTGCAATGGTTTACAGTCGACTTAACACTATGGCTTAGAAAGATCTATTGCTTCACTATTAACTTTGCCTCCATTGTCCAATATCTTGCATCGGACCCCATCAACTGAGACACACTAGACTCTCGATCGAGGCCACTGCTGTACGCTGCTGCGGCGGCCTATCGGTATCGCGCTGAGTACATACACAGATTGAGGTTACAGCTGTGCGCTGCTGGCACCTCGCACTCTGCACCCTGCACTCTGATTGGCTTATTCAAAAGCCCACCTACGCTTCCCATTGGCTGAGCCTGTGGATTTCCAGAAAAGTCCCAGAAAAGATATTCTCCCACTACTCTGTACCTGTGGAGGACGAGCTGTAGTTACCTTTTAGCGCGCGGCAGTCTGGACGGTGTACCGAGTCTGACGGGGACGTGTGGTTGTGTTGCAGAGGGACCGTTCCAGAGCGACGCGCTGCTGGTGCCGGAGAACTGCCTATTCGACCACATCCACAACCAGACCAAGTGCTGGCAGTTCGACAGGTGGAACGCCACGGCAGCTGACTCGTGCCGCGACCGCGGGCTGGCGCTGCGCTCGTTCGCCATGCTGCTGCCCTGCGGCATCTCGCTCTTCTCGGGTGTCGAGTTCGTCTGCTGTCCCAAGCACTTCAAAGGTGAGTAGCCCCAGCTCAACCCCAGATCCAAGCAGCTCTATCCTACATCCAACCAGCTCTACCCCAGATCCAACCAGCTCTACCCAAAATCCAACCAGCTCTACCCCAGATCTGACAAGCTCTACCCCAGATCCGACCAGCTCTACCCCACAGCTAACCAGCTCTACACTACATCCAACCAGCTCTACCCCAGAGCCAACCAGCTCTACGCTACATCCAACCAACTCTACCCCAGATCCAACCAGCTCTACCCCAGATCTGACAAGCTCTACCCCAGATCTGACCTGCTCTACCCCAGATCCTAGCAGCTCTACCCCAAATCCAACCAGCTCTACCCCAGATCTGACCTGCTCTACCCCAGATCCAACCAGCTCTACCCCAAATCCAACCAGCTCTACCGCAGATCTGACAAGCTCTACCCCAGAGCCAACTAGCTCTACCTCACATCCAACCAGCTCTACCCCAGAGCCAACCAGCTCTACCTCACATCCGACCAACTCTACCCCAAATCCAACCAGCTCTACCCCAGATGTGACAAGCTCTACCCCAGAGCCAACCAGCTCTACCTCACATCCAACCAACTCTACCCCAGATCCAATCAGCTCTACCCCACATCCAACCAACTCTACCCCAGATCCAACCAGCTCTACCCCAGATCCAATCAGCTCTACCCCAGATCCAACCAATTCTACCCCAGATCTAACCAGCTCTACCTCACATCCGACCAGCTGTACCCCAGATCCAATCAGCTCTACCCCACATCCAACCAGCTCTACCCCAGATCCAACCAGTTCTACCCCATAGCCAACCAGCTCTACCCCAGATCGGACCAACTCTACCCCAGATCCAACTAACTCTACCCCAGATCCGACCAGCTGTACCCCAGATCCAACCAATTCTACCCTAAATCCAACGAATTTTACCCTAGACCCAATCAGCTCGTCCTAGATACAACCAAATCTCATCTAGATACAACCAGCTATACCCTAGATCCAAACAGCTAGCTCTACCCTAGAACCATAAAGCTTTATCCTAGATCCATACAAATCTACCCTAGATCCAATTAGCTCTATCCTAGATCCAATTGGCTCTCCACTAGATCCAACCAGTTCTTTCTAGATCCAACCTGCTTTACCCTAATCCAGCCAGTTCTACACTACATCTAACCAGCTCTGCACTAGTTACAGCCAGTTCTAGCTTAGATCAAACAAGTTGTACGCCAGATCCAAACAGATCTTCTATAGATCCAATTAGCTCTGTCCTAGTTCCAATTAGATCTACCCTAGAACCAACAAGTTCTTTCTAGATCCAACCACCTTTACACTAGCCCAGCCAGTTCTACACTAGATCGAACCACCTCTCTCCCAGATCCAAACAGATCTACTCTAGATCCAAACAATTCTACCCTAGATTCAACCAATTCTATCCAAGATGCAACCATTTCTGCTCTTGATCTAACCAGTTCTACCCTACATCAAACCAAATTTACCCTACATCCAAACAGCTCTACCCTACATCCAATCAGCTCTTCGCTAGATCCAACGAGTTCTTCCTGGATCCAACCAGTTCTTCCTAAATCCAACGAGCTCTGCCTTAGTCCAGCCAGCTCTACGGTAGACCCAACTAGTTCTACCCTAAATCCAACCAGCTCTATCCTACATCCAACCAGTTCTACCATAGATCCAAGCAGCTCTAACTTAGATCCAACCAATTCTGCCCCAAATCCAACCAGCTCTACCTTAGATCTTACCGGTTTTACCCTAAATCCAACCAGCTCTACCTTAAAGCCACCCAAGTCTACCCTAGATCCAATATAGTTTGTTAATCAAATAGTGAACAATATACGGATTTTATTAACATTGTAATTTTTGAAATTTGTCTATGTTTTTCTACATATGATGTTGTACACTTTACTTAAGAGGAGCGCCATGGAAGGTCTGTTCAAAAAGTGGGTTACAAGCGAAAAAAGTTTGAGCACTATGGGTTACATTATTTATTACAAGGAGGGGAGTCCGTGGGTTTTTTTTTTCCTGAAAAGGAGGCGCTGAGCCAAAAATGGTTGGGAACCTTTGATTTAGATACTTTCGACTATGTACCATAGAAACCACCATTTAACGAAGATTCGAATTTGAAATACATCTGAACAGATTTTCTTTATGGATTCGTGATTCGCAGTATGCCGTTGATGGAGAAGCTTCTACTAATCCAGATGTTCCATCAGGTGTGTTTCAAGGAATTTTAATGAGACTACTTCTTTCCTTAATTTTGATAAACGATCTTGGAGCCTACGTTAATAGCGATTTGCTTTTTTGCTTATGGCTTCACGCCTAGTCGACGTCGAGGCCGTTAGAGGCAAGAAAAGACTGGGGGCAAGGAACGGGAAGGAATTTGGGCATGACCTTTTTGAAGGAACCATCCTGGCATTCGCTTATAGTTTTCTGAGCAAACCATGCAAAACCCAAACAAATCTGGATGTCCGGACGGGTATTCGAACCCGCGTCCTCACTAATGAGAGGCCAGTGCGTTAACCGTTCACCCACCACGCTCGGTAACAATTCGAGATTGTTTCCTGATGATGTAGTCATTTATAGGATAGTACGGAATTCGGCCGATTGCTTAAAAATTCTACGCGATCACGGCGTTGTTTCGACGTGGTGCGATTAATGTAAACTTACATTAAATTGCAAAAAGTGGAAGGCAATGTGCATAGGTAACAAAAATAATCCATTTGTCCAGGAGTACAAAGTAAACAGTTCAGTTATTGACATGTATGATTCCTTGAAATATTAGGGCGTAATAGTACAACCTACTATATAATTTCGTAAGCTCACTCGTCCACTCACCTCGGTAGCTATTGGCTAGAGAATGGTGTCACGTGTTCACTCACAAAACAGCAACCAGAGATACCATTAGGAGAAATTCGTAGTTATATCCAAAATTAAATTACCAAATTAATTGCCATAATACATTCATTAAGTTTGCTTTTCGTAGCGTTTCATAGTTAAAAAAAATACTGATAAATTTTATGGCTGAAAAAACGTTGATCTGCTTTTCAGTAAGCATGTAGCTAATGAAAGCAAATTACTCATGGTCTCTACTGTAACCATGAATGCTAATTTTCATTCTGGCTTAAGATAAATTTCAATTTAATTAAAACTTTCACTAGTGTTGTTGCTTGACCAAAGTTTATGCATTACGGTTTATTTGCTTTTTAGGGATTTTACTGACCACTTTCGATAATGGTCTTTTTCATGTTCGCTGTACGTGAGTTATTAGGTTATTTTAAGTGAACATCACACCAAATATTTTATCGAATTAACTATTTCGGCAATTCATTTCTTCCGAGTTACTCAACTGTTTAATTCTATGGAATGTGTATTCTTTGGCCATTACAGATACTATGATAAATGATTACATTATGAGTGTTTGCCCAGTCTCAATAAAAAAAAACGTGATGCTTTCGAAGCAAACAGGATGTTTTTAAATTTTTGCAGAGTTAAATTTAAGGGTCAAATACAAGTCAAGTTTCTATTTAACCAATTATGCGATTGCGCTATCGTCCCTGTTCGTATTTTATACCTACCTCTATTAATGCTTCTGAGTTCTTCAAGCTCAAGAGATTTTATTTATCCTAAAACATTGGTCAAGTTTATACTTGGTGAAATCAGGTCATCCTGTCATAATCTTTCATCATAAAAACTGGAACTAATCTAGACCCGTGACGATATTAAGTGATTCGTAGGTTGAATTTTGAAGAATTGTAACGATCTTACCAGTGGAACTTTTAGAGCCTGGGCAAAAACTGTGAGATTGGCGCCCATTCTAACATAATTTTCCGCATAATAATAATTCCGTGTGGTCGTAATGAAATGGTGACAGGGTTTCTATTGGCTGTGCATTCCGCCCCTGTCTTAGCCGCCTTAACCTAACCCGGTAGTGCTACCAGCTATAGGGGGCCTATAGTTTAACGTGGAATCCGAACCACGGAAGCGTTCTGGCGTCTTTCACATTACACAGCAAGCTATGCCAGAATTGAAAGATGAGTTCAGGGTCTATGTAAATCCCCGCCGAGACAGGGATGCGAACCGGGGACCTTTCGTGCCCCAGTCAGATACCTTAACCACTGAGCCACCAGAGCGAAACAGATATAATGTTAGCATTAGCATGTCGGAAATGCGAACCCATAAGATTTTACCCATTCAAAAATCACCCGACGTGACTCAAGAAGTTTACACTTCAAAAACTAAAAATCTAACTTAGTCCACAACCCTCAAGGAGATGTACCAAGCTATTGTGTCAGAGGCAGGAAGGCCAATTCCTTTCCTCAGGTGCCTACAGTTTAACGAGGAATCAGAACCACGGAACGTCCCGGCGTAGCTCATATAGTCCAATACAACTCATAAACATTTTTGCTCACCGCGGGATTTGAACCCGCGACCGGAGAGAAGTAAGGGCCTTACCTACTGAGCTACCAGACCGCCTTGTTTTGAAGTATACGTCTGCTAAGTAGAATAAAATCGGATAAAAACTATGAGTTTGTATGAACAACGGTTACAGAAATTAAGATGCGGGGGGAAAGGAGGAGAGGGTTTAGGTTTCTGTAAAACAAACGTCCACAGGTTTTTCCTATTAGTTTTATAGTATAGGTATGCAAAGTTCCATCAAAATCGGATAAAAACTGTGTGTTTTTATAAAGATTTTGCGAAAAGAATATATATATATCCTTAGGAAGCTTTCACAAACTACGTGGCTCGGTCCAAAAAAAGGGAGGGGGGTTGGCTAGAAGGCTAGGCTGGGCTACGTGGGGGGAGGGAGGGGGGGTTTCCGAGCCAGGCCACGTAGCTTTGCTTTCATAACATTTTTCACAGTTAAAATGAGGAACAGAATTCACAACAGCATGTGAATATTTATTTCCCTCCGTTAATTATCTCCGAATATAATTTACAATAGCCTGACAGGAGAAAACAGTACAAAATGTCTTCTGGAACCAAAAGGGAATAAAGCTACGTGCTACGGGGGGGGGGGGGGGGTAGGGCAAAAGTCACATCGGGCTACGTGGGGGAGAGGGGTGTGGGTTGCAGATGGCCAAAATGGAGCTACGTGGTTTATGGACGCTCCCTTATTGGATTTGCATGCTGCGAAACAACACTGGCTGAGAAATTGCCCTCAGTATTTCCAAAACTTGTCATACGTCTGAGAGAAACCGCCTGATTACGATCAGGCCAATGTGATTTGGATTGCCACATGTACGAATACCAGCCATAAGACGACCAGTGAAGTACAGTTGCTCGACCAGACAACGGATAATCCAACACGGCTGATTTCTCAGTTATGACAACACGAACTACGTGTAATTTTGATACATATTTGTTACTTTCATGCTTATGTTTTGATTTTTGTACAGTATTACGAAGTGAAAGTACCATGTACTAAATAAATGTACTTCCATAACGTTTTGCATTTCAGTCTTATGTCCCAGGGGTGGATCCAGGGGGGGGCTAGGGGGCTCAAGCCCCCTTCAAAAGTATTTAGGTCCACCCCCGACATTGTAATTTTGGATACTTTTTTTTTTTTTTTTAGCTCTACGGATTTGAGGCCCGAGGAGGCTATAAAGACTACACCATGCCCGACTGAAGCCCCCTCAAAACCAAAATCCGCTGAAGGCAAGCCCTCTGAACCAAAATTCACTCATCCAAGCCCCCCCCCAAACCAAAGTCCGCTCAAGCCTCCCCCCCCAAACCAAAGTCCGCTCAAGCCTCCCCCCCCCCCAAACCAAAATCCTGGATCCGCCCCTGTTATGGCCGATAGGTACAGTATTGTTGGAAGTAGTGTATATTGAGTCATTTAGAGATCGCTTACAATCTTACAGGATAAACAGCACAGGCGTAGTAGTCCTGCTTGACCAGAAATACAGCATCTGACAGTCCTCGGGAAATTCAATTTGAACTACCTCATACTTACCTTTCACTTGTTTATTCATTCTTTCGATCAGTCTTGGAATAAGTACAGGGTGATTGTAGTTAAAGTTTAAGTTTCAAAACGGTCTAAAATACGAACCACTGATTAGAATGGCGTCAAAATTGAACGGCGTATTATTGAAGAAGGGGGTAAGAACATGAACCAAAAAAGCATCCATCCAAACGGTTTTTAAGTTTCGCGAGACTGGCGCAAAACATGTTCAATATGCTGTCCACTGTTGTGTGTAACAAGATTAAATCGGGAAACAGCGTGTTCCACAACAGATCCAAGTGTCACCGGGGTCAAGTTCAGAATGTGTTGCGCAATGCGTGTCTTCAATTCAGTTACGTTGGCAATCGCAGTACTGAACACAACATCTTTCAGATAACCACAGCCAGAAATCACACGGATTAAGATCAGATGATCGGGCCGGCCAGGCTGTAGGGAAATGACGACTGATAATTCTAGCATTTCCGAAATGTCGCCGCAACAACTGCTTCACTCGATTTGCAATGTGCGGAGGAGCGCCATCTTGCATTCATGTTCTTTCCCCCTTCTTCAATAATACGCCGTTAAATTTTGACGTCATTCTAATCAGTGGTTCGTTTTTTTAGAGCGTTTTGAAACTTAAACTTTAATTATAATCGTTCTGGCCTCGCATTCGGGAGGACGGCGGTTCGAATCCCCGTCCGGGCATCCAGATTTGGGTTTTCCATGGTTTCCCCAAATCACTCCTGGTGAATGCCGGGATGCTTCCTTCAAAAGGCCATGGTCGAATTCCTTGCCCCCCATCCTTTCCCGTCTCTATAGACCTCGCTGTTAAGAGACGTTAAGCAGTTAAAAAAAAGAACAAAATTAATTATAATCACCCTATATATATATATCAAGAAACGAAATAAATAGTCGTAAAATTCGACGTAAACGATAACAACACTAAAATAACCAAAATCCTAGCACTCTAAAACCAAAATTCTGGATCCGTCACTGCTGTTAAACTGAGTATTCACCAGGAGACTCCTCGGGGATAAAATGGTCCTCCATTCCAGCGACGAGGTTTGAGGTGGAATGTGGAACCTTACCTCCGCCAGTTCTTACACTACAGGCCTGGAAGGCACGTTAAACGGATCAAATTAAAGTTATATTATGTTAAATCGGTAGTGGAGAATGTAAGTTGTTGATAGTATTCGGAGATGAAGTAACTGAAGATTAGTGGAATCTCGGAGTGCAGCCTGCATTATGGTCAGTTACTGAAGGTTTTCTCGGCTTTGTACACGAGGTGTGGCTATGAAATAATGAGACTGGTGCTTTTTTTTCCCCTCTGCCCTGTATCTTCTTTCAAAAGTTTCTGTCTATCTTTTCCGATGGACCCATGTAAACGGGCGGACGCCTGGAATACATCAAAATCCCGTTCCTGTGATCACCTATAGAATTACTAACTTAATGCATATGCAGAGGCGAGCAGTAGATAACAGGAAGGCCGCCATGCTCAGAGGAGCGGGTTTTGGTGGCTCCCCCAATAATTAAATTGAGTAATTAGTACACATGCGCCAAAGACTAACGACTGACAGGTGAATTGTTGAAGCCTTCTGTTTCGAATGCGTTTCCTCCCGTGTATGTGAACAAATCAGTCTGGTCGCGGCTTTCATTTGTATAAGAGCTGTAGTTTTGCATTGCCGGAAAAATGATAATACGTAGAGCAACGAGCTGTCGTGAAATTTCACATGAAACTTGGGGAAAACGCTACTGAAATTATCTTTTATTACTAGAAGTGTGGCAATGGATGTTCATCACGTGCGCGAGTTTTTTTAGTGGCTTAAGCATTTCCAAGATGACTGAGAAGAAGTTGAAGATGATTCACGCCTCGATCATCTTTCCACGTCAAAAACGGATGAAATTTTTTTTAAAAAGTCGTTTATCTGATTCGATCAGTTAATTAACCTTGAGGTTTTAGCTCAACTACTTGAAAAAATAAGAAAAAAAGGACCAAAATTGTGAAAGAACAAGTCATGGGTTCTCCATCAAGGCAACGCCCCTGCTCATTCTGTAGTGATTGTGAAGTCGTTTCTAGTGAAGTACAACAGTCTTAGACCACCGACCTTATTCGCCTCACCTTGCACCATGTGACTTTTATCTGTTTCCCAAGGTCAAATCTGCAATAAGAGGAACAAATTTTCAGTTCGTTGCAGTGGTGTAGCTATCGGAGGGCTAGGCGGTGCCGTGCACCGGGGCCCCCAAGCTCAGGGGGCCTCAAGCGCAACTCAGGGGGCCCTAAAGCTTAGCTCAGGGAGCCCCTGCCAGCAAACCTAACAACACTCGGTAGAGCCTGAGGACCCATAAGTTTTTTTAGGAGATCATGTAAGATTTCCAGCATTGTTCGAAACAATGGAAAATTCATATTGAACATTGTAGCGATACCGGCAGGGGCGTAGCTACTATGGGGCTAGGCGGTGCAGTGCACCGGGGCCCCTACGCTCAGGGGGCCCCAAGCGCACATCTGCCCCTAGCGCAGTTCAGAGGGCCCACGGGCTTTACACAGGAAGCCCCTCACTGCTCAGGGGAGGGGGGGGGACCCAACCACCGCTCAGGGGGTCCCCAAGCACAACTCAGCTCATGGAGCCCCTACCAGTAACACAAAGCAAAAAAAGGTCGCCCATCTGGCCTGAGAGCCCAAAATAATTTTTTTGCACCGGGGCCCTTAGTAGGAAGGGATAGCCGATTCAAGCCAGAAACCGGGAAAACCCGTGACGTCACAAGATGGCCGCCCCCGTTTGGGCGCCCAAGATGGCCGCCGTTAGTTCCTTGACCTGTCGCACAGATGGCGGCACCGGGTGTGCTTGCGCTGAACCGTTAGTTCCCCGACCGCCCGCCCAGATGGCAGCAGCAGTCCTGCACCGTTAGTTAACAGATCCGCTGGCAGATGGCAGCCCCCGTTAGTTCTTTGGCTCACTGGTAGGTGGCGTGGCATGTATCATTTTTGGTCTCCGACAAATATTTGTCACTGCTCTCCATTAGCCGTTCCCTGTTCTGGAATGCGGACGTCAAACAAGTTGTATCGCGGCGACAAAACTATGGATTCGTCTATCACTTTAGTTCCTAGTGGTCATCGTGTGTTGCGTATTCCAATTCCACCTTTACCGAGTAACTTAAATATAATTAAAGTCTTATCTTCGAGGAGTTTAAACGGACCCATTGGTTTAAGTAGACAATGGACGATTAGTTCATCCATTAATCGGGAAATCAAGTATGATGGTCACGAATCCACTTCCTCTCAGATGTATACTGTTTGATACAGATGTCAAGCTAGCTAAAGAAGTGGGTGATAAATTTTTCCTTTTAACGTTCGATATGAAAAAAAAAACCTCATAAACTCCAGATATAAAACCGAGGAAGAATTCTATGTGTACCTGATTTCAAGAAATTATTTAGCGTTCTTGCCTCGCATTCGGGGAATCTCCCTTCCGGGCATCCAGATTTGGGTTTTCCATGGTTTCCACCAGGTGAATGCCGGGATGCTACCTTCAAAAGGCCATGACCGAATTCATTCCCATTCCCGTCTCTAAAGAACTTATTGTTAGAGAGACGTTAAAAAAAAAAATTCGACTGCCGAGGTGCCATGGTTTCCGAAAGATGGCGTGGCACACATCATTTCACCAAGCTTTTACGAGAAATATTTCAGGTATTCCTGCCTGCTGTCTGTCTGCTATTATCGGTATATCAATGTGACAAGTATTTCGAAACTATGGAGTTATTCTCGGCGTTCCGTTTGCCCAGGTTGCGAAACTCTGTACACAGCAAGGTGCAAATATTTCAGCACAGTCAAATATTTTCTTCGGTTCTGTGTCGTGAAATATACTTGCGTTTGATTAAGCGTGAACCATTACTATTTTTTACTAAAAACAAAAGAAGTCAACATTAGCGTATATTACCTACAAAACATTTCTGTTCCCATGTCTCCTTGTTATTACAGAGCAAAGCACTATTAATCAGTCACATTGCTATACAGTACAGCAATATTTCATATATGTTATTCCCCCCAAACTTAGTGGCCAAGAATTAAAGAATATTTCACACATCTCCAATGACACCTGATAAAGTGAAGTTACAGTGAGTTTATTCCTTGACAGCCTTTTCAGTCCCTGGCTTTACCCTATAATGTCTGATCATAGTCCTCTATCCCCCCCCCTTTTTCTATATAGTGTTCCTAATTAAAAATTCATTCATATACCGAAAACATACTTTTGCACATCATATCGGATTCGTTATGAACCAATTTAATAGCTAACAGCATTAATGATAGCTCACGAATTTTGGCTAGATACATTTTCATAGAAGATCCCCACACATCGACAAGTATCCAAAACGTCACCATAGGTTCTATTACGCCTAAGATAGTGCTCACACCTGAACTGTCGTAAATTGTTAGGTCAAAGTGGGTGTTTAGATATTTTATCCACTCAGGCCTCATCACCTAAAGTATAGTGCGAGATTGTGGTCATGGTCAACTTAGGCTTCATACACCACTCAGAATTATTCCACCAATATCCATTCTAACAGCATTATACGCCATCTACAGCCACTCAACACTCTTCCTATCTTCCAATGACATCCTAGCCCCAGCTCCTTTATTATGTCACTTACTGAATATTTTACACAGATAAATCTAACTGCCCTCCTTTGCACCTTGCATTTGATGTACAAAAAATGTGGACTCCATACTACACCACACAAGCAATGGTCTGACTGTGGGTTTGTACCCGAGTCCTTCGCTTCTCTGGTACATCACCCCTCTCTGTTAAATGATTTTTATGTAGTGAGAATCAAAATTCACATGCCAACACAAACGGCAGTAAACTGTAAAGAGCACATCGAAATGGGAGATTGCCTAAGCCCTGAAACAATGGTTAGAAGCACACGTTGATAATTCTATAACCATATATTTTAGACTCAAATCCACAAAGGAATGACACCCGCACACACTTGTACATGCATACAGCGAGCATCACGGAAACGATGAAGTGGGGGGCAGAATTGTCGTTACAACTGATTAACTGGACAGAACTATCGTTATAAAAATCATCAGACAGACGAGTTACTTACGCTTACATGCACAAAAAGAGACGCAGATACACATGTCCAAGACTACACAACTACCGGTACCAATCATGGAAACAAAAAAGTGGTGTAGTACTCTCATGACTGGCTGAAAAACAGAAGTCTCCTTACATATCATCAGCCTGGCGAGATAGAAGATGTGCAAAAGATGACATATTTTCACCATAAATAGTGTTCATCGCGCCCCAGTTGATTATATTTACCATCAATACGTCTCTCCCACACCGCAACCCTTTCTACCATTCAGTAAAAAAGTGACGCAGGTACCATGAGTTGCAATAGACACTTGGCTATCAGATCTCACCCACAAATCCATACATCTCAATACACTAGCACAAACAAACATAAGTGGAGGGGACAGCAAAATCATTCGTCCGTCTCTCCCACACTGCAACCCTTTCTACCATTCAGTAAAAAAGTGACGCAGGTACCATGAGTTGCAATAGACACTTGACTATCAGATCTCACCCACAAATCCATACATCTCAATACACTAGCACAAACAAACATAAGTGGAGGGACAGCAAAATCATTCGTCCAGAGAGACGTGTTTATAGAAGGTATTACCATATTTACACATACAGACACAGAGAGAGACGCACAAACACTCACATTTCCATGCATTCAGCGAGCTACACACAACATCCAGCCCCAATCATGGCGAAGAAAAAGTGGGGTAGAACCCCCCATGACTCATAACTGACCAAAAAATCATCAGTAACATATGTTCCAGGCACCATACTCTTCACATCAACATCATCTCATTTATTTCACACTACAGACCTCACTACCATCCAGTATCATGTATGCTAGGTACAAAACTGCTCACATCAGCACCAACACGTCTATCCCACACCTAAGCTTTTTCTGCCATTCAGTAACATGTGCCACCCATGTACCACGAGTAGCAGTAGACACTTGGTCATCAGACAGATATCATAACTCCCATATTCATACTAGGTCTCACCCACAAATCCATATGTCACCTCACACAAGCATAAGTGCAGGAACAGCACATCATACATCCAGAAAAACGAGATAAAGGAAGGTATCACCACATTTACGCAAAAAACACACAGAGATAGAGACGCATACACACGTACATTTCCATGCCTACAGCGATCTCGACTCAACAACTAGCCCAATCATGGCAACGAAAAAGTGGAACAGAACACCCATGACTGGCCAAAAATCATAGAAAGACACACACACACTCACATGTCAATGCATTCACACAGTTCCATTCATCACCACACATAACTGGAGGAAAGAGACTGAACATGCTAGATCCAAACTGAAGAGTTACAGGATGTGTGAAGTTTGAAATCACAGCCACATCTCGCCCACACCGCAACCCTTTCTGTCATTTAGTAATATGTGCCCCCATGTACCACGAGTAGCAGTAGACACTTGGTCATCAGACAGATATCATAACTCCCATATTCATACTAGGTCTCACCCACAAATCCATATGTCACCTCACACAAGCATAAGTGCAGGAACAGCACATCATACATCCAGAAAAACGAGATAAAGGAAGGTATCACCACATTTACGCAAAAAAACACACAGAGATAGAGATGCATACACACGTACATTTCCATGCCTACAGCGATCTCGACTCAACAACTAGCCCAATCAGTGGCAACGAAAAAGTGGAACAGAACACCCATGACTGGCCAAAAATCATAGAAAGACACACACACACACTCACATGTCAATGCATTCACACAGTTCCATTCATCACCACACATAACTGGAGGAAAGAGACTGAACATGCTAGATCCAAACTGAAGAGTTACAGGATGTGTGAAGTTTGAAATCACAGTCACATCTCTCCCACACCGCAACCCTTTCGGTCATTTAATAACATGTGACCCAGGTACCATGAGTTACAATAGACACTTGTCTATCAGACGGGTATCATAACCTCCATATTCATACTAGGTCTCACCCACAAACCCATACGTCTCCACACAAGCACAAACATATGGGAGGAACAGCAATTCATACGTCCAGATAAATGAGTTTAAGGAAGGTATCACCATACTTACGCATACAGACACAGAGAAAGACGCACACAGACACATATATCCATGCCTACAGCGAGCTCAACACAACAACCAGCCCAATCATGGCAAAGAAAAAGTGGGACAGAACCCCCATGGCTCAAGACTGACAAAAAAAATCATCATTAACATGTGTTCCAAGTAACAAACTCCTCACATCAAAATCATATCATTTAACTCACACTACAGACCTCTCTGCCATTCAGTATCGTTGGTAATATGTACAAAGCTAATTTCATAAGTTACCACATACATACAAGTAATTGCAGGAAAGGGTCCCGACACACGACATCCACACTGAGGTGTTACATGATAGGCAGATGATAGCATGTCTTTACAATACATCTCAGTGCTCACCACACATACTTGATTTTTAATGTGCCATCAGTATAGCTGGTGGCTGGAACTAAGCTCTTGGCAATGTTTGGCCAAAAGTCATTTGTTAATAGCAGCTCATCAAAGACAAATTTTGGGTGAACCTGCCCAGGCGGGCGCGGCGGGAGGTGGCCACCCTTCCTCGCAGCGGACGCGTACATCGTGTTTTAGTAGGTCGGTATACCGGCGCATATTACCGCCTCGAGCGCAATGAAATTCCGGTCTTCAGTGCGGTCCTAAAAATGCGGTTACCGGTAGTAGGTCCCGGTCGGAAAACTCCGGTAAACCATCGCGGTCCGCGCTTTTAGACCGGCGTATTACGGTATTTCTGTCCGCAGTGGGGAAGGGTGGCCACCTCCCGCCGCGCCCGCCTGGGCAGGTTCACCCAAAATTTGTCTTTGATGAGCTGCTATTAACAAATGACTTTTGGCCAAACATTGCCAAGAGCTTAGTTCCAGCCACCAGCTATACTGATGGCACATTAAAAATCAAGTATGTGTGGTGAGCACTGAGATGTATTGTAAAGACATGCTATCATCTGCCTATCATGTAACACCTCAGTGTGGATGTCGTGTGTCGGGACCCTTTCCTGCAATTACTTGTATGTATGTGGTAACTTATGAAATTAGCTTTGTACATATTACCAACGATACTGAATGGCAGAGAGGTCTGTAGTGTGAGTTAAATGATATGATTTTGATGTGAGGAGTTTGTTACTTGGAACACATGTTAATGATGATTTTTTTTTGTCAGTCTTGAGCCATGGGGGTTCTGTCCCACTTTTTCTTTGCCATGATTGGGCTGGTTGTTGTGTTGAGCTCGCTGTAGGCATGGATATATGTGTCTGTGTGCGTCTTTCTCTGTGTCTGTATGCGTAAGTATGGTGATACCTTCCTTAAACTCATTTATCTGGACGTATGAATTGCTGTTCCTCCCATATGTTTGTGCTTGTGTGGAGACGTATGGGTTTGTGGGTGAGACCTAGTATGAATATGGAGGTTATGATACCCGTCTGATAGACAAGTGTCTATTGTAACTCATGGTACCTGGGTCACATGTTATTAAATGACCGAAAGGGTTGCGGTGTGGGCGAGATGTGGACTGTGATTTCAAACTTCACACATCCTGTAACTCTTCAGTTTGGATCTAGCATGTTCAGTCTCTTTCCTCCAGTTATGTGTGGTGATGAATGGAACTGTGTGAATGCATTGACATGTGAGTGTGTGTGTGTGTCTTTCTATGATTTTTGGCCAGTCATGGGTGTTCTGTTCCACTTTTTCGTTGCCATGATTGGGCTAGTTGTTGAGTCGAGATCGCTGTAGGCATGGAAATGTACGTGTGTATGCATCTCTATCTCTGTGTGTTTTTTTGCGTAAATGTGGTGATACCTTCCTTTATCTCGTTTTTCTGGATGTATGATGTGCTGTTCCTGCACTTATGCTTGTGTGAGGTGACATATGGATTTGTGGGTGAGACCTAGTATGAATATGGGAGTTATGATATCTGTCTGATGACCAAGTGTCTACTGCTACTCGTGGTACATGGGGGCACATATTACTAAATGACAGAAAGGGTTGCGGTGTGGGCGAGATGTGGCTGTGATTTCAAACTTCACACATCCTGTAACTCTTCAGTTTGGATCTAGCATGTTCAGTCTCTTTCCTCCAGTTATGTGTGGTGATGAATAGGAACTGTGTGAATGCATTGACATGTGAGTGTGTATGTGTCTTTCTATGATTTTTGGCCAGTCATGGGTGTTCTGTTACCACTTTTTCGTTGCCACTGATTGGGCTAGTTGTTGAGTCGAGATCGCTGTAGGCATGGAAATGTACGTGTGTATGCGTCTCTATCTCTAGTGTGTTTTTTGCGTAAATGTGGTGATACCTTCCTTTATCTCGTTTGTCTGGATCCTGCACTTATGCTTGTGTGAGGTGACATATGGATGTGTGGGTGAGACCTAGTATGAATATGGGAGTTATGATATCTGTCTGATGACCAAGTGTCTACTGCTACTCGTGGTACATGGGTGGCACATGTTACTGAATGGCAGAAAAAGCTTAGGTGTGGGATAGACGTGTTGGTGCTGATGTGAGCAGTTTTGTACCTAGCATACATGATACTGGATGGTAGTGAGGTCTGTAGTGTGAAATAAATGAGATGATGTTGATGTGAAGAGTATGGTGCCTGGAACATATGTTACTGATGATTTTTTGGTCAGTTATGAGTCATGGGGGGTTCTACCCCACTTTTTCTTCGCCATGATTGGGGCTGGATGTTGTGTGTAGCTCGCTGAATGCATGGAAATGTGAGTGTTTGTGCGTCTCTCTCTGTGTCTGTATGTGTAAATATGGTAATACCTTCTATAAACACGTCTCTCTGGACGAATGATTTTGCTGTCCCTCCACTTATGTTTGTTTGTGCTAGTGTATTGAGATGTATGGATTTGTGGGTGAGATCTGATAGTCAAGTGTCTATTGCAACTCATGGTACCTGCGTCACTTTTTTACTGAATGGTAGAAAGGGTTGCAGTGTGGGAGAGACGGACGAATGATTTTGCTGTCCCCTCCACTTATGTTTGTTTGTGCTAGTGTATTGAGATGTATGGATTTGTGGGTGAGATCTGATAGCCAAGTGTCTATTGCAACTCATGGTACCTGCGTCACTTTTTTACTGAATGGTAGAAAGGGTTGCGGTGTGGGAGAGACGTATTGATGGTAAATATAATCAACTGGGGCGCGATGAACACTATTTATGGTGAAAATATGTCATCTTTTGCACATCTTCTATCTCGCCAGGCTGATGATATGTAAGGAGACTTCTGTTTTTCAGCCAGTCATGAGAGTACTACACCACTTTTTTGTTTCCATGATTGGTACCGGTAGTTGTGTAGTCTTGGACATGTGTATCTGCGTCTCTTTTTGTGCATGTAAGCGTAAGTAACTCGTCTGTCTGATGATTTTTATAACGATAGTTCTGTCCAGTTAATCAGTTGTAACGACAATTCTGCCCCCCACTTCATCGTTTCCGTGATGCTCGCTGTATGCATGTACAAGTGTGTGCGGGTGTCATTCCTTTGTGGATTTGAGTCTAAAATATATGGTTATAGAATTATCAACGTGTGCTTCTAACCATTGTTTCAGGGCTTAGGCAATCTCCCATTTCGATGTGCTCTTTACAGTTTACTGCCGTTTGTGTTGGCATGTGAATTTTGATTCTCACTACATAAAAATCATTTAACAGAGAGGGGTGATGTACCAGAGAAGCGAAGGACTCGGGTACAAACCCACAGTCAGACCATTGCTTGTGTGGTGTAGTATGGAGTCCACATTTTTTGTACATCAAATGCAAGGTGCAAAGGAGGGCAGTTAGATTTATCTGTGTAAAATATTCAGTAAGTGACATAATAAAGGAGCTGGGGCTAGGATGTCATTGGAAGATAGGAAGAGTGTTGAGTGGCTGTAGATGGCGTATAATGCTGTTAGAATGGATATTGGTGGAATAATTCTGAGTGGTGTATGAAGCCTAAGTTGACCATGACCACAATCTCGCACTATACTTTAGGTGATGAGGCCTGAGTGGATAAAATATCTAAACACCCACTTTGACCTAACAATTTACGACAGTTCAGGTGTGAGCACTATCTTAGGCGTAATAGAACCTATGGTGACGTTTTGGATACTTGTCGATGTGTGGGGATCTTCTATGAAAATGTATCTAGCCAAAATTCGTGAGCTATCATTAATGCTGTTAGCTATTAAATTGGTTCATAACGAATCCGATATGATGTGCAAAAGTATGTTTTCGGTATATGAATGAATTTTTAATTAGGAACACTATATAGAAAAAGGGGGGGGGATAGAGGACTATGATCAGACATTATAGGGTAAAGCCAGGGACTGAAAAGGCTGTCAAGGAATAAACTCACTGTAACTTCACTTTATCAGGTGTCATTGGAGATGTGTGAAATATTCTTTAATTCTTGGCCACTAAGTTTGGGGGGAATAACATATATGAAATATTGCTGTACTGTATAGCAATGTGACTGATTAATAGTATGTGCTTTGCTCTGTAATAACAAGGAGACATGGGAACAGAAATGTTTTGTAGGTAATATACGCTAATGTTGACTTCTTTTGTTTTTAGTAAAAAATAGTAATGGTTCACGCTTAATCAAACGCAAGTATATTTCACGAAATCACGACACAGAACCGAAGAAAATATTTGACTGTGCTGAAATATTTGCACCTTGCTGTGTACAGAGTTTCGCAACCTGGGCAAACGGAACGCCGAGAATAACCCATAGTTTCGAAATACTTGTCACATTGATATACCGATAATAGCAGACAGACAGCAGGCAGGAATACCTGAAATATTTCTCGTAAAAGCTTGGTGAAATGATGTGTGCCACGCCATCTTTCGGAAACCATGGCACCTCGGCAGTCGAATTTTTTTTTTAACGTCTCTCTAACAATAAGTTCTTTAGAGACGGGAATGGGAATGAATTCGGTCATGGCCTTTTGAAGGTAGCATCCCGGCATTCACCTGGTGGAAACCATGGAAAACCCAAATCTGGATGCCCGGAAGGGAGATTCCCCGAATGCGAGGCAAGAACGCTAAATAATTTCTTGAAATCAGGTACACATAGAATTCTTCCTCGGTTTTATATCTGGAGTTTATGAGGTTTTTTTTTTCATATCGAACGTTAAAAGGAAAAATTTATCACCCACTTCTTTAGCTAGCTTGACATCTGTATCAAACAGTATACATCTGAGAGGAAGTGGATTCGTGACCATCATACTTGATTTCCCGATTAATGGATGAACTAATCGTCCATTGTCTACTTAAACCAATGGGTCCGTTTAAACTAAGACTTTAATTATATTTAAGTTACTCGGTAAAGGTGGAATTGGAATACGCAACACACGATGACCACTAGGAACTAAAGTGATAGACGAATCCATAGTTTTGTCGCCGCGATACAACTTGTCTGACGTCCGCATTCCAGAACAGGGAACGGCTAATGGAGAGCAGTGACAAATATTTGTCGGAGACCAAAATGATACATGCCACGCCACCTACCAGTGAGCCAAAGAACTAACGGGGGCTGCCATCTGCCAGCGGATCTGTTAACTAACGGTGCAGGACTGCTGCTGCCATCTGGGCGGGCGGTCGGGGAACTAACGGTTCAGCGCAAGCACACCCGGTGCCGCCATCTGTGCGACAGGTCAAGGAACTAACGGCGGCCATCTTGGTCGCCCAAACGGTGGCGGCCATCTTGTGACGTCACGGGTTTTCCCGGTTTCTGGCTTGAATCGGCTATCCCTTCCTACTGCCCTTGATGACCTAGCTACGCCACTGGATACAGGAGGGGTGTATATTAAAGGTAATAATAACTAGGTATCTATAAATTCAACACAATTTTTTTTTACAGTCTCGTTATTTGATAGCCACACCTCGTAGTAGAGATGAAGTTCTCTCTTGACGATGGCCGCTGACAACGTCCTATTTCATCAACGGACTCACTCATAGAAAATTTTCCCGAGTTGTTTGCGGATATCCATCAGCGAGTATCCGTCCGCTTGTTTGTTTTGCGCTCTGCTCCCGGATTTCTCAGGTCCGCTGTTTATTTCGATTCTGCCAGATCAACTGCCTGTGGAATGAAGCTCCAACTCCCGCTTCACTACCTCTTCTTCTCTGTTGTTGCTTATACCGAGTGCGTGCTTGCTAGAAGCCTAGTTACCGGAGTCAGCAGATGCAATGCGGTTCTTGTGACATAGTGTAACAGCCCTCATACCTGAATTTTAATTAGTATTGTATGAAGTATTTGTAGTGAGCTAAAGTTTGCTTGAATATGATCTGGTATGTTTGTTTTGTAATTTCTTGTAAATCAGTGTATATAGACTTTGTTTTATGAAAGAAAATTATTTAAAGTCCATTTAATATGTTTAAGAACCGAATGATGCAAGAGAATTTCTTAAATGTTTGTAATTCCATGTATTAATGCAAGCTATGATGTCTGCAGGACAATTTTCTACAGTTTGAGATGATTTCTGCAAATAATTTTGTATTTAAGTATCTCTAATTACCATTTCTGATCATTTTGTAATGTTGTTAAGTAATTTTGTATTAATTCCGGTTGTTTTTAATATGTTTGAGTGATTGTTAATGTTCGAGAAATATCGGGCGGATGCCTTTGAAGAATTCTCGTAATTTCGATAGAGACTATATAAACAGATCGGCTGGACAGAGTCTCTTCATCCAGTTAGTTTTTCAAGTTGAGTTCACAAAGATTTTATTTGCGACGGTTCAGAAGTGCATCTCTGTATCATGGAGGAAGGAATATATGGAGACGACGCAAGGGACCTTCGCCACATACTGGAGTGAAACCGGGTGGAGACAAGTGGGGAGGGGAGGCCGCCATATTGCTTGACCAGAGAAACACGGAAATATGCACAAAAACCTCAAGGCAATCATAAGACAACCGTGGCACGGCAATTTGATGATGGATTATTATGTAACTCGACGAGACACATCAAAAATGAAGAATAAATTTTTTTGATATCGTGCTTAGTTCTCGAGATATACTGTCTCAAAAGAGTGGAGTTTCTGGTTGAAATTCAGAAGAAACGTGTCCCCAAAGTCAAATTTGGTTATAGATTCTTATGTAACACGACGATACAAATCGAAAATAAAGAATAAAATTTTTCGATATCTCGCTTAGTTCGCGAGATATACTGTCTGAAAAGTGAGGTTGTTAGGTTATGAGGAGATTCAACGATAACCGTGGCGCCGCAATTTGATGACGAATTCTTATGTAACTCGATGAGGGAAACTGAAAGTAAAGAATAAAATCTTTTGATATCTCGCTTAGTTCTCGAGATATTGTACCTTAAAATTGACGTGGTTAGGTTGAAATGCGGCCTGGACCAGAAAAAAACTATCGCCATATCCATATTTGATGATGAATTCGGACGTAACTTAATGAGCAGGTAATTCTTTTTAACTTGAATAACAAACTGTTTATTTCTACAGTCCTTAAATTTTAGTTGATGTTCAAATAGGTTATATTTTCACATTCTATTTCAGTAATTGACAAGGAAGATTTCAAAATCTAGAAATATACTTGTAGACATATTTACAAACAGAAACAAGTCATATCTGAAATTTAAAAAAAAAAGCATAAGTCAATGTTTAGAGCTTTAAAAAAAAAATACTTCGTAAAACCTCATAGTTTCTGAGCTTACTTAGAAGATATTGTACTGGTAGTGGCCTATATAATTTTGCTAGAAAAATCAGTACATTCAAAAATCAGAAGCTAACAGCTAATAATAAATAAATTGTTTGTTCTCTTCAGGTATACACCGCATTCAACCTGCCAACATTTCCATTAATATTGCCGCTACAAAACCAAACTATGTAGACACATCTAAATACAATAAATGCATCGCGAACTACATTTCCGTCAACAAAGTTTATTTCATCACGTTTAGAAGTTCGCACAGCACAAATTATTACGATTAATTTCATCGTGCACTTTCAGTGTAAACTTAAACGTGAGTAATGCATGCAGAATACCATATTCACTGTGTCGCGATCTAAACATGACCCGTTTAAATTAAATTTCCAACATTTGTCTACAATAAGGCTAGCTTTTCAGGTGCAAAATAGTAACATATGCTAATTGTCCACACTACACCAACAAAAATTTGAGAATAATATGATCCTATTGAGAGCAATGAATAAATTTATATCGAATGGCACTAATGTTGCGGTTGCTTGTCAGATACTTCAAGAACGATAATTACAATGTGACTTACTTATGAAACGCTATTCCAGGTTTTTTCCTATCTCGTCTGTTTGTGCAACCATATGCATCACAACTTGGCATTATAGAAAAGAATATTAGAAAATTAAATATTCTCAGCAGCTGACACAGTCCAAACAGCCCAATGTTTTGGTACTCCTACGATGTCCGCCGCGCAGGCACAGTTTTTTCAAGAGGTTTCACGGAGGTTTCTCGTCTCCATATATTCCTTCCTCCATGCTCTGTATTGTATCTATGCTTGTGAATATCGCTGACTTCGTTTTGAAAACAATAAACAAATCTTCAACATAACCTTCTGGTGGACTTTTTAATGAATCAATATATATAAATTAAACCACCGAAGAACGTAATAATAGGCTACGTAATGTGATTATTTTGAAGTATGACGGGTATAGCGCATTTATTTTAGACACCTTTTAAGACACGTTTATGACGTCAACTGTAATCAACACATCCCTATATTTGTATTTTAAACATTAACACAGATTTGTGGGAAACAAAGGTGATAAAATATAGTTTGATTAATATGTGTCGTCATACCTATAGTAATAGGTGAAACTTGCAGTTTGAGTAGTGACTTAATAATTTGCTAACCGAACCATTCCTCCGTTTATTTTCAACAGAGTGGACATTTCTTATCCACGCTAGTATGTGGTCATTAAGGTCATAGCACTTCAGTTTCGTTCGTATTTGCTGAAAAATATTGTATAAAATGAATCCAGAAAAAAGAATCTATTTAACAGTACCCGTACAATTTGCAGATACGACGAAAAGCTTGTTTTATTATTTTGCTCTGAGATATTTCATTTATAGATGTCGGATGGATATTAAGGATAAAGTTGTCTTACTCTCTTGCTGTCAGCACTTGCCTGTCCTAAAACTAAGTCAATATTTTGTTAAACTTGTCTTCTAGTGTATTTATCTCCTAAACAAACATTAAAAAGACGTCCAACCTGTTGTTAATTGTAAATAGGTGCCCAAACTAAACGAAAAATCTTTAGAAAGTGCTTCAGTATTCTTCTCCGACATACCCGGACAGTTGTTCCTCGGTTAAACTGAAAGAATGTCTCTTTACTTTCCATATTCATTTTGTGTGAAATTACATACTAACAGAAAACCACTGCAGGAGACTTTTATTTCAATTGAGAGTTTCATTATATGATTCTATTACTTCATGTAAATGAAAGTTGAAAATTCCTCGAATAAGAAGCTATTTGTCGCGCAAGCTTTAATCATTAAATGATTTGGTGAATCACTGTTAGCCGAAATACAGTGACCAAATCAGTGAACAATATAAACATCATTATTCCAGGACTAGTGTTAGCCCGTGACTGTTTTTTGTGTGTCGTCACGGGTCTAGAATAGTTCCAGTTTTTTGGATGAAAGATTATGACAGGTTGATCTGATCTGGCCAAATATAAACCTGACCTGTGTTTCAGGGTGAATAAAATCTCTTGAGCTGAAGAACTCACAAGCATTAATAGAGGTAAATATAAACACGAACAGGGACGATAGTGCAATCGTATAATTGGTTAAATAGAAATTCGACTTGTATTTGACCCTTAAAGTTCACTCTGCAAAATTTTAAAAATTTCTGTTCGTTTGGAAAGCATCACGTTGTTTTTTTGTAGAGAAACATTCCTAATGATTGTTCATAGTATCTTTAACCATGGAGGAAGGAATAATATGGAGACGACGCAAGAGACCTTTACAACGCATGGGAGTGAAGCAGGCCGGCGGAGGAGTGGGGGGGCATGGCCGGAGTGGTGGGGGCTTGACCGCTTCCCAACAAACACGGGGAATATGTACAAACACCTCAAGGGGACTCTAGGATAAACGTGACGCCGCAATCTGGTGATGGATTATTATGTAACTCGATGAGACAAATAAAAAATGAAGAATAAAATTTTTTGATATCCTGCTTAGTTTTCGAGATATTCTGTCTCAAATGTGAAATGGTTTTGGTTGAAATTCAGAAGAAAAAATTATTCAAAGTCAAATTTTATGATGAATTTTTATTTAAAAAGACGAGACAAATAAAAAATAAAGAGTAAAATTTTTCGATATTTCACCTAGTTCTCGAGATATACTGTCTCAAAAGTGAGGTGTCTTGAGCTGAAATGCAGAAGAAAAATTTCGCAAAAGTCAAATTTAATGATGGATTCTTATGTAACACGACGAAAAAACTCGATAATAAGGAATAAATGTTTTCGATATCTTGCTTAGTTTGGGGGATATACAACATCCAAATTGAGGGGTTTAGGTTTGGATGCAGGCTGGACCAAAAATTAATTCTGTCAAAGCCACAATGATTACATGGTTGACATGCAGAATGGATATTTCAGTTTTATTACTACCACTTGTGGTTAGTCTGAAATGTGACCTAGACCAGAAAAAAAGTAAGAGGACCCACTCTAGGGATGAGCAACCCAGACATTTTGTAGGCTGGTACCAGAAATAAAATGTTTATTCAGTCACCTTAATGAACATTCTCTTGATCAAGATGTGTTGTCTAATTTCACAGCCCTACTTATTAGGACAATTGTAAAAAAATTATCTCTCAGTTAGATTTAGATACTGGGGGGGGGGGGGGGGGAGAATGTTGTACAAAAAAAAAGAGACTAAATTAGAAACACATTCCCCAAATTGATTTTGTTCAAAGGCCAATAACTTCTTTATTTATGAAGCCCATTTTTATTTCTGCATGAACCTGTTTCCACATAAATAGATGAGAAAGATTTCAAAATCGATAAAAATAGGTATAGACGTATTTACAAACAGAATCAAGTCTTATATGAAGCTTTAAAAATAACCTAAGTCAATGGCCTGAAATAGCTATTTAAAAAATTAATAAAACTCACAGCTTCTCACATAACAGTTAATTTCATCATCCATTGTCAGTATAATCAGCAACGTGACGAAAGAAAACGTAATAGTAAATTCACTGAATCGCGAAGTAAAACACGCCCCTTTAAATCTCATTTTAAACACTCGTTAAATAATAATGCTAGTCTATTATGTGCAAAGTAGCAAGTTTGCTGATTTTCTACACTACACCAAGAAAAATTTGAGAACAAATTCATCCCATTGAGAGCTATGACTAAATATTTATAGACGTGCTGCAAAGTTTGCGGTGTCTACCGCTCACTTCAACAACGATAATTACAATTCAACTTACTTATGAAATGATATTCCAGGTTCTTTCCTGTCTGGCCTATTTGTGCAACCGTACGCAACACAAGCTGGCATTTTTAAACACTTATACACAATACTAAATGAAATAATCACTGCATCTACCACAATGTGAACACCTTAATTGTTGGGAAGCGCCATATGGTCGCTGCCGGTGCTGCCACCATGCGGGAGAGTTTAGTGGTTGCTTCACCGATTTAACGTCACTTCTCCTCCATATAATTCCTTCCTCCATGTCTTTAACGGCCAGAGAACTTAACACACATTCCATATTATTAAACAGTTGACTAATGAATTTCCATAATACTCGATTCGGTAACATGTTTGGTCTGATGTCCACTTAAAATAACCTAATAACTCACGTACAGCGAACATGAATAAAGACCATTAACGAAAGTTGTCAGGAAAATACCTGGAAAAAAAAAAACAATAATACATAAATTTTGGACAACAACAACATTAGTGAAACTTTTAATTAAATTGAAATTTATACTTAGCCGCAATGACAATTGGCATTTGTGATTACAGCAGAGGCCATGAGTCAGTGGCGTAGCTAGGTCAACAAGGGCCCCAGTGCAAAAAATTTATTTTGGGTTCTTAGGCCAGATGGGCGACCTTTTTTTGTTTTGTGTTGCTGGTAGGGTCCCTCTGAGCTGAGGTTGGGGCCCCCTAAGCACTGCTTGAGGCCCCCTTAGCACTGCTTGGGGCCCCCCTTAGCACTGCTTGGGGCCCCCATTAGCAGTGAGGGCCTCTTAGTGAGGGGGCTTCCTGTGTCTTAGGGATCGCCAGTTTGCCATGAAGGCTCGTGGGCTTCTGAACTGCGCTTGGGGGCCCCCTGAGCGCAGGAGCCCCGGTGCACTGTACCGCCTAGCCCCATAGTAGCTACGCACCTGCCATGAGTAATTTAATTTTTTAAAGTTTTTTTTAAGTTGGTTTCATTAGCAAGATGTTACTGAAAAGCAGATCCACGTTTTTTTTTTTTTTTTCAGAAGTGAATTTTATCGGTATTTTTTTAACTACAAAACGCTACGAAAACAAACTTAATGAATGTATTATGGCAGTTAATATGGTACCAGATGCTTAGCTATTAAATTGAAGACATAACCACGAATTTCTTCTAATGGTATCTCTGGTCGCTGTTTTCCGAGCGAATTATGACACGTGACACCGTTCTCCAGCCAATAGCTATCGAGGTGAGTGGGTGAGCTTAGGAAATTATATAGTAGATTATTAATATGGTCACTTTTAAGCTCTTTCATAAAGCGAATAATTTTGACAGGTGGTTGTTTTGTTTACTTTTTTGTGAATGAAAGATTATTGCTACCGGGAAACTGTGAAAAGGGGCCGGGTTGATATTTATGAAGCTGTTTGACTGTTGTGCAGACAGCGGCAAGCTGAAGAAGCCTCTGGAGTTGGCTGTGGCGGCGGCCGCCCTTAAAGGGAAGGAGCAGCAGCTGCTGGAAGCGGCGGAGCAACAGCAACAACAACAGCAGCAGGTGCCTGCCGACGACGGCGCCGACGACGACGAAGACGACGACGACGTCGACGAACAGGACGAGGACGACGCGGACGACGAGGACGACGCCGAGGACGAGCTGGCCAACGACCAGGAGGACCAGGTCAGCGCGAGCCTGCGCACAGCTAGGGGACGGCCATTAAGTACGTGGGGAGAAATGGGGGGATCTCACCAGCGGGGTAGAGGGTCCCGAAAACCACCTCACGTAATTAATGGACGCCCCCTTGTCGCTTCATTTTTTCCCCAGTGATTTCTTTTTTCACCTGTTCCCTCTCATTCAATTACCCCATCTGCAACTCTCTCCTTATTCTCCTCGGTTTATCTTCAGGTGTACATTTTACAGTGTCACCTCCAAAATTATAATTATAAATGCTTTTGCTTACTACATCTTCTTGCCTGTCTCCACAATTTTTTAGATTTTCTTTCAACCGTACAACTCGTATCTTCTTTCTCTCCCTATTTTGTTCTATGACTACACCACTCTATTGTAATGAATGATTTTACTTACCAAATTTCTTACATGTCTCTACAAGTTTTAAAATACCAATACTAAAAATAAAATCCTTTAGCTTCAATTTCATTGTGCACGTCACTTCCATTACAAATACTAACAACAAACAGGCAGAAGAGTGGCACTGGCATAGCTAGGTTGACAAGGGCCACAGTGCAAAAAAAAAAGTATTGGGGCCCTCGATAGCTCTACACATGAGATTTGCTGGCAGGGGCTCCCTGAGACTTGAGGGTCCCCCTGAACTTGGGGGCCCAGGTGCATGGCACTGGCTAGCCCTCCAATAGCTATGCCACTGAAGAGGGGTCAATCATATCATATCATCTTGGTGCAGCTATGTTAAACGTCATGTATGTGATTTTATGTTGAAGCTTCACACTGATACTACAGACTTTTGCCCTGGCCTTTTTTTTTTTTTTTTAGGGACAAACCCAACATTTGCCTGGGTAGATTTGGGAAATCTACAGATAAGCCCCAAATCTCGATGGCCAGATGGGTATTTGAACCTGTGTCCTCCTGAATGTTACTGCTCACCTGTCACACATGGTAGAAAAATTATAAACAACCCATATGGTTGAATCTACAATTCAGAAATTTTTCGTGTTGAAGGAAATAAAGAGCATTGGTATGTTACTTCTGTTTATAATTCATTACTGAGAAGCAAAATTTTACACCTGTTCAAAATTGAAGTCCATCATGGAATTTAGAGCTGTAATTAGATAGCAATTTAATGTTAGCAATCCTTAAATTTATCTAACATGTCTACAACTTCATTCAATCATAGCAGATTCTGTCTCTCACTTCATGAGGTTTAGGGCCATCCAATATCTTCATATAATCCTAACAAATTATGTAATGGCTCCATGGAATGACAAAAGCAGCTACTTTTGGCTGATAATACACAAGACTTAGCAGTTAGCAGTTTACCAAAATGCAAGCTTCTCTTAGAAACTTCTAATTTAAAAACTTCTCCCCCCCCCTCCCCCTCCCATCCCCTGAACACTCTGGCTTTACATTCAGGAGGATTCAGGTTTGAATCCCCATCTAGCAATCCAGATTTCAGTTTTCCATGGTTTCCCGAAATTCCAGGATGGTTCCTTCAAAAGGCCATGGAAAAAATACTTCCCACTGCTTGCGCTCAGTTGTTTCCCACCTCTCAGATACACGTCCTCAATGAGATGAAATACCATAAAAAATAACAAACAACAAAAAAATTCTCCTCACAACTCTTCATTAGTAACTGGAGTAGGCACTCTTTTTATAATTGTGTAATTAGTGGTGGGTGGATCCAAATCTATGGGGGTCGACACATTGTTATCACATCACGTAAAAAGTTTTTATAGATCAGTTTCAGTGGAGTAGATTGCAAAATAGTGGAGCAGGTTTTTACCAAAATTATTGAAAATAATTGTCTTACGGTAAAAGGTAACCATTGATACGTGTTACCATCACAGGAAACACAAAGAAAAATGTCATACAAATAACACGCAAACCTTTTTGATGACTGGCAAAGTGTTTGCTCATCATAAAAGTGTTGAGAACATTTTCTGCCGCCTATTTTTGAATAGTAGTAAACATTGCCCACGTTTTAAAGTTGAAGTCTGCTAAAAATGCTCGTAGTTTTCAATGTCTCATCCTTTATAGCTAGAAAGGTCAGGTGTTCTACTTTGCTGAGACATTGACTCTTGTCTGTCTGTTTCCAGAGATAGCGCTACCAAAGGAGCTTGGCATGCCCAGTGCCATAACTCACATGCTCAACTTCCTCAGTACTAGGACCACTCAGATTTGCTTTGTCAGGGAATAAGTTGCAGCTGTGTAATCCATAGATAATATAGTCATCATTCCATCTTCACTCCTTAATAATGGTAAAATCCTAATGGCACTAATCCACAATCATGGAATCTACTTATCATAAATTACAAGATTTTCCTGCAATCTGTGGGTTATGAGTTCTTCCAATTTTTTGAAAGGATAAAAGAGTTTACTCAAACAGTCAGTTATTATCAACAAATCTTTCACTGTCAAACCATTTCTTTCTTATACTTTAGTCAAAAACTACTGATTAAAAATTAGGGTCCATTATTTCAAGGTACATAGAGCCAAGCAAACAAACGATGCACCATTGCCTTTGTTATCTACCTCTGATGCAGTGATATACGTAACAAATATCATTGGATTGTCATTTCCCTACTTCGTTGACCATTACATGTCCCATGTTACGAACTTCTATTATCTCTATGGATTAATACTGATTGGCATGCTATGTAAGTAATTTGGCAGTAAAACCCTTGACCCATAACATCAGTAAAATACTTACATACAGCAGGAAATTTGCTTGCTTGCTAATTTAATGCAATTAAACTAAGGAAAAAGGAAACTGCTTTAGGCAATATAATTGCAAGGAAAGGGAAAATGACTCATCACTCACCAAAGTTGAAGGCAGCAATGAGAGAAGAACATATATCACGAACACACAAATAGTAGCAACCCTCGGCGTGTGCACACCTCCAAAGCCTCATGACTCATTGTCTCTAATACAATGTGATTTATGTTTGTTTGTATTAACTATAATTGGGATTAAAGTATATTTAGTGTACTCCATTTAGAGATAGTCTAACCATAAATTTTTGAAGTTACAGTGACAGTTTACAAGTGTGCTATTATCCCTAATGTTGCAGAGTATGTACTTTCCAATGTGGAATAACATTGGGTCTTGCACCAGTAGACTGTTTTTACTTCTTATTTTTATGTGTAAAGGGGTGGGGGGTACATGCATTGAAGACAAATCTAAAAAAAATTGAAAAATAGGGTGCTAACAATGGCAAAAACACCATACTCAGAAAATAGTTAAATAAGGCAATTCAGCTGTTGTTAAAATTCACCATTTCACTTTCTACATACAGCTGCAATTCTATCAATTAATCAGTTTGGTCTTTCGAAAATCAGTAATTTCTATGCTAAATTACCATTAGTCTGTATAAAGCCGTTCCACAATTTTGTCTCAACGAATCAGTAGAGATAAAATTTACACAATGTATTCAAAGCTATTCCCAATTCAAAGCAATGCCTAAGCAAGTGTAATAGTAGCAAATTGAATCTGATTAACATTCACTTATTGGCTAAGCTGAATCTTTTGATTCTAATTTTATTGTTAATGTAGTCTACAAGGCAGATGCTATTTGGGTCTACAGGAGATGCAAGAGGAGGACGAGACGGAAGAGGGAGCAGGCGACGATTACGATGATGACGATGACCAGGATGTCGACGCACCGGCTGATGACAAAGCCAGCAGCGCGTAAGTGGTTTATTAGTGACTAAGCAATAGGGAAACAATGGAAGCAGTGACAGCCATATGGCATACGGGGAGAAAGAACGAATGCAGTATTCAGGAAGCAATAATAGAAAGCTAAAAACTGGAAAAAACGTGGAGGGATTACAGTTGGACAGAACATAATTATCGCAGAATGCAATCAGTGACAGATATGATAAAAGAGGTGGAATGGGATTCATTGCAAGACAGGAGGAGGATGAGGAGGGTCATGGGAGTGTACTGGGCATATACTGGCAGTGAGGCATGGAAAGATATTGGCGTAGGTATGAAAAGTTGTTCATGGAAGAGAAAAAAATATAATTAGGGAATTTTTGGGATAGTGTAGTAGTAGCTTCAGTGATACTAATACTAGCAGGACTAGCTGTTGCAGATACTGAATGAAGTAATAATATGCTTAGACTAGAATCTTGAAGGAGTGTTAGATGAGATAAGAATGAAAGTTATAAGCTTTGGTGCTTGAATATATTAATTCTTCCTCACCATTTTAATTGTTTTTCCTGCCAATAAATGAGCAGGTAATCAGCTTGTTGTCAAACTCGATAGGATTCACCAAAACTTACTAATAAGGTTTACCAACCTGTATGTAACATACTACATATGTAATAAATTTTGAGAACTTTTCATTAATAAGCCAGTATGATTATTCTTGATATCAATCTGTTTATTCTTTCTTGGCATTTTTGTTAACTTTATTCTCAGTACATTAATACTTTTTTCAATAATAAAAACAGACTTTCTGCTCTTAGCTTCTCTCTGCACCTAACTCCACAAGAAAAATTTTTGGTCATGTGACCTATCCACACCACATATTAAAAATTTACAAAACAAAGACATGGAAGATACCTGACAAAGTGCAATTACTAGTAGAAAGAAACTGGGAGGGAATTGTATTTTGTAGAGTGAGATATTGTCTTTCATCATCTTGATAATGATTTTCTTACAAACTTAGCATACATCAAACTAAAAGAGTTTCTTATAGACTTTCATTCTATAAGTAATGAATAGCTAATCTTGTCTCATTTTTCATCTGTATATGACAGTACTGTATGACAGCGATTCTGTATGCAGTAAACTTTGTCATTACTCTTTTCAAGACTTTTCTTGTAACATTTCTAGAATTACTGTAATTGGTTTTATTTATTAAGTACCAGATCACTATGCAGACTGTATATTTTGAGTGGTATGACAAGTCATCCTGTTTGTGGCAGAGCCCCCGCAGTCGCTCCACCGAGTCCGACCGCCGCCCCCGCACCCGCTACGGCCGCCCCCACCCCCGTGCCGACACCCGACCCCTACTTCACTCACTTCGACCCCCGCATCGAGCACCAGGCCTACAAGGACGCCCAGCAACGGCTCGAGGAGCAGCACCGCGAGAAGGTCACCAAGGTGAGTCACGAGCCCTCAACCAGTAATAATCTGGCAGAATGTACACACCTGCTCACTGTCTGTGCAATAATTAACAAATTGTACTCTCATCCAGTGATTGAATCAGATGCACCCTCCCTAACCACTAGGATTTCAGGTGGAAACTAGATGTCAGAGCTCAGTATAATATCAATATTCCTGACTACAATTCACCAGCGCTCTTTTTTTTACACTTCTCAGTTTATGTTTGGTATTGTTTTAACTGACTTTTGTATTCTTGAGTTAAAATTCCTTTTTCCTCAAGCTCTTGTCTGTTTCTCCTTCCCGGCTATTGCTGCATATTGTTTTGACCTTTTACCTGGTGGGTGAGTGGTAACGCATTGACCTCGCATTTGGGAGGACGCAGGTTCAAATCCCCGTCCGGGCATCCAGATTTTGGTTTTCCGTGGTTTCCCCAAATCACTCCAGGATACTTCCTTAAAAAAAAAGGCCATGTTCAAATTTCTTCTTGTTCCTTGTTCCCAATCCCACCTGCCTCTAATGACCTGTCCATTGATGAGGCTTAAAGCCATCAGAAAAAAATATTTCATGCTGGCAGATAATAAGGGTATGGTGGGTAGCAGTACCCATCTTCGAAATGCC
This sequence comes from Vandiemenella viatica, assembly GCA_031002005.1. Lineage (NCBI taxonomy): Eukaryota > Metazoa > Arthropoda > Insecta > Orthoptera > Morabidae > Vandiemenella > Vandiemenella viatica. The sequence goes on from CM061918.1 coordinate 127,000,709, forward strand.
GGATGAGTATTTTACCCACCCAGAATTTAGAGTGAGTGATTTTATTTACAAAAGTACAAATGGACTGGAGGGCTTGTACCAAAGTTTATGTTTTTGTTCAGCTAATCACAAAGTTTTTTGTTTAGTGCTTACTCAAGAGTTACTAAGATCAACAATGTTATAAGATCGAATTGCAATATTACATGTATATAGTAATCTCAAAATGAACTTTATTTAGAAAAATTGTTGAATTATTTTATTTCAAAAAATAAAGCAAAGTACAGTTTCTAGATTCCACCATTAATACTAAGTATAATAAATTTAAATGATAATAGTGAATTTTTGTGCACAATTTAAATTGATTAGTGATTAAATTATATAATAATTAAAAAAAATTATTTTGTAGTTTTTGTTTCTATAAATTTCTTTCATGTTTTTTGCATGATTACTACTAATATTTACATATTTCTTTTTTATGTAAGATAACCAAATAACATTTTACCCCTTTTCTGACCACCCACCCAACCCTAACACCTGGATATTTTTGGTATTATCTTAATTGAGTCAGCTTCTCACAAAAAATTTGGCCACCATAAATACATGTTGTCCAGAAGAACAAGAGAATAGATATTAGAAACTGCTTTAATTTCTAATACCTGCTCAGACTGCAGACAATGAAGAGGAGTATTAATAATTAAATGCAGAAGTAAGTGTGACTTCTATTAAGTAGGAAGTATTGGGGCCCTCAGGCCAGATGGACAACCTTTTTTTAAAAGTAATTTCCATAATATGTATTATATACTTAAAAATTACAAATTTTTTTTCACTTTCACTAGCTACAAATTTTCTATAGTATAAATAAGTAAAAAATCTTAAACACATATAACTTCTGATTAAAATAATGTAGACAAAAACTATACAATTGTTGTGTGCTTCATCTTGCATTTTCACTTCTAAGAGCGAGATGATGTTGATATCTATCAGAGACACTGTCTCGTTGCTATTCCATCCTCACTACTTATTGTTGCAGGTGATGAAGGACTGGTCAGACCTGGAGGAACGCTACCAGGACATGCGTGCCAGCGACCCCCGCGCGGCAGACGATTTCAAGCGCCGCATGACTCAGCGTTTCCAGATGACGGTGCAGGCCCTGGAAGAGGAGGGAGATGCCGAGAAGCACCAGCTGGTCGCCATGCACCAGCAGCGCGTCGCCGCACACATCAACGAGCGCAAGAAGGACGCCATGGCCTGCTACACCCACGCTCTCAACGACAGCCCTCCAAACGTAAATCTAAAACTATACCACTCAAACATGATAGTGTCAACCTGTAAGAAAAATCTTTCTGATCCGTTTCACACCAATATTTGACTCTGATATACAGATACCAGCTGTAGTGCTGACTTTCTATAAGTGTCATTTGACAAATTGGAGCTGACTTTCTAAAACCATTCTTTGACTAATTTCCATTAAATTGTTGTTCTATTTCCCCTAAAGTTTCATATTAATTTAGTTTCATCACAATTGTCAAAACACCTACAGATTTTGTAAATAAAAGAGGCTTTTAATATACTTAGAAAAACTTCAGTAAAACATTAGTGCGGAGATTCGTGCAAATTCCAACATTTTTATGGCAGCTAGTCCGTATGAAGGCTTAGCACAAAACACTAGTGATTAGAATAGTTACAAAAGTTTTTTTTTTTTTAATTTACAGAGTCATGCATTGTGATAATTGGGAATAATCTAAATGAACTACTAATACCATATTATTTGTTAATATGACAATGAAACTGCTGCTTGGCAGAGTAAGGAAGACTAAGGAAAAATAAACCCATCACTCACCACAGATGATGGCAGTAGGACCACAATGAACACAAAAACATCAACACACTTTGCAATAATTCAGTTCAAACCTTAATCATGAATAGGGGCAAGGGGATCAAATCTAAACACCACATGACTAATGTTCGTGTTTCTGACTGCCTCCTGTCTACATCTATGGTGAGTGAAGGGTTTATTTTCCTTATCCCTCCTTATTTTAATATCATTTTCAAATATTCTGCAGCTTAAATTGTAACAATTATTATTATTATTGATTTTAATTGCTGTGGAGCTGATTCTCCGTGGCAATTCCCCTGATCATCTAATAACCCCTGTTTATTTTATTTTTTTAAATTATCTTCTATAACTGAAGTGTTAAATTTCTCCCTCATTTACTTTTCCAGTTAACAAATTTTAATTTTAAATTCCTAAAGCGTTTTTGGTAAATTGTTCATCACTTTACTAGGTATTTTATTTTCCAATCCCTGACACCCTTACCAACAAAAGAAAGTTTTCCCACACCTTTATGCATGAAATCAAAAGCCAACTTATAGTCATGGCCATCTTTCACCTTCCACGCACTATTCCCAATTCTTTGTCCAATATCCCTCCAAGCCCCATCACCAACATATGCCCTGCACATTCCCAGCACTCTCTTCACCCTCCTCATTTCCTCCAATGAGTCCCAATCCATCTCCTTTATCATATCAGTTACTGACTGGATCCTGCTATAATTTGCACAAACAAATCTAGCTGCGCTTCTTTGCATACCCTCCAACTATTCTATTTGATAACCAAAATGTGGGTCCCAAACTACACCACCATGTTTAACCAATGGTCTTACCAAATGCTTTGTAACCTAATTCCCTAACTTCTCTGGTACATCCTCTCATCATCCTCGCCAGTGAATGAAGGACTTTGTAACCTTTTTCTACCACCTGCCAAACATGGTCTGCCCATTTGAGTTTGTTATCAAACGGTATGCCAGGATATTTACACTTCAAGCCTTCAACAAGCAATTCTGACCCCACATAATCATAATTTATCTTCGTTCCATGATCAGTTTGGGGATTTTTAATTAATAATAATATTTAATTAAATTGTGATGGAGCGCACGCCCCAGTGGCAATTTCCCTGCACACTAATCTTCTCCCTTTCCTGCACCCACTTACATTTGCCCTATGCAAATTTTAGCTTTAAATTCTTTCAACGTTTTTGGTAATTTTTTTTATTATTTCTCTTGGTAACTTACTCCAATCCCCGACACACTTACCCAAAAAAGAGAATCTTCCCACACCCTTGTGCCTGAAATCGAGTGCCAGCTTGTGGTCATGGTCACATCTTTTCCCTTCCATACATTACTTCTAATTCTTACACCAATATCTTTCCATGCCTCATCACCAATATACGCCTTGTACACTCCCATGACCCTCTTCACCCTCCACGAATCCATTCCAGCTCTTTTATCATATCTGCTATTGACTGCATTCTGTGGCATTTTCCAGAAACAAATCTAGCAGCCCTTTTATGCATGCTCTCCAATTTACACTCAGAGGATATAAGATAATAATAATAATAAAGGGATACGTCAATGACAAGGGAAGCTTGCACTCTATTGCAATTAAATTCAAATATAGGACTGTCATCACTGTGGACATCGTATACTTGAATATGTATAGCTATCTGAACGCTATAAGAATAAACGATAATTCTTCAGACTTGACATAGATGGAAGGAATCGGTCCCTGTGTGTAGGGATGTAGTTGGCAGTGTACTGGTTGTGTTGCAGACACACCGAGTGCAGAAGTGTCTGCAGAAGCTGCTGCGTGCGCTACACAAGGACCGGCACCACAGCATCGCACACTACCGCCACCTGCTGTCCTCCAGCCTGGAGCAGGCGGAGCGCGAGAAGGCCGCCACGCTGGAACACCTGGCAGACATCGACCGCACCGTCAACCAGTCCCTGCAGATGCTCGAAAGGTAAACACCACACTCACATGAAAAGCTTGTCTTAATTTTACCCCCTTTTTTTTGGATACATATTTTTGTTGCTTTCCCTCATAATAATAAGTGTACTGCATTTCTATTTCTAATCACAGTACCTTTCATAGCATCCACAGCAATGGTTTGTTGTCTTATCAAATGTCATAACAAATTCATGTTCTTGATAGTCTTCAAATTATATCTTCCCTTACAAACGCTCATTCTTTACTGTATCCATCCAACTGATCTCTACTGTCTTCTACCTGTCTCCTTTCCTTGCTCTCTGCACGCCATAGTGCCATGCTCCAAACAAAAATTTCATCATTCTTTTCAGTCCTTTTTTTTTTGTTGAAAGCTTCTTTACCGAGCATGGTGAGTGAGCGATTAGCCACTGGCCTCGCATTCAGGACGACGCAGGTTCGAATCCCCATCGGGGCATCCAGATTTGGGTTTTCCATGGTTTCCCCAGATCACTCCACTCAAATGCCGGGATGCTTTCTTCAAAAAGGCCATGGCCGAATTCCTACCAGTTTCTTGTCCCCAGTCCCTTCCCACCTCTAATGACCTCGACGTCGACGAGGCGTAAAGCAATAAGTAAAAAAAATAAAGCTTCTTTTGCCAATGAAATTCTGCATTTAATGTCATGTCGCCACTTCTTACCTTTCTTCACAATGGATCCAAGATAACAGTTGATTTTCACCTGGCATATTACTTCACTATCTATACTGAGATTCATAGTTTTACTTTCTGTATTTTAATACTATGCACTTTGTCTTCATAGTATTGATTTTCATTCTGGTGTCTTCCTAGACATCACTAAAGTTACTACCCAGTGCTGTGTCAGTCTTTTTAATCTCAATTATCAAAACCATGTTATCAGAAAATCATATAAATTGTATCCTCTTACCATAAATCCTCCTCTATTATGATTCGGGCATTTTATGATAATTTTCTTCAGTTATATGTTGAAGAGTGTGGATGACAGACAGTAAGATAGTCTAACTCCTCTTCCAATTCTTACGTCATCTGATATTTCAGTTCCAATCCTTACCCAAATATTCTAATTTCAGTAAGAGCGCTTTATTGATATTTTTTTATTCCAATCCACTCTCTTTTTTTTGTAATATTAATGAGCTTGTTCCATTTTACTCTACAGAAGACTTTTTTCACTTTAAAAAACTGTGTACACTACTCTGTTCTTCTCTGGATTCCTATCATTCTTAAAAATCATGTGGTATCTTTAATCCTTTTCCTTTCTAAAACCAAACTGTGCTTGCTTAATTAATTTAACTATAATGGAGTATATGCTCTTGTGGCACTTTTACTACACACTTATTTCCTCATTTGTGTTTTTAATTTTAAATTCTTTCAGTTTTATTTCACCACCCACCTACTTTTTACCAACTGAATTATATAGTTTTGTATAAAGCCTTCCATTAAATATTATTAGAAACATTTATGATACAAAAGAAATCAAACCATTGGTTGTATGGTATAGGTTTCTTTTTAATGGGAATCATGACTGTCTCCAGAAAATCTTTCTAATATATTATATTACACGTGTGTAGTAATTCTTTCTTACTTTTTGTTCATAGTATTTCCACTGCCAATCCTTTTCTTTGTTGCCTTTGTTGTTTTATATTTTCTTCTTGTAAGTTCACCGGTGTTAGGCTTGGATAGAATTAAGACTAGCACTTGAAAAATGGAAACTCGCACTTTATTTCAGAATTAACAAAGTGTGAAAGCTTTATTTTCTGGCTTTCACAGCCAAAAGACTGGAATAAATAACTAAGGGAAATGCTAGATAAATTACCAAAACTGTTTGAAGAATTTAAAATTAGTATCCATAAAGGACAGAAATAGGTGGATGGTGAAATGTACAAAAAGAATTTAATATTAAAACATATATATATGAAATGGGAAGCTTGGTGTGTAGGGAAATTAACATTAGGGTTTATATGCTCATCACAGTTGAATTAATTCAGGGATCACAAGTGACCAAAATTTGGTTTGAAATGCTTGAGGGTTGGTTAGCTTCATTTTTGTTGCTTTATTTTCTGTGGAATGCACTAAAAGTGTCTCTTTACAAAACTTTTATCAGTAGGAAAAGAATATTTTAATTTTTAGTGTAGAGGTATTAGTGGTAGAGCTTATAGCATTATTCACCTAATTCCTTCTTTACTTGGTTTAATAATAATAATAAAAACTATTATCATATATTCTTGAACCAAGGTAAAAAAGTTATGTTTTCCCATGAGAAACTACTTTCCTCTCTGTATAATTCGCTCAGTTTAAATTTTCCATTTTGATTTTATTTCAGGTCTGTAATCTACTTGCAATATTTTTGTTTCCAATTTTACTTATACTGCAGATGTTAGTCCATTTGCTGATAAATGATCTAATATATGACACTCTTTGATAGGATTGTTTTATACATGTCACATGTGCCTATATAATACAGGTTCCCTGACCTCCGCACCAAGATCGGTCAGCTGATGGAGGACTACATTCAGGCTCTGCGCAGTAAGGACGAGACGCCCGGCTCACTGCTGGCCATGACACGCGACGCAGAGGCGGCCATCTTGGACAAGTACCGTGCTGATGTCGCTGCCAAGCAGGAAGGTACTCACCATATCCTGAGACTATACATTACTCTCATATTTCTTTGTATCTATATATATAATATCATTTGTATTAAAATAACCTCCATTTGCCACAGTTGAAGGTACAAACATGGAAAAGAACATACATACGTTGAGCCTTGTAATTTTTTGATTTATGTTCCTTCGTCAATAGTAGAATCAACTGTTGATGAAGGGACATAAACCTAAAATTTACAATGTTCAATGTGTGTACATTGCGATGCGATTCCCTTCTCCAACTGTGGTAAGTGACAATTATTCTCCTATCCAAATGTTTAATTTACTCCACTTGATAGCACCTTTGTTTTTCTTAAAAGTGGACTATATTAAGTATTTATCTGAGGGTGGTGGATTATTTTATTTCAAAGTACAAATGTTCTCGTTAATTATAAATCATTTAGTAAGACAGCTATATTTGTTCAGCAGGTAAATACATAATAATTTCTTCTGAGTTTATCTTGAGGAAGTAGTCTTAGAAATTAAATGTAAGTTCACTTTATGTTGCAAATTCCAGCAGCTGATCTTGCTTAATGTTATCAATTAGTGACTAGTTCATTTGATAGCATCCACACAAAGGATTTAGATTTTCGTGATCTGATTGATTTTTACTTATTTTACTTTGCTTTAATATTCAAATGCAGGAGTTAGAGGGGATGAAAGAATAGATTTATTTGTGAAAATTGCAGCAGTTCACATTACAAGAAATGGGTTGGGATTCATTGGGAAACTGGCGAAGAGTGATGAGAGAGTGGGAATTTATAAGACATATAGTTGCTAAGAGGCTTGGATGATTGTTGGTAAAAAAATTTAGGAATAACACATACAAGGGAAGATGACCACAAGCTGACACTTGATTTCAGGCATAAGAGTGTGGGGAGGTTTTCTTTTGTAGGCAAAGGAATCAGGGAAATAATGGACAATTCACCAGAAACAATGTAAGAAATAAAATTCGTGAAGGGCAACAGTAGTCGGGTAGCGATATTGCAATCTGTATCAGATAAAAAAGAAAGTGATTGTGTAGAGAAATTGCAATTGGGCTTGATTAAATTAATATCAAAGAAGCTAGAGCAAGAGCTAAATACACAGGTGGGCACAGTTAATCCAAAAGTTAACTTCGTCCATTATTAATCCACTACTTAAAAAGTTAACTTCCATAATTGTTAAAGAGTTACATTTTTGTAAATTTAATGCAAGTTATCCATTAAAAGTTAAAAATCCAAAAGTTGTGCTGATGTTTATGTATTACAGCACACTATACCAGGGTTTTATGTACCGTGATGCATGATGAAAGTATGGATTTATTTATGAAAATAACAAATTAGCCTCGATCACTCGTAACAATAAACTAGTGGTCCTGTCTGTCTTTCTTGTCTTCATTGGGGCTGAGTGTTCTTCAGCATAACCCTGGTAGAATTTCCTAATAAGAGACAGTAAGATACTCAAGAGTTCCTACTAAAAAAATAATAATAAAAATAAAAATAAAAAAATAATTTTAAAAAATGCAGAATGTGTGCATCCTTTTGACATGTTGTTTAATATTATTATGGCTAGAAACGTAAGCCTTTTATTATAGAAAGTTAAGCAAAACAGTTTGCATTCATAAATCAACAGTTCTCCCAATCTTGATTTAAAAGCAAGATAATCACATAAATGAAGCCAAAGATTTTTAATCTTCTCATTTCTATTGCTTGTGTTGCTGCTTTCACTAAAAGATTCTAGATCTTCATTTTCCATGTCAATCTAATTTATTTCACTAAAAAACTAATTCAGCCCACAATCTGAAGGTTGTTTAGATCCTCCCAAAGGAGGCAAACTAAGCCTTCATGTGGGAGGTAGGACGGCCAGTTCCTTTCCTCTGGGACCTATATTTTAATGTGGAATCCAAACCACGGAATGTCCTAGCCTAGTTGATGTGGTCAAACATAACTCTTAAAAATTCTTGCTCCCAGCGTGATTTGAACCTGGGATCAGAGCCTTAACCACTGAGCTACCAGACCACACATTTATTTCACTAACAAACACTAACACAAAACCAACTAAAAAGTGGAACTACTTTTCTCGTAGTAAAAAAATTTATGTTATTAAAATATCAAAATAAATCACTGATTGAATTTGAAATGATTAGTGAGTGCCAGTTTTCAAACATAAAATACAAAATTACAAATATGCCACAACTCTAGCATTCCTGCTGACACCCACGCAATGTCTAGCATAACAGTTACAAGTGCATCACACTTCACACTGACTAATTTGTTTTCCATTCAGCTCACCAAATGTATGAGCACATTTTGGCGTGCAATTCAATCAAACTAAATCACATTGATGACCAATGTAATGGACTAAAGTTAGTGGAACTTCAAAATAACGGAAATTGAGAAGGTTGTTAATGATTTTTAGGTCAACTTAAAAGTTACATTTTTGCAATCTCGCCAACTTTGTTAATTAACAACTAATGGTTTTCTGCCCTGCTTCAGCTAAACTAAAGAAAGAACAGAAAAGATGAAGAACATCTTGTGTTAAAAAAACCTTGTGCTTTTATATCTTTACACAATGTGTTCCTTTTTTTCCAGAGAAGGAACGTCAGAAGCAGCTGGAGAAACAGCGCAAGGAGCAGCGCAAGAAGGAGCGGGCAGAGCTGTCCCGTCAGCAGCAGCAGACGGCGGACGAGGCTACGGAGGAGGAGCCCGCGGCGGCGCAGCCCGCACAGGCCGCGTCCAGCTCGGTGGCCCCTCCCCCCCCAGCAGCCCGAGGAGGCGGCCAGCCACCACCAGGAGGAGCCCCCGGCCAGGGTGGCCCACGCCCAGGCGCACGACGTTAGCCACGGCGAGGCGGTAACCTCACTCCCACTCTCACTCTGCAGAGCTATATCGTTCGTTTCACATAGGTCTGGAGGTGCCTACACTGTGTTCAATTTTGGGAGTTACACCATTTCTCAAATGAAGGCACAACAGATAAAAAAAAATCACTCAGCTTGTTGTAATACTGGTTTATGTTCAAAAAAGGCATATTTTATGAGGAGGCCTGAATGCATATCAGTGAAGACTTAGGAGTAGAATGTGCCAGAGAAACAAACTATTGGCTCTTGATTTCTGGCAAAAGGAAGTGTGAAAGTTTTTATGGTGGTTCTGCGTTTCTCCACACCCATCCGAAACTGTTACTGATCTTTTAAAATTTGGATTAACTGTTTTGTTGTAATGTCCTCTTCACATTTTGCACTCTCCTTTTTCAGAAAAGTTGCAACAAATTAAATTAAAATTCCAAAGTATGAGACGTTGTGCAACCATGAAATGTTACCAGCAGTGGAAGATTAACACAAAAATTGTCGGTTCAGGGATTATAACAACCTAAACAATTTCATATTGTAATAGAGGTGGTGGTTAAGTTGAAATGCAGACTGGACCTCTCAGAAATGTCATATTTATTTACAATGGAAGAAATCAATAGTTTCCAATTGCTTGTATCAATATAAAGATGGCAAATGTTGTTTTACTACATCTCATACAAATATTTAATATTTGTTAATTTTGTGTGACTTTTTACAATGGATGAAAGTTGAAACAGCAAGAAAACGTTACAACAAAAGATTAAACCAACATTTTAAGAGATTCATATATTTTTCTCGGGCTTCCAGCCGTGTTAAGATGTCACGACATTTGGTTGAGAATGAAGGCAGAGAAGGACGCCTTCGAAACGTCCCACAATTGTGACATCTTAACACGGCTGGAAGCCCGAGAAAAATATATGAATATTCAACGCTGTGAGAAATTACGATCGTACATTTTAAGAGATTGTCATTGATTTTGCAGCACTGGTTGCATCTAATAGCTGCACATCACTCTCATATTTCAGAATTTTTAATTTAATTTGTGACTACTTTTCTGAAAAAGGAGAATGCAAAACGTAAAGAGGACATTATTACAAGGCAGGTAATCCAAATTTCAAAAGGTTAGTACCAGTTTTGGAAGGGTTGACAAAGAGGCAGTGTCCACATTTTTATTTCCAGATAAGGTCATTTGAAGCTGGTATAAGTTATAGAGAGGTGCTGAACAATACACTTGAAAGAGTGCAACAACTTAAAGTAAAACTGACATGCGTACCATGTGTCTAAGGATGTTAGCACAGAGTGTTAGCCCCTTCACAATTAATAGTGCCAAAAGAGGTACTTTCTGAGCTCTTACATAAAGCTGTAGGGGAGCCCACTTCCAGATGTAATTGGATATCAGACACCCCCTCTCCCCACCCAGGTCTTAACCATCAATATAATCCTACCACTTAACCCATCACTTTTAATCTAATTAATTTTTTCCTACTTACATATTTTAACTAGTAATAATTTTTTGCGTCAGTACTAGGTACCATTTGCCATATATATTATCACTGCCTGCGATATATTATCTCAAACATTGCCGATATATCGACAGTGCACTTCTTAGCAGTTCCCCCACTACCTGGCCAGTCAGACATGTACGGAACCAAATGGCCTGTTCTCTACTACACGAAGAAGGTTAATACTGAAATATTGTATTTGTGTGTCGACCTTATCTTACGTGTTTCCTCTCATCGCAGCCGTCAACTTTGGTATGTGATGGGTTAATTTCCCTTTCCTTTATTATTTAATATAATAATCAAAACTGATGAAACAATAAAAGAGAAGTGTTGCAGCAAGGTAGATGAAGAATAATGTGCAAAATAGCACAAAGCCAGTTATAACTCTGTTACTGCATAAAGAACAAAATTAATAGTGTTTTGGTTCCTACATACGAAACACAACTAGTTACAGAGACAGAAAAAATTAGAGGAGAGGTTTTTATATTGATTTTCAAAGATTAGTACAGCTTTACTTGGGGTAGATTACTGGACGCGTTAAAAAAATAGGGTATTGGCTTCTTTACACAATGGAAAAATGAATAATGAACGTGAGACTCTTGGGAAGAAACTAATTCACGCTCAGATGTGAGCATAGAGTGGTAATTACTGATGGGGGCTTAAATTTACCAGGTGTAGGACATTAGATTAATAACGGGAGGGTTCAGAGATTCGCAAATACCTTAGTAAGGTGATAGAGCAGATCACGGGGGTCCCAGCATGTTGGATATCTTCCTAATAAAGCCTGATAATCATCTTGAGAGGTGTTAAGAACAAGTGATCACAAAGCAGTTCAGTGGCCAAAACTGAAGGTGATAATAGGTACAACTACAAAAAGCACATGGAGATAATAAGAGTGAGGGAAGAAAAGTTTATAGCAAAACAAAAAATAAAGAAAAACACAGAGCGTATGTTCCATAATAGGGAGGTGGGGAAGCTAAAGAAGTTGGTAAGAAGAGAACACAACAGAGTTAAAAGGCAGGAAAACTTGAAACAAGTAATGTGAAATTAATAAAAAGTAAAGAGGGAAATAGTAATTTTACAGATAGTTTAATAATGTGAAAATCTGATACAATTATCCATAGGTACTGAGAATACATTATGTAGTGTACTAATTATTCCATAATTTTTTTTAACATTAGCTTGTAAATTTTATTTCAGTGTTTTACAATCTTAATTTACAAGCTTTCAGACTTGCTAAATATACATGTATGACTATATATCTGAATCTACTTTCATACAAAGTTTTAAAAATGTTGTATCATGAATAGAATTCGTTCACAGTGAAGTAATGAGCAAACACAATGCTGAATTTTCAGGCACTAACATGTGTCAAAGTAGTTGGGTTAAACAGTCAACATAGGAAAGAGTTTGGTAATTGTTTTATTAATTGCCATCTGCGTTAAAATACCAAACAAATTTCTGTTTGTTAACCTTTATCTTGTTGCACAGGCATGTCAGGAACCATAGCTCTAAATTTTTTCCTTTCTGCTTGTGTACACATTTAATTCCACTGAGGCTTAATCTTGATACAGTTACTAACAATAGTAATGGAAATTTGATGTGTCACTTTTCAGACTTACTCAGTGCGTCGTGAGGTGTACCACCGCGAGAGCAAGAGTGTGTACTTCACACTGGCGTTCGCAGGCATCGCACTCATGGCCGCCGTCATTGTGGGTGTTGCCGTGCTACGCAGAAGGAGTGCGCGTTCCCCGCAAAACCAGGTCAGTCACATCTCGTAATAATCCAGCGAGTATTTAGCAAAATGATCGATACACAATTATGTTGGAACCAACATGCAGTTTCCTCCTTTAAGTATAGGTATTATAAGTAACTTTTGCAGTTAACTGCAGTTCACCTTTATTAAGTAAATACAGTATTTAACTTGACTACTGTTTGATAATCTGCATTCATATTTTCAGGAATATAAAACTGGTGTTCCATAGCCTCAATGGGAATTTAGCCAGATGGTTTAGTTAAAACACAGTTAGCTCCACTGTCATCCGTAGAATAGTAATTCATACCACATTCGAAAGGAGCTAGCTTCTGAAATGTTATGTTCTGATGAAAATATCAGTGAAGTGTTGCAGCAGTATAAGCAGAAAGCATACATTGTCATTTAAAACTGTATTAAGTAACAATGAAAGGAAAAAAATGCTGCAAGGCAATATTTACAAGGAAAGGACAGGTAAAATACACCCAACACTCACCAAAGTTGAAGGCAGGAGGGCAGCAGCAACACAAAACAACACATAAACAAAGAAAATACAATATTTCGGGTGAAAACCCCTTTTTCAAGTTAACAGAGGTAGGTGCCTGGGCTTGCGCAAGACTTGCGTTCGATGCAGCCACTCGTAGAACGCCTGTTTAACTTGAAAAATGGGTTTTCACCCGAAATATTGTATTTTCTTTGTTTGTGTGTTGTTTTGTGTTGCTGTTGCCCTCCTCCCTTCAACTTTGGTGAGTGTTGGGTGTATTTTACCTGTCCTTTCCATGTAAAACTGGTATTAATATATTTTCATCTAGAAAAGAAGAAAAATACTCTGCAGAAACACGTAATGGGTGTTTTGATGAGCTAGTGAGGATATGGCTCTGTGTATCTGTTTATGGACCGATTCCAGGGAATAATTGTAGGTTGTAAGAGCCGGTGTCAAGTTGTTGCAATATAGGGTGAGGGAGTTTCAATTGGAGCAAATGCATCTGCCTGAGATGACTAAGCTGTAGGGCCATGTCTTTCTGCACACTATCAGGGCCTTAGTGTCATTGATTACTGCATGGACATGCACCCTCCACACATTCTTCCCTACATGGTTTCTTTCATATCACTGGCCCACTTTATTTCATCCAGAAACTTCTTATCTTACCAGTCCTACATCTGCCATCAAGTACTGAGACACCCACATGACAACTACCTATGGCAACCTTATACCATGAAGCTTGGAAGAAACCTTCCTTCCAAACATTACTGTGCGATTCAAATATATAGGTCACATTTTCATCTCGATGGTGAAAGCCCACTCCTAGACTTGTTAAACTGCCTCAATATCACTATCTCACATCCAAATCACCTTCCTCGGTATAGACACATCCTTACATAATGGCCATTAACACGACTCTGTCCACATCAAACCCACTAACCTACAACAATGTCAACACTTTGATAACTTGCAACTGTATCACCTTCCCTGAGCCTAGCCATCTGAAGCAAAGTACCCGTTCTTCACCTGAATACTCCAACAACCTGAGACAAGACTTTTTATCCTGCAGTTATCCATCAGAATTGGTGCGTAAACGGATATACTGGGCAATAACCCATACAGAATGACGATACACCCACCATATACAACTGTAATCCTGTCTTTCTCAACCACGTCTCTCCCGGACTGGAACCCTTCAGCCAAATCCTTTACTGTGACTGCGACTTTCATATTCTCACAACTGTCATTCCTGTAATACCCTGCATATCTTTCAGCATACCACTCGGCCTGAATAATACATTTGTCCACAAAAACCAAACATCTGATACTCCTACACCACCCCGTGGCTCCTTCCCTTGTCTAGATGCAATAAGCATCCATCGACCACAACCTACCTCAGATGCTAGCTCATCAGCCTCGGTTCTTACATTGGCCTCAAAACAAACCAGTTAAGCACAGGATGAACTCCTAGTTCAATAACTGTCGGATTAGTCCCTGAAATAACAACCCTGTCCATAGGGGGGAACTGGCCAACCAGAACATTCTGAACACTGGGTAGTTAGAACCAGGTATTGTCAGTGCCAGTCTGCAATTTGTAACTTATTTTTTCTACGATACGTGCATTTTCGTTATTTAGTTTATCAAGTGGAGATTGGGAACAGTCCACGCATTCTCCTAGGTGTGGAAAACTGCTTAAAAATCACAATCAAGATGGCTGGTACACTGGGCCCAGTAGTCAAATCTCTCCGATTCAGTACGGTAGCGCCTTAAGTTTTTTTAAAAATAACGTAGGATAGGGAAAATAATCTGTCACTTACCACAGGAAGGCCAGATGAAAACAGAAAATCACAAACAAACTTTACAATATTCTGGTTAATAAGCTTACTCCTATAGGATGTCACAGGCCACATCTGCAAGTGCACGCAACTTTCCCTCTGCCATATGTCTCACATCCTGCATGAGTAACGTTATTAACCGAAATATTGTAAAGTGTGTTTGTGATTTACTGGGTTCATCTGTGCCTTCATCTGTAGTAAGTGATGGGTTACTTCACCTAACCTATGTTACTTTCATTGCTTATTGGCAGTTTGTCATCATATCACTTTTATTTATTTGTATGGTAAATGATTTTATGATTGATAGTTTTTCACTAATTACGTAAATAATATTGTTTTCACCACCAACTTTGAACTTAAAGCTGTTAACCTTTCATGTTGCTGGATTGTGCAAGTAATGTGCTTCATTTTCTAAGATGAGTAAGATCTAGACCCAAATTTCATGTTTCTATATTAGTAGATTTATTTTTTTGATTCAGTCTACCTTCCTTCAATTTTGGGAGGTGATGGATATATCTTTCCTTTTGATAATAGCATCACCTCACAGCATCTTTTCCTGCTCAGCTGTGCGAGTTGATATATATTGTTATTAATATACATCCATCATCTACCAAAGCTGAAGGCACGAGGGGTGAAAATGTAGGAAATACAAAAACAATTCATAATATTTAAGGAGAAACTTAGGAAATACAAAAACAATTCATAATATTTAAGGAGAAACTTAATGCATGTTGCAGGCTGATGAATATCATAATAAAGTTACTATATGAAGAACTTGGTATATGTTAGTTTACTTTTTACTGATTCATCAAATTCAAAAACACATCACATAGGCCCTATACAGACAGAGATTATGTCAAAAATTGTTACAATTCATGTAATAACAGGCACTTCATCAGTTTCCAACATGCATTAGGATTATCCCAAAATATTGTAAATTTTGTTCACGTTTTTTTTTCTAAATTTTATTTGATTGTTGTCTTAGTGCTTCTTCCTTCAACTTTGGGCTTACTTTATCCAGCCTTGTCTTGATATTGCCTTATAGCATTTTTACTGTAGACATTATTAATATATTTTGCAATAAACAGGAGGCAGCAGAAGATAAATGATAACTACCGCACATTAAGGGTCTACAGCAAGTGGACGTGTTCTTCCAAATGTTACAGATTTAACATGACTCTAAGCCTTTGCAATCTTAATTTTTTGCTAGCATTTGTTTAAGATTTTATTGAAAGGAGTGTGTTGAGAGATATTTTTTGCCATTTCAGGGTTTTGTGGAGGTGGACCAAGCAGCCACTCCTGAGGAGCGACACGTAGCCAATATGCAGATCAATGGCTACGAGAATCCCACTTACAAGTACTTTGAGGTCAAGGAGTAGATCACCCGGCTGGGAGGAGATAAAATTATACCATACAGAAAATAAAAGTCGGAAGAAAAGGCTATTTGTACAGTGTGTGTGCTAACCACCCAAATGTATTAACACTACTACCGTTGTATTGATAATAGATAATGTAAGGCAGTAAGTTCTAACACAACACTGATTGATGTGTATAAAAAAGCAGCATGTGTATGGTGTCTATAATAATTATTTTTGTTCGTTTGTAATACTACCTACTGCTCGTCTGTGTTTGTCTTATTGATAAGGAAAACTAATTGTAATAATGGAAAAAAAAAGATTGTAGGAAGGTTATCAAAGTCTGCGTGCCAGTTACCCCCGCACTTCTGTGGCCAGAAACAGTATGACGTAACCATTTCTGCCGTACGGCTTCTCCCGCAAAGTGTCGTTTCGACGGGGAACGTAAACTGCCCGACTACTTCTTGCGTGCCATATGTTTATTTCCTCCCAACGTAGTTCCGTTTTCCTCACAGAAATTATTCTACAGCCGTTGTTTTCACTTACCGAACAGTTTCACATTGCCTGTATATACGTGTCAATTAGAACCCAGAGTGTATCGGTTTTCTTTTAGGAATTGCATGTCGGCTTTATGCTGCACAAGTTCTCGTTCCGGCCTCCCAAGCACTAGAAATATCTGTTCGAATAACACAAACTGCTCTACAATTTGATGGCCATTCCTATAACTTGAATAAATAAATAATAATGTGAGCAAATGTACAATTGTGGTGTTAGCTTCTTGAACTTTAAATAAAACAAAAATGTATAGTGTGGTGTTATTTTTGGATGTGGGTGTTTTCTTTCTGTGCGATGGAATTAGGAAGTACACTTAAAATAAATGAAGATATTAAAATAATAAGGCTCCCTCCATATATAGTATTTTACTTTTTTAATTGTATTAAAGCTAATAAATGATTAAAACTAGATTATTACTACACAAGCTTTGCAAGTATGATATTAGGCATAATACTAATGATAAGCATTTAATGACATAATTGTGCTCGCGCGATGGGGAGATGTTTCATAAAGGGGTACAGTTGCTGGCATAATTATACGTGTACGCATTTAAATGTATATCGTTCGAAGAAGCTCTTTTGTACAACAGAACAAATTGATTTGTATTGGCACAACTGGTAATAATATCTGATAAATATAAAAATTGTATGTTTAGTGGTAACTAAATATGGTAGCTTATAGTTCATTTGTACTCCTTTACAGACATCTGTTCATCAGTGTTTAAGTTCACTTAGATATTAATCAAGAAATAAATATTTGTACATTATGAAATATTTTCGAAATCATTTCGTGAAACTTGTTGTTTTGAGATGTGTATGGCTGTAACCTGTCATATATAGTTGGCACCTCTGATTATAAAATTTTGTTTAATACCATGTACCACTTTCATAGTAAAACAATAAAGATGTGTAAGTTTAAATTCTGTTTTTCTTCTCCTCTGTCAGTAACCTTCGATAACACTGATAATTATTTCAACACTCTAGAGTATTACTATTTTTCAAGAATACTTCGCATGAGAATTTTATTCAGCCATAGTAAGTCAAGATAATTAAAGTCCTATACATACTAAACCAACAATTATATTTTATAAATTTTACTAAAATCACTGTTAAAATTTTAGTATCATTTCTTACTGAAAGCTGTTTAAAAGAATATCAAACTTGAAGACATCATAACAATATTGATCAATATAAACATGATTTTAAGTTTGTGCTATAGACTGCTTACTAAATGTAATGTATAATTTCTCACATTAAATTTTGACATATGTTTTACATAGTACACCTGATAGCTTATCAATCCTGATTACAAGTATAACAGAAAACCATATTTGAACTACTGTCGAGTCAAGTGAAAAAAACTTACAACTCTTCAGATCTTGTTGATCTGAGCAAAAAGTCAAGTAAAAAATTACCAGTTGTAGACTCTGAGATTTAGAGAATAGTTCAGTACAAAAATAAAATTTAAACAGTAACTTCTTCAGTTATCAGGAAGGGGAAGCCAGAAAACATTCAGCAAACAGAAAATTTACTTTCCAGATAATGACAGAAAAAGACCACAGTAAAAGGATGATCAATCAAATAATCTGAAATATGGTGTATGTTTTTTGTAGCCAGAAACGCATTAGTTGTAACTTTGAAAAGAAGCTAAATGCTCAACCGACTAGGTCATTTACCAGTTACTAAAGCAAGGCATCTAAGACAGAAAATAATATTATGCATCTGTGAATTATTATTTGACTAGCAGAGTTCACAGCGTTGCCCGGTATAGTTGGCATATGTTAGTTCCATAAAATTCGCGCCAACTTTTTTCGGCATTAAAGCAAACCTAGATTCATCCGCTCCCTACCAAGAAACTAGTGTGTTCAAGTTTAGTTGCACAAGCACTATTTTAATTCGTCTGAAAATATTCATGTATATCAAGCTTCGTTAATTTGGTTAAGAAATTGTATTATTACATTACAGAATAATGTTAGATTATGTCAGAAACTCACATTTCATTCAATTGCGAAGTGATTGGATATACTTTTTGCTCGAAACGCCAGATACTTTAACTCTGCAGATTCAGCCTTTTATACAAATATCAAAAGTGAATCCGGAATAATATTATCGTAAACAGAAGACTAATGCTGACGGCCAAAGACATTGTCCAGAGATTGTGCTTAAAGAAAATATCTATTGTTTTTACGGCTATCTACGGCGTGAATGTCCAGAATTAAAGGAAAGAATACTTCAAGTTACAGCTATCTAAGGCGTTTACAAATTGAATATCCCGAATTAAAGGAAACAAGTTTTGTTTAGTGTGCAAATAATTATTATTGTAAAGTTATCTTATTGCTTTCATTAAAGGTTATGGTCAGAGACATTTAGTTGTGTGTTTAGTGTGAAATATGGAACATCTAATCCTTCCATTATTTGGGATTTGTCATCATACGTTCCGAATTTCAATTAATGGTCCTGCGTTATTTAACGTTGAAACATATGACATGCCAAACAACTGAATTAAGATTCTAAGCTTTAAAACGGAGAAAAGCTCATCGAAATCTCCTCTGTAGTTTCCGAGTTTTTATAAGAAATTTATCTGGTTTTTGTTTTATAGATATAGATAATAGTTACAATAAAAACGGCATTAAGGAGTAATAATTAGTAAGGACGGAGAAAATCAACCCATCACTCACCACAGATTCAGGCAGTAGGACCAAGACGAACACACAAACACTAACACCCTTTACAATAGTTCAGTAAAAAACCTTGGCCTTGTTAGAGGTGACGTGTATAGCAGGCATGTGGAAGGTCTCACGTCTAACATGACTAAGGTTTTTACCAAAATATTGTGAAATGTGTAATCGTAGGCCTCCGCGGCCAGAGTTAGTTGATTCTTGGCTATCCGGGTGGCATTTTGACCCTCATTCTGGGGTCTTCTTCCAGGGCAGAACTTCCCTGGAAGAAGACCCCAGAATGTCGGTTTCAAGAAACATGACGCGGCGCCACCAGGATAGCCAAGAATCTATTGTGAAGTGTGTTCGTCGTGGCTCTCCTGCCTTTAATGTTGGTGACTGACAGAGTTACTTCCCCCATCCTTCATTTTTATGAATTATTACTAACTGATGACATTTTTAAACTTTACAGACACCTTTAGAATAGAATTCTCAATTTTATTCACAAGGCAAAAATATCTTTACCATTGTTTAAAACGTCAATCATTAGTGTCCGAATGAGCTGCATTATGACAGGCTAACATTTTAATTCATCCATACCATTTCCAAAATGATACAGATTCTTTTCAAGTCGAGTCCTTTTTTTTTACATTATTTATCAAATTACAAATATATAACTGATCAATCAATAAACAAAAAAATGTCAACAAAAAATTTGGAAGAGATATTAACTGAAAGTGTTCCAGAACTTAGTCTAAGAAAATGCACATATGTTGAAAAATATATGAGAAAACTAATACTAAACTTGCAAAACAGTAAGGCAGTCTTCACACTTCTCCATTCCCCGGTGACGCGATGGTTACTTGAGAGTATCCAATAAATCACTTCCAATGTTGTGTTATGGCACAAATGGTGTGACTCCCAAGAGATGCGTATTCTACCTCACAAGACCTGCACAGAAGTCTTTTTTTTTATGGCTTTATGCCTCATCGACATCAAGGTCATTAGAAGCAGGAAAGGACTAGGGACAAGGTATAGGAAGGAATTCGGCCAAGGCCTTTTGAAGGAAGCATCCCAACTTTTGGGGAAACCATGGAAAACCCAAATCTGAATGCTCAGAAGGGGATTCGAACTGCCGTCCTCCCGAATGCGAGGCCAGAGTATTAACCGCTCACCCACCATGTTTGGTTCGGGTCTCTTGAAAGTCTTGTGAAACATGGTGGGAGAAAACATGTTAAACATTAAGTTTTGGGGTGAAATGGAGAAAAGAGTACATATAGTTAGTATCCAATAATTTTCTTTATCATTTAAAACTATTTCAGATGGGTTTCAATTAATATTTGACTTTAACCGAGTGTTGTGTAGGCCACATCAAAGGATGTCGTTAATGGATTCCAGGCCAGGAAAGAACTGGGTGGTGAATATTGGTCTGCTGTGAGCTTTAGGAGGTGTGGAACAGTGTTTGTAGGTGAAAATACGGGAGATTTGCTTCTCCACAAGATCACAGGGCTAACAATGGAAAATAAGGGCTTGGAATAGTTTTTGGGAACCCTACCCACTGCTTTAGCAGTCCTTAATCTGAAAAACATTTTGGTTCACAAGTACATACCTTCTTACTCTCCAAACGTCCACAGAGATCTTTAGCCTGTAATAGACCATGCCACAAAAGATGCAACATTCATCCAACTACCACTACATACACTAATCCCATCACATGACAATCCTTTCCTATTATTGGACACACTACCAATCACCTTAATTAACAACTCACCTGTCTTCACTGCAGTCACACCACTAAACAACTAAATGAACAACAGAATTAATGGCCACAGCTAAAAAAGTTTATACTTCCAACCCAGACCATCCGCTGGCAATTCATGCCGACATACACAATACCAGCAATCTCAACATCTGTTTTACAGTTAGACCTATCAGAGTTTTTCCAAACACCACCACCTCTTCAGATCTCAGTAGATGGGAACTTGTCTATCAACATATCCTAGATGCCAAAAACACTCCAGCCTCTACCAGTCACATACTATTTTCCAATTTTACTGTCAATTTTCACATAATTTTTTCGACATGTGTCTACATTTTAAGTATATTTTTTTAAAAATATCTTTCTAGTTCTATTTATTTACTCCTGAAACAGATCAAAATTACATATATTTTAAAAAATAAATTTCATTTTACCTCGACTGATCAGCATTTTGTTCCACATTTATTGCTGCTCAAATGCATCTAATAACTTTCCATAGGCAAATTTCCTGGTATTGGTTGAATGCCTGTAGAAAATGGAGCTGCAAATGTTAAAAAAAAAAAAAGAGTGACTGGTATTTTCTGAAGTCCTCAAATCTCCTATGAAATTCCAATTTAGTTTATTTGTGGAAGTTGTGTCTGATTTAGTGGGTAAGTTAGGAAGTTGCAAGCTTATTTGTAATCTGCAGATCAAATCATGGTTGAATGTTCCTACCATTTCTGGCCATTGTGATGTCGCAGTGAAATGAAAAGGTTCCACCTTTCCTCTGGCAATGTGCTGTTTGTGTAGAGAATGTGTGCTTTTCTTGTATTGTATTAATGAATGACTGAAATGTTTAGCACTTACTTAATTGCTATGAAGATTATGCTATAATGACAATTACCCTAATCTCCTATTTACCCCTTTCTTCTTCTTCTTATTATTATTATTTTATCATCTTAAATCTGCGAGTGTAAATTCTATTCAGCATTTTTTTTTTTTTTTTTTTTTACTATCCAAACTATAAATTAAATATGAATGACCAGATTTATATTCATTCCACTATTATTGCTGGTATATTCTGTTCTTGAGACATACTGAAAATGCTGCCTGTTGAATCTAGCAGAGACGGTCCAAAATCTGGGAACTATATACCACAAAAATAGGAATTAGAGCAAGGAAAATATAATGATTTTTTCTTTCAGTCATTCCTGTAGTCTCTAAAATAGAAGACTTGCATAGTTTAATCCTTTTTATTTTAAAATATATTTTTTATAAATACAGGCAAATTTAATTTACAAGTGTTTGCTCTGAAAATTAAAATCATGCGATTGGGAACATTATTAGAAATGTAGTTCGCAGTGTGAGATAATTGTATCAGCACCAATGACATTAACCACTCTTGCTGCTATAAGACTGTGTGGCCGTGTCTTGCTTAGACCAACTATTGAAGCTTTACACATCATAAGTAACTTCGAGCGACTAACGTGCAGCTCACAAGCACTGTTATATTATATTGTGTGTTCTATGGTACAACATCATAGTACCATAACAGTGAACACGATTCGTGTTTATTAGTGTTAAGCCTGACAGGATTGATCAGGCTTCTAGCTGCATTAGTTTTCAAATCCATTACATTTTGGTCATCATCTCACTGTTGTTTAAACTCTATGTGCTTCAGAGATATAAGATTTAGAATATCTCGTCGAGAACTGTTACTGAAAACGATCATTCAATTGCTTAAATTGTGTGTAATAATACAAAGATGCCAGATCGTATTTCAGGTGACCCAGTCAAATAGGAAAATTGACAAAGAGAACATTACAACTGGGGAATAAAACGGAGAAATTGTTTGCATAACTTTTCTCCTATACTATTTTATATTTTTCTGCCAATTCGTTTTCATATTCTAACAAACTTTAGTGTTCAGTCCTGCTATGTATAGGGGGAAAAAAACAAGGACTTAAACAGTTAATTATTCTGAAACAGTCCTAAACACTAAGAGTTTCAACCACATTTTCAGTTGTAGATATGTTCATTGTCTAAGCAAGACACACTAGCCCAAACATAATTCATTGTAAAATGATATAAAATTGTTGGCAGTGCAGAAACTTCAACATAAATTACTGGTCCTCTTAGTATCAGGATGGGAGCCACTGTGATGGCCATCTTTGCTGCAGAGGAGCATAAAAAATGTCTAACACTCAAGTGCACCAGTTTTAAAGAACAACGTTGAAAAGAAAGACGGTTTGGTGACTGCCAACTACACAAGGAACATTCTTTTATTTATGGTAGTAAAAGTATTTTAAACTAGAGGAAAAAGTCTTGCTCTTCAAAACTGACCTACCAAATTGAGATTAAAACAAATATGAATATTTATAGTCTCTATATAATGAATGGGATTTTCTGTACAATATCAGCGAAGAGAGCCTAAAATAGTTGCTGTAAAGAAACTGGTTTGTGAAATTAACAATTTTTTCAGTCTCCGTTTGTTTCACGGGTATTTGTAGACCATTAAATAGTTAGATTAATATATCTATATATACACACACACACACACACACACACACACACAAATAGTTATGTGTTTAAAACTTGGTTTTAAGTGATTTGTTTTGATAATATATCTATTTTTCCTTACAGTGCTACATTAATAAAACTATAAATCAATTATTATACGTATACATACTGAACCGTCCTTCTCACAGTTCGATATATTTGCGGCCCGCCGCCGTGTTCTCTTTGCTTTTGTCGGGACCCGAGTCGATTCCCGCTGCGCTGGTGTTTATATCGTTGCCCTGGCACAGATAAAAGGGGCGGCTCGGTGGCTCTCGAGGCAGTGAGTGGTGTGGCGTCGCGGAGGTCTTGTGCTCTGCGGTTCGGTGTATGGGGGCCTTGTGCTCGCGTTTCTGTTATCCGTCTAGTTGTCTCGGAACTTGTCTGCAGCTCTAAGGTTACAACGGGCTCCCCTGATTGAAACTTCCTGGCAGCTTGGCTGTGAGAGCGATCGCTATGACTTCTGGTTCTGTGTTCATGGTCCTCCTCCTTGGGCCGGTTGTCGGTGTTGTGGACAGTTAGTTGGACGGCGCCCGTTACCCAGTGATCCACAACGGTGCACTAAGTCTACCTCCCTCCAGCTATCTGATTGTAAGGCTCGTGTTCTATGCTTCCTGGTCCAGTTATGGACTGGCACATATGTGGTTGAATTGTGCTTGATTCGAATTGCATGGAATTACTGTGTAGTGTTACATGTGAAGGGTGGCTGATGATGATGCAAACCGTTACAAATCGGTGAATTATGGATAGTATGTTCTGGGGTTTCTTAAGCTGTTGCGCCACTATCGCCTTAACTAATAATTGTGTGCACTTAACCACATTCTAATTTTTCTTAATAATTGTATGCGTGATGGTTAATATGGTTTTGGTGTATTTGTTTCATTTGTGAGCTGATCAAGGCGCTGATCTCCCGGACTCTCCAAGCGCACTCGGTAAGCTCGCCGGGGGGCATTTGGACGACAGTGTGTTACTGGGCGCGGCCTATCCGGCGGTGCGGACCCGCAGGTGGAGTTATTTACTTCCACCCGGAACTTCCTACCCAGACCCGAGTGCGGACCGTGTTATGTCTTATCCCTCAGGGAATTGCAGAAATATTTACTTATTTGGTGTGCATAGTAATTGTAAGGTTATGCTTAGAAATTTATCTGTTGTGAAGTGTTGTGAAAATGTTAAGGGACTACATCCCGCATTGTGATTGGGGTATTGTATCTGGTTTGAAAATAAGTGACATTAGTCTCACTTACATTGCATTACATTTTCTGATATTGTTGAATTGTTTCTTAATAAATGAATTGTTATTATTGAATGATTGTCAAGTGAGAAACGCACCTTCCATTTCCCTGCTAAATTGTTTGGGGCTGCCATCCTATCAGGAGGCTATAGCAGACGAAGATGCCGAGTTTGATGAAGAGGAAAATGTTGCAGAAATTACAGCAGAACTACGAAACTTTGAAGATTCATAAAATGTTTGATAAAGTAATGTTTCTTTATTTGCCTGTTCAAAAATCTGTTTAAAGTTTGTATTGTATTTTTTGGCATTGTTAATTCTGTATCTAGGTCTAAGGTTTGGCGAAATAAATTGTGAAGAATACTGTGGCTTCCAAAAAAAAACAGATAATATTACTGATAGGAGGGCAGCCCCAAACAATTTACCAGGGAAATGGAAGGTGCCGGATGGGAACGCGTTTCTCACTTGACAATCATTCAATAATAACAATTCATTTATTAAGAAACAATTCAACAATATCAGAAAATGTAATGCAATGTAAGTGAGACTAATGTCACTTATTTTCAAACCAGATACAATACCCCAATCACAATGCGGGTTGTAGTCCCTTAACATTTTCACAACACTTCACAACAGATAAATTTCTAAGCATAACCTTACAATTATTATGCACATAAGATAAGTAAATATTTCTGCAAGTCCCTGAGGGAGAAGACATAACACGGTCCGCACTTGGGCCTGGGCAGGAAGTTCCGGGTGGAAGTAAATAACTCCACCTGCGGGTCCACACCGCCGGGTAGGCCGCGCCCAGTAAACACACTGTCATCCAAATGCCCCCACGGCGAGCTCACCGAGTGCGCTTGGAGAGTCCGGGAGATCAGCGCCTTGATCACGCTCACAAATGAAACAAATACACCAAAACCATATTAACCATCATGCATACAATTATTAAGAAAAATTAGAATGTGGTTAAGCGCACACAATTATTAGTTAAGGCGATAGTGGCGCAACAGCTTAAGAAACGCCAGAACATACTATCCATAATTCACCGATTTGTAACGGTTTGCACCATCATCAGCCACCCTTCACATGTAACACTACACAGTAATTCCATGCAATTCGAATCAAGCACAATTCAACCACATATGTGCCAGTCCATAACTGGACCAACAAGCATAGAACACGAGCCTTACAATCAGATAGCTGGAGGTAGACTTAGTGCACAGTTGTGGATCACTGGGTAACGGGCGCCGTCCAACTAACTGTCCACAACACCGACAACCGGCCCAAGGAGGAGCGACCATGAACACAGAACCAGAAGCAATAGCGATCGCTCTCACAGCCAAGCTGCCAGGAAGTTTCAATCAGGGGAGCCCGTTGTAACCTTAGAGCTGCAGACAAGTTCCGAGACAACTAGAAGGATAACAGAAACGCGAGCACAAGGCCCCCATTCACTGAACCGCGGAGCACAAGACCTCCGCGACGCCACACCACTCACTGCCTCGAGAGCCACCGAGCCGCCCCTTTTATCTGTGCCAGGGCAACGATATAAACACCAGCGCAGCGGGAATCGACTCAGGTCCCGACAAAAGCAAAGAGAACACGGCGGCGGGCTGCAAATATATCAAAACGTGAGAAGGACGGTTCACATACAAAAAAAAAAAAAAAAAAAAAAAAAAAAAAAAAAAAATAGTTTTGTGTAGTAAATATAGTTCTATAGTTACACTTCTGGTGCACGAATGTTTCAGGTATGTTCTTGACATTTTTGAAGCTCCCTTCAGAGAGAAAAAAAAAAAGATTCAGCTCCTTCATATGGGCCGATGATTAAAAAATATGTTAAAAAGCATTGTGTAATTTTTAGCTTTTATTTCTTTAATATATGTACAAATTTCTCAGTATCAAAGGTACATATATAGTGACAGTTTTCTCCCAAATGAGACAATGCAAAATTTTGAATTTATACAATAACCACAGTTACTATATCCATTCGGTTCGTTGCCACTGCGGTAACGTTTCCGTACCCAGTAGCCGTTCGTTGTTCCATAAGGAAAATAAAAAAATAAATAAAAATAAATACACGAAATCTCGTGCCGTGGAAGGCTACTCTGTTATGCAGGTTTGTCGATTAACCTTTTAGAGCCAGTCAGTACGGGCTCAAGCTCACTGAATTCTGTAACTGATTTATTCAGATTCCTCACTTTTAATTAATGTATTCTTTCATTTTGGTGTCTTATAAAGTATAGATATTACTAAAAAATGACATTTGTTTAAGGACCACATAAAAAAAGCATCTGCCTCATAACAGTGCTAAAGTTATTTTTCCATTCATGTCTCTAAGAATTTGTCATTACACAAACACCAAAATTTATCTGATAGAGCTGTTAAAAACCATTTATGTCCTCTCCTTTCATTCTGAAAAGTGATTAATACTGGGAAAGTGTTTGTGCTTGAGGTAACTGAAGACGCACCGCTCACCGAATCTTCGTAGTTTTAATAAATGAGCTACACCCTTCAGTAGGAGGACAAAAAGAAGGTCAGTACAGAACTCCTCTAGGAAGGAACTTGCAACAAAAACAGTTACACTAACTCTGCAGAGTAACAAAAACAGAACTGAAGAGAAGAAAAACTTACACTAGAAATAAAATATTTATAAATATATATTATTATACATTTTCAAAAAAAGTTTTGATTCTATAAACACTTTCTCTTGCACTGCCAATTAATGGATAAAAACTCAAAGATTGAAAAAAAAAGTCTTATCATATTTTGCGTAAGAAGCAGAATTACAAGATTAACCTTAACACAACCTTTTTTTTTTTGCCACACAATTTGAAAAATAGGCTCTACTCTCAACTGTTATGTTACGAATATATTACTTTACACACAATGCAATTTTTAGGGGAAGTGCGCTTATACACATACAAAAAATGCAGCCCGTAATTTCCTTAAAACCCTTTTGTGTTCTACAAGGGCTAGGCCACACGTTCTTCCTCCTTCTATTTTCTGAAAGCGGAGCTCATTTCTGTGTTATATATTATCATTTATACAATAACTTACAACGCCCTCTCACGGCTTCTGGCACAGAACATGTCCCAGCGAAAACTATTACCTCGCTCGAGTGTTGCTTCGAAAAGTAGAAGATCGAGAGTGTGAAAGTATGGAACAGAGTTGTTGACAAATGTGATATAAAATTTCGTAGGGAAAATTATTAAATTAAGTGAATAGTTTCAAAATTAAAGGGGTTACAAATGCAAAAAGTAACAATGTGGAGTAATTATTTGCTTTGAAGGATACAATACGGTGGGATAAGTAATTAAAGAATTATTTATGCCTTAATTTTTACTTGTATCTATAAATAATGGCAAATGTGTGAACCATCTGTGACATGGCTAAGAAGCTGTAGGAGCAATGCCATCTCGGTGAGATCTTATAGAAGTGGGTGTTTCCCGCCTGTTAAAATTCTGATGACTGACACACTTTCAGTAAGATCGTTCATGAAAGTAGAGAGAGAGAGAGAGAGAGCAGGAGGAAGACATAAAAACGCAAGCTATTGAGAAACAACTCATTTAAGAGAGAAGATGCCTTAACATCTGTGACGGGGATAGAGAGGGGCGTTAGAAGCGAACGGCGTCGAGGCAACACTCTGCGAGGCTGCGCGTGCAGACGGCAGCTTAGAGGTCGGACTCTCCGTACAGTGCCGTCGAGAAGGACATGTAGTCGAGGGCGCCGGGAGTGGCGTTGGGGCCCTTGTAGGGCGGCATACGCTGGATGCAGTACTCCGCCTGGTCGGGAGGCAGCTCCCGCCGCAGTTCGTCGGGCAGAATGTACGGCTGCAACAGTGTCGTTATATTATTCACTATTCACTGTGGCGCACAACTAATCTACATCTATAAAACAAAAACTGCGTACATCTGTTCTAGAAAATCTAAAAAATTACTGAGAAAATTTTGATGGAGTTTTCACTGTTTTAAAGCTTAGGATCATAAATTAATTGTTTGGTATGTTTCACGTTTCAAACTTACATAATGCCAGAGCAGTAAATAAAATTCTGAAGGTATAGAGTAAAACACCAAAGATAAACTAGGTGTTGTGTATGTCATACTTCATAAAAAAAATAATAGCTCAGAACACTGAAACTAAAGAAACGTAAGATCTTGAGAAAAATCATGGGTTCTGTCAAAGTAGAAGGAAAATACAGACTCGGGCATAATATACCAACAACTGGAGAGCATTACAACAGACATGAAAAAAAGGAGAATAATGTTCTAGGGTCACATAATTCGGACGGACAATCACAGACTCACCTCCAAAATCTTCAAAACTGTCCCTATATGGAAAGTCACTAATGCAAAATCGACAAGGGTAGTCAGAAAAAATCTCGAGCAACTGTAAATTGACCCCAATGACATTTACAGAACGTTGATTGAAGCGTCAGATTCTCTCTAGTTACCAACAGCCAAAACACTGCACCCTAGATCAGGGGTGAAATGGACCCAAGAAACAAAAGACAACCACAGTGCAAGGATTAAAGAATGTTGGGCCAAAAAAAAGCTCAGAGTTACGAACTATGTGGTCCATAGAGGTCAAAACGGAAATTTCTTAAATTTAGATTATCCATTCATATATATATAATAAAAAAAAAATAAAAAAAAACCAGATGACCATACTGAATGTGAAGAGGAAACTGCGTAAGGAGGAAAATATGTATATGTATATTAATATGCAAAATAAATGCCAGAGAACATCGTTGCTGTCAAAATTATCTCGGGCACCAAAGCTGCAATCCCCGACTACTAACAGAACCTATGCACGACTACTGATTTTTACACGAAAGTGAGCCTTTCATGTTATCAAGTCACAACTGTACAGGTAAGGAATAGATTTTGATTTTGAGTTCCAGCACGAGATGAAGTAGCATAATCAGAAAATGTTCAGCCCAAGTGTCAGATGAGGCATCATAACGAGATACATCTAATGTTTGATACTGTGAAAACGCAGTCAAAATTGAGTCAGCAGTTTTATGGTAACACTAGATTATTTATAAAATAAATGTGTCGTAATGCCTTAAATACATGTGTCAAATTTTAACTTTGACCCCAAGCTTTAACATTCTGAAAATCCATTCATAGTCAGTTTTTTCTGCGTGATCACAGAACAAACAGACACATTCGATTTATATTTTGTCATTTTTTTTTTGGGTCTCCTAAAATCAGCTGTGGAAAGTACCAGATTGATCCAATGACAACAGCACAGCTGCATAGCCCCTGAAACAATGATTCCATTCTTGGCTGAAACAGCTATTCTAGACTGCTCCAAGACCACCTCAACAAACTCTTTGCACTTGTGCACCCATAATCAATGTGTTATCCTTTTTTATCTCTAAAAGTTACATTTAAAAACAGATGAAAAACCTACTTCTGTGAAATGCAGGGCATTTAAGTGGAATCCAGTAAATTCTCAATTTAAAATTTCCCAACATAAGTTTGATTCACCAATAATGAAAAATAACCTATATGTGGCCACGGTCATTATGTTGGTTCCAGAGTTTAATAACAGAACTTTAATTGTCAAAGGTTTTTATTCAGTATACACTGTACCATAGATAATGAAGTTCTTTGGTTACCCGAGTATGATGGTTTGTGATACTGCATATCACTACACAGATTCTCAACAGTCCAAGGAAGGCTCTTGTATGCTGGTGTGAAAGAGAAGACTCAAAGTGTTCTAACACTGATGACCCTGCAATCTCAGTTTGCAAATTAGTATCAATTTTGAATCCCATCATACAGTTTGCGAGGATCTCGGGCATAAGTCTCATGTCATAAACTTTTAACAGACCCACTCAGAATGCAGTGAAGCTAAGAAACTTGTTTTTAACTAGTTGCTGCTGTGCTCTCATAAAATGAAGCTGTCCACCATTTTCAATTTCTATAAGGTTTCTCTGTGGATTGAAACTGCTGTCTCACAACTGCATCTGTTAAGGTACTCGTGGCTGTCTTAATTTCATTAGTTCTTGGTTTGCACTGGGGACTTGACCGGTGTGTGCCCCTTCTCGAAGCTAGATTGGCTTCCCAGCATTAAATCCTATACTTCAATTCTATCTAGGCCTAACCACCATTTGCTATTCCTTACAGGCAATTTCACTGTTTATTCACCACGAACATCTCAAACAACAAAGTTAATTTTCGTATCTGTACTAATACTGGCCGAATCCCAATAAATTCCAACACATATAATAACACTGTTCTCTTAAAGACTACAAATTCTAGAACAGTTGTTAAAACAGAAAATGGACTATGTCTGTTACTCTAAGATCTGCTTAAATCCACAAGAACAAAAATAAAGTATTGCAGAAAGGTCACCTGTAAAAATTAATAAAAGTATACCAGAAAATGGTTACTGTGTTGTGGTCCACTCACCTTGTCCCCAGCCAGGATGCGGAAGGAGTCGATGACCTGCTCCGCAGTGTCCGTGTCGGTGGTCTCACGGGTCATGAAGTCCAGGAAGGCATCGAAGTGGACGTAGCCCGTGTTGTTGGGGTCGACCACTGCCAGGATGCGCTGGAAGTCTATCTCGCCCTGCACGTATACGGACATAAAACTCGTTACAATGATATGAAAACCAGCACAATGTCATAACTAGGGTTTGGGTCTTTAGGAAAAAAAAAAAAAATTAGAGAAATATGCATCAAAATATGACCTTAAAAATGGGTAAATATGACCTAAAAATGACAAAATATGACCAAACATTTCAATTTACCATACATCAAAACATGCTCATATATACCATTTGCTTTATCTAGTAGTGCAGTTTTTATGTAGACAGAATAATATGCTTCCATGTACTCACAGCACCGTTGGGAAATTAAATTTTAAATTGCTTTGTTGAAGCCACCTTAATTTCACATAATTTACAGAAAAGAACTATTTCATTTCTATGAAAATACTCCTCTCCAAATTCCTTTAAGTAACTTCACACGTTCAGAAAATATTGTTTTCGGCATGACATTACTCACCGTAGATTTAACACTGACTGAGTATTATTTTCAAACGTATTGGCGACAGTGAGACATTGACTGACATTACTTGACACAGGCACGCTGTTGTTACATTGTCGATATTAAAAGGCGGGAGGAAAATTAACGTGTAGAGAGTGATAGTAATGTTTAACTCTAATTCTTGACTGGTGAATTCAGACCAATATTCAATAGGAGTACAGTTCTGTGATCAATAATTTTAATTTCTTCTTATCTGTAACTTTGTAGTGAATTCTCGGTACTATTAAAAATTAACAGATTTTTCCTCAAAATATGATCATATGACCATAAATATGATAATAATATGACCAAAACTACAGAAATGGCCTGAATATAAAATACAATCAGAAAGGCAGTGATTAATTCAGAATTACAACTCGAAAAGAAGGCAGGAAAAAAATAAGACTTGTTTATAAATATCCAAACCCAAGTCATAATGAATCATTGGGTAAACAACTCTTTTTACTATACATTGACCATTCTCAAAAACAACACCGAGTAGAAAGAATCAATTGCACTTAAAGTAGTGAATTAAATTACTGGACGCCAGTGCAAACATTTGTAAAGTAATTAAATCAACTTTCCCTATTTCTCCACCCATCATCAGTTCTGGTCTCACCACTTTCACCACCTCTATCTTCCAATGACTCCCAGCCCAGCTCCCTTATCATATCAGATACAAAATACTTTTTACGGTGATTTCCACAAACGTATCTAGCCGACATTTGCACCCCACAAAAATATGTACCTAACACCCATAATAAGGGTGGATTTATGGACTTAAGTAGTTCAAAGTAGAACTAGGAAATTGCACAAAAAAATCAAATCTAATACACCAATATAATTGTTTAAGTCTGCATGTTTGTGTCAAATGTGCCCTGATGAGCACCCTAATGTTGGAGTCGCAATGAAAGCAGGTTAGTGTGGAGAGCTACCTGTCTGTCCTTGCCGATGCTGTAGCCCAGACTCACGAGGCAGGACTTGAACTCGTCGGGAGCTAGCCGGCCAGTGCGGTTCTTGTCAAAGTGATTGAAGCTGCTGCGGAATTCGTTGAGCTGCTCCTGTGGACAAAAGAAAAAAAAGTCACCTCCGCAGTCTTTACACGCAGTAGCAACTAAAAATATCCTCCTATTACGCAGATGTCACAAATAAACCAGATATAGATAACAGTGATGATAAAATTTGTTTAGTGTATCAAGACAGCAGATATATACACTTGTAGCTATATAGCTTTGTCATAAGCATATTTTTTTCCCTACCCTTCTGTGAATACATAAACGCCTCAGTTGCGACTAATGATGTCGATATAATACTAAGAACCGAGAGCTGGTTGACGCCTGAAGTTGAATCTAGCGAAGTATTTGGCTCTCATTTCAATGTTTTTCGGAAGGACAGAACTGTCTCAATGGGCGGGGTTTTGTTCGTGGCCGTAAGTAAAACCGTTAATTGCTCTGTCGTAACTGAAACGGAAAATTTTTGCGAGTTAATATGGGTCAAGGTAAAAATTGGCAAAAATTTAAAG
The DNA here is from genome assembly GCA_031002005.1 of Vandiemenella viatica. Lineage (NCBI taxonomy): Eukaryota > Metazoa > Arthropoda > Insecta > Orthoptera > Morabidae > Vandiemenella > Vandiemenella viatica. The sequence continues at coordinate 127,034,176 of CM061918.1, forward strand.
TTCATACTAGGGTCATTTTATGGACCTCCGGATTCTGGTTTGGCTAACGCGGAATACTTCAGAGAGTCGCTTAATAACATTTACAAAAAATTTCAAGGACATATATTGATCGTGGGTGGTGACTTTAACCTACCGTCGGTTAGGTGGGACACATACACGTTCAGGTTGGGTGGAAGAGATAGGTTAATAACCGAAACGTTCCTAGAATCATTTGCAGAAAGATCTCTTGAACAGATGGTCGAAGAGCCAACGCGGTGCGACAAAGATTCCTCGTCCATTCTGGATCTTTTTCTAATTAGCAATCCTGATATTGTAGATAAAGTTTGTATAAAAGACGGTATAAGTGATCACAAGGCGGTTCTGGTAACGTTAAACTCTAGTCTGAGTCTGAAGTATGACAAAGAGAAACTCGTGTTTTGCTTCGATAAGGCAAACGATGAGGGTATGGTTGACCACTTTGCGAAGAATTTTGAAATGTACACGCTAAATACAAATGTTGAGGAACTTTGGTTTAATTTAAAAGAACTAATATGCAACGGTTTAAACCAGTTTGTTCCTAAGAAGTGTATTAAGGTCAGTAATAACTTCCCTTGGTTCAATAGGGAAGTGAAACGTTTGCTCAGGAGGCAAAGGCGTTTACATGCCGTGGTGAAAAAATCGGGGGACTCATCTAATCGTGCTAAATTAGTCCAGTTGTGTGCGGAAGTGCGTAAGGCAATGCGCGATGCGTTTAAAGATTTCCAAGCCAGGAATTTATCCAAAGATCTGATTACTAATCCAAAAAATTCTGGTCGTATATCAAAGTAATAAGAGGCTCTCGTAAGGTTATGCCGTCCCTGATTAAAGAAAATGGTGAATTATCAGAAACAAGCGTAGAGAAAGCAGAAATTTTGAATGATATATTTAAAAAGGCTTTCACGATAGAAAACTCAGAGGAGATACCGATATTTAACAATCGTACCGACAAAATTATCAATATTCTCGCTCTTGATGTCGAGGGAATAACTAAACTGCTTATGAATGTAAAAACCAATAAGGCTCCCGGACCAGACGGTATTCCTACAAGATTCTACTCAAGATACGCAAAGGAAATTGCACCCTATTTGATGAAATTGTATATAGTCTCTCTGGATCAAGGAAAAATACCAGCCGAATGGAGGACCGCTATCGTAACTCCAGTGTTTAAAAATGGGAATGTTAATGATCCTCAGAATTATAGGCCGATCTCGTTAACTTCAATATTTTGCAGGATTTTAGAACATATCATCTATTCAAATGTCATGCGGTTCTTGGATGAAGGTGAGCTTTTAAATCCAAATCAACATGGATTCAGAAAAGGCCGATGCTGCGAAACACAACTTGCACTTCTAATGCACGACTTGTGCCGAATTATAGATGAGCAGTCCCAGGTTGATTTTGTTCTATTAGACTTTAAAAAAGATTTCGACACTGTGCCTCACACTAGGTTACTTAGGAAACTTCGCGGTTACGGCATATCTAGACAAATATGCGACTGGGTTGCAGACTTCCTGAAGGGCAGAACACAGTGTGTAGTTCTCGACGGTGAGCGTTCATCACTTACTGAAGTGGGGTCTGGAGTTCCCCAGGGAAGCGTGTTAGGGCCTCTGTTGTTTCTCATATACATCAATGATCTATGCGACATAATAGGGGGGATGAAAAGATTATTTGCCGATGATGCTATAATTTATCGCGAAATCAAAACCCAGGACGACTGCGCTTTGTTACAAGACGATATTATGAAAATAATTGCGTGGTGTAAAGATTGGCAGTTGGAGTTAAACGCTAAAAAGTGCCAAGTCATGCGTGTAAGTAAAAAGGTGACACCATTTAACTATGAATATACGATTAATGGCACTGTCCTTAGAAAGGTAGATTCCGCTAAATACCTAGGGGTAACAATTCGTAATAATTTGTCGTGGAATGAGCATATCGAGAATGTAATGGGAAAAGCAAATCATATGCTCCGATTTCTAGGTCGTAATTTAAATCAATGCACTCAGGAAGTTAAATCGATTGTGTACAAGTCACTAGTACGTCCTCACTTAGAGTATTGTTGTTCTGTATGGGGTCCCCATCAAAAGGGGTTAATGGAGGCTTTAGAGAAGGTCCAAAGAAGAGCCGCCCCATTCGTGACAGGTATATATAGTTGGAGGGAAAGCGTAAGTGTGATGTTGAAGGAGTTAGGTTGGGAAGACCTGGAACACCGAAGGCGTTGCTCTCGACGGAAGCTAATTGAAAAATTCACGACAGATGTATTTCGGAATGACAGTCAGCAAATATTGCTACCAGCAACATTCATATCTCGAAATGACCGTGAAAATAAGATAAGAGAAATCAGGGCCAGAACCGATTCATTTCTGTACTCATTTTTCCCACGAGCGATTAGGGAATGGAATAGAAAGGATTTACCGGGCGAGTAAACTTAAAATCCGACAGGAGTAGCTTTCGATAAAGCACTCCAGCCATCCTGATCTGGGTTTTCCATGGTTTTCCCAGATCACTCCACGCGAATGCGGGGATGGTTCCTCACAATAGCCCATGGGCGCCTCCTGCCATATCCTGTATAATCCTTCCAAACCATAACCCTTTTCGATAGGTGCAATGCACCCTCCGCCACACACTTTTAGTGAATCGCGGAGTAATAATAATAATAAAAAACAATTTCAACTTTCTTAGTGATTATATTTAATAGAAAATTCTGAACTGTGGTAAAAGAAAAAAAAATTGATATTAGGGCTCACTGAAATGTTTTAACTATATCTCACACCCTTTATTTGCAAACTTTATCTGCTAAACAAATCTCACGATTACTCCAAGAGATTTATTTGTTTATTTAACTTTTTTTTGCGATTATGGATTTGTCGCCCAGTGACATCTGAGGATATAGCTGGGTAAGGATCAAGAGCGAGTGATAGGTAGGAATTAGATAATGCCCTATAAAGGACTTTGATGAGATATAAAGCTAAAAGCAAAAACAAAGTCATTAAAGGAGGGAAATGACTTAGGGCAATAAACAGGAAGAAATTCAGCCACATCCTTTTGAAAGGACCATCCCAGCATTTGTCTGGAGTTATTTCAGGAAACTGTGGAAAACTAAAATCTACATGGCCGAATGGGGATTCAAACCAGCAACCTCTCAAATGTGAGGTTAGCATTATCGCTCAACCACTGGATATGATTAAGTAAAGGAAACATTTGCCTGGAGTGATTTTTGGAATCCCCGATTTAACTGGAACTGGATTACTTAACAAAAATTTTGTTACCGGATGAAGCTTACTTTATGATTTAGTAGTTTTCCTCTGTCTGCATTGAAACATAATACGAGACATATTGAAATCTATGTAACTGTGAATGCAAAATTATTTTATCATCTGTATACGATTATAGACAGCAATCTTCTGATATTTGACAGAAACCAGCTGAAACACACATACACACACACCATTTTATTTCCATCTCTCAGCTTTCCTCCGAGCAACATGGCCAGCCCAGCGCCACTTCAATGCTCTGTCTTATCCAACATGTCTTTAACCCTTATAACTGATCTTACTTTTGTTGCTCTCTTCCTTTCTTTTTTGGTGAAATCCATATTTAACCTTTCCATGGATCTTTGGCCTTTCCTATTTTAAATTGTCTTGAAATGCTTCTTTAAATATGATCAAGGATTTGGAATCAAAATTTGTTTTTCTCTCCTGCTGTGATCTTTACATGGCTAGTCTGTTTACTTGTTCTCTTCATCTTGATCATGATTATTAGTCTGTTGCAATTGCATATGGGTAGGACTAACAAATAGTGTAACTAGATAATTTTGTCCTACTTTCTTAAGGTGTCAAATTTAAATTACAGGCAATTTACGAAAAAATATAGTTACAGTATTTGCCCTTTTTCCTGCCTGACTCTTGCCATCAGAATAAGGTCTTCAGTTTATACAATGTATATAATTTCTCTTACAAGCCCAACAGCTGCACATAGTAGAACATTTTTTTCTCTCTATTCTTTTGGCTTCAGGCTTTGAGCCTTATCCACATTGAAGTCATTACAGGCAGGAGAGGATTGCAGCCAAGGAACGGGAAGGAATTTGGTTGTAGCCTTTTGAAGGAACTTTCCCAGCATTCACCTAGAATGATTTCAGCAAACCATGGAAAACCAAAAGCTGGATGGCCAGAAGGGAATTTGAACCCATATCCTCCTGAATGCCATGAAGAAGTGTTATCACCCACCCACTAACGTAGAATATGGCCTACAGGGATGAATACATTAGTCTTGAAGGCTCTATAGAATAATAATAAAAAAAAAAAAATCTTAACAGGACGCTGATGAAGTTACAGAATGCTTAACAAGCCAGCAGTGAACTGAATGCTGCTCTCGGTAACAGAAGAGCCCCGACATTAGAGCCAACCTGTCAAGTAGTTGTAACAATATTGTATACAGATAGTAACTATAGAAAGGAAGTACCTGTGTGATTCCCTTGGAGTCCCTGGTGAGGATCTGGTTCTCCACCTCGTTGATGTTGCGGTTGATAGACGTCAGCAGCTGTTCCCAGCCGACGCGCAGAGTCTCCATGGTGTACTGGGTGTAGCGGTTTTCGAAGATCATGCCCTCCTGTACCGCCTGGTGGATCTTCTCCAGCTCTTCGATGTGCGGCTTGTATGCGTACACACCCTGCTCGTACTCCTTCAGCCGGTGCAGCTGATCCTCCAAGGAGCCCTGTTTAAACGTTTTAATTAATCGATGCAACTGGTGCTTGCAGAAAGCTATATCATACTTAAAATAACAACAGAACACAGGTGTTTACAGCCAGCACCCTGTGTTCATTAGTGCTTACTTTGTCTTTGTTATTATTTATTCTTGATGTGCAGAGGAAACTTAAGTCTTTGTTAATAGATGGTAATACCATTTGGAAAGAAGTTTGAATACGAATTCTGCTTAAAATGAATAAACTAAAATAGTTATTTGCCAAGTGACTCAACAAAAAACAAAGTAAAAAAAAAATACAAGAGCAACACCAGATTTATGACTTGTCAAAAAATTGAAAAAAAATTATTGTGTGTAAAATTTAGTCTGCGAACTTACCTGCAGTCCCATTCCGATAGCAGTGACTGCATCGAGTTGCCTCTCGATCCAGGGTCCAACCTGGTTGGCTTTCTCGGCAAACTGCCTGCGCACCATCTCGTTATCTGGAGGACTCTGCTAAGGAAACTTGCAGCAAAGAAATATTTTCAGCAATTACACTGAGGCTAACACAGAGCACCATAAACATTAGAATTTTTAATTTAAAGAACTGTGATTCCCATTTTATGTTGTATTGGAAGAATAAACAATAAAACTGTGCTGTAATCAGCATATATTAATTTATTTCTCATTATAACAGAGCTGAAAGGTTAATGTGTTGGAAGAAATGATAATGAAGAAGAGATTGCAATAGCTGGGGCATGTCATGAGAACGGAAAAGGGGAGTGCGCAAAAGCTAGCACTTATGAACAAAAGGGAGAGAAGACTATCATAAAGTCACAGACAAGATGACTGGACCAGGCATGGATAGACATTGGAACAAGGAAGTTGGCAGGACAAAAGTAGTGGAGGAAGAATCCTACGGAAACTGTTAAAAATTTAAGTGGATTTTTCAGGATGATGCATACATTCAGAAAACATCAACCAGAACAGAAAAACTGACATTAGGTAATATAAATGTGGGATGGATAGAGAAATTTAATCCAATATTTAACAAATATAAAGGTTAGATGAATGCAAAGACAAACAACACAACAAAAAGTTTTTTTTTTTTTTTTTTTTTTTTTTTGCAAATCTATCGTGGGACTGAGTATGTATAAATGACTGAACAGATTCTGATGTAGTTTTCATAGTATAAATCATAGGGTCAGACTTAAAACCTGATGTATGTTTTATGACGCTACGGTAAATTAACATCTGTTAATAACTTACATAACTTGGAAACTATGGAATTTTCACAGTTTTAAATCATACATTCTGACTTAAAATCTGTTCTAAAACTAAACCTTGTTACCTATAATCTCGCAAAACTTAAAAGATACAAGGTGTGATAAAAAGGAACGCGAGTTTTTAATTTTTTCAGAAAGAATTTACTTAATTTTAAATGTTTATCTCGTCCTCTTCAAAGTAGTCCCCACTTGACATTATGTACTTAAGGCAACATTGTTTCCAGTTTGAGTAACCCTGCGGGCACTGTTCTTTAGAAACAGTCTTGAGTTCATTCTGTGACTTTACCATTATTTCATCTATTGTTGAAAAATGTTGTCCTTCGAGTTTCCTTTTGAATCTGGGAAACAGGAAATAGTCACAGGGTGGCATGCTTGAAGAATGGAATTGTTCTGGCATCACAGCGATATTGACCTGCAAGCAGTTTATGGTGGTGCATTGTCGTGGAGGAAAATCCACGAGTTGCCCAAAGTTTTGGTCATTTTCGCCTCAAACTGCGCAAAACATAAATGTACTCCCTAGTTAACTATTCTAGCCCTTCTATCAGCAAGCGCAATCTGTTAAAATTTTTCTACGTTTTCATCACTGATGGATGTATTAGGACTCCCAGACCTCGCATCAACTTCGATGTTTTCTCCACCTTGCTGAAAGCGTTTGTACCATACATAATATTGTGGTTGTGACATAGTATCTTCACTAGAGGCCCCTTTTTTTTTTAACCTTTTGAATGCTTGTTCACTGCATTTAATTCCATAACACAAAATTTCACACAAACTAAACATTGCAACTCCCCAAATATATTACTGCCAGTGCTATGAACACACAAATAAAGCTTTATCTCAATAAACACTATACATTGTAAGCAACTTGAAAAATTTTCGTTACTTTTTGATCACACCTTGTATTTTAGACGATTTGATGTTTTCACAGTTTGAAACCTTAAAATCCGAGGTTTGTATCATCATGTTATTTTAACTAGGGATAGAGCTTAATACTAAAATAACACAAAAATACATTTAACACTATCCTGCATATATATTAATCAGACTTTCAACCCCGTAGTTGTTTGTAGTGTATTGAAGCTGCCAACATAGTAAATGCTAATGACACTAAATGGAGCACCAAGCAATGAAAGAATGTTGGCTTGGGAGGAGAGAATGCAACACAATATCGAGTGGATTAAGCCAAAAGATGGTCTACCATTTGGGTCTGAGCAACCATGGCTCATATGGAAGTCACTAAATAGTCTTCGAGTTTGAGGTGGCAGTTCCAAAGATACTCTATCGTCATAGGGATACCTGGGAGAACAGCCAGAGAGAGAAACCATTGTACATCTGCTGTCTTGTCCACAAATCGGAATGAATGTATCCCAATTTGACCTCCAATCAGCTACTGACAAAGCTATCGCACTGGCGGAAAAACTACCTCATATTTAATGCCATCACCAACACGAGAAGAAGATGAGGAAACTATCTGAATTAATGATGATATTTTACAAGTCAACAACAAAACAACTTCAAGAAAGTGGGCATGCTCTATTTATAAACAGCATAAACTGTCATATAATGCCAGTTTTCTGTTTTGCTATTGAAAGCTGTTCCATGCAGGAAGATTTTTTATTTTAACCATAGTCAGTTGAACATGAATTAATTGAAGCTGAAAACATTCAGGTAACTCTCTCTTTTCAATGCTTCTCCTGCAAATTATTTTCCTATGATCACTTTCAAACATTGTGGAACATAAATGTAATATTCGTCAGAGTGTACCATAGGGCAGAAAAAAAAGTGTAATTTAACCTAAGAAACAGTTAAGTGCATATTGGATAACCTAGGGAAGAATACAAATTTTTTGCTTAGGAATAAATGGCTGAGAAGGATACTCTGCTGCTTGCGCAGTTCATTCTGCAGCGTCTGGTCTCGCTGTGGCACCAGCTGACGAACGTCAGACCACTTCTTGGTTAGGTCCTGAAACACAGACAGCAAAACTGAAACATACAGCAAAACAATAATACCTAAGGTCCTGTCAATTAAGAGAGAGTGAACATCCGTCCAATCAATCATTCTCTATCGTGTTTTTCAATTTAATGAGTCATCTAACAATTATTAATTTTCTAATACAGTGTACATATTGAGCAGTTGTCTCAATTTCTTTCATTTTACTTATTTTGAAGTGGCAGATAAACAAAAGTCAGGATATGTTTAAAAAGTCTTGCTCATGTCAATTTCTTTGTACTGAAATTTGTATATTCTTATTAGTTTTCTCTTAGACTTCAAATACAAGTGAGATAATGCTTTTTGATGATAGGTACTTATACCAACGGTACACATGTTTCTGTGTAAACACTATCAAACCACATGATCACCAAAGAGACAAGATGAAATGTCTTACAAATTTAAAAATTAATTTAATTAATTGTTATGTGAAAATGTATTTTATTGCCTTATTTTACTACTTCTTGTTTTAAACCCAAAAATTTGCTAAAAATTTGACAGCAGAAGAAAACTGGTTTCTAACATTTTTTTTTTTCTCATAACAAATTACTCTTTCTAAGCTATATTCTAGAATATTTATACCATGCTCCAAGAAAGTGTTTCTGCTAAAATGCTAAAAGTGCTTCCACGTAGCAGTTTTGTTTTTTGTTCATATACAATTCACAGTCATTTAATAATAACATATACACGTTATTTAAATACCTACTAGGCTGATGCAAAATGCTTTTCTCATGTTGGAAATGACAAGGAGTTTTTGCTCAGCACAGTCAAAGCTGCTAAGGCAACCAATTTCTTTTTAATTACAATATAATTTTTTTATTTCAGTATGACACTAAACATGAATGCAACATGAACAAATTGTCACAAATCATGCACTGTATAAGGACTAAAGTGAAGTGCATGTTGTGTACTGTGCTGTGAAACTTTATTTGCAACTGAAATTCAGCATTTTATAGGCCTATACAATGGGTCAATTAGATTTACAAAACGTTGTAATTGTCCTACAGTAATAAAGCAAAATATACACCATTTAGTAGTAATGATATAAAAGAGCTCTTCAAATCAATGTACAATTTTGGCTATATGTACAAGTGTTTTAGCTATTTAGAACTACATGAAAAAAAATGCATTTTTAGTACTTTTAAGTGTGGTCTTCATAAACTGCAGCATCTCACTTATTTTCAAGTGCATACAAGTATTTTTTAAATTATCTCTTTTTAGAAATGATTCTTTAATTTCAAAAAGCATTGCGTATACAAAGTCAAAAAAGTAGTATAAAAGAATATGTAGGAGTAAGGTGGAAGAGATGTTTAAAATACTCAAACATTGTCAAGTACCAGATTAAATTGGTATCACAAATGTAAACCAAATAAAGAATTCAGCACACATTTTGTGAAATTGTTTTTTACACTATATATGTAAACTGAACAAAAACAAAAGTCTTGGAAATATTTTTGAAAATTTTCAAGAAAACTATCACATTTATTATCCGAGTCATGAAATTCTCCATTGAATGATACATATGATTTTATGTTGGGGAGGGGGCAACCAGTTAAAATCACTTATTTAGTTATTTTTACAAAAACCATAAACTCCTGTAAGAGAACTATAGACTTTCACAGGCAAAGTATCAAGGTAAATTTTGAAAGTCTCCAAAGTTAAGAGGGAGATGGTATTTTGTAAACATTTTTGAGCAAAGGCTTCCACAAATTCTTGAATAAATCAAAATATTTTGAGAACTGGTGAGTTTCCAGCTTTCATTTGAAACTAATGAACATTATCTAAAGAAAATACTTTCATTAGCCCCATATTTAATCCCTTATTATTATTTTTGTCCTCCATAATTTTGTATTATAGGCTTATTTATGATAGTCAAAACTAAGACAGAGCACAATTACAATATGAGGGCATGAAAGATTGATGGATAAATGGGAAAATCCGTAAACATTCCATTTTTCACCCAGGAAGTATGGAATGCTAAAAAAAAACTCTGGTATTGTACAAAACTTCATGTGTGTTTTTAAAAGAGACTAGGAAAATGAGTATATTATATACAGATACCAATAGCCAATTATTTAAACTATTTTTCTGCAAGTTAAATCAATTCCCATGCATATATACAATAAGTCAGTAACAAGGATTTATGTCACAGTGAAGAATTAATAAAAAAAAAATTACAGTAGTTTTCAAGAAAAAAAATATTTAACAACACACTTTGATCTCTGCCACAACCAACTAGGAAACCAGCTGCACATGGAAAGTGACCTCAATTTCTTTGCAATCATTAAAGGAAGTGAAACATATATTTATACACATTTTGAAGCACAGAATGCTTGTGGCAAGCTAGGAACAGTGCAGTGCATTGCTTGCAGTGCAAACTCACTTGCATACCTGGAACTGGATGCCCATATCTTCCTTGCAAGCAAGAAATTCAAACGACACCATCACTGATCTGTTTTCACAAACATCTCAGTAAAACTAAACACAGTGAAGCCTCTTCTCATTGAAATAATCTATGCTTCCATTTGTGTGTGTTGTAGGGATACTTACTGAAGTTATTAAAACATGCCTAAAAACTGAGTGATAACTGAATACACTAAACTGATAAATTTTAGAAGTTGTTGTAAGTAACATTGTGACTGAGCTAATGCTTTAGTTCAAGCTTTCATATTTTTCCCTTTATCTGGGAACAAAAAAGTAAACCGGCAACTTCCAAGGTTGAAAAGGCAGGGTGGCTCATACAGGGAGAATAAACAAAAATCATAATTTAAAAGTTTGTTTTTTAAAAAACTGCTGTACTTCTGCCTTCAACTTTGCAAGCTACTGATTTGTGTTCTCTTTCCTTCCGAAATCAATGTGCTTCGTGCCATTGTTCCAGAGTCCACCATTATTTAAGATTTTTTATTTTGATCCCAATTACTGTCGTTACCCATCACTACAAATAAAAAATTTCCCCACAGCATTATGTCAGAAATCAAGTGCCAATTTTCGGTTGTGCCAGTCTCTTCTCGTATTAATCCAAACATTTTCAATAGCATATATATATTTTCTCTTTACCAAACTTAATTATTCAAAAAAAAAAAAAAGGTTCCTTTGTTTGTAACCCCTGTCATTCAGATATTTTATAGAAATAATATATGTCCTGTACCATCCCATAATGCTATTGGTAAGAAGTTCAAGAGCCCACTTTATGCTGTATCTTGATTGGTTGTTGTATAGTATACACTTTGCTTTCACTGAATACCGAGAGGGAACAAAAAACTTCTCATTAACCAGGAATTGTACTGGTTCACAGGTTTGTGGACGTTATAATGTGTCAAATTCCATTAACATCAAAATTTTCATTTTAACACTTTTTAAAAAGTTTGCAAGCTGCTCCTCTCACCTTTTTACATATATCTCTAAATTACATCACTTTTTCCCCAAATTGACCTGATGGTGATGCCGTAAGTATTCCACCCCTCAGATAGGAAAGAAAGAAAGAAAAGCAAAATTCAAAAATTATCTTCTCACATCTCAGGGAAATGAAAATGTGAACTCTGTTAAAACTATGTTTATCTTGATTCTCTAGATTTATGCCAATTATTTCAATCAATGACAACATTATTGAAACTGAACATGGAAAAATATAGACTATGAGATAGTCTATGCCTGAACAACCCTAAGGCAGTTTTATTGTTCATAGTGTGACATAGTAAAATAGAACTAGCGAGAGAATGTTGAAATAGATCCACACGTTTAGATGGGAATATAATTTTATAAATAATAATCATAATATTAATGGTATAAATAATATTAATGAATGTAAGCATAATTCAGAAAATAAATGTGCATAGAATTGACAGGGAAAAGAGTAGCAAATGAGATAACATTTATTTGCTTAGATTCATATGTTCAGAAATACGAGTATCTTTGGAGAGTTATTGTTGGCATAAAAGAACGTTATGAACAGATTGATCCTGCATAAAAAGTGAACCTTGTGATCTTTTGAATCAGAACGTTATCCGAGTATTTTTAACACGGTCAGAATTGTTATTGGTATCTCAGAAATCTTCTTTAGAATATAAGATAAATAAAAGGAATTAAATTTAAAAAATACAAAGTATATTCCAATAGCAAGTCTTTAAGTATTACAGTGGCAACCACCTTTACTGGAAATGAACGAGCAAGCACAAGCCTAGTACAGAAAAAGGAAAGACTTAATAGTTTATTTATATTACAATAATCCTCACATTGTAACAAAAGCCAATTTTTAACAGAAGTCATTTGCTCTTATGCCAACTCTGTGGTTGGTAAAGAACATAATTAATTTAGCCTACCAAAACTACACAGTCAGCCTTGAGATTGTATGGTAACCCTGTGAGAAAATAATTTGTAATATTCATAGTACAGTCATGATTCATTCAACTTTGGCCTCAATAATTAATTTGTCAGTCTTGTGACCTGGTGACAGTTTCAATATGCCATGCAATCTGCTTCTGTTATCACTGGAATTGCAGTTTAATGTGTAATCCGAACCACAGAACGTCCTGGCATACTCATATGATCAAAGCATAGCATGTAAAAAAATTTCTGGCCCCACCAAAATTGGAACCTGGGACCTTGAGTTTTGTAGGTGAACTTTTTAGCCACTGAGCTACCGGGCTGTTCAACTCAATTTAATTAATTTAGCCTGGTAATATTTAAAAAAATTTAAATAGCCTTCCGCTATTTTGCAGCACCTACAATATTTGAGAAAATTAGTGTTGTAGTTATATTTTCTGATTTAGTGATGCAAAATAATATATTCTGAGACCTCTATTGCATTCTGCACCCTGTAAAGTTTCTTATTTTCTATCCTAGTGATGCAGCGATATTTAAAAGAAATTACAATAATATTTTGTTAAAACCAATATTAAAATTATTACGAGGAAAGCTGATCTTATTTCAATGCAATATTCTATTCCGTTTGAAAAAATAATTCAAGTGTAATACTTTAGTTATATACTTGTTGACATATTACTCACGTGTGCAGTGAGGGTGGTGTATGGGTTTTCCAGGCCGCCGGGTATCTGGTACTTCTGCACGGTGGCCTCCACTTCTCGCACCAGTCCCACGATGGCGGTGTACTCCTTGTCAGCCTCGCCCAGCGTCGCCTTGAACTGGCCGTGGGCGTCGATCAGGCCCTGGATCTCCTCCATCGTGTGGACGATGAACATGTCCACCAGGTCCTCGCGAGTTCCGTCCAGCCAGTTGTTGAACGGCTGCAAACGTAACGCAATTTCCTCAAGTCTCAAACATAAGCGTTGTACATAAAGCAGTAGGAGATCTAAGGTCATACCAAAAAGTTCATTATTGTGGTAGCTCATGAAGAGGTTAAATCCCTTGCAGCAAAAAACGAAAAGAAACTAATAATGATTAAAATTCTACAATCTATTATGATTTTGCATTGAAAATGCCAGTTTACTAGTTCAAACATATGTGCGTGCAACCTTACATGTAAGACATGCCATTGATTATTAATAAACAACATTAAATTCGTTAATCGATGTTGACAGTTATTTTATTTTCAATTCCTAAGGTTCAAGCTTTCCAGTAAAGCCTCTCTTGAATTGAATTTAACTGTTATTGAGTGCATGCTCTGGTTGCAGTTTCCCCAGTCATCTCATTACACATTTGTTGACATCATCATCTTCCATAGTTTCAGTGTTAATTTCCTCCCCGTCTACTTTTGGAATTTATGAATATCAATTTTTTTCCTTCATCAGTTTTGGTACATTATCACTTGCTTTAGAAACTAATCCCAATCCCTGACACCCTTATCCTCAAAAGAAAATTTTCCCACACCCTCTTGCCTGAAATCGAGTGCCAGCTACTGATCTGGCCACCTTTTCCCTTCTATGCACTACTAATCCCTCGGTAATTTTTTTAATTATTTTTTTTATAATTATTTCTAATACAGTTCTTTATACTAGGATTGTTAGAAAACAAAGGCATTATAAAGTAGGATAAATTAAACATTTTCATTGTAGAATAACCACTACTTACTAAAGTTGAATAATTTACCAGAAACGTTGAAAGAATTTAAAGTTGAAATTTGTAGAGTGAAAAATAGGTGTGTACAGGAAAGAAGAAAAATTGTTGTGTGTGGGAAATTGCCACTGGAGAAAGCACTCCATCACAATTAAATTATTATTTTTAAATGCTGCAATGGCGTCAAAACACAGATAGACATGTTCACATGTTCCATGTTGAAAATTTTGGGTTTATGTCCCTTCGTCACCAATACAGCGAGGTAACTCAATGTGTGTGTTTTAAGGCCACTCCTGCCTTCAACTCTAATAAGCAGTGGTTATTCTCCTATCCAATTTTTTTCTTTATGTACCATGTATTTTACTGAACAGTTGCAGCATAGCTGTAGTTGTAAATAATTTTTATTTTTATTATTAAAACAACCACCCCGGAAGAAATTTGACGTGCTACTTACTGCAGCCCTCTTGGCAAACTCGAGATGCAACACGTCGATCTTCTCGAGGATGCGCTCCGCCTCGTCGAGGGCCTGTCGCCGTCGCTGGGTCAGTCCGCCCAGACGGTCCCACTGGTCACAGATGCGCTGGCAGCGAGCGTTCACGGACGCGGCGTCGTGGTACTCCAGCGTGCTGCACAAGTTCAAAGAGTTAGCAAGTTAGTGGAGGGGTAAGGTTAAAAATGGAAATTCATCTGTATCTACAGATAATTCTTTTTCCTTCACATCATATTTATTCAAAAAAACATATTAGCAAAGTGAAACCAGATTTGTAAATACAGTTCACAAGCAAGTTTACTGCATCACAAATACTAACACTACTTTGGCAACTTTGGCCAGAAAAACAGTTTTTGAACAATCATTTGAATCCATATCAAAATATGACATCAAAATTTAAGTTGTTTCAACTATGAAACAAAGCAAATTTTCCGTTTACCCTACTTGACTTTATGAAGCTAACAGACCCCCTGCAAAAACCATTTAGCAATACTGAAAAGACATTCTTCTTGTTGGACAATCCAGAGCATCAATAAAATTGATTGCATCCTATGACAAATTGGCCCAGTACTTTTTTCTCCATTAAAGAAAATGGGTCCTTAACAATACAGTAATACCCCGCTTTACGTGAGGGATATGTTCCGAAAAAAATCGCGTTAAGTGAAATTCGCATATATCGAGGGTTACGATTAAACGTAGTCAAAAGTTAACGCAAAAAAATACAAATAATTTGAATCCGTCACTTTAATTCTAATAATACGTTATACAGTATTGCAAAAATTTTTTTCGGAAAAATACATGTATTGTCTTTTGCGTAGTGTCTCTTTTATGTCCTTGTAAAATACGTTCATAACACCCAACGCTGTTGTTAATTGTTTGACACACAGTCAAAACACGGTCATCATCACTATCTATGCTCTACAATATGTCCAAACCTGAATAAATTTTTGAAAGAGCATTTTGTATTCCGCTTGAAGATAAAACTCATTCTTCTACTTGTTCTTCCTCATCGTTTATAGCATCATTCTGTAACTCGATCAGATCTTCATTGCTGAGAAGTTCGTCGTGAGTTGTTACAAGTTCTTCAAGATCTTCTACCGCGACATCTTCAAGTTCATACCCCTCAATCATTGCAGCAATGTCTTCAAGCACTTGTCTCATGTCTGTGCATTTGGACAATTCTTCTAGGTGCTTTCACTACATCTGGCCAAAGATTACGCCACACCACGTTAATACAACTCTTTTTAACTTCGTTCCAAGACTCGTGTATGTTGTGAATAGCCTTGACGATGTAGTATGACTTCCACCAATCTCCATAGAATGTCTTCCTTCCCCGTCAGTTTCATGAATTAGTAGGCTAAAAGTGGGGCGATGGTAATAAGCTTTGAAGTTTGCTATGGTTCATAGGTTTTAATGTTGACGTAGTGTTTGGTGGAAGGAACTTCACGTAAACTTTTAAGTCTCTCGGTGTATCAAGTGAGGTTGGATGTCCTGGGGCATTGTCTAAGAGTAATATAACTTTACGTTGAAGCCCATTTCTGTCAAAGTAGGATTTGACTGACGGGCAAAAACTATTAGAATACCAATCTCGAAAAACTTCCTGTGTAACCCACGCCTTTCTGTTGGACAGCCACACGAATGGTAGGCTTGTCTTGTCTGTACCTCCGATTGCACGGGGTGTTTCTGAATGGTAAACCAGTAAAGGTTTCAGTTTGAAATCACCAATGCCATTACCACCCAGCAGAAGTGTTAGTCGATCTTTCGCAGCTTTGAAACTGCTGGATTGATGTTCTTCTTTAGAAATGAATGTTCAAAATGGCATTTTTTTTCCAGTAAAGCCCGGTCTCATCAACATTGAAGATGAGGCAAGCAGGAATTTTTTCTCGTGCTATGTAATCTTGAAACATGTCTAGAAACTCAGCTGCAGCTCGAGTGTCGGCGCTGGTAGTCTTACCTGTTATCTGGATATTGTGAAGATTTGAACGCTGCTTGAACCGAAGAAACCAGCCTCTATTGGCAGTAAAAGTCATAGTGGAACTCCCTTCACCTTCTTCTGCCTGTAACATCTCATACAAAGATTTTGCTTTTGGGCATATGAGATCTTGACTCAGTGGTGTGTTGTTATTTAAATCTTCGATCCAGACTGCTAGCAACTTCTCCATTCTTTCTAGGATAGAAGATCTCAAACGAGAAGTTTTGTTGCACTTATAGGTGTTGAACTTTTGCTGGAAGTTTAATTTTTTCCTGATTTTTAAAAATCGTTCTCACAGTCGTTTCTGACAGACCAAAATCTCACACCAAAATCTCTGTCAACAATTGTTGCTTTGCCTCCATTTTCCATTCTTCTTATCACCTTCGTCTTCAATCCCAAAGTTACGCTTGTACGCTCCTTTTTTTGTTCATAGGCGGCATTTTTAACGCAGCGTTAAATTATGTATCTCCACCAAACGTTAAAACACGACTGTTAGCCGAGATAAAAATATGAAACAAACGAGGGAATCCTCATAGAACAAAGTTGTAGGACAGGTAATCCCCAATTCTTTGATCAGAATAGTCAGAGAAAGCGGGGATTCACCGCGACCAAAGAGAAGCCAATGACTACATTATGTACATACATATTCTTAAGTAAGCAATTCGCGTAATACGAGACATTTTAACGCGAAATTTGAAATTCGCGCTAAAGCAAAACCGCGCATAACGGGGTCGCGTAAAGCGGGGTATTACTGTAATTATTCATGTTATCCACAGTATTCCCAATAATAATAATTACTGTGTATACGCGTGTTTGACAGAGAGGAGTTTGGATGAATATAATTCATTCTGATGTATTACTGGTTTAGGGTCCACTAAATACATAAACCTGGTACGATGCTTTAAGTTAAATGAAAAATGGTGTAGAATGCCTAAAAAATGGCACATTATAGAATGTGAAAACTCTGGTGATAAGTTTCCTGAAGGTAGCAGAAGTGGGATTGAGTCTTCCAACTTGGACATTTACAAAGAAAGCTGGTTTTTTGCAATCCGGCTAGATGAGAATATTAATGTTGTGAACCACATATCGTTTCAGGTAAGGTGTTTGGTAGATCATATTCTGGGTAAAATAATCTGAAAACTTCTCCTCAGCAAATACTAGTAATAGCCCCCTTGGGTAAGGTATGATTGGCCGACTTGATAATACATCCAACATTAAACTAACCTTGCCTGTGTAGCCTCCATAATGGTGGCGTATGCCCAGTAAATGTCGCATCGTCTCTGAATGGATTATCCTATAATATCTTCGAGAAATAACAATCAATTGACCCTTTATTCAGTATTAAATGGAACAATAAACCTAAATATGTCAACTTTTAAAAATCTTGCATGTTTGGGCAAAAAATTCAAGTCACACTGGATCCGGCAACATATTCCAAATGGAGGGACGCAACACAAACATCAGTGGAAAGAATGCATGCCTACAGGAAACATCAAATCTACATATACAACTATATCCGATTCCCTCCCCTCCCCCACCAATGCCACAGTCGTCTTGCATCTGACAAGTTATCAGTTCACTACTGCTAACATTTCCGAGATCAACTTTTCTAAATAAAAAGTCCACAGCTCGAGAAACAATGCACCTTTACAGAGTACTGGAGGGCACTACTCACTTGAGCTCCTGAGCGATGGCGGCTATCTGCTCGACGCGGTCCTGGTGCGCGGCGAGGTCGCTCTCGAAGGCCTCGTGCTTCTTCTTGAGGGCCTTCACCTCGTTCAGCTTGCACTGCCGGAAGTCCTGGCTCTGCAGCATCTCCTCCTTGCCTCGGGTCCAGTCCTCGTGGATGTCCGCCTTGTGCTTGAACTTCTGAGCCAAATGCTCCAGTCGCTCCAGCCTGCGTACGGTACAAATTATTTAATATGAAACGACTTCTAACTTTGAGTCTAACAATTCAGCTTTTTTCATCGTAGCAGATAGTAAAATCACCGTTCTATTTTGAATTAGAAACAAATATCTGTTAGTCGTCTTTGGAATGACAGGGTGCATTTATATCTCGATCCTTCGGTTTTGAAATTTTAAAGAAAACAGAGCAGTGCCTACCTCATCATCTCCGACAGCAACCACTCTTCAAAGGCCTTCTCTGCACCCTCAAGTCCTTTCCATGCATTGGCAATGTCCTGCAGGAAAGTTCAAGTTTTCATTTAATTCAGTACATCTTATTTCTGGTGAACTATGACAATTTCTCTTGCCCTTCTGCTAGTCCAGTACATCAAAATTTTTATTGCTAACTTGAAACATTAACACCATCCACTAATTTAAAAAAAAAATATACATAAAGTGCATCAATTACAGGATAGCAAAAAGAAATGAGAATTTTTTTAGGTCTATTTCTGACTTCTCCTTCCAAGCATCAATTTTCGGGCCAAATGTACCCAGAAAACATCTAAGCAGTGACTGCTTTTTTAAGCGCAAATATTTTCAGCCGTTTTCAATGGTGGACATTAAAGACCAACACAGTACCATAAAGTCCTGCTTTCCACTAGGGGAATCAGCAATAAACTGCTACAATTCTTCAGATGACTTACAGTCTAAAAGCTTTAAGCCAGGCAAGGATTTACAAGTAAGTGGTTTCCTCATTTTAAAAGTTTTAAATGTAGATCATCCCTCAGTTTCCAGAAAGAATGAAAATGTTGAAAAATGTCCACCAAATGATTATGGCTGAACATCACAGAACAATCTATAAATTGAGGGAACCGACTAATATTTTGGCGTTACTGCCACCCTATTTTAACTGAATATTTGAAGAAATGCACTGGACTAAAAATGGTTCCACAAGTGTTTTCCAGTGCCTTAGATAGTCAACTATGCTTGCCCGAAATTTGAAGCAGTCAGAAATTGACCTGGATTTTATTTCAGACATCATTGCAAATAACAAAACATGGTATTGTGGATACTACCAAGAAACAATCCAATCAGTGGATCAAGGGGATCATCCACCATGAATTTGTTCAATAGGGTACCTCAATTAATCAACATTAGCGAAAGGGATAAAATTATTGCTTCATGCATTGCAGGGAAAAAAATGCCTGCCTTGTGGTAAACTTCTTGTTCTTTCAAAGAATTAAAAGAAACCTGAAAGTTTAGATTTTTCAGAACACAGAAGAGGGAAAACAAAATTCCCCAGTCCAACTAAACAGCACAACTATGGATGCATAAAAAAAGGAATAAACACGGGGACAAATGGAATACGTCTGATGAATACCATGTATCAAATACAAGATTTTAATACAATAATTCTCATCTCCTTTGATCAGTCACACACAATTGTGAAAATCTACATTAGCCTATTTAAAAACCAACATTAAAAAAACACATTACTTTTTCTGCCGTCAAAAACAATGGAATGGTGTTAATTATGTGATACTTGAAATTGTTTACTTGAATAACTGAAGTCATTTTAATGACAATAATGAGAAGAAAAAGAATGTCCTGCTGATTTTGCTACCCTCCCCAATTTTCACATTAATTAATTAATTTAATTTAATTGCGATGGAGTGCATGTTCCGATGGCAATTTCCCGAAACACCCATTTTTCCTTTTCCCACCTATTTTTTCCCCCTCTACCAATTCTGACTTTAAATTTTTTGAGGATTTTTGGTAAATTATTAATCACTTCTCTTGGTACTTTATTCCAATTAGTGACCCCCTTACCTATGAAATAAAATCTTCCCACACCTTTCGTGCCTTTAATTGAGTGCCATGGTCATCTTTTCCCTTCCAAGCACACCTCTTAATTCTTATGCCAATATCTTCACCATGCCTTATCACAATATACGCTTTCTGCATTCCCATGACTCTCTTCACCCTCTTCCTGTCTTTCAAAGGATCCCATTCCAGTTCAATTATTGTATCAGTTACTGATTATATTCTGCGGTAATTTCCCGAGACAAATCTAGCTGCCCTTCTTTGCACCCCTGCCTAGACCTGTATCTGGCATCCAAAATTGTTTGGCCAAAGTTTTGTAACCCACATACCTTACTTCTCTGGTACATCCCCTCATTACTCTCTCCAAAAAGTGAAGGATTTTGAAACTTTTTCCTATTACCTGTCCAAATTGTTGTGCAAAGTTAAGTTTGTAATGCAAAGGTATCTACATTTCAAGTCTTCAACAAGCAATTTCTTCCCCATCTTATATAATCATAATACACCTTTAATTTTTTTTCTGTGTACCTAATAAGATGACTTTTTTGTATATATCTTGTGTTAACATACCCATCTAGATATCCTGCCCATATCACCATGCAGCCGTTCATAGTATTCTCCCATTATATAGCATTATTTCATCTGCAAACCTTCCGATAGTGAATCATCAACATAATCATTCTTTAGAATAATTAATAGCAATGGTCCCAATGCACTAACCTGTGGCACTCCCATTTTCACTTCTGCTGCTTTTGATACTGCGTTGTCTACCCTAACTTTTTGCTTCCTACCTTTTAAGAATTATTCTAGCAAGCAAATCAATTTTTCACCCACTTCAAAAGTTTTTACCTTATTTAGCACCATTTTATGGTTCACTCTATCAAATGCCTTTGAAACATCTACTGCTACACTATCAATGTGTCCTCCCTTGTCCATTTATGTCGCGTTTATACTCCCTAATTTTCACATTAATATAGATAAGAACGAACGAGCAGAGCTGTGCGAGCCTACTCACCGAGACCATCTTGCCCTCGGTGGGCATGTATGCGGGCCTGTTGGAGAGGCGGAGCTTGGTCTGCAGGGTGTTGAAGTTGGTCTCGAGCTTGGCCTTCTGCTCGACGCGTGGCGGCTTGTGCTTGCGGCGGTAGGTGCGGTACTCCTCCAACTTCTTCTGCACGCCCGCCAGAGAGTTGTCCGTCTGCCGACTGTTCAGCCACGGCATCGTGCGCCGGATCCATTCCAGCAGCTGTGTGCGACATTAAGGAAACTGGTCACAAAAAGATTAACTTCATAATTATATGTTAACGACGTTATGATTTCCTCTACCAAGAGATACATCAAACAGTATGGGAAGAAAGAATTCAAAGTGTGTATAAATAATGTTCATGTAAAACACTACAGTTTAATATCAGCTGGCTTAAATGCCATGTAGTTAGATAATAAGTGAAGTTTTTGAAACTATGATGAAAATTTGAAATTTGGTGATTTTCTGTTTTATTGTTTGTGTTTTCAGGAAAAGGTACCTTAGATATCCCTTTTGTATGGTATATTTCTTTCAAATATAAAAGAAAATTATCAATTATCCACATTACAACTGAGCATTGACTCATAAAAGGTCCTTATGAATCAATTAATTCAAATTATATGACAGTTTACAGGTTTTATAAGCTAGCTTTTCTTAAAGTGACAAAAAAATTTGTAAAACTGAAAAATTCAATTGTACAGATTAATGTTTATTTTTCATTTTGTTTTTATTTTTTTCCTTGCAACATATACCTTTTTTGTGTTTTTGTAATGATTATTTCTCAAAGCATGACATGTGTTCCATCCCAGAGGTCCTTCCTCAGCAGGAATGTATGAAACAAGAGTAATAAATAAACAAATGTTAAGCACTGACAAAGATGCTCACTAAACACGTCATACAGAAAAAGTGAATAGTGTGATGAAAAAAATCAATTTTCCCCCTTTTTTTTACATTTTAAGAGAAATGAACAAGAAAGAACCCCGCAAAGATTTCTTTACGCATTGGATAAGTTAGTTTCAATGCTATTGATAAGTTATTAATTTATTTATTACTCTTGTAAGAAAATTTCTCTCAATGAACATAGCTCATAATTGCTTTACAGCAGAAATAAGGATTTGTTAATGTTTCATTCACATAACCAGTAAGTTACTAACATCACTGGCGAGCCGTTCATACTCCTCCATGAGGCGTTCATTCTCCTGGTTGACCTTGAGCACCTTGCAAATACGGTTGGCAGCTGTCTCCGCCTAAAACCAGGAAATACATTTCAGAAATGTTACGTTTCAGTCCAAAACTAAAATAAACCTATAGAAAAACTTACTGCACTTATTAAAGGAAATGGCTAACTAAAATATTCAGCAGTGAAATTCTGATACATTATAGTGTTTTTTTTAATTGTATGTGAATTTACAAATTGTAAAACCAAATACTTATTTCATAACATCACCAGACGAGATCATGAGATATTCAGCCTTCAGTCCAGATTTAATACCACTTATTTTCATGTATTTGGATCACTGAAAGGAAGCAGAATGTTTCCATGTATCAGGAATGTAAAGAACAACATCGGTGGCTACATGCTGAATCAAATAAATGTCTGTAGGTAGCTTATAAAATGTGTTGCAGAGCAAATTAGATATGTTGAAAAAATAATTTATTTTTGTGACAATTAATGGAATTCGTACAAAATTAAGTGTGGAAATGTTTCGGAGATTTCTTTTAGTAACAGATAAGATCATTAAATACTCCTGTATTCTCCCTGATTAGATAAAAATGTTATTTAATTAAGTTATATTACAATTTTAATTTTTTTTTTTTTTACCTTTACCTAAATTTGTGAACAACCTGAAAGATGGTTGATCCTACCTCAATATGTTTTTCAGCCAGCAGTTTTTCAAAGATAAGCTGAAAACTTCAGTTCCTATGTGTGTTTAGCACTATTGCTTATAGACAACTTCCTATGAGCACGAGATAAGCGTGAAGATACAGAAATAACGTGTATTTGCACAAATGGCTGCTCTTGATTAAAGAGGTCGAAAATGCTCCCAGCTGTAACATTTCCATATGGCAGAAATATCAACGTCCAGAGTGCCTTATGCCTTCACTCCATATGCAGCATGTAAGGCTTTGGTATTTAAGAAAGGTCTTTCATACACAATACGGTTAGTTGTTTGCCAAGTATATGAAGAAAGTTTCTTCCACCACCAAGTTACGAATTCAACTGAATACTGAACCCTCCAGGCAGATAATTTTATAGGAAATACAGTAATTAAAATCTTACTTAAAGGAGATTAAATGTATTGTTCTTCTGCTTCACGAGTTGATTTTTCAGTAGTAATGAGCTAAAAAAATAAACAAAAAAGAGGCAAACTTGTACTATTAAAGTTTTTGTTTTATCATTATTTGATGCGTCATTCAAGTGAACTGAAATTTCATTTAACACAATATTCACCGCATGATTAAATCTGGTCGAACAGCGTTTGTTTTTAAATGTCACAGTTCAATGCAAGATCTTGGAGCATACCTATTCCTACGAATAAAGAATTAAACATTTTATGAACATTTTGAATTTAATTGAAATATAAAATTAGGAATAATCGTAATGCAATCATATTTTATTTCACATAAAAGTAACACTAATTTGTGGTAGTCAAATGTTAAAAGTAATTGCTTACGGATGTCATTTCTACAGATTCACAAAAATCAGCATGCGTACTGCTAAGTTTGTTGGCAGATATAACTTTGTTGCTACATTCATGCAGCTCAAAGCGTTTTCAAAATGCTTTTCTTTTCAGTTAAACTTTGTTAGATAGCAAATCACTTAAGGTAGCAGGCATTCTAGGAATCTTAGTTCTATCAAAAAAAAAGTTATCCTTACATTTTTATTGATAAGGTTTTCGTTCAGGCTGTGAGGAATATGATGCAGAATAATTGTTAACAGGTTTAATTCTATGAGGATGTTTTCTGAAGGAACACTTGAGGATGAGCAACCAGACAGGCTTGTGTATATGGTAAAGGTTCAATTCATAAACAAGATTAACCCTAATGTAGTAAAAATGTTTGATAAATTTATCACTTGTTAAATTCAGATTCTATATCTGCAGCCTATTTAACATTAAAGAATTAGTGGAAGAAAACAAACAGTATGAACTGCGACAATTACTGTCAATTAGTACTTATATTTTCATTACTCATTGATGTCCAAGTACATTAACAAAAATTTATTTACATCAGAGTTTTCTCAAATGTAATGTTATAAAGTAGGAATCAAACAGTAATTGCTTAAGGTCTTTCAATAACAACGGGTATTCATCATTGATAAATCAAATGCTGTTAACCATGTTCTTAATTGTTATAACATCAATCTGTATAAATAATTAATGTCACTGAAATGCAATTGAATCTGTTTAGTTCGTTTATTTTTCTGAATAAGTTTCACTTTAGAAATGAAAATGTAAGTAATTTTAAATTAATATCACAATATTGCTGTGTAAATTAATATCATAAAACAAAATAATTAAATGTAAATACACTCAGTAGATAGAACCACTGAAGATGTTTCAGGGTAAGAAGAGAAAAGAGTTCCGAAAAATAATTAACTAATGAATAAATTCAATTAAATTGGTGTGACTTTAATTATACATAAATTAAATTGCAATGGAGCACGTTAACTCCGGTGGCAATATCCCTACACACCCACCTTTCTTGATTTTGTTCTCCCATCTTTCTACGCCTGCCCTTTACAAATCACAACTTCAAACTCCTTCAGTGTTTTTGGTAAACTTTCAATTATTTCCCTTCATAATTTATTCCAGTTCCTGACTCCCTTAAGTACAAAAGAAAATTTTGCCACTACTTTTCACCTGAATTCAAGTGCCAGCTTACGATTATTCTAATCTCCTCCTCCCCATTTAGAATTCCTAATCCTTCTACTAATATCCACCCATGCATTAAACATAACACACTGAATTCTTTTAGTCAGAGCTTCCGTGTCAAAAAAAGATTAAACCCAGGAACAAGAAGTAAATTGGTATTTATTTCAGATTTATTTTAATCACATGAAATTATTTGGGGAGATCTATGACGTAAATTGGATGGACAGTTTTGGACTTAAACCCACTGTACTTTGAAACACTCGCCCAACTTATCAGGATCGATAGATCAGTGAAGAGTATCCCAAATATAAAAACTTTTTTTTTTTTTTTTGCTTATTGCTTTATGCCTTGTCAAGGTCATTAGAGGCAGGAAAGGATTGGGAACGTGGAACAGGAAGGAAGCATCCCGGTATACGCCTGTAGTGATTTTGGGGAGCCACAGAAAATGCAAATCTGAATGCCCGGACAGGGATTCGATCCCGTGTCCTCCCAAACGCAAGGCCAGAGTGTTACCACTCACTCATCCACCATGCTCGGTCCCAAATATAATAATATTGAGATCGACAGCAAAAACATTTTTATATTTGCTCTAGTAGTTACTGTTACCTTCTGGGCCCCTGAGAAGCAGTGGTAGTAGGAAGACACGTAGGTCATGACGGCTCGCTCGTCGGGCATCGCCGTGTTCACGAGGTCTGCAGGCGCGTGGGGAAAAAACAAAAAGTGCAGCAAAACATCAGCAGGCAGTTAGTACTAAACACACTCCTCGCACTTGTAAGCAGGCAGTTTGGCATACTGAATTCAAACAATTAGAGCATTTCTCTTTCTTCGGGAGGAAAGCAGCTTTGGTCAGGTTAGTAGAAAACAAGCAATCTGAAAGCTTTCCTGAATATCTCTCTTCAGTTGTTTTAGATTAGTCTACCAGTAAAGCAAATGATTCTCGATAAAAGATCCAGTCAAATAACTGAACACCACCTAGTGGTACGTTTCCAACCTTCAAAATTGAAATGCTCGATATTAACTGGCACCCACTATTTACTTCATTTTATCAGGGAACCGGGCACTTTTAGCCTTCTCATTCAATTTTTTTTTAATTGTAACCAGCTTCCCCCCTTTATCTCTTTCGTTTTCCTGCACACATAATACTACCATATAAAACCATCGTCTTTCGTTATTCAGAACATTCTCTCACAGAAATTGTGCTAATTTTCACAAAATAAAGTTTTGTAATAATATGTCCGTTCATGCAGTATGTCTGAGAAATTAGACATGAATCAAGTTCCACAGTTTTCAAAAGTAAAGTAGTATTTTGCTAATCATGGTAGATGCTAGTTACAACTCTGATCAAAGTAGTCACCTCTCTGGCACTTTATTTAATTATTATTTATTTTTTATTTTTTTATTTATTTATTTATTTATTTTTAACATTCGACAAGAGTTACTCAGAAATTAATTCCCAACATTTTTTCCCCGAGAAATTTTCATTTAAAATAGCTGAAATTTGGTGTCAATGAATTCCTCCATCAGCTGGTAGAGTCTGCCATCCACAAGGAAGAAGTCTGAATGTTCCTTGCTGGTAACCAAAGCTCCAAAACTTACATGACGGGCAAAACAAGTCAGTTTCCAAGCACCAAAAAGTACAGTTTAGTATGTTTGTTTCATGGCATAGAAAAAAAAGAAATTACTCACAGAACAACCATTGATATACGATATCCGTATCCAGGACAACAAAATGACTCGAATAGCACCAGCGCCATGCAATGTTTGTCTGGAGAGCTTATAATTTTCTAGCAATGGTACAATATAGGAGTGAGAATATAATAGAAATATAAGTAGTGTGTTCACTAGAGTCTTGTCAGTATTGTGTAGTACTGTAAGTTTACACTTCAGATCTAAGGTACCCCTGATATCAATTTTACTGTAACTGAATTGTGAACTCGGGGTGCAATTTTCTGAATGCAAGACAGTTTTATTTATTATTGCCAACTACTCATCACAATTGCAAGTGCAATTTAAATGTCTTAATTAACTTATAGTTCTGTAAGAATGAAATGTTTCCCAGTATATAACCATAATGACTTTATTGAAGTTTATTTCCCTTTTCTTCATGCTGAACAGTATCAATCAACACTTAATTTTATTCTTGATGCAAACATTTAACTTTAACATGATACTATGTTCTGTCATTTGACTCTTAACTGGTTTGACGCCATCTTCATCTCAATATAGCCATTTCAGTCTATTTCCTTAAACCATCTGTTTCATATATTTCAATTTGTTTTCGTCCACTTCCGCCACTAACAGATTAACTAATCCTTCACGTCTTAAAATGTGAGACTGTTTCACAAACTCCTTTCCTTGTCCATCAATTCCATACCAAAACATGTTTTAAAAAAATAATATATATATGGCAGTAACACAATGATTACAAAATTGAAAATAAGTTTGCATTAAAAAAAATCTGCAAGAAATCTATGAAAATGTGAACCTCAAAGAAACCTAAGCCAGAAAATCTGCTGGGGAATGCTACATTTTAACTAGACCTGTAAATAAATTTGGTGAATCTTACTTCTCACATTGTAAAACTGGCAAGAATGTGGGATTTTAACTGGCATGATGCAGAAAATGCACAACGCCACCTTCAGTTGCTTCTTGCTTAAGATACTGGATCGCAAAAGAACGAATTTTAACTTCGATACTGTGCCTGCCGTTTAATCTGGAATGACACTGACAATGTAAGGTAGTGTCAATTAAGTTGAACAAGCATAACCAATCTGCCTGCTGCACATATTGTTATTCTGAAGTTACAAAGCTACTATTCAAAAAATCAGAGGTTAAAGTAATGAGTTTGTAACACATCATACAAAGAAAAACAGTATCATTAGCACACACCATTCTTCGTGTTGGGAGCAATGCTGCTACGGGGCCATGCTGTAAAGCTGCATTAGTTGGTAACAATTCCACAAACGTCTGGCTCTCTCCTCCCCTCCAGCAAGATGACAGCTCAGGTAAGAATACCAAAACAAAAACCCCTTGCATTTCAGCACCGTTTCCTATTCCAATATTACAAAAATACACAAACCCATTAAAAAGATTTAATATTAGATACAATAATAGCCAATCAGTTGTTTAATTTTTTATTTATAATTTATTTAAAATTCAGATAAATTCTTATTATAATTAATAAAATTAATATAATCAAATACACAACAACATTCGTCATTAGATCTACAAAAAACAGTATACATACATTTAGGGGTTCATAGATGGATGCAATATACAACTTCTGTCATTTTGTTGTATATAGCATTTGTATATGAACCCCTAACCGTATGTATACGGTTTTTGTTAGATTTAACGACAAATGTTGTTTTACATTTGATTATATTAATTTTATCAATTATAATAAGAATTTGTCTGAAGTTTTGTCCAGGTATGTCTGAAGAAGACAAGCTTATGTTTGTCGAAACTACAGTTACGGTTAATAAACCAAAAATATTTTAAGCAACTGGTTGGCTATTATTGTACCTAATACGAGTTTCACCGTTGCTGTAACACAGCCATGCTCAAGATATTAAAAAGATTTAATTTAATTGCAATGGTGCACATTCTTGTAGACCTATTTTCCACTTCCCCCACCCCCTTCATATCTTAAGTTTTTGAGTATAACTACTTACAAATTTTAATTTTAAATTCTTTCGGTACTTTTGGTGAATAATTCATTACTTTCCTTAGTAATCTATTCCAACCCCTAACACCTTTGCTGACAAAATAAAATTTCCCTACTCCCTTGTGTATGAAATTGAGTGCCAGCTTGTGGCCATGGTCATTTTTCCCTTCCATTCTCAACCAACATTCTTCCATGCATCATCGCCAATATACTCCCATAACTGTCTTCACCCTCCCCCTATCTTCCGATGACTCCAAACCTAGCTCCTTTAAAATATCAGTTACTGATTGTGTTTTGCAGTAATTTCCACATAGATCCCCCCCCCCCCAAAAAAAATTGATACCTAAAATGTGGATCACACCACTATATTCAAGCAATTGTTTGATCAAACTTGTAAGAAACGAAACTTTTCATGTAATAGTATATTTTAGCAGACACATTCATCAGAAATGATATCTAAATCAGAACGCCAGCAACTGCTAGAATGCAACTACTGTATTAGGTATTTCTTGTACGTCACCACCGACTTTTTATTTGTAGTTTGCTGACAGTTTGGTAGAAGGGGAGGAGAGAGAGGG
This sequence comes from Vandiemenella viatica, assembly GCA_031002005.1. Lineage (NCBI taxonomy): Eukaryota > Metazoa > Arthropoda > Insecta > Orthoptera > Morabidae > Vandiemenella > Vandiemenella viatica. Next base: position 127,063,469 of record CM061918.1, read on the forward strand.
GAGAGAGACTTGGTTTTACCTGCTGCGCCCCCTGGAAGGCATGGTAGTAGCACGACACGTACGTCATGATGGCGCGTTCGTCTGGCTTGGGGGTGTTGATCAGGTCTGAAATAACAACATATCACATACACATCCCCACCAACCGCAATAACAAACACCAGCTGGAAAAAAAAATATTTGCCCCCTATGCTGCAATAAAATCTTTAATTCATATTGTAACAATGTTCTTATATACGGAGCACAAACCTGCATCCTATCATTAATGCAAGGAAACCATGTACACATACAAAAAAGAACTTAAGAGAAATAAAAAACCTGGAGCAATTTACTGAAGAGTGAAGTTTAAAAATGGATTTGCGGAGGAAAATTTGAATAATATATATTCTGATCCAGTATTGTAGATATTCACAGGACAATCACTAGAAAATCAAAATGGTAAAGAAGCAAGAGTGATATTCTTTTGTGGGATAATGGACAAAGAAGGAACTGAAAAAAACTGAGGATACAATCAGTTGATGTCTCAAAAAAAAAATTGACATTACAGAACAACAGGCGATCAAAGATCCTAGAAACCAAACTTGTTTATAAAACAAAATTAGACAAAAATTCTATAACATTTCTTGTCTCCTAGTCCTGATAACAAAAATTGCTTTGTATGTAGAGGCAGTGAAGTTTTTACCTCCTATTAATGCAACAAGAATGGTATCTAATATATCAAATGAAGTAATTTTCAAGAAAGAAGCAATAGAACTGTATTCAAACAAAGACTGATTATTTTTTTACACTGTTGATATTTGAACAAAATGTCAATTTGTAGTTTGATAAATGAAGGAGAACAATGACGAAACTCAATATTTTATTTCCGAACAAAATAAAATTTTATACGATGACATGTAAACCTCATTATACTAGCTTCAAACTGCACAACAGAAAGTATCTTACAAGATTTGTAAAATACAGAAGAAATGTTGCAGGGTTCTTACTGGTGTATATATGTTAGACTCAAAGACCGAAAACGCTCATTGAGTGAAAAAAAATGACCACGTGTTGTGGTTTCTTGAAAATGGCCACAACACTTTGTGGCTTATCAGTATCTAACTCTTTGTGTTCAGCATGAATCGGTCCAGGCTCCATTAATATATATGATTCGTCTTACCCGTCATGTTACAAAGTCTAAAAAGAAAAATGCGAGTTGTTGTATGTGGAGAATGTGACCTGGACCAAACGCGAGTTTCGCGTTGTGGCTGTATTGAGTTAGCCACAATGCATTCTGGCCGTTTTTTGTAAGTGCCATAATGCGAGTAACTTCTTGTGGCCATTTTTAAGAAACCAGAATGTGCTGCGCAATAAGATAATTGACACACAGACTTGTTGCATGAAATGAGTCCTGTCAAGGTCAGACAACCTTCATTTGTTTCTCTCAGCCCCACCACTCCCCAGGCTCCTCAGAGCAGACAGAATTCTTTCCGCCAACTCAGTCGATACAAGAAGCAGTGTAGCCTCGACTGAACTGACTTTACACTAGGCCTGTACAGAGAAAATTTATATGCCTGTTGACCATTTTAACAAAAAATAAACTCGGACATTATTGTCATTCATTGCAAGATGCACCGAGAGTGACTCAGCCGTACATACCGTCAGGGTCCAACATGCGAGGAATGTCGAGGTATTTCTCAGCGACATCGAAGGCGGTGTTCAAGTTCTCCAGGGGGTTGTCTTTGGACAGCTTGTGGTAGTCGATGAGGTCGGGACGGTGACGGTGGATGAGGGCGCAGAATGCCAGACCATCCTTGAAGCTGTGAAAGACAAAGGAAGTTTGGTACTACTCAACACACCCGACATCATACTCGTAGAAAGATGTACTGACTACTTTCATTAGAAGTGTAATACATACTTCTTATTCATGCCATATTAGTTGGCAACACTAAGGGTGGCAAGCTCTTAAGTATCTACTTTCGACTTTAGTAACAGCACAAGTAGCATAGTATTCATAAAAATATTAATTTTCAATAGTTTCATGCCTTCAGCAGCCCATTAAGCCAGTCTCATGACAGTAAGGTGTATTAATTTGCATTTGAAAATTTTACTACAACTCTAGTTTTCAGTTTAAATATACATGAATTTTGTATTCCCATTTTCTCTTTTAATTGATATAGTTTGGAGGTAATACCCAAACGTCCAGCCACCTTGTGACGCCGCTGTCATGATCATCTAGTTTAAGGAAAGAATCTGTGAACCATATAAGATGTGTCCTGAGAGTTAATTGTCAATTTTTTAGTGAAATGTATAGTTTTTGATTCAGTAATTTCAGACTAACAATTTTCCTAGAGGAATAAAGAAAACCACTAAGAAATTACACTGGTGTCATAGCTAACACTACATTCCTATCTATGTTTCTGCCAGTTTTGTTTATGTAATAGCATCAGTTTATCTTTCATTGTTTTGCTCCTGATATGGTCTGGAAACAGAGATCCCGCACTCCTCAGGAATATCATCTCTGCAGTTGTATTCATAATAACCACGCCTCAAAATAATACACAGAAACTGGCAGGGGCGGATCCAGGGGGGGGACTAGGGGGCTCAAGTCCCCCCCCACCAATAGGATCTAGGTCCACCCCAGACATTGTAATTTTGAGACCTTTTTTTATTTTGCTCTACATATTTGAGATCCGAGGAGACTATATAGACTACCCCTTTCCCAACTCAACCCCCCCCCCCCTCAAAACCAAAATCCACTAATCCCAAACCAAAATCCGCTTAAGCCCCTCCCAAGCCAAAACCCTGGGTCCGCCCCTGGAAACTGGTAACCTTAGAATTTTATAAGCTTTAATTATCACATGTTTTATAGCCAATGCCAGTTTGAACACCCAATTTACAACTCTTCCGAGTTTGTCATACAATACCCTATACAGGGTGTTACAAAAAGGTACGGCCAAACTTTCAGGAAACATTCCTCACAAACAAAGAAAATATGTTATGTGGACATGTGTCCGGAAACGCTTACTTTCCATGTTAGAGCTCATTTTATTACTTCTCTTCAAATCACATTAAACATGAAATGGAAACACACAGCAACAGAACGTACCAGCGTCACTTCAAACACTTTGTTACAGGAAATGTTCAAAATGTCCTCTGTTAGCGAGGATACATGCATCCACCCTCCGTCACATGGAATCCTTGATGCGCTGATGCAGCCCTGGAGAATGGCGTATTGTATCACAGGCATCCACAATATGAGCTCTAACATGGAAAGTAAGCGTTTCCGGACACATGTCCACATAACATATTTTCTTTGTTTGTGTGTGAGGAATGTTTCCTGAAAGTTTTGCCGTACCTTTTTGTAACACCCTGTATATCTGTAGCTATCGTATAATCAGTTACCATATCGCTTTAAAATGTCAAAGTCAAAGGAAGGAGGGTTACTGGAACAAAGATGACAATAAAAAATATTTTTAGTGCCCCTTAAATATGTGAGAGACCAACATTGGTACATACGATAAAAGCTTACAAATGAAGCACTGATTCATATAATAACCATGGGAGCCAACAGCTTTCAAAGATAGGAATAATGTCTGGCAATTTCCCGACTGTACTTTCTACAGCTGTTGGGTTGCACTATTATATACAACATATTACTGGTGTTATTGCACTTATGGCAGCAGTGAAAATTACTAGAACTTTGTTGTTTTCTATCAAAAGCTTGTAACTTGTGTATTTCACAACTAGAAAAACAGCTCACAAAGCGATTTAGCATTTGAGATGTGGTAAATAAACTATGAAATTAATTGGGTCCAAACATACAGTTTCTTGAGATAAATCACCATCAATTTGCATTGCAAACTATGTTTAACATGGGACTACACACACACGTGCAAACTGACTGTTAGTAAGCAATTTTCTAATGATTCATTACACGGCACTATCAAAAGAGCAAAATCATTGCTTTCGCTCATTGTGGGGTCTGTATAATCATCATCATTGCTGACAACATGCAGGGACGATGCAAACACGGACACACATTGGTAATAAATTTTGCCTGCAGTGAGAAATAATTCTTGCAGGTTGGTCTAAAAGCATTAGATATTTAACAAATGGTACTTTCAAAATAAATTAGCACTTTCACAAACCTGTAGTTAGTAAAATTCAAACATACGCACTTTGCAGTGTAGCATTAATTTATTACTGCTATCCAGTTACAGAGGATACATAAGAATTCAATTAAGCACTTATGCTACACTGCATTTTTTTTTTTTTAATTCTAGCCCTACAGCATTTTGTTTCACTTTATAACAATAGTCAAACGACAAATCTCAGCTGAGAAAGCTATGCATGAAATATTTCCACTTTTCCTATAAATCTGATAGAAGTAACCAACTATCCAAGTCCAAAATAGTAAGAAATGACTGGCTGAAGTTGTTTGCTTCGGTTTGATATTTTTCTTTTCTTTTTTGTTTGCATTTAATGAAGAATTCATGAAATGCACTGAGGCTCTGACAACAACAACAAAATACTAACACAAATATACTGTATTCTAGATGTGCAAATAAGGACTAATGGGTGCAGAAAACCCTTCCATGTTGTTATAATAAATTTTCTGTTAGTTTCGAAGTGAGGATAGTGGTGGGGGACCACAAAATAATAGTATTATTGGAAATGGCAAGAAATAATAAACAGAAAATAATTTAAGAAATAATAAGAAAATATCTTTATAAATAGATAATTCATACCTGTTCCACAGTATACGAAAGCTGGTTTATCAGTAGTATGCAATGAAAGAAAGGGAATTACTGGAGGATAACAAAAATGCCTATGCCAGATACATATTACAACGTTCTTAAGGGATGGTAATTCAGAAAAGGGGATTGTATTTAACTGTAAAGCATTTTTTGGAGTAATGTGAAACAATATGTACAGGCCTCCATTGTTTAACATCAAGAATTTGATTTTTTATTTTTTGTTTTCTCTCATTGCTTGGTTTTAGTTCTCATTTCCTCATTTTTATTTTTTCTTCCCCCCTCCCTCCCACACCCTCAGTTTGCAACCTTCCTACTGGCAACTTCATTGAGCGACAGGTTTGTTTTCTTTATTTCTTTTCCCAACATACGCTTTTACTATAGCCGCTGACTTCGTAAAATTCTTTGTATGTATCAGGAATTAAATGTGTCTACTACCAGATCTTTCCCTTCACCATTTCCCTTTTCTTATAGATTTTAGTAAATTTCAGGAATGGCTGTATAATGTTCTCAGGAGTGATACTAACCTGAGGTGGAAATTCTGCACGTTGACGTTCTTGTATGGCGCGGTCTTGCGCTGGCACCATAGTAGCAGACCCTCCTTGGCAGTCATCTCCTCGACAGAGATATCCTGGATGGCAAATCGCAGGATGATGGTCCAGATCATACCCAGCGTCATCTTCAGGTTGCCATCCACAATCTCTGCAGATAGGCACCAGAAGGCAAAATTACACAACTGCAATATTGAATATACAAGCACGGACTCTGCCGCGGCTATAAACATGAGCTAAAGATAAAACACTTATCACATTAATTTATAACTGTTCATTAATATCATAATACATGTAATTTAAATTAAGTTTAAGCCAACTGTTGTAAATGTACCTTTTTCCCTAGCCATCATTCTCTCTACTGGTTTGGTGGAATCCTCAATGTCTTCCAATCCTGAGCTAATTACATTATTTATCTCAGTGTGCCTGTTACTAAGAACATCCTCACATATTACACTCTTCATCTTCCACAGTTCTTAGCTATGACTGTTACCTGCACTAAAACATTAACCTACAAATCTGAAAATGTTATATACACCATAATGTCTTCTTCCTACGAAACTCACCTAGACAAGTAGTGAGGGGAGGTATTAAATTCCTGCATTTACTGGAGAAGGTAATGAGGAAATGTAACAGGGAAATTAGAGAATTTGGTAACAAAATATTGGTCATACCACTGTTAAGGTATATTATTGCAGGTATTATAGGACCCACATTTTGGGTATCAAAATACAGGAGTTGCAAGGGACGCATTATGCCCAAGATTTTTTGCTACTAAATCTTAGGTCACACATTTTTCGGTAACAATCACCATTTCGGGAAGTCATATCCTCAATCTGTCCAAGAAAAGTGTAAATTTTTGTCTTACGTGTTTTGTATTATTTGAGGCGAAACGTTTCGACAGTAGGCGGACTATGCACTAAAATTAAAGTACAAAATTCGCGGAGCATATTTCAAGTCAGATCCTAACATTCAAAGAGCGAAAACCTCAAAGATAATCAAAAAGTTAAATTGGAAGTCCGTTATCACGAAATCTGATGAATCTCTGTAACAATTTTATAATGCCAAAAACAACAAATAGCAGCACAAAAAATTATGTTACTAATGGTTAAGATTATCTTTGGAGAAGTTTTGGGATCGTCTCAAATATCTTTAGCAGATACCTTTGCAGGTTAAGAACTATTATATTGTCTCTGGTTGAGAACAGATTATCATTTCGTAATCCGGAATCGGTCGTGTAGAAAAAGCTCTTGTGGTCGTAATTAACTGGTGGCAGGGTTTTTATTTCGATCACGTAAAGTCATAAGACACACTGTAGATCTAAAGCCAGATTCTAAGAAAACCCTATTAAAATGTGTTCTGTAGTTTTTGCATAATGAGATTTCAAACAGAATCTGAGGAACAACCCGTTACGGATACATAGAGATAGCTTTAAATCAAAACAGCACAATAATGTGGTAATATGCCGACCTGGGTAGCGTAGGGGCTACAGTACTGGCCCCGCGTGCCGAGTGTCGCCGGTTCGAGTCCGGTCAAGGGCATAGGTATTTAAGTGTTGTGTGCGTTAATGTTGTGGTGTCCGTATTTAGAAGCTACAACCTACTAGAGAAATTGATCACTGGAAGAATCATAATATCACATTGAGTTGGCTGTATGGTCTACGTTGCCGAATGCCATAAAAGTGGTAATATGTCACATTCAACCATTCTCGAGTCAGTTTTGCCGACGAGTGGATTTATCTCTCTATTCAGTGTATGTGCTTCTGTCTCTGTATTGTCTCTGGCGTCTGTATTTCTTCGCTCGCGGCCCAAATGCAACGGATAATTTATGCCTAATTGTATCCCTGGCACGATTATGGTAGTAAGTTTATTTTCGTTCCTACACCACCAATTATATGATTGAAAATAACTTTACGAAGCAGCTTGTTACAAATTTTGTCTGGTGTAAATAGATCACATTTCTTGAGCATCTCTAGCTCGCTGGCAAAGGCAGGTGGTACACATTCAAGTTCCCTGGCCACAAAGGGCACGGGGCCAAGCATTTTGTTCTGGCCAACTAGCTGACCAATTGCGAGTGAAGAATGATGGCTCATACACTGAGGCACCCCTGTCTCGTTCTGGTGAGAAGTGTTGACATTCTTCATAGTATTCAAGTTTCATCCATAAATTTCTTTCCTTCATACGCCATTTATACAGAGGGTCGTCCAAATAAGTGATATACGAAAACTGCATATATATACTACTATAAATCTCTAAGTGGACAATGCCTGTTTTTGTTTGTGTGCGGTTTTCAGTCACTATCTTAAAATCTACGGTATATAATATCAATCTATGTAAACGGGGAACGAAGTAAGAAATGATAATTTGTTCGTACTGAAAACAGACAGCCGACTCATATCACACTGCATCTCAAGTGAAATAGCTAATGTTTTTTTGCTACTAGACGAAAAACAAAAGGCAAATGCATTACTACGCACAGCAAGGTCCGTGCGTGCTTAATATCGGGAAAATTCTAGAAATTCTATAGTTCTCTGTACAATTTTGCTAAAGATTTGAACATCCTCGTTCTAACATTTAATTTATTACAGATGCTGGTTGCTCTGTCATAACCGCGGCGCCGCAATTTGACGATTGGATCTTATCTAATTCCACGAGACAAATCGAAAGGAAAAAAATATTTTTTTGTTGTTGTTGATATCTTGCTTAGTTTTCGAGATATAGACTGTCAAAAACTTGTTATAGTTTCTTGGGCCTTTGGCGACGTTTTCTTTCTGGTCCATGTCGACATAACACCCGCTGTGTATGTCCAGAGCCTAGTTGCTTTTGACTTTTAGATATTACTAGCCTCGTACCCGCGACTTCGTACGCGTGGATTAAGATTTTTTTTGACAGAATTAAATATAAAAAGTTGTTGGTAACGAAGTATTGGTCTCAAACAATATCGAGTCGGCATAATATGACAGGAAAGCTAACACTATATCACTCTACCGTCGAACCTGCCTCTTGAAGAGAATCAATTTCCAACATATTTCTGTTACTATTCGATAAGATTTCAAAATTTTGTGACTACAACTGTTAATCATACTGGAAAAAATATCCTGTGCCCTTCATACAGCTTTCCTTATAAAATTCCATCACAACGATATAGCCATATAGTCGTCAAAACGTAACAAAAAGACAGAGACTTACTTCCGTATTTATATTAGTATTACTGTGGTTCACACTCACACACTGACTGCGAACAACACCTGAGGGATCATTATAACGTAAAAAAGTGTACACCTACAAAATTGCAAGACTACCTACGATTTGTCTCGCATTGCACCCCTAACTTTATGATATCTACAGTTTAAAATTCAATCCAAATAACCTACGGCCCAGGCCTGACTCTTACGATGAAAAACAATTTTAAAAAATCTTGTACTCCACGGAGACTTGAACCGGAGACCACGACGTTCGTAAGCAAGCTCTTTAGCCACTGAGCTGCCAGTTTACTATACGGAAACACGGTCTGGAGACGTCCACATCCAACGTGTCTGTCTATCGCCGTATTTCGAAGTTATGACACAACATGTGTTATTTATACAGATAATTTTTCAACCAAATGTAGACAGTATTTTTCTCCTTGTTTCAAAGGATAAGTGTGCAAAGTTTCATCGAGATCAGATGAAAACTGTGGATTTGTATGAAGAACAAACAAACCAACAAACAAACATACATTCATCTTTATATATAAAGATTATTATTTTTTGTGCTCACCGCATTTCAACCTAGCCACCTCAATTTTTGGATGCGATATCTCGAAAACTAAACGAGATATAGAAAAAAATTATTCTTCACTTTCGATTTGTCTCGTAGATTTACATAAGAATCCATAATCAGAATGCCTTCGGGGATTTTTTTTCTCTCCCAGGCGGCATTTCAATCTAACCATATCAATTTTGAGATAAGATATCTCTAGAACTAAGTGATATAAATATAAAGAACAATAATATTCGTCGTTTTAGATTTTTCTTCATCTATTGACGTAAGAATCCATCATCAAATTATGGCCCCACGGACCCAGGGTTATCGTAGAATCCGCAAGATGCTGAAAGGTGAGGTCATATATGTTCAATTCTAAACGCAGAAGAGAAAATCGCGCTGTGATCAAACAGAGAGGGGGGTTCTGCGAGGGCTTGATGACCGAAAAGTCGGGTATGCCCCTAGACCAGACCTTAAACCCTGGAACGATGTTGTAATTAAACAGAGATGTCACCAAATAACATTCAGGAGGATGTAATGACAATATTAGGGGAGGCTCCCCAGCCCTTAGTACATAATGAACGTGGCCATCCAAATTTAAACGTGGGAAAACCAGAATTCTACATGGTCCCCGTGAAAGAAAGTTAATGGAGACAACACTCAGGACAGAATACACGAGTTCCGAAATTAACATTTCGGTCAATCAGGTCATCAAGCATTTTAAGAACAACAAAATATCACCTTCTGACATGAATACTTGTAGATGTGAAAGGTTTTCCCCTGTTGGGTTCCTAAACTTTTGACAGAAAATTAAAATGCAGAGGTGGTGGGGGGGGCTGAAAATCCAGCCCACTTTGAGGCCTATTTAATAGGTTCTTATTTATTTATTTATTTATCAATCTTGTTCCATGGATCCCTGCTGAAGAAATACCTCTGGGATGTGAAACATGTCATTGTTGATACATATACACATAATATGAGTCATATCATAGTAAATATATATATATATACATATTTTACAAATACAAGAAATAATAAACATACATTTTTGCAACTGAGTTTTGCAAACGGCATAATGAGTACAATTAATTATTTTCTTCAAATTCTTGAATGGAGTAGAAGGAGTTGCCAATAAGATAATCTTTAAGTTTTTGTTTGAATACATCTTTATTATCTGAAAGCTGTTTTATACGATTAGGTAGTTTATTAAACAGATGTATCCCAGAATAATTAACTCCTCTTTGTACTAATGACAGAGATGTTTGTGTTTTATGCAAGTTATTTCTGTTTCTTGTATTGAAACTGTGTACCTGTGAATTAGGTGTAAACAGGTTAAAATTTTCTATGACAAAGCTCATGAGAGAATATATATACTGAGAATACATTGTAAGAATATTCAGTTTCTTAAAGAGTTGTCTGCAAGAAGTTCTTGGTTTTACCCTACACAGCTCTTTTTTGTGCTATGAAAACTTTTTTACTTTGTGAAGAGTTTCCCCAAAAAATTATGCCATATGACATTACTGAATGAAAATATGAGTAGTACACCTGTTTCATTAATTCTAGATCTGCTGTTAGAGAAAGTGTTCGTATTGCAAAGGTGGCACTACTTAACTTTGCCAGTAGTGTAGTGATATGATCATGCCAACAGAGTTTCTGATCTATTTTAATACCAAGAAATTTTATACTCTCTGTTTCTAAGATTGTGTTGTTTTTATAGTTTATACATATATCTGGCTGTGCATAGTTTTTTGTTTTAAACCTAATATAATGTGTTTTTTCAAAATTTAATTTTAATGAATTTGCCTTAAACCAATTTGCTACTACTCTACGTACTTCATTTACATTAAATTCTATAGTACTGTTTGGTGTTTTACGCACAGTCAGGTTAGTGTCATCTGCAAATAAAACACTCTTAACTTTGTCGGATAAATTTCCAGGAAGGTCATTGATGTATAACAGAAAGAGGAGGGGACCTAAGACAGAGCCTTGTGGAATTCCATGTTTTATTTTCTCCCAGTCTGATGAAGCATCTTTACTTATTTTAGAATCAAAAATTGAAACTTTTTGCATTCGGCTTTCAATGTATGATTTAAACCATTTACCTGCAGTCCCAAAAATACCATAGTATTCCATTTTTTTCAAAAGTAATTCATGATTTACACAGTCAAATGCTTTTGCAAGATCACAAAATATTCCTACAGGATTCATTTTATTATTCAGTTCCTCAAATGTGTTATTTAAAAATGAATATATAGCCATTTCTATGGATGATCCTTTTTTGAACCCAAATTGTGAATTAGTTAGGATATTATAGTGTGTAACATGTTTTATTACTCTTCTATACATGACTTTTTCAAAAACCTTTGAGAATGTTGAAAGTAATGAAATGGGACGATAGTTGTCTACACATGTTACTTCTCCTTTTTTAAATAATGGTTTTACAACAGCATATTTTAGTCTATCGGGAAAAACACCTTGTATTAAGGATTCATTACAAATGTGAGCAAGTACATGACTGATACAGTCTGAACATCTTTTCAGTAATTTACTTGAAATATTGTCATAGCTGGAAGAATTTTTAGGTTTTAATTGTTTAATGAGTTTATTTATTTCTGAGACTGTTACTGGTGGCAATTTCATCTCCACAAAGCTATTTGGGAAAGCAGTCTCAAGAAGCCTTAGAGCACTATGTGGGGATTGCTTTTCTATGCCTAATTTATCTACTACTGACGTAAAATGTTTGTTAAATATTTCACAAACTTCCCCTACTTCGCTATACACATATCCATTTTGTTCTATTTTTATGTCTTTAGAGTGATTTACAGTTTTTCCTGTTTCAGTCTTTATTATATTCCATATTGTTCTCATTTTATTGTCTGAATTTTCTATTTTCGCCGATATGTACCTGTTCTTGGCCTTCCTTATTACATTTCTTAGTATTTTAGAATAAAGTTTATAGTGAACTTTCAGCGCATAGCTATCCGATTCTCTCATTTTTAAATAAATGTCCCTCTTTGTTTTACTAGAGATTCTAATACCCTTTGTTATCCATCCCATGCCCAGTTCATTGTTTGGAGTGTTGAGAATTTTCCTTTTTTTGAAACTACCTTCAAAAAGTGTTAGAAATATATTCAGAAAGGAATCAAATTTCGCATTAACACCCTGCGCATTATATACTTCTAACCAGTTTTCTTTGTTTAAGGTATCTATGAAGTGTTTTATATTATTTTCACTAATATTTCTTCTATAAACCCAGCTTTTCTTTATCTGTTTAACAGTGTTCCTGGACTCGATACATAATAGCTGGGCATCATGATCTGAGATACCATTTATTACTGGATGTATGCTGTAATTACTGCACTGAGAAATATCCATAAAAAAATTATCAATTGCAGTCCTGCTATTATTTTGTATTCTCGTAGGAAAATTTACAAGTGCTGTTAAGTTAAATGACAACATCAAGGCTTCCATATCTAATCTATCATTGCTGTGATTCAGAAAGTCAACATTGAAATCTCCACATAATACTATTTGTTTGCTATTTGTAAAACTTAGTAGCAAAGACTCTAAATGAGATAAAAACAGTCTGAAATTACCTGAGGGGGCCCTGTAAATTGCTATCACTATCAGCTCTTCCTTATCATATTCTAGTTTAGTAACACAACATTCAAAGTGTTGTTCTATACAATACTTACTTACAACTACACTACTGCATTCAATATTATTTTTAACAAAAATGGCAACTCCCCCTTTCTCCATTTTACATCTGCAGAATTGAGAGCTTAATTTATAATTTGGGATGGACAGCTGAGATATTCCTGTATCAGACAAATGATGCTCAGATATACACAAAACGTCTACATTAAAATTTCTGGAATTTTGAATCTCTTCTAGGCTTAAGGTAATGTCATCAGTTTTACTAAATATTCCTCTTATATTTTGGTGGAAAATACTGGTCTGAACACTTTGACGCAATGACTTTGAATTGTTTATTTTATTATTACATACTGGTATATCATTTGGAATTTTTAATTTCAACAAATTATGATCATCAGAGACATTAATTTCCTTTAGACATCTTAATAAATCTATTTTATTTACCCTAAAAAAGGCCGCGACTTAACACCATTTATCACAGGAATACCTCTTTCACACACCTGGCATCCTCTGACCTCATCAGCAATAAGAAGCGAAAGCTTCCTCTTACCTCTGACATTCAGATGGAGTCCATGGCGAGTATAACTGTCCCTACCAATGCAGGCCACATCAATCAAACCAATGTGTGAATTAGCCGGCTGCCAGAGAACCCTTTCCAAGGATGCATTTGTACGCCTGATGTTATGCCACATCCAGGGTTTATCGTAACGCTCAAGCAAACCAACAAATCTCACACTTGTCTGACATGTGTTCCTGTTGAAGGAATGATAGTAGGTTAACACAAAGAATTTTCAACTATGTTAAAGGTGACAACAAGATGGGTTGGGGAGACGAGATAGACAATCGAACTAAAATTGATAAATTCAGGGGTTCCAGGAACACTGTAGAAAGGCCAAGACCACCTGGTCTCAAGAAAGAAGGAGGCACCTTACTGAAATAATGAAAAAAATTATGGAAGGCGAACCAGTTATTTCTCGTGGTCCTAAGTAGGCTAAAATCGAAAGAAGTCGATTCTGTTGAATGATTTGCGACTATCGATGGGACCTGGAAGCACGCGACAGTTTTCGCGTGCGAGTTGGCTGAACGCTCGCGGGTTTGGTGTTTATTTTTAGCGAGCTTTGAGTCTCCCTGGCAGCCAGTGAAGGCCGCTAAAATAGCACGCGCTCATTCAGTCGCATTCCGCGCGCAAAGTGGCGAACACAGCTGCAAGGCCGCTGAACCTTACACTGCCTGGCAAAAAAAGTAAAGCACCCAGAGCGGGAGGAGACAACGAAAACTTACTTCACGGGTTAAGTGATGTTATTTCTGTGATCGCAAAATCGAGTCATATTTAAAAAGAACTAGTCAGTATGAGCCCAATTATCAGTATGACGTTGCACCCCTCTGTCCTGGATGCATGCACTGATTCGGTTGTGAAGGCTGTCATGAAGCCGTTGTGTCCTCTGCTGAGGCAAACTGGTCCTTGATATCCTGGATACTGGCACTGGGACGGAGTTGACATCAGAGCTGATCCCACACATGTTCTATCGGGACAGATCTGGAGATCTTGCTGGCCACGGGAGTACCTCAACATCACGCAGACAGTTTATACAGACAAGTGCCGTATGTGGACGAGCACTGTACTGTTGGAAAAACGTCTCCACGGTACTGTCGCATTGGAGCCAACACGTGAGGATGCAGGATGTCCGCGATTTTTTTTCTTTTATGACTAGGACTTTATTCCTCCTCGACATCGAGGTTATTAGAGATGGGAGAGGATTGGGGGAAAGAAACTGGAACGAATTAGGCCATGGCTCTTTGAAGGAACGATCCCGACATTCCCCTGGAGTGATTTCGGGAAACTATGTAAAACGCAAATCAGTATAGCCGTACGGAGATTTGAACTCGCGACCTCCCGAAAGCCAGGCGTTTAAAGAAAGTATAGAAATTCGTATTGATACTCGCGACTGTGGACGAATATTGAACAGAGCGGCCGGCGATTTTATTTAAATGACTAGAGACCATGTATGTCTACCACATTAGTAATCTAATGCATTTCGCACCGCAACTGACCTGTTATTATGTAAGTAAATGCCGATTGCATTTGGTCCATGTATTCCATTTATTTTAAAGTACTTTGGTCCAGAAAACTGAATAACAAAAGTAAAAAAATAAAACGGAATCCTAAGTTTTGTCAGATTTTTGTGAAAGTAGTGAGCATCTGAAAGTGCTTAATTATCTGTGGCTCACAATTTCCCTTATATAAAGGTTTTTAATTCCTTGCTTCTTCCCATGGTACATATAAGTTGTTAGCTATTTGTGCAGATTTTGATTCCAATCATTAGCTCTAAAAATTTGAAAACCCCGTCATGATTGCTGCGATAGTTTTTGTACAGTTCCCGTTCAAATAAAAAGACACATGCAGCTTACCTACAGATTTATAATAGTACAGATGTAAAATGTAAATCCCAGGCCTTAGTTTTCCTAACGTGGTTTAAAAACAAGAAAGATAACGAAGAAGTGCGATTTTTGAATTGTGTGCACGAGTTTATGTTTAATTCTGTATTTCAAGCAATTTTAAATGATATCGATGTTGTGGATCATTTTCCTCAATTGCTAATAATATTAATAAATAAATAACGCCAAAGCAATTGACTTTTTTGGATTTATTGGTCTCCCGTACGCGTTTCACTTCTTTAGCAGAAGCATCATCAGCGGGTTTTTTCTATTAATTATGTACAAAATTGTAAACAGGTTATGTTTTGTTTGGTACAGTGGAATGAATTATTATCTAACTTATATTCTACTTACATTTGTGGTTTAATGCATTGCTTTTTGCTCCGTTCTCAGCATCAGTGCCTTTGCATTTTTGGTGTGAGGTGTCTTCATTATTCCGAATCACAACACTGTACTTTATAGCACTGCACTATGTGTTTTTCTTGCAAATGGCCGTTCTGTTTTGTTTACTAATTCTCGAGTTTGTGTTGTTATGCGGTGTTGTTTTTTTTTTCAGTCTTCCATTTATTTGGCGGTTTTTTCAATTGTAAATGGTTTCAGTAGTTTATTGTGTTTTTTTTTATGTCCTTGTTTACTGTTGTTTTTCTGTGTCGATGTTTCTATTTTATTTTAGTTTCAGTGTTTTGTATAGTGTTGGGTGTGTGAGGTTTGTGTATTCATTTATTATTCGTTTTCCTTCTGTTAGTGCTTTTTGTATATGATAGTTTTCTTGGAATGTTAGTATTTGTGGTTTGTTGTTGTTTATGGTGAGTATTTGCATGTCAGAGTCAATATTTGTTGGGTGGTGGTTGTGTTCTTGTAAGTGTTCTGCAAATGTTGAATGGTTGTTATATTTTAGAGCTCTTATGTGTTCCTTGTATCTGGTTTCAAATTTTCTGCACATTTGTCCAATGTACTGTGCTTCGCATTCATTGCATGTTAGCCTGTATATTCCTGAGTTGTGATATTACAATAAATCCAAAAAAGTCAATTGTTTTGGCGTTATTTATTATTAATTTTAAATGATTTTAGCCACAGTTTGTTGCCGGATGAATGAAAGTCTACGGGAAAGCTTTAGCGATGAACCATCAGCAATCTCATATGGCGGACGATGTAACATTTCAAAATATAACATAGCATACCAATCAGTTTGCTATACATTTCGCAAAAAAATAACAAAAAAATACATTTATCCCACACAGAATATGGTTACAAGTTTGGCAGACAGATGGCATTTCACTTCTCCCTTAAGCACTTAAGTTATTACTACCTGGCAGTAGGTATAAAACGCTTGGAGTGAGCAAGGTATGCGGCCATACAGTCAAAGCTCCAAATCTGATCATGCCTGCGATGAGAAAAATTAATCAAAAGGCTGCCGATCCCCTAAAGTTGGGAAAAGTTGGTGAAGAAGAAAGAACAAGAAATAAATTCTGCAATGGTGAATAAATATTGAAAGGAGCGACCGGCAACTTTATTGAAAATAATGTAAATCCCAAGCCTTAATTTTCAAACGTTGTGCAAAAAGAAACCAAGAAGTGTACTTGTTCAGTGTATAGTGTTGTGGGTGAGATGAAAGAAGGGAGAGGGTGATACCTGGTCCCGGCACATTCAGGCCTACTCTTCCGAAAGACACCGTTTGGGGTGTCAAGCTTGTAGTGTATCGCTACACTACATAGTAATATTGGCGATATGCTGGGAGCTTTGCTCAGGCAGGTGGACAGTTCAGACAAAGGGTGACAGGGCTGCTTTGGTATGCGACCTTGAGGCAGGCACCGAGGAGCCGTTAGGTGTGTGTGGAGAGGGCACAGTAGGCTGCGGGCAGTGGTTGTGTGCGTGGCAGCCGACGTGAGAGAATGTGAGGTGCAGCGGCTAATGTTAGCACGTGCTGCTGTGGTGCTCTGTGTTCCATGTCGCCAGCAGATGGGTCGTCGCCTAAGAAGACCACTGGAAGCAAACCTAACGCCTTCTGAAAAATGGTAACTGCACAGAGATCTTGATAACCACCCCAAGAAGTGTCGTATTGATAAACAAAACCTGTCGCCCTAGAGATTCTTATCGCCCCGCTGTACTTAGAAAGAAGGAGTACAAGTTGTACGCTTCAAGCATAACATCCCCATTCACAGAGAAGAGTCGTTAACAACAGTGTGGTATGCCGTTACTCCATACGCACTGCGGAGAGGTTTAACCCAGGACTCTGGGGAACAATCTGGTGATTAGGAATCGTGCACCACCACCTCTGCTACCCTGCCAGCCAATTCCACCACCAGGACTGGAACCAGCTAACCCCGTGTCAGCGCCGGACACCATCACGGCGCCACAACCGACTGAGAGAACCCCTAAAAATATCACACGTCTAATGAAGTAAGACTCGTGAGTGAGTATTAAAGAGTAAGACGTGAGACGTGAGACGTGAGTTGGGTGCCAGACTAAACAGTCGCCCGTCAGACGCTACAGCCTCGCTGGACGTGTGCCACGCGCTCTAAACTACACCTCTGTGGCCGCTTGAGGGTTTCATCGAGGTCTTTACGCAGTCGCACTTAATGTCGCCTGCAGTCAACATGTCCTACGGCCAACTTAGACACTGTACGTAAACAGCACTCCGACA
Source organism: Vandiemenella viatica (assembly GCA_031002005.1). Lineage (NCBI taxonomy): Eukaryota > Metazoa > Arthropoda > Insecta > Orthoptera > Morabidae > Vandiemenella > Vandiemenella viatica. Next base: position 127,081,233 of record CM061918.1, read on the forward strand.
CAAGGGTTTAGTGAGTCGGCTGGACTACTAATTACTGAAGCTCAAGCGACGCGTGTCTAACTACACTGTACGGTCCATTAAATCAGACTCTTCAGCAAAGCGTCTGGGTTTATTACGTTCACAGAAACAGAAACAAAACAATAAGGGTTCGATATTATTACAGGGTTGGCAACGAGCTGCTTCTACAACCTATAAAAAAGTAAATATCTTAGCACAGCAATTGGTAATAAACTCAATGCCCATGTTGGGTAGGCGGTAGGAGGAAGTTTCATAGTCTATCATTCATTGGAGACAACAGAACATGTCAGAGAAGTGAAGGAAATGGGTTACAAATCTTTGGTCACACAACTTTTCTTTTGCTTCTGGTTTTACGCCTCATCGAAATCATTAGAGGCGGGAAAGGACTGGGGTGTAGGAACAGGAGGGAATTCGGCCAAGACCTTTTGAAGGAACCATCTTGGCATTCGCCTGGAGTAATTTTTAGAAAGGATGTAAAATCCAAATCTAGATGCTCGGACGGGGATTCGAACCGACGTCCACGCGAATGCGAGGCCAGAGCGTTAACCACTCACCCACCACGGTCGGTGTCAAATCACTGCGTGAATATGATGGTGCAGTTTAGGACCCGCATTTTGGAGTTGCTTGTTATGACCTGGCAGTAGGAATAAAATGCCCAGCGTCAGCCGCAAAATCAAAGTTGCAGATTCGACCTTGCCAGATGCGGATCCAGGGGGGGGGCTATGGGGATTAAGACCCCCCCCCCCAAAGTATCTAGGTCCACCTCCGACATTGTAATTTTGGAGACCTTTGACTCTTTTTTTTTCCTTTTTTAGATGTATGGATTCGAGATCCGAGGAGACTATAAATACTACCCTTCGCCCGACTCAAGGCCCCCCCCCCAAACCAACGTCCGCTCAAGCAAAGCCCCCCCCCCTCCCAAACCGAAGTCCGCTTCAAGCCCCTCCCAAACCAAAATCCAGGATCCACCCCTGGACCTTGCCAATCCTTTATGGGTTTAGGAAACCCATCTGGAGAGACAGGTATAAAGATTATAAGGAGAATATTGGGTATTGACTATTATTCCAACCGATTGACTTCTAAAAGTAGAGATAAGAAAAATAGCTGGAGGAGCTGGTATTAATGAAGTCATCAGATTAATGTGGTACGGTGATGGCATGAGAAGAGGTGAAGAAGAGCCAATCAAGAAATCGTGGGGATGAAAGAGATCCAGAGGGAGACCAAGGATAAGGTGGAAGGATCTAGATGAGAAGGGCCTCGAAAACACAGGCCTGAAAGAAGAGGACACTGCAAACCGGAAAAGGTAGAGGAAACTCATCAAGAAGACAGGAGATGGGCATCCCTCCAAACAAGCCCCTCTGTTTATTATTCCTATTGGCTGACATTATCCCAACAGAATTGACTCTGTGTCTCTTTGAGGTGAAGCAGGTAATTGGCCAACGACTCCACACACAGACTAGTGCAGTGTCTCCCAAAGAATTTGGAGCGGCTACCCGTCACCAAATGACATAACGACAAAACAAAGAGATCAGTAGGGTCGTGATCTTTATGACCAAAAAAATAGTGAAATATGCAGGAAAATATGACCTTAAAAATGGGTAAATATGACCTTAAAATGAATAAATATGACCAAACATTTAAATTTACTATATACATCAAAACATGATCAGTTAAATTGTAAATCGTTTTGTTGATGTCACGTTAATTTCAGATAATTTACAGAATAGAAATCTTTCATCTGTACTAAAATACTCCTCTCCAAATTCCCTTACGTAACTTCGCACTTTCAGAAAATTTTAGTTTCGGTATGGCGGTAGGTCTACTCACTGATCCACTGCAGATTTAACGATGACTGAGGATATTCCATTGAGATATTGATTGACGCGGATCGACACAGGCATGCTGCTGCTGCTTTGTTGAGATTAAAAAGAGGGAGAAACATTACGTTTAGAGAGTGACAATAATGTATAACTTTAATTCTTGACTAGTGAATTCTAACAATTATGTTTTTTTCCCCCACCTGTATAGCAGAAGTACAGGTCTGTGAATAATTACATAAATTTCTTCTCATGTATATCTAGTGGATTCACCGTGCTATTAAAAAACTAGCAGATTTTTCCTCAAAATATGACCATATGACCAAAAATATTATCTAAATATGACCAAAACTAGAAAATGATGTGAATATGCATTTATATGCTATATAAAATACATTTAAATACAACCAGAAACGTTAAATCAGTGTTTAATTCAGCATTTCAGCTCAAAAAGAAGGCAGGGGAAAAATATGACTTGTCCTAAAGATGCTAACCCTACTGATCAGCATGAAACCTGCCACAGACTCGGTCCTGACAAAGGCAAAACTGAATCAAGTGATTCACATAACTTACGGCTAGTGGAGTGATGTTATGCTACTCACCCTCTCGCCTCATTGGCTGACATTAACGAACAAGAATTGACACTGTTTTCCCGCAAATCTCTCATTATGGTCAATTAGGTCAACGGCCGTCTCCTAAGGGATTTGGGGCCTATTACTAGTCACCAAATGACGCACGACTGCTAGCAAAGCTCTGTCCCAGTATAGTTAAAACTGAACCAAATAACACACAGTAGTAGCTAGTATGGGGTAAAGCTGTCACCTCATTGGTTGACATTATGCCACCAACATTGACTCTGTTTTCCCACAAATGTCTCTTCGTGGCCTTGCAGGCTACCTGTCCGCTTATCAACACAGAGAAAACTGACTCGAGTGTTGGTACTGACCCTCGGCGCCGATGGAGACCAGCTTGACGCCCTTGCTGGCGATGAAGTCGAGCGCCTTGTTGACGTTGGCGATCTTGTGGAAGCGCATCTTGCCGCGGTCCGGCTTGGGCAGCGTCTCGCCAGAGATCACCTCCAGCAGCAGCATCAGCTTCAGCCCGTTCCGGAAGTCGTCCTCGATGTTCTCGATGGCCGTGCCAGCTTTGCGCAGGTGGGAGTTGCACCACGCGGTGAACGTCTGCGGACACACAGAAACGAGAGGGTAAACCAAACAAGCAATACATTCAAGTCCGTAGTAACCAGCTGTGAAATATGACAGGCATCAATACTTTCAAATATGTATTCAAGGTTCTCCTACATCATTCAAGGTATGTACTGCACAAGCAATGGCGGATCTAGGAATTTTCCGAGCTGGGGAAATGAAGTTGCCGCCACCCCCCCTGAAGTTGCCGCCACCCCGCCTGAAGTTGCCGCCACCCCCCCTGAAGTTGCCGCCACCCCCCCTGAAGTTGCCGCCACCCCCTGAAGTTGCCGCCACCCCCCCTGAAGTTGCCGCCACCCCCCCTGAAGTTGCCGCCCCCCCCCTGAAGTTGCCGCCCCCTGAAGTTGCCGCCACCCCGCCTGAAGTTGCCGCCCCGCCTGAAGTTGCCGCCACCCCGCCTGAAGTTGCCACCACCCCCTGAAGTTGCCGCCACCCCCTGAAGTTGCCGCCCACCTGAAGTTGCCGCCCGGGGCAAGGGCCCCGGTTTGATCCTTCCGCTAGATCCGACGCTGTGAAAAAGCACTATAAATTTTCCAAACCATACAGATGTTGTAGAAAAAATTCTCCGTATTCTAGCCGCGTCAAATTCGAACAACAATAGCGTTGAGCGGGGCTTGACAGTGTAAGTGGTGCCAACTGCCTAAACGTTTCTACAGTGCTACCGCCGCGAAAGCGTACATACTTACCATACGGACCTTATTCAGATAGCTCCACGCACGACAAGCGATAGACAAGTTGGAGTCACAGTTGTGGTTTTTGATGCTAGGAAAGGTAACTGTTTTGGATTTCAAATAACTAGATTGCGTACCTCTCAGCAGTGTGTATGAAGGGTGCTCCTTCCGTATGATGCGGAAGTACAACTTGGAGGTCGTTTGTAGTCTTTCGAAAGAACAGGCGTGAATAAGTGAGACCAGACTTTCACCATCTCTCCTCTTTAAAAGGGCCATGGCCGTATTCCTTCCCGTTCCTAGTGTCTCATCTTCCTCTCCCGACCTTAATGAGTTCGGTATCGACGAACCGTACCGCGTTACGGAACAAAAACAAAACGAGACACTATGAAGAACACGTTCTTTTTATGGCAATTCGACGTTGACGTTATTAGAGGCCTGAAATGATTGGTGAGGAGGAACAGGGAAGTAACTCGGCCAGGCATTTTGAAGGAACCATCCAAATATTCATCTGGGACGACTGTGGTAAACCATGGAAAACCGAAATCTGGATGGTGTGTCGGCGATTTGAAGCCACGTACTTCCGGATGCAGGCCAGAGCGCCACCGCACTCCATTTCCATCTGACTTGGCATTGATAGTCCAAGATCCGAATGCATAATTTCTACGACCATCTGTTATTTGACTGAAATACAATTTTTATGTGTTATTGATTATTAGCAGAATACGATTCTGACGGGTTGCCCATCATAAAACGGCTGCAAGTATTTTAATTAAAATTTTTAAAAAAATTCTTCGAAAAATTTCGTTCCCTTTTTTTTATAAAATAAACTATAATTAATTTCAAAGAGAGACGTAAAGGAGTTCCCTGTGTAAAAGCGGCCGCAAGTAAGAGTTGCCAGCTGTTATGCAGCGTGCACAAACTACGTGGCTCGGTCCAGAGGGGGGGGGGGGGAAGGCTACACAGAGCTACGTGGGGGGTAGGGGGGCCGTGTTCCGAGCCAGGCCACGTAGCTTTCCTTTCATAACATTTTTCACAGTTAAAATGAGGGACAGAACTCAAAACAGCATGGGGTGCATCCATAAATTACGCGTGGTGAAATAGGGGGGGGATCCGGCGAAATCTCATCAAATCTCACCAAGGGAGGGGGGAGTGTCTACGGAAATCTCACGTGAGGTTTTGCAAAAAATTGTTTGTACTGTAAAAAAAAAAGGTCTACAAAATTGTGTGATAATCGATTTTAGGGGGTATTTCGTATAAAAGTGGGGTTGTAACCTACAAAAAAAAAAAAAATCCAAAAGTCTTGAGGGCGATTACTAGGGGGGGGGGGGAGGTTCTCACGGACCAGATCTCACCAGAGGGGGGGGAGGGGGAGGGTCGGCCAGGTCTCACTAGAAGGGGGGGGGGTCCGGAAATCCGGAAAAACACCTCACGTAATTTATGGATGTCCCCATGTGAATATTTATTTCCCCTCAATTATCTGCATTTGTAATTTACAATAGTCTGACAAGAGAATACATTACCAAATGTCTTCTGGAATCAAAATGGAAAAAAGCTACGTGCTACGTGGGGGGGGGGGGGGGGGAGAGCAAAAGCCACGTAGGGCTACGTGGGGGGAGGGGGGGTTCACAGGAGGCCAAAATGGAGCTACGTGGTTTATGGACGCTCCCTTAAAGAAAGTTATGTTTTTTACATTTCGCTCTTTGAAATAAATTATAATTAAAAAAAATAACGAAATTTTTAATAAAAATATATTTCTGATAATGTAATTTAAAATACTTGCGGCCATATTTTGATACGCAAACCCGACATAATCGTATTCTGCTACTTATAATTACACATAAAAATAGCATTTAAATCATCATGCAGGCTATGAGGGGTAAATACTGCCCGAGGTAATGGGCTGTGTCTGCGAGAGGATGGGAAAACAGCATTAATGACTGTGGCGTCGACGACAAATCGGTCTGGCGAACGCTATGCCAGGGATTCTAAATTCTATTCGAGCAGACGCAAAGAGAGAGAGAGAGAGAGAGAGAGAGAGACTCTCACCTGTTGTTTTCTATAAGATTAACGACTCCTATTAGCTACCTGGTTTTTCCACCTATTAGAATCCAAGTTGTTTTGCACTACCGCAGGAGCTAGTCCATCAACTCTACTTCCAAGTAGTCCTCCAACCAAATGCAACGTGTGCGCCCCGGAAATAAAAGGTTCTGGCAGTTCTTCTATTTGTATGGAGGGCAGATCCTACAACTATTTGTTACTCTGCGATTCACTACAAAGAAGGTGACGGAAAGAGCGTAGCTCCTACGCCAATGCATAAACTTAAATGCATGGGTGAGGGATATACGGGGTGTGACAATAGGAACATTCCCTGCATTTCATCCAGTAACCTGCGAAACCATAGTAAACTCAGATCAGGATAGGCGAGGCGGTACTTCGAGACCAACTCCGGTGAAATCCTTCATATACCATTCCCTCCCACTCGTGGCAAAGTTTCGCTAGATAAAGTTCCTTCTACACAACAATATCTTCGCTAGCAGTATGTCTGCTCCCCTTATCACTCGCGGAAATGTTCCATTTACAGAAAACTGTCTTCGCTAACAGTACCCCCTCCTCTTGATTATCACTAGCTACACAGAGCATAGTGATTGTAACGAGAGAAATACTAATATTATAAACTAGATGATACCCGCGACTTCGTATGCGAGCATTAAGAATTTCTTTGCCAGAATTGAATATAGAAAGTTGTTGGTAGCGAAGCGAAGTATTGGTCAGTAACAACACCGAGTCGGCTTAATATGACCGGAAAGCCATCACTATATCATTCTACCAGCGCACATGTCTCTTGAAGAGAATCAATATCCAATATCTTAAAAAACAGAAAAACAAATGTGTGTGTGTGTGTGTGTGTGTGTGTGTGTGTGTGTGTGTGTAAAAGGAGGGAGGGAAGTGTGTTAACTAAAGACAGCTTTATTTTAGCTTTGTCTTTTCTTCATTCTTCAGCATGAGCATCCGATTCTTGGGTTCTAATAACGTTAGCTGCTCGTGCTCTGCTAGAGCTACAACTTAGGCCAGTTTACGCCCGCAAGGCATGTCAAAAAAAGAAGGGAAAATAAACTGGTGCCAAAAACATTTAAGTAATATGACAGAGAAAATCGACATCTATACTAAATAATACGTTTTTTCTCTAAACGAAATTTATTTAAAAAATTATACACTAACATAATGCGCGAAGAGCATAGCTTGAGCAAGCGACGTAACATTACAGACTGACACACACATCCGTCTCTCTGTCATCATTCGATAAGTTCTCAAAATTTCGTGACTACAACTGTTAATCATACCGAAAAAAATATATATATTCTGTACCCTCCCTACAGATTTTCTTATCAAATTCCGTCAATATCGATATAGGCATTTAGTCGTAAAAACGTAACAAAAGACAGAGACTTATTTCCGCATTTATAGTATTATTACTGCAGATCACACACACACTGACTGCGAATCACCCCTGAAATCAATATAACGTAAAAAAATGTACACCTACAGCATTGCACCTCTAACTATGTGATATCTACAGTTTAACATTCAATCAGGCGTGACTCTTAGGATCGAAAACAATTTTTAAAAATCTTAGCCTCCACGGAGATTTGAATCGGAGACCACGATACAAACATCAGTAACCAAGCGCTTTAACCACTGAGCTGCCTGACCGCTACACGGAAAAACAGTACAGAGAACTCCACATCCAACGCGTCTGTCTATCGCCATTCAGTAATTTTTCGAAATTATAAGACAACATGAATTATTTATACAGATAATTTTTCAACCAAATGTAGACAGTATTTTTCTTCTTGTTTCAAAGGATAAGTGTGCAAAGTTTCATCGAGATCGGATGAAAACTGTGGATTTGTATGAAGAACAAACAAACAAACGAACATTCATCTCTATATATAGATTCGAAAGTAACTGTTACGTTTCCATGGCTAATCGGCTAAACGCATCCTAATAAAATTTCACAAGGAAATGCTATGTATAATCACGAGGAACATAGGATACTTTTTTCGGGATAAATAACATATTTTGTCAAGAAATTACGAAGATTAACAGAACTGTGACAGATAGTTTAATAACGTGTGCAAGTCTTCGTAATGTTCTATCGGTAGCTCAGGCTTTTTTTCTCTCGCTGTCAGTTTGTGCAGTCTTTGCAATGACCATCAATAAAGTCCAGAGAGACACTGAGGGTAGCAGGCGTACACTTAGAAAAAAACGTGTTTTCCCTTGGGCAGTTATATGTAGCAAGCTCACAGGATTCTAACCTGCAAAGGCTATAGATATATTTTATTATTTCAGGTAAGGGCAACAAAATAAAAAACGTCATATGGAAAACTGTATTGACATAAGATGTCGACAGAAGACAATCTGCGGGACGAACTGTGGTAAGCAGCTTCCCCACCCCACCCCCCCTTTTTAAGTTTGTTGCTATTTTTAAACATGTTGCAAATTGGTTGTCTAAGTTAATATACATAAATTTTAAAAAAAAAAAAGATTAAGTATTGAGACGACAGTGCACTTGCAGAAAATCGCAGAAAGCAAGCAACGCATTGTGTGGCGACACCCGTTAACGGCAATAGTAAGAAAACAATTGCATGCGGCAGGCACGATTGCCACATGTTCCATTTAGATTCAATCATCGGCTGCGAGACAACTTTAAAGAGATCACGACCTTAGGAAGAACTCGCGTCCTGTGCCGGACAGACGAATAGGAATGTCTCGGGACCGCCGGAAACAAACATCAGTAGAAACTTACATCTCTCTCCGGGGCGGTTGGGACCGATCAACGACGGTATCGGTAAATGAATGTATCACCGCATCACAGAACCCCCCCCCCCCAACCATTCCACCACCGTCACTACGCCACCACCTCAGGAAGTGGACTCTTCCGAACTACCCGCCATTACAGCGGGGACGGTGTGCAAGGCGCGTTTCACCACCTCTTAAATGGTGCCCACGGGGAAACGCGTGGAGTCAGCGCCTGCCTCGACCAGGCCGAAGACCCTTACACCGTTTGTTTGTTTATTTATTTATTTTAATAATATTTGCTTTAGCACCAAGTCGACTTCAAGAACATGTAAAGACTAACTAACCGTAGCGTGTGCAGCAGAAACCGCTATTATTCTGTGAACGGCGTAAATTGTATCCTACTGTATTTTTATGCTCCATTTTACAGTTTTTGAGGCTAGAAAGACGAACGCTCAACCGACTTCACCGAACAGGCAACAATCAGGACGCAGGGTCCCAGGTGCTAAACTTGGCAGGTTGTAACACCCCCCCCTCCCCCTGTCGAGTACGATGGTCCTAAGGTGCACCGCGTGAATATATTCTCTCCGCGCCTTGATTTGTGGTGCTAATAGTTGCATATATCAGGCTCAAAGGCCGAAAACGCTTATTGAGCTACAAAAACGACAACAGCACGTTGTGGTTTCGGTCATGGTCTTTTGAAGGAAGCATCCCGGCATTCGCCTGGAGTGATTTGGGGAAACCATGGAAAACCCAAATCTGGATGCCCGGACGGGGATTCGAACCGCCGTCCTCCCTAATGCGAGGCCATCACGCTCGGTCGCAGGTTCATAATCACTGTACCAGATCTACCCGGCTTTGCTTTGGTGCTGGATATGAAAGCACCGATGTTTTATCCCGTTTCAACAGATTGTCGTAAATATTCCCCAACACTATGCAGTTTTCGAAATATTTAAGAAACACTCCTTCGTCGCACTTCTAAATTTTCTTTGAGAGGGGTGATGGGAGAGGGGGTTGGTTTTTTATTAAGATCGAATAAAAAACTCTGTATTTGTGTAAAGAACATGGAAACAAACAGACATCCATTTGTACATCTGCAGAGATTTTCAGCTAAATATGAACTAAAGGAAGACTTTTTGTGATAAATACCTGAAAAAAAAGAACTAATATAAAAATCACCCACGTTGCGATATCTCGATATGTCGTGGTCAGACAACAGATGAAGCTAAAAATGTAATTTAAAAAATTACAGCAAAACATATGGGAGAATAAAGCTCAAATAATGCAGCCGAATGGACAAGACAAAGAGGCTAATCTAGCAGGGGGAAAAAATCGAACTGGCATGCGAGTTAACAAAAATCGAACGTAATACGAAATATTAAGACGCAGTGGCTAAGCCACAAAGTATCTTTGCTCTGGAAAACAAAACTAATTAAAAAAAAAAAAATTCTAGGTTGAAAGTACAAGAATCGCAAACATGAAATAACAGGAATAACAACGAAATATATATATTAAAGAAACTCGTACAAAGAAAAAAACTGGGAAGGATTTAACAGAGACTTCAAAATAAATTGTGTATTTAGAAGAACAAAAAAGAAAACTTGATAAAACGGAGGAGGATGTAAAACAAACCTTTTCAGAGAGAAAATAAAGAAAGGTTTTCCAATAGAAGTTAAGAAACATGACCGCATCGGTTTAACCAGAAGAAGGAAACAAATGACATGACCAATGAGAAACTACCGGAAAGAGATCAGTGAGAAAAAGAATGAATTATGAAAACATTGAAAGCGCAAAGTAGTGACATCTGTCCCTGCAGCTGGGCGACCCCTGCTTGACGGCAACCAACATTACCGCTGTGTAGCGCGTGCTATCAATGTTGCAGGATTTCTCAACATTTTCTTTAGTCCGGAGTGAGCATAAGCTACTGGAAGCTAAGAATCATGATGCTACATGCTACCAGGTCAGTTCATCGCGGAAACAATAGTGTGTCTCCCCCACAGACAGTAAAAAAGGTTTGTTATCTGCGAACAAAAATGGTTTATCATCAGAACAGAATCCGAAATATCTGGATAGAGGAAAGTAACCAAAACTGACCCGGTCCTTCATTTGGACGCCCACTTGTGGAACGTTCCCACCATTCTTTTCAAAGACTCGGTGAATGCTCGTATCTTGAAAAACAGTGTCACGTATCTGAGTCATTTTTAAGTGTACTGCAGCACTCAATACTAGTTGCTTGGCTTGCCGTAATAATAAGTCCCTTGGTATAACACACGGACAGCAAGAAACGGTGGTTCGGTAGTGCTGCTATGTATGAATACGGCACGTAATATTAGGCTCAACTTCGCCGTTATACAATACGAGCTATGCATTCAAAACCATCTCTGAAAGTAGGCCTTATTCTAGAGGAAACATGCTATGGTGTAATTGTTACTTAAGTCGAGAAGTAGTAGTGTTTGTAGCAGTAAGAAGGAGATAAAGTTTAAGTATTAGCAGACATTTTTGGTGAACCATCTAAATGTGACGCGGCAGAAGTAGTTGATCCGTTGTTTAACCTAAAAAAACTACTGTATGTACTCGGTTACTGGTACAGTGTTTTTCTCAATCTAAAACGATCTATTTCTAAAATAAACACATTCTATTATTAATATTTTTATTTCCGACTGAACCCTATCGGATCACGCAAAACCATGATTCTCATCACGGCTTGAGATTAAAAATTTGTCCTTATGGATTTACGCCTTATCGAGGTCAAGGTCAAGGAACGGGAAGGAATTCTGCCATGGCCTTTTTGAAGGAAGCATCCCGGAGTGATTTGGGGAAACCACGGAAAACCCAAATCTGGATGCCCGGACGGGAATTCGAACCGGTGTCCTCCCGAATGCGAGGCCAGAGTGTTAACCGCTCACCCACCACGCTCGGTGTGAAATGTTTAGTTTATTAGGTGGTGATTGGGGACGTCCCAGCATTCGAGTAGGTGACTGCGGAAAACCACGCAAAAAACCGCAGTGTGGCCGGTAGGCGGGTACCAGGACTTCCCAGATCCAGCGTAATGGCGACTTACGGGGCAACCATTATTCACGTTCTCGTATTTCTAATCGTCGTTCTTATTTCCTTAACTCATCCATCATCCAGCTTCGCCAAATAAATAATAATATCATGTGACTTAATTCCCTTTTTTATTATAATATTATAACATTCTCAACCATTTGAATAAATACAGGTTCTTTTTTCACAGTAACTTTAAAATCCAAAGCGAACGACACGGCCTTCACCCAGCTTGTCTAGTCCTGATCCCCCCCTTCATCTGTTTATCTAAACATTTCCTTAGTTACCCATTTCACAGAGTAATTATTTATAACCTGTTATACTGCAGCCCCCCTCAAGTTTGCCATATATATTTGTAGTAACAAATATTCTGGTAAACTTGCTGAGGACCTTTATGTCTTCGCTTTGAATCACCATACATATATAATTTTCTACAATGACAAGGAGGCCGATAGAACACTCCTTTCCATGTCCTGTCACGGTCGCCATCTCGTATTTCTATTTGTTGTTCTTATTTCCTTAACTCACCCATCATTCAGCTTCGCCAATTAAATAATAATATCATGTGACTTAATTCCCTTTTTTATTATAATATTATAAGATTCTTAACCATTTGAATAAATACGGTTCTTTTTTCACAGTAACTTTAAAATCCAAAGCGAACGACACGGCCTTCACCAAGCTAGTCTAGTCCTGATCCCCCCTTGATCTGTTTATCTAAACATTTCCTTGGCTACCCATTTCACAGAGTAATTATTTATAGCCTGTTATACTGCAACGTGAGTTTTTTAATGAGTTCCAAAAATTCCTCCCCCCCTCTCTCTCGTGAGATTTAGCGAGATCTTACTGGTGAGATTTCGCCGAACGTCCCCCCCCCCCCATTTCACCTCACGTAATAAATGGACGCCCCCTTATCGCGTGCAGCCACAACTCGTGTATGAGAAGCCATGTGTAGTAATTAATTTACCCATAGATTTGCTTTGACTGTAAACCGCCGGATATTCGAGTTGTTGGTTTCTGTATGGGAGCCTAACTAAGCCGACGCCGCGGCTGTGGGAACAGCGACGGTGGAATATAGAGAGCGGGTCGGGTCACGAAATAGGTCAGGGAGAGGGACCCCAGAACCGGTCAGCCAGGGTACAACGCCCAAACCATCAGTATCGCTCTACTGTTTACAGCCTGTCTTCCGCAATCGGCAGTAGCTATAGAGAAAAGCGATTGACACGCGTCAAAACAACGAGCGAGATCAGAATATCGCGCAAAGTAAAAGATGAGGGGAGACCATAACAGACCACCACGCACAGTACTGGAAAAAAAAATGACGATAAGGGAGCGTCCATAAACTGCGTAGCTCCATTTTGGTCTCCTGTGTAACTCCCCCTCCCCCACCTACCCCGACGTGGCTTTTGCCACTAACCCCCCCCCCCCTCCCCCCGCTGCGTAGCAGGGTAGCTTTTTTCCCCTATTGATTCCAGAGGACATTTTGCACTGTTTTCTTTTTGTCAGACTATTGTAAATTACATACGGAGATAATTAAATGACAGGTATAAATATTCACATGCTGTTGTGTGTACTGTAGTTTATTTTAATTGTGACAAATAATATGAATGAAAAGGTACGCAGCTTGGTTCTAAACACACTATTAGGGTGTTCGGTGGTTTATTTAATATAGTGATTAATTAAATAGTCTACCATGAGACTCAGTTTAAGATTTTGTTCATTTTCAAAACAACGTCAGCGATATTGTTTACATGCATAGATACAATCCAGAGATACTACTGACGCAGTTGCAAAGAGAATCTGTATAAACTGACTGTAAAACAAACTGTAAAGCTAAAATCTGTCCTTCTGCTGATTTCTTTATATAGGCTCTATCGAAATTTCTGGAATTCTTCAAAAGCTTCCGCGAGATATTTCTCGAACATTAACAATTATCCAAACAATTAAACATATTAAAAACAATCAGAATTAATACATATTCACTTAACATCATTACAAAATGGTCAGAAATGGAAATTAAATATACTTAAACACAAAATTATTTACAGAAATCATTTTTGACTGTAGAAAATTGTCCTGTAGACATCGTAACTTGCATTAACACTTGGAATTACACACATTTAAGGAATTATCTTGCACAATTCGCTTCTTAAACATATTAAATGGCCTTTAAACAATTTCTTCTCATAAAACGAAGTCTATATTATACACTGATTTACAAGAAATTGCAAAACAAACATACCAGATCATATACAAGCGAACTTTAGCTCACTACAGATACTCCATTAAAAACAATTCTACTTAAAATTCAGGTATGAGGGCTGTTACAACACCCCCCCCCCCCTTTTTCACCCACGTAGCCCAGCATTGCTTTCCAGCCAACCCATCCTCCTCAACCCCAGTAGTCACGTAGTTTATGGACGCTCCCTATGACGTACGACAATTATTTATTTTCTGATTTTGCGGATCACGTATACAGAATGACGAAAGACACGTGACAACATAACTTGCATCTTATGATTTTTATTCTTAAAATTCCGTAGAGTTTCCTCACTTTAATGCCTCTGCTTCACTTCGCTTACGCGACTTGACACTTGTCGCCATCTTGTTTGTTGAACTCGCACGCCAGTAGTTGGTCGTGAACCGAGTCCACTATCCTCAGTCGACTGTCTGTCTTGTACCTGAGGAGAGTGGACTATCCAGTGCTGCGCGCGCAGCATGGCAATACACTCGTTCCAGTCAACTCGCACCGTGGACAATGTGAAACTCTACCTCGGAGCAGTAACGAATTCGACGCCAGCGATATTGATAATTTTGAGTCCCGCAGTCTCTCAGCTGAGAGAGCGATGGCGGCTGCTTTCTTCTCACCGCTGTTGGACGTGACTAGCGAAGCCGCAAAACTTTCGCCAGACGGCAATCACATTTCGGGACGCGGCGCGCTACGAATACTCTCGCCAATCTCGTCAAAGTCAGTTCCCTTTCGTCCCCCACACTGTGTTGGAGCTACAGGTCTATCCACACCAGGTCACTACGGACGGAGCAGAAACTACCTAATTACAGCCAATGGCAGTGGGTCAAACAACAGATCAAAACCGTACAGCACGCCAGTTTTCCATGGTTTTCCCGGATCACTCGAGGCAAATGCTGAAATTGTTCCTCACAATAACCCATGGACACCTCCTGCCATATCCCGTACGTATATCCCTTCCAAACCATTACCCTTTCAGTTGGGTGCAATGCACCCTCCGCCACGCACTTTTAATGAATCGCGGAGTAATAGTAATAATAACACAGTTCTCTCGAGTATAGAAAAGTGGTCCCAATTACTTTTTCTGAGAACCCCTTACAATTTTTTTTTTTACTTTTGGCTTTATGCCTTGTCGATGTCGAGGTTATTAGAGGCGGAATGGGACTGGGGGACAAGGACGGGGGAAAAATTCGGCCATGGCCTTTTGAAGGAACCATCCCAGCATTCGTCTGCAGTGATTTGGGGAAAACATCAAAAACTCAAAGTTGGATGGCCGTAGGGGAATTCGAAGCGGCGTCCTCCCGAATGCGAGGCCAGAGCGTTAACCACTCGCCCACCACGCTCGGTCGTACCCCTTACTGCTAAAATCTATATAAATAAAAATGTAACTGTTGAAAATCTTAAATTTCCCAAAGTTCTTCACCGATTGCTACGAAATTTTGCCACAACATTGCATTCGAATTTACGCGTACCTACGTTAGTTATTTAGTTAGTTTTTTAAATAGATTTTTTGATTCTGACAACACTGAAAACTGTTTTGGGAGCGTCCATAAACTATGTAGCTCTGTGTAGGGAGGGAAGGGTGGGGGTTGGGTAGAAAGCTACTCTGGGCTACGTGGGGGGGAGGGGCTGTTCTGAGCCAAGCCACGTAGCTTTTCATTCAATTATTTGTCACAGTTAAAATAAGGTACAGAACACACAACAGCATGTGAATATTTATTTCAGTCATTTAATTATCTCCGTATGTAATTTACGATAATCAGACAAGAGAGAACAATATAAAATGTCCTCTGGAATCAATAGGGAGGGGGGGGGGGTATAGAGCAGTGATGTCAAAGATACGGCCCGCGATCGCAATGTGACACAGAAAGAAGAATATTATATACTATACAATTAAATAAATAAAATGTTATAATAATTCAGTACATTTTTTTAATTTGAATCTGGCCCACCTACACATTCTAAATTTAATATACGGACCTCTGCAAAATTGAGTTTGACACCTATGGTATAGAGGCAAATGCCACGAAGCGCAAAGGAGGCGGGGAGGGGGGGGAGAGGGGAAGGGGGTCCAGGAGGAGGCGAAAGTGAGGCTACGTAGTTAATGACGTTCCCTTTCCAACGAAAAAAAAAAATTTACAGTACCTTACAAGCTTTTGATTTGAGGACGATGAAAGTTAAGACGCGAAACAATTGTGACAGTTTACTGTGGCGATGTAACACCTGCCACTTGTTGTACTGCACTCTACCCTGCTGGCGTCGGAACTACCTAGCCACACGGAACCGCGCATCGCTTCCGGACAGATTCCGAACGCAATATTGCTCCCCGAGTATTCACGAGGGACGGACCGCACTTTGGTCTCATATCTAATGCAGGAACCACTCTGCACAGCCCGAGCCATCTTTAAGCTTTTTGCCAGTCTTCGTCCGTGGGAAACACCAACGTCTCCGAGCGGTGTGATGGCTGAGTGGCTAAGGCGTCTGACTCTGGATCGACACGTCCCCGGTTCGAATCTCTGTCTAGGCGCGGAGTTTCATAGATCATTAACGCGACCTTTACCTCAGGCACAGCTTGCTGTGTAATGTGAAATACACCAGAACGCTTCCGTGACTCGGATTCCACGTTAAACTGTAGGTCCCCTCTAGAGGTGACAACCATATCAGTAATACGAATGTGTAGACATTATGAGGTACTCTGCCTCACTAATTGCTTTATGTCATTATTAAACCATATTTTTTTCATTAAATAATTAAGATCATATTAAAGTTTTCAAAGGTCAAAGAAAGTAAAACCAGACTGGACGAAGTGAAGGATTAAAGGTTATTAAAAAAAGTTGATGAAAAAAAAGATGGTTTGAAAAGTTGAAATTAATAAGACGATCCAATCCTGGCGGGATGGTACATTTATATAATTTGTATATTCAAGAAAATAAGTCCCAGGGCAAGGAAGAAGGAATAATATAAATAAATTAAAATGTTTATATTTTGAATAGAATATCATCTTGTGAAAGAAACAATATGATACGTAAATGGTAATTGTTTCCTTTTTCTGTTATTTAAGAAACCTTGTATCTTGATCTGAAGTAATTTTACTTAGTTAAAAGTCAGCATATTTTCAGTTATGTTGAACCCGGTATTGGGTATAGAGGTAAATAAAAAGTCTACAATATTAAGCCGACAACGTAAATCTGAAAGTATAATAAATTTTATAACAAACTACTAACTAATCGGACCCTTACAACATCCACAGCAAATTCAAGCCAAAAACATGGCTTAACGTGGTCCTAGTTGACCCAAAAGACCATACATACATTAACATACAAACAAAATATTAAGAATTATAAAAGGAAGACAGACATTAGAATATATGAAGCAGATAATTGAGGACGTGCGTTGTCAGGGGTATGCAGAAATGAAGAGGTTAGCACAGGATAGGAAGGGATGGAGGACTGCATCATACCAGTCGAGTGAATGATGACAGGGGGAAAAAAAAAAAATAGGATGTGGAAAAATATTGTAATATTTGTGTGTAAGGAAATATTGTAATTAACACGTAGACGGAATGGATGAAGAAAGAATACATAAAGGGGCAGAGACAATATACATGTCAGTGGAAAGAGGAAGAGCATTAAACAATGCAAGGTGTGTTTCGCAACGACTTCAGATGACGAATGAAAGAAGAGTCGAAACAGATGCTGGCTGTAACCTCCGAAGTAAGGAAGAAAGATCAGGAAGTCCGTTTATGTTCGTAGTTGAACATTCGCTTCACCGCGGAATTACTATAACCCACTTACCTGTCACAAAACTCCCGTTGCGGCAGCGAATCACGAAATCCGTGACCGATTTCGAGTGTTAACCTGTGCCTGCAGGCGGTCTCGACAGCCGTGACATTAACCAGGCACAGATTCCGATCAAAACTTACTGGGAAACATATTCGAAGGAGGTCCCAGAGACTAAGTCTTATTGATACAGCAGAACACCGGAAGGCCAAAGTAGATCAGTCGGAACTCAAGCCCAAAGTGTTTCAAAGTTCTCGCCCCCAAAGAATCTGAACAAATCCTAGCACTACGTCTAAATTTAAGGGAAAAAGAAAAGTGTTTCAAGTATCCCTGGGTACATGTACAAGAAGTGAAACTTTCTTTTCTTATTAAAACAGAGATCAGAGAATATAATGAAACCATCAATATCGAACGAATATAAAGAATAATCAACTAACAAACAAAAAAACAACTAATAAACAAAAAAAAAGCCAAAATAAACAAAAATAGCCCAAACTAATAAACAAAAACCAACCGACTAATAAACAAAACACCGACTAATAAACAAAATAACCAACTAATAAACAAAAAAACAACTAATAAACAAAAAAGCCATCTAATAAACAAAAAAACTAACAAACAAAGAAGCGACTAATAAATAAAAAGCAACTAAAAAAAAGCCAACTAACAAACAAAACTAAAAAACCAACTAATAAACAAAAAAACCAACTAATAAACAAGAAAGCCAACTAATAAAAAAAAAAACCCCAAAATAAACAAGCAACTAATAAAAAACCAACTAATAAACAAAAAACCAAAAAACAAAACTCCATTCCAAAAACCAACTAACAAAAAAAACCAACTAATAAACAAAAAACTAAACTAAAAACAAAAAAACAACTAACAAACAAAAAAACGACTAATAAACAAAAAAGAAACTAAAACAAAAAAACAACTAATAAACAAATAAAAGCCAACTAATAAACAAATAAGCCAACTAATAAACAAAAAACCAATAATTCTGGTGCATACTGTGTGATAAAGACGACTCCTCCAGATTCAAATATAGGGTGTGACGTAGTCACGTGATTTTCAGTGAGTATTGAGTAGACTTATATTTCACCAATTATGCCGATAAGATAAACTTCAACACAATCGCAAAGCTATTAAAACACCAAGCAACTACATCTTCGTTTATAGTATGATCGTGACTTTATCGACACGATTCGATTCGGCCAACAGCGTTGCGTTTTGCGAAGTTAGATTTCCCTTGTATTTTTAACACTTCTGATTAACTGAAATCGATAAATAAAAATCGAATAAATAGGGAAAAAAACGTTGTAGCGGCAATTCTACAGTAATAAAGTTTACAAATAAAAATACTAGACGTAAATTTGAATTTCACGCATATTCCTATTTGAAGTACAGCAGGTTTGTTACACTTTGGGTAGCCTATACGCACGAGACACGTCTGTTTGCACTTATATCGAAAACGTAACGTGTAACGCGAAATAACTCACTGTTCAACGCGTGATCAAGTAACAGCGAACACTTGCATCTAGGGTTGCCAACTATACTGTTTTAAACAGTATTATACTGTTTTTCATTAAATTATACTTTTTACTGTTTAACAAAAATAAAGTATACAAAATACTGTTTTCAGCATCAAAATGCAGACACATTATTATGTGTTACACTTAGACGCTCACAAATTGTTTTTATTTAGTCAGAGAGCGCTCACTGCTCAGTGCAGTGCAGCCACAAACAAATCACACTGAGTTTCTGAACGAATCTGTCAGTGGCAAATATTCAAGACTGTCATTCCACTCACTGACAGACGTGCGAGTGTGGTGTGTACGTTACTATTACTACTACGTTACGTTCTCAGAATATAACCGTTTTTTGTGTGGACTTTGTAGTGATAAGCTTAGTGTACAAAAGATGGAAAGTGATACTACATCATACTACTCCTATAACGCCAAGTAAGAAAGCCAAACTATCTAAAGTAAAACAAAAATATAAGCACGAATGGGAATGCCAATATGACTGGTTAACGAGTGATCCACTGTGCAAATTTAATGCTAAATGCAAAATATGTGCTTTAACATTTACTATTTCTCACGCAGGTGTTGGGCAGGTTTGATACTTTCGTTTGCGTCTTGCTTGATTTCCACTTATCTATTTTTTGATATGCTTAAATTATTACATATTTTTAGGTAACTATTTTACATAATATATTTCGTTTCCGTTTTTTTTTTGTAGGTTAAACAACACTTGCCCAGCAAAAAACATCAAGCAAAAATGGAAATGAGAAAATCTAGTGGATTGTTACAAAAGTTTTTTTCCTAAAACTTCTGCTTCTACATCAGGCTTGTCTCCCCTTTCTAATGAAGATACCAAGTTAACAGCGGCCGAGTTAGCGATGACATACCATACAGTCAAGCATAATTTATCGTACAATAGCCAGGACTGTAGTATCAAATTAAATAAGATTATCTCTGTTGATTCAAAACAGCCACTAACTTACGATTGGCTAGGACAAAAATGGAGGCATTAGTGACCGAAGTTCTTGGCCCACATTCCTTGCAGTCTGTTATTGACCAGTTAAATAAAGACAATGTATTTTACTGTCTACAAACTGATGCCTCCGATAAAAAAAATATCAAATTGTTTCCTCTGGTAGTCCAATATTTTACCCCTAAAAGTGGAATACAACAAAAATTAATTGATTTTTATGAAAATCCAGATGAATCAGCCAATGGGATGTTTTCAGCCATTAAAAACTCCTTAGAGTCTTTAGAACTTCCTTTCAATCAATTATCTGGTTTTAGCGCAGACAATACAAATGCAAATTTTGGACATAATCATTCATTATATACAAACATCTTAGAGGTTGTGCCAGACTTAATAAAAGGAAATTGTCATGCCCATATTGTGCACAATTCAGTAAAACATGCTATGAATTGTTTAAGTTATGACATTGAGAACATTATATTAAAAATCTATAGCCATTTTTCTGTGTCGGCATGCAGAAGAGAAGAATTAAAAAGATTTGTAGCACTTGCTGAAGGAGAGTTTCATGAAATAAACGACACATAGGAAGTCGTTGGCTATCTCTTCTACCAGCGATTGATACAATTTTGCTTAGTTGGACACCAATTTGTAATTACTTTGTTGATTTGGATGTTGACTGTCCAATGTTTATTCAAAATTTATTAATGTTAGATGATAATGTTAAAAATAAAGTAATTTATAGTTACCTTCTGTATGCTAGTCATATATTAAATGTTTTCAATAAAACAATTAAAAAATTAGAAGGAAATAATGTAACTATTTTAGATGTTTATAACATTATGACTGGTTTAAAGACTGAGCTAATTCAAAGAAAAAATGATAAGTATTTTGGCCATGAAACAAAAAAAAGTTTTAAATACTATTAGAGAGTCTTCCCAAGAAGTTTTTAATAGAACTATAAATAACTTTATACTTTTTATTGAAAAAGCTAATTTGTATTTAGAAGAATGGTTCGATTTCAATCAGACTAATTGGCTTTCTTTAATTAGCTGTTTGTCATTGAAGTCTGCGGTCACATTTGATCATTTTGAGAAAATTATAGATAATCTAAATTTATATAGACTCAATATTGGTATGGATGATTTATATTCAGAATTAACAAATTTTAAAGTAATTTATGAAAAAATATCAGAAGACAAAGATTTTCTTGAAATGAGTGCTAGCCAAAACTGGAGCCATTTATTAGTTAACACTTCAGAAGAATTTAAAAACATCACTAAAATTGTCTCATATCTACTTTCTGTTCCCGCCAGCTCAGCATTTACTGAAAGAGTTTTTTTCAGTAATGAATGCTAAGTGGCGGGATGATAGAAATAGAGCATCTATCAAATTAATAAAAAACGAGCTCCTCATTTATTTTAATTTCGATATTAATTGTGATGAGGCATATGAAGTTTTTAAAAAAGACTGTAAATTAGTAAGTTGTGCGACAAACAATAAATAAATAAAATACTGTTCGTTTTTCTAAATTACTGTTTAATAACCTTCATAGACCTGAATATACTTTATTTCTTGTAAAGAAAGTTGGCAACCCTACTTGCATCAAAGTAATGCGCAAGTAACGTGTAACGCTAACAATCTTTTTGCCCTTCAAAAATAGTGACGTGAGAACATGATGTCCCTGTCCTTTTCCAGTAGTTTCGTCCTAAGATCTGTCACACTGTATTTCCTTGTCACATTTCATCAAGTTTAGCTATTGGGTCGTGGAAACGATACAGAGACAGAATTACTTTCGTATTTATTATATTTAGTGCAGATGTAAAACATATTATAATATTTTTTTGTGACAGTTTGTTGAAAGTGTTCAGCTACATCTGACAGTATCCTAATGACGTGTGTAATTGACTGGTAGGTTGTATTAAAAATCGATAAACGTCCTTAGAACGACAAAGTGTGCATGCGACACCGCACTTCTACAGCCGGGTCACAAAATGGAGCATGCGCCATTGCGTGTCTTCAGCCCACGCCCAGCCGCCGCACATACAACTTCGGCTACAAGCGCTCGCCAGGGAGCGTCCATAAACAATGTGACTCCATTTAGGCTTCTTTTGAAACCCTCTATTCCCATACGTCGCTTGCCTGGTAATTTTTGGAGCTTCTTTTTTTTAGCTTTACTATTGTTTGAAGGGCAGCAGTCTGAAATAAAAGATGACTTGAGGTTTCCTTAGACCCGCCCCCCCTTTTTTATCTGAGCTCACGTAATTGATCGACGGCCCCTTAAGAAATTTTGTGAACAGGTGGTTCAGCTAGCAGTGGTTTATGGTCGGCCGCATTGCAGTGGTGGAGCGTTTTCCTCAATGTTTCACAACACCGTTTTAAGACTCCAATCAGTGTTGGCTGTTGACGGTCGACCAAGTTCACGGTCGACTACTGTTTCATAATCGATACCAGAGTGACCTTGCGCCTTGACCTTGTCGTGGATGTGTGCGTAGTTTCGTTGAAATTCAGATTATTCGCGAACCCCCTGTCTCCGAGATATTAAAGGTACTTTATCAGGTTCTGACGTTGAACACTGACGTACCTACTTCGAGCCCCGACGACCAAAGAAATGTTTCGGCATTGAGGACCTGTTCCGCAGGGTCGGAGAGCCGGTGCTGGAAAATTCCTAACTCGCATATTGTGCTTTAGACTACCGGAATAAAGGAGCGTCCACAAACTACGTGTCTCGGTCAAGGGGTGGGTGGGGAGGGAGGTCCGAACCAGGCTACGAAGCTTTCATCCATGGGCACAGAATACTCAACAGCACAATGGACCTCTACTTCCATAATTTAACTACTTCGGTATTTTATGCACCTTACTGACTTGTAGTCATAGTGTTCGGGTTGCACGGTGACTGGTATCTCGTTTCAAATAAAATAACTAGTCCAAGAAGATTCACTTTCAAGTTTTTTTATATTTTTTCAAAGACCTCGGACTTCATACAAAGATACTACCTACAAATGTAAACAAATGCCTCAGCGATTATAACTTGCACCACCTTCAAAACTAAACTTTTCAAAAATAATATTCAACTAACTCGTCTCTGCAGATCGCTTTTATAGCGTTACAGAAAATTCCAGAATAATTTCCGATGTTTCTCGAATTCCAACAATAGCTAAACAATTAAAATCGTATTAAAAACAATCAGAATCAACACAAAATCATTCACAATCATTATGAAACGCACAGAAATGAAAATTAAAGATATTTACCTAAAAGATTATCCACAGAAATCAGTCCAAACGGTCGGAAATTCTCCTCCAAACACCGTGGCCCACATCAATACTTACAATTACAAACTTTTAATCAATGTTTCGTGTATAGTACTGTTTTTGAACATATCACTTAGCACTTACATAATTTACCTTCATAAAACAGTGTTCATTTACAAAAAAATCACAGTTAATTACAGGAAAAATATGCAATACCATATCCACTTTTTTTTCTTTTTTTTTTTATCTGCTTAACGTCTCTCTAACAGCGAGGTCTTTAGAGACGGGAAAGGATGGGGGGTGGGGTGAAGGAATGGGAAGGAATTCGGCCATTGCCTTTTGAAGGAAGCATCCCGGCATTTGCCTGGAGTGATTTGGGAAACCATGGAAAACCCAAATCTGGATGCTGGGACGGGGATTCCAACCGCCGTCCTCCCGAATGCGAGGCCAGAGCGCTAACCGTTACACCACCACACTCGGTCCCATATTCACTCAACTTCCAGTTAACTACAAATAATTCTTAAAATACAATTTCATTGGAGGTCTGTATCTGAGGGCAATTGTAATGGGACCGGCGCATTTGAACTAACCAACACGCAATGGCGCATTACGCGCCGAAATCATTAAGGGGGCGACCATTAATTGAGGCATTTTTCCGGAATTCCGGAATCACCACCCTTCCCCCCCCCCACCCTTGTGGGATTTTGTGAGATCTGGTCGGAATCCCCCCCCCCTAATACGACGTGAGATTTTGACGCGATTCCCCACCCCCTTCTGATCGACCAGGTGGTTTGAGACTTTTTTGACCCCCCCCCCCCCCAAAGTCATTTCTGGACCATACTACGCCACTAGAGTTAACATCCGTGTCGTTTGAGGATTTTTTTTTTAGCTCTAATGTTTTTCAAGAATTTCAAAAGTTTACGTGAGATTTCCGTCGACCTCTCCTCCCCCTTAGTGTGATTTCCCCGGAACCCCCCCCCTACTTCTCTATTTCACCCATTTTTAGGAATTCCGATAAACCATCCAAATGGAGGATTT
Source organism: Vandiemenella viatica (assembly GCA_031002005.1). Taxonomy (NCBI): domain Eukaryota; kingdom Metazoa; phylum Arthropoda; class Insecta; order Orthoptera; family Morabidae; genus Vandiemenella; species Vandiemenella viatica. Next base: position 127,105,595 of record CM061918.1, read on the forward strand.
TATCGTGGCACGATAACTGTTTATCGACTTCAAACAGACAAAAACAATGCATCTGCTGATTAAAAACTCGTATAAATAAAATTACTACACACACTGCGACATTCTGCCACATATTATCAACCCATCCCCGGCCGCTATACGCTCCGATTAGTATTATTTTAATTTCGTCGTATTTTAATTTACTTCTTTGGTATTTTGAACATTGCTGCCTTCAGTATCGAAAATGAGGAATTGTTTCGGTTGCTGGGGACACAGATTATTACCAAATGGCTCGCGAGCCCGGGGATTTTTCCGTTTGTCGGACGAGACAATGCGCGGCCGCGATTGATAAACACATTCAGTGGCGAGGTGGCGCAGGATATGCAGAGAGCAAATGCTGAAGGCTTTGACCAGTACGAATGGACTGCGTGAGAGCTACAAAAGATTTTACATTTAATTCCACGGATTTCAACTGAAGAAATAATTACAGCTTGTATAGCTTGAAGATGTTTGTGTTAATTACTGAAGGTCTGAAAATAAATCAGTCACTGGCTCTACGTGTTGTTAACTGATAACAATAGCACCTTGTCATTTGAACTGAATATTAAAGTTGATCGGAAAAGCGTAGGAGAGAGTAGTGTAACACTGTCGATTATGTGCTCGTGATAGACTAGCGCCGTCAGTCCATAGCATCATGTAAGATCTAGTTACACGTGACTTCCTCTATGACGACACTACCGTCTGCGAGGCAGGCGGGGAAGTTTTGGTGTCTGTGGCTGACTCGCTGAGCTGGTATCGATACTAGTAGCAAGTGTGGTCGACTGTAAGGCGATACACACGCGCGGTGTCCCCTTACCCCACACATTGAGCCGTCAGACAACCACCATCACGTCAACACTACTGGCTGTGGTCACGGCTCTACAACAGTCCAGGTAGCTAAATGCATAAGTCATCCACGATATGCCCTAACGACTTATTAAGGTCATAGAAAATGTCGACCGAACATGGTGGTGTAACTGTTAGCGTTCTGGCCTCGCATTCGGGAGGACGGCGGTTCGAATTCCCGTCCGGGCATCCAGATTTGGGTTTTCCATGGTTTCCCCAAATCACTCCAGGAAAATGCCGGGATGCTTCCTACAAAAGACCATGGCCGAATTCCTTCCCATTCCTTGCCCCCCATCCTTTCCCGTCTCTAAAGACCTCCCTATTAGACAGACTTTAAGCAGATAAAAAAAAAAAAAATGTCGACATGACACGAACTGCTTCCTTTCCATTTTAAAAGGACGGTCGCCACCTGCATCTGGTGTTCGGAAAGGATTATGCGAGGAATAAACACAACCTCACTTTTGGCAGACCTGTACAACACTTTGGCAATAATCCGGTTGGGGCATTTTTAGGAACAAAAAAAGTTTTTGGGGTCGCAGGTCATATACACGTGACCTGATATGGTGCGATTTTTTTTTTTTTTTTTAAGCATTATTGGACCTTTTAAGGTCGATTTGGAAGGTCGCGTAGTATGCATTTCCAACAATTCAGTCCACTAGTCTGGCGACAGGCACTTTATGTTATGAACCTCAATTACTTTTAAACGTTGACTATTCAGCAGCAACAATAATAGTAATGAGCAGGAAAATGTTTTAAGGCAGTTAAACTAAGAAAGGATACGGAAATAAAACGCAACACTTATCACAAATGGCGGCGGTTGGGAAGTACCAACACGTGTAAGGAAATATTTCGGTGATGGATCTCATTCTTGCAAGTAGATGAGAGACTTGGCGGGGGCAGATGTGACCACATCATCACCCGCCTGGTGAATGGGGAACCCATGGCCTGAACGATACGGGGGGTGCAGGACTGCAGGGGGTAAGACGGTACCGAATCCATAATTCCGGAGAGATATTATAGTTGGAAGTGGAGAATATCACGAAACTAATTAACGTGGCAGGGTGAAAATATTAATAATAATAATAATATTATAACCTCCCCTGAACTCCGTAGTTGAGATTTAGCTTAGGGAGAGTCCATAAACTACGTGGCTTGGTCTAGGAGGGAGGGGGTTTACAGACCAAGCCATGTAGTTTTTCATTCATATTATTTGTCACAGCTAAAATAAGGTACAGAACACTCAAAAGCCTGTGAATATTTATTTCCGTCATGTAATTGTCTCCAAATATAATATACGACAATCTGACAAGAGGAAACAGTACAAAATGTCTTCTGGAATCAATAGAGAAAAAAGGTACATACCACTCGGGGGGGGGGGGGGGGGAAGGAGGGGGAGTAGAGGCAAAAGGCCCGTCATGCTATGTGCGGGGAGGGAAGGTTCAAAGGCGGCCAAAATGGAGCTTCGTAGTTTATGGACACTCCCTGATCAATATATCCTTGACACATTACATCCTTTTGGTCTCATTATCCCATAAGACCATCGCTGTAGAATCAGCACTTAACCCCTCTTCTTGCTTCGACTTTTGGTCTGCATTGGACCACGAGAAGCAAGTGGTTTACTGGTTCACCTTTCCTTCTCTCCCGCGATATTTTTTTCATTCTTTCACCGAGGATCTTCCTTTGTTGAGACCAGCTAGTCTTGGCCTTTGTACGTTGCTCCTGGAACCCCTTGAATTTATCAATTTTAATTTGTAACACACTTCGATTCTCTATGTCATCTGGAAGGATTCCAACTTTTTCCATGTCTCCTCAACCCATTCTGTAGTCACCTTTGATTTAGTGATGTACTTGACAATTCCGTCAACCTACTCTCACTTATTCGCCTAAGATATCAGCAAAATTTCAGCCTTCTCTTGCGCATTTTGTCTGTAATCTTGTCTACATACCTACACGTTTCCTCTTGCACCAGGTACCGTCTTTTCCCAGTAATGGTCCACAGATTTTCCTCTCTTTTTCTTGATTTTCTTATTCATTGCCAGTCATTCCGAGATAAACATTGCCTCTTTCGTGAAAGCTGTTGTATAATGTCTAATCTTTGCTTTCTCGCTATATCGTTTTGTGTTAGCCTATAAGCAAGTCTCATCTTTTTAGCTCGCTTTATTCGCTTCCCTATCAACCTCGTTGGCTTGGATCCAGAAATTTCAATTTGCTGACTCTCCTAACTTCTCCAAATTTAGTTCCCAATTGTTTTTCATAATTGTGTTTGTATTCTATATACTATATTTTCCAAGCACTTATTAGTATTGCTTGTGCACATTTTATAGATCTTATACATAATATTTCCTACTTGAAGTTGATAATTAATATTTATATCTTCTCCAAACGATAGTATATCTCCAGAATTATCGATTCTATATCGTCTTACCCCCCTCCAACACTACCCTTGTTTCGACTCTACCCTACCCTTGTTCCAACATTACCCTTGTTCCAACACTACCCTCGTTCCAACACTACCCTCGTTCCAACACTACCCTCGTTCCAACATTACCCTCGTTCCAACATTACCCTCGTTCCAACACTACCCTCGTTCCAACACTACCCTCGTTCCAACATTACCCTCGTTCCAACATTACCCTCGTTCCAACATTACCCTCGTTCCAACACTACCCTCGTTCCAACACTACCCTTGTTCCAACATTACCCTTGTTGCGCAGGCCATGATATCTGGGTTCCCCAATCCCCAAGCGTGCGACGATGTAATCACATCTGACCGCGACAAGTTTCTCGTCTATTGCAAGAATAAGGATCAGCACGGAAATATTGCGTTACTAATGTTTGCGTTTTTAGTGTTCGTTGTTCCGGGCCATCTCAATCTATGGTAAGTGTTGGGTTTTAATTCCCTATCCTTCCTTTGTTTTACAAATATTCCAGCTGTTTGATTTTGATGTTGAACTACGCCAGTAGATGAAACCAGTGCCGGATTACCCACGTAGCAAATACCGGGGGGCCGCGCGCCTTCTGGGGGGTCTCCCCCTCAAGATGGCGGACATTTTTACTAGCTCTACCACCCCTGGTCGGCGAAAACCGAGGGACTCTGCTTCACATTTGCTACGGGACCCGCGCTGTTTTAATCCGGCCCTGGATGAAACCGAGCTAATAGTCTTACAATCCATGGGTCATTTCGAGCAGTAGATTGAGTGATGTTACGCCTGTCACGGGAAGATAACTGACGCCTTCTGTGAAGCCCTTGAGCCTTAACACCTGCTCCGCTGGGATGGCAGGTGCGTAATAAGCCAGCCAACCAGCACAGAAATATCTCCCCCCCCCCCCCCAACACACACACGATATGCTGCATTCATTCAAGACTATCTCAAAGGAGCATTGGTTTTCTTTGTCAATTACTCCATTTACCGAAGTCAGTTAACAAAATAAATCATTAATCCGAGCGAATGGGTAGCGTTGTTTATTGTCAGTTAATAAAGTGACTGATTCAACACTCTATGGCCCCGGTTGGATTTACAACCAAGTCGACTTTTTTTTTTTTGATATCTAAAAGTCTTCGTCCCACGCGACCAAAGTAACCTACTTTTAAAAGATAGCGCACAGGAAACTGTTTAGATGTGGACAGGCGGACCATCAATGTATATAATGTAGAGATCCATTATACGAATACAGAATTATACTTCTGAGAATCAGATACTGCGGTAAAGAGATTATTATTAAGAATCTGGTGGCTCGGTGGGTTAAGCCATCATACTAAAACACTACTTTTGTTGGTCAGGAGTTTACTCCTCGTCGACGTCGAGGTCATTAGAGGTGGGAAAAGACTGGGTGCAAAGAACGAGAAAGAATCGGCGATAGCTTTTTGAAAGTTTTTTTTTTTTTTTACGTATGGCTTTACGCCTCGTTGACGGCCAAGGTCATTATAGGCGGGATGCGATTGGGGACAAGGAACGAAAAGGAATTCGGCCATGGCCTTTTTGAAGGAACCATGCCGACATTCGCCTCGAGCTATTTGAAGAAATCATTGAAGGAAGCAAATCTCAATGCCCTGACGGTGATTCGAACACGCGTCCTCCCAAATGCGAGGCGAGAGCGTTACCGCTCACCCACCACCCTCGGTGACTGGGACACAGATGTCCCCGGTTCGAATTCCGATCTCGACTGTAATTTTTACAGACGCTTAGATACCTCAGAAAAAAATTTGTTTTGTTAAGGCGAGGTACGTTAGGATGCTATACATTAGCATTAATATTCACATGCTGTTGTGTGTTCTATAGCTTAAACCCCCCCCCTCCCCGTCCTTCAAATATCCCAGCATAGCTTTCTATTCAACCCCTCCCCCAACCCTAGACTGAGTCACGTAGTTTATGGACGCTCCCTCGGTTAGGAGTCATCAAAAAAATTACGTCACTCAAATTTCATGATTTTTTGGAGGCCCCCCCCCTAATTTTTTGTAACATGTGGTCACATTTCCGTGATCCCCTCCCCGGGTGTGACGTCACATATTTTGCAATTTTAAATTTAGAAATTACTAAATTAACACAGCACTTCCAAAATTATTTACAGATTTCTACATAAAATATTTTTTCATAAAATGAAGAATAAATCAAACATTTTAGAAAATTGGCAGAACGTAACAAATCAAATGAATAATACAAAATTTAATCAAGGACTCTGAATTTATGCCTTTGTATTATTTGTGATTGTGATAGCCGTTAAGTAGTTCTCGATTTGGATAATGTTAGGAATATTCCGTGTGTCAATATTTTCTTCATCCAACCATATAGCGTCGTCGTCGTTTATCAAACAAACAGCTTCCCAGTCGCGTCTAGCTGCAACTGTTTGTGATGGGAAAAACCTCTTGTTGCCTCATGTGATTGCTTGTGTTTGTTAGTGGCTTCGTACAATGAAAGATATAGACCATAGATGTCACATGACTGTTTGACTAATTACGCGGAAGTCATATTTTGTCAAGGGGCCATCCACAAATTAAGTCACACGAATTTCATGATTTTTGGACCCCCCATGTCACAGGGTGTCACATTTGTGGGAACCCCCCATTCCCTGGTGTGACGTCACATATTTTGCAATTTTAAATTTATAAATTAAAACAGCACTTCCAAAATGATTTGGGTATTTCTAGTTAAAAAATCATATCAACAATAAATCAAACATTTAAGAAAATATAAAAGAAACATAAAAAATCGAATTAATTATACAAAATTGAGTCATCATGTGTCCATGGATTTTGAACCAATTCCTTGATACTGTTTATTACTGGCGTAATAGTTACTTCATTCTTGATTTCTTTTTATCTGCTTAACGTCTCTCCAACAGCGAGGTCTTTAGAGACGGGAAAGGATGGGGAGGGGGGGGGCAAGGAATGGGAAGGAATTCGGCCATGGGCTTTTGAAGGAAGCATCCCAGCATTTGCCTGGAGTGATTTGGGAAACCATGGAAAACCCAAATCTGGATGCCCGGACGGGGATTCGAACCGCCGTCCTCCCGAATGCGAGGCCAGAACGCTAGCCGTTACACCACCACACTCGGTTTTCTTGATTTCGATAGTGTTGGGAACATTCGATGTGTCATCATCATCTTCATGCAACCATAAAGCATCGTCATCGTTCAATAAGCAAAGAACTTCCCTGTTTCGTCTAGCGGCAATGCTTTGTGGAAGAATCTTCATGATGGGCAAAACCTCTAGTTGCCTCTTATGTAATTGCTTATGTTGGTTAGTGGCTTTGTATGGTGAAAAATGTAGTCCACAGATGCCACATGATCGTTGAAATAAGTATGTCTCGACACTGGGGCAATACGAGACAAAAAGTGATACAAATTATGCATGTGACGTCACAAAGTTTATCACACGTCCCCCCTCCCCCTTGTCATACGATGTCACACTGTCGATCCCCCCCCCCCCTCATCCTTAAAGTGTGACGTAATTTATGGATTGTCTCAAACAAAAGAGAGCTGAACTAAACAAAAATAAAAGACGTCAAGTCTCGTGTCTTTGGTGCGTGTAGATGGGAGGAATAGTGTGGTATGCAGCCTGTAGTAACGTTAGTATTCATTTAATTACAGAATATTAAGAGTCTGATAAATATGGAATTAACTTTTAATAGTTCACATCCCGTTTCAGATTTATTACGTTACAATATGTCCCATATGATGATAACATACGCAAAGATACAAAATTACCCTCATATAAGTTAGAGAGGTCCAGAAATTATTTTTGGCAATTTACTCGTCCGCGGGTTGAAAAGGTAACCGATTTCCGGCTGATGGTTATGGTTAAGTTCCTTTCCGTTCGTCGCGCTCCTGTACCCTCCTGATGATTGTGTCGATGGTCGAAAAAAACCGCAACCAAAACATAATTGGAAGCTTGGCAGTTCAGGGTCTTTCAGCCAATAATGCTATACGCAATTACCTTTACGTTTTGTTAGTGGTAATAACTCGTTACCGCTCCTGGCCGAAATGATAGAAAGACACATTTGTTCCAATCATCATTTACTGGGAAACAGCGACCTGGTGGCTCAATGGTTAGGGGGTCTGACTGGAGATTATATATATAGGAAACAAAGTCCCCGAAATTACGATGTCATCGGGGGTGAGACCTAGATGCTATTGGGGCTGGGATTTTCAAAGGCCCTTAACGCGACCTTCACCTGTGAAGTACGCCAGAACGCCTCCGTGGTTCGGATCCCTCGTTAAATAGTAGGTCCCCTAATACCCGGAAGGACTACCGGGTTAGGTAAGTGACGATAAAGGAAACATTGCTGCCACCGAGCACGCGTCCAACAATGCCTTACGATTATTTAATTTCAACACACTCAATAGTACAGTATGGACTTTGCGTGAAGTTGAACTAGCGTAACAATGTGGAAAAATACGATTTAATCCTGTGGAGAGAGAGAGTACCAGGAGAAATACGAGTTCCCAGACAAATTCGCTTGCGAGAGAAGGTGTGGGAGGTCACGCGACGTCTTCCACCTGGAGGACTCCGTTAGCCGTGATTCAACAGAGGACGGCCAAGGCCGTGAATCAGCTGTCTAGCCAGACCCGATCCGCGGCAAGGGGTCAGCTGGTGCCAAGACCACTGCCCGGGTAGCAGGGGTCGTAGTACACGGTTCCTAACCACCGCAGTGCCTACGGAGTGACTGTTGACGGGTCCACTTGGTGTCTTTCGGAACAGTAGCTGCGGGTATAGGACAACAATAACCAAATTGTGGAAATTACCGGGAATCCATAGCAGTCAAAAGATTACCTGGTAGTTACTGTAAAAACGTAACGCCTCCGTAACAATGTCAACAATATTCTCCCTAAATATAGAAGCAAAACAAACGTAGAATTCGCACACAAGTAACATACACACACAACAGACAGACAACCGCGCATACAACAGACACACACGGGCACGCAACAGGCAAAAATAAAAACACACAGCCATACACGCAAGAGACATACACGCACACACGAATACACGCACACACACACACACGCGCACACACACACACACGCACACACACACAGACAGACACGCGCACACACATACACGCGCACACACATACACGCGCACACACATACACGCGCACACACAGACACGCGCACACACACACAGACACGCGCACACACACACAGACACGCGCACACACACACAGACACGCGCACACAAAGACACGCGCACACAAAGACACGCGCACACACAGACACGCGCACACACAGACACGCGCACACACATACACGCGCGCACACACACACACGCGCACACACACAGACACACACACACACACAGACACGCGCACACACACACAGACACGCGCACACACACACAGACACGCGCACACACACACAGACACGCGCACACAAAGACACGCGCACACACAGACACGCGCACACACAGACACGCGCACACACAGACACGCGCACACACACAGACATGCGCACACACAGACACGCGCACACACACAGACGCACAGACACGCACAGACACACACACAACTGGCAAACATCTCTCTACGGACTCGATGTGTATCACCTACTTTCTAATTTTACTGCGCAATTTGATTTAGCGACTCCAAAAACTACTGCTTGCGTATTTTTAAGCGATTCAGCTAGCTTTTCGACTTTAGTCCAATTTCTAATGCGTTGTACACCACTGAAGGACGGCAGGAACGCCGAAACACGTCTTTGTAACGGCGGTGTGAGTATTAGGTACGGGAGTACACACACCCTCGGCAACTAAATCCTAGCATCTGGTTTCCCGTTTCTTCAGCACTCATGAGCGTGGGTGGCTTAGTACATCCTGATACCCCCTCCAAGTGAATATGAGGCAAGGTTTGAGCACATGTTAGGCCGCGTCGGTTGAGGAGTTTCTTTGTGCAGTACAATAACAAGCAGCGCCTCCGGTGTTTATACCCAGCGCCACACGCTGTTTACTTCACGCCTTGTTTACACCGGGGCTGGAACCGTCAGGCGGTATCTCAGTAAACTGGGTTCCCCGAACAGAAGTTTCACTTACATTGACGATATTGCTTGTTAATAAGATAATCTAAATGCTACCCGCCAGTGTGGCTGAGTGCGTTAAGGCGCCTCGCACTGTATCGGGGAGTTTCAACGGGACCGGGTTTGAGTCCTGGTCAGCGCGTACCCGCCATCCTGACCGATTTTTACGCAGTTTCCAGCAGTCACCTAGGCTAATGCTGGTACGCCTATCTCCACTCCATAAACAAAAAAATACAGGGTGTTTCAAAAAGAATATACGTATTACAAAGTATTCTTTTGTCCAAGCTATCGATCGCTGCGCCCCGGCTCGGCTATTGGAGAAACGAATACATAGTCTAGTTTATTTAATAGCCGCTAGATGTCAGTCATCTTGTGTTATTCTTGGTAACCGTCATATGTTTAAAATGGCTACTCCACAGCAGAAATCATTTTGTGTTATCGAGTTTGCGAAGTGCAATTCCGTGATTACAGTGCAAAGACGTTACAGGTTGAGGTACCAAATGCATCCTCCGAATGGGTGGAACATTCGTAGATGGTATCGACAGTTTGTAGATACCGGATGTGTATCTAAAGGAAAGAGTCCTGGCCGCCCTCGTGTTTCTGAGGCATATGTTGCACGAATTCAAACTGCTTTCCAACGTAGTCCTTGAAAATCAACTCGTCGTGCCAGTCGGTAGTTACAACTACCTACAAACAACAATTTGGCGTGTTTTGAGACGTCGGTTGGTTATGAAGCCGTACATGTTACAGTTGTTACAAGCTCTGCGTCCTGATGACAAACGGAAACGTGTGGCCTTTTGTAACGAGATTAATGATGCTATTGACAATGATAACACTTTCGCACAACGCATCGTTTTCAGTGATGAAGCGACTTTCCATGTTAGTGGTCAGGTAAACAAACACATGTTCGAATTTGGGGTCTACAGAACGCACATGCAGTCATTGAACATGTACGAGATTCGCCTAAAGTCAATGTGTTTTGTGCGATATCCCGATCATCTGTTACGGCCCGTTCTTCTTCGATGGAAACACGGTTAACGGTCAGCAGTATCTCGCTATGTTACAAAACTGCTTGTTTCCGAGGCTGCACGAAGACAACTTCATTTTTCAACAAGACGGGACACCCCCTCACTGGAGTCGCCAAGTGCGTGAATATCTGAATGAAACTCTACCGAACCGTTGGATTGGTCGTCAAGGAGCTGGCGACTTAGCATGCATCAGCTGGGCTCCACGGTCACCGGATTTGACAGCCTGTGACTTCTTCCTGTGGGGTTTCATTAAAGACCACCACTCCCACAGAACCTTGAGGACTTGAGGAACCGGATCCGTACTGCCGTAACATCAGTGACGAAGGACATGCTTGCCCGAGTATGGGAGGAATTTGAGTATCGATGTGTTATTGTTCGTGTGGCTGATGGAGGACATATTGAACATCTGTAATCTGAACTTAAGAGGTTCGTAAATATGTGTGTAAAGTTTCATATTCGTATGTCTTACAGTTTAATAAATATATGCATTCGAAATACGTATATTCTTTTTGAAACACCCTGTACACCTATCACACACAGAACATAGTTACTTGTTTCGCAGAGACATGGCAACGCAAACATTCCTCCACAAGGATAAACGTGCTACATCCAACAAACTCGGTCGCAATCTCTCGATTCACACAAGCTACCTGTTTTGCGCACTCTACGTAGTTCACAGGGACTGTCACGAGAGAAGAAAAGAAAAACTTGAAAGCTGCAAAATAAACCTCAGTCCTCGCACATTGTTTGCAACTCAAATCTGGAATGAAGAAGGTGGAAGTCGCGTTTACGAAACGTCAAAGATTGTAATAAGATGGCTGAAACCGATACCAGCACATTAATAATACTGGCACATCTGTACAGTCGCTTCTAACACTGATAGGAAAGTAACGTCTGTAGAAGTAAGACTAAGTGACTGCCCACCACATCCACTGGGCGTAAGCCGTAGTGGGGTTAGCACAACGAAGAATATTTAGGGTAAGTATTGTATTTTCTGCACCTCAATAATCAAATACGTACTTGAAGACGCATTAGTATAATAATAAATTAATAATATATAATTAAGTTGCAATGCAGCGCACGCTCCAGTGGCAATTTCCCTACACACCCACCTTCCCCCTTTCTTGTACCCACCTACATTTTCCCTTTACAAAGTTTAGCTTTAAATTCTTTCAACGTTTTTGGTAAATTATTCACCATTTCTCTTGGTAACTTATTCCAATCCCTATCACCCTTACCTAAAAAAGAGAATCTTCCCACACCCTTGTGTCTGAAATCGAGTGCCAGCTTCTGGTCATAGTCATCTTTTCCCTTCCATGCACTACTTCTAATTCTCACACCAATATCTTTCCATGCCTCATCATCAATATACGCCTTGTACACTCCCATTACCCTCTTCATCTTCCTCTTGTGTTCCAGTGAATCCCATTCTAGCTCCTTTATCATATCTGTCACTGATTGCATTCTGCGATAATTTCCAGAAACAAATCTAGCAGCCCTTTTTTGCACCCTCTCCAACTCCTGTATTTGATACGTAAAATGTGGGTCCCATACTACACTACCATATTCGAGCAATGGTCTGACCGAAGTTTTGTAACCCAATTCCTTTACTTCTCTCGTGCATCCCCTCATCACTCTCTCCAACAAGTGCAGAATTTTGAAGCCTTTTCCTACCACTTGTCCAATGTGTCCTGCCCAGTTAAGCTTCATATGAAATATAATGCCAAGATATTTACATTTCAAGTCTTCAATAAGCAATTTTTTCCAACTTTATAATCATAATAAACCTTTAGTTTTTTATTTGTGTATCTAATAAGCTGAATCTCTTTGCATTTTATCTTCATCCCATGTTTACCAACCCAACTAGATATCCTGTCCAGATCACCCTGCAACTGTTTACAGTCCTCTATCGTTTTGATTCTTTTATACAGCATTATGTCATTTACAAACAATCTAATTTCCGATGATAAACAATCAACACAATTATTCATTAGAATAATGAATAGCAATGGTCGCCATACGCTACCTTGTGGCACTCCCATTTTTACTTCCACTTCTTCTGATACTGCATTTCCTACCCCAACTTTCTGTTTTCTACCTTTTAAAAAGTCTTCTACCCAGAAAATCACTTTCTCGTCCACTCCAATAGTTTTTACCTTATTTACTAGCACTTTATGGCCCTATCTGTCAAAATCCTTTGCAAGATCTAGTGCTACACTATCAATTTGGCCTCCTTTGTCCATTTCATACGAAATATCTTGCAGATATCTCACCGACTGAGATTCGGATGAATATCCTTGCCTGAACCCACGTTGCCTGCTTGAAAACCACTTACGCTCCACAGATATATTTCTGATGTGGTTGCATATCAATCTCTCCATTAATTTACCTACCACTGATGTCAAACTGATTGGCCTGTAATTTTCGACTCTATTTCTCGCCCCTCCTTTATGTACCGGCACTACTATCGCACATGACGATCATGTAAACACATCGAGTAGTGTTGTCTGTATGGCTATAAGGTAGAGAGAGTGCCATTAAAAGACGAGTAGCCAAGAATAGGAACAGCTGGTGCAGGTAGGAAGTGTATTGGGAGATGGTGTGAGTTGTTTGTTCTTTCTCTCACTGCATTGTTTCCGAGCGCTTGCAGACCGAGGCCTGGTCTACACCTGCCAGTCGTGAAGGAAGGCACGCGTGCTGTCGAGAACAATAGCGGCGTGACAGTATGCCGGGTCACTACACTACCAGCAACTCTCATCAACACACTTTCATAATACTTTAACTAGATGACACACGCGAAAATTTAGCGAATAAGATTAATAGTAAGGCGGGTGGTTTGTAATAGCATGAAAGAAGAATTACCTCATTTGTTTCAATTGTTTATTTGTTTAGAGTATTAGGTATATAACAGAAGTCGACGCCTGTAAAGCAGTTTACTAATATCTGCTAATATCTTGCTCCTGAACTGTCACATACGCGCGACTTTCACAGTTATTACTTTTGTCCTTCGAGGGTCAAATTCCGAATAATTTCGTTCTTAATCTATAATGTTGCCCGAGTTGAGACCTTAATCTTTTAAATGATACCATATTTTCTATTTCGGTTAGATATAAAGGGAGATAAATAGGTCGTGACAAAACGTTATGGAAATAATGATACTTTTGGCTTTAACGGTCACATCCCGAAATATTATTTTCCTAAAATATGATATGACCACAACGAAGTCCTTAATCTCTAAAATAATACCCCATTGCTCTATATTGGTTAGATATGGAGGGAGATAAAAGGCTCCTGTCACAAAAACACGTTGTAGAAATATTGAAACTTTTGCCCTTTACGAGTCGAATTCCAATAAATTTCTTTCTTAATATAGGATCTCACCAAAACGGATGCCTTAATCTTTAAAATGATGATTGTTTTCGGTTAGGTATAAAGGGAGATTATGGCATGTGACAAAAATAAACACCTTATAGAAACAATATATATTATTGCTGTCACCAACGTCGAAGTCACCAGCGTCGAAGTCACCAGCGTCGAAGTCACCAGCGTCGAAGTCACCAACGTCGAAGTCACCAACGTCGAAGTCACCAACGTCGAAGTCACCAACGTCGAAGTCACCAACGTCGAAGTCACCAACGTCGAAGTCACCAACGTCGAAGTCACCAACGTCGAAGTCACCAACGTCGAAGTCACCAACGTCGAAGTCACCAACGTCTAAGTCACCAACGTCTAAGTCACCAACGTCGAAGTCACTATCGCCCATGTCACTAAAATCAAGAGTGGATAGAGAGGGTGGGGGGTAAGGAACGATAAGAAGTAATTCGGCCATGGCATTTTGAACGAGCCACCCAGCACTTGTCTGGAGTGATCTCTAGAAGTCACATAAAAAACAAAATACGTGGTGCCGGAAGGGGTTTCGAACACGCGTCCTCCCGGTTGCGAGGTCAGAGCGTTGCCGCTGACCCACCACATCGATAGTGCTTAATTCGAGACGCCGTTCTATTATCGCGCAAGTGATCCTGGACCATTCCGTTTATAAAATTCATCCAAATGGAAGAAAAACTACAACATCTATACGTTTAACGACAAGTGTCAAACTGTACAAGAGCCGAGTATCTTATCAAATGGTTTTTTATAACTTTTAAAGCCAGTTGCAAGTCAACAAGTAGGCTAGTTGTTAGCGCTACTGACGCCACATTTTAAGCTCCCGAACAGAATAGCCCCCATAGAGAAAATTGAGGCAGGCGGTAGGAAAGCAGTAAAATTTCAGACAGCTGGTCGTAACTAAACAGCACTGGTAACGGGTAACGCTATCTGACTAAGAGCATTAAAGTCGTTATTAGAACGGCGAAGCGTCAGCGAGAACACAGATATGAGTGTCTGCAGATGGCGCCAAACACTTGTTGGCAGGCAGTCTGTTAGCAGGCGTGGCGCCTCCCGTTATTAATCGCAGCCACTTGGCAAGGCGACCGCTTTGTGTGTCGCGACCGAAAGGAAAGGATAATCTACGTCCCGCACTTAACGCATGCAACAGGTGGCATATGAGGAACAAGTGGCCAATAGCTGGACAGGAGGCACTGTCTGTGTTGGCGACAAGTGGTCGCCGAGATACTGAGGCATCACATAAGAGAAACACCAACACTGTGTTCGACCTGCCCTGTCGCTGAATAGGCTCCGAACTGTGTTTTCGGCTCGGTGGGGCGTATGCAGACTTATGGTAGCATCCCACGGCCCGTGGTTTTGTAGGCACCGCCATGCAGCTGAATTGTACGGATCAGCACGCGTCACAGGCTAGCTCTCGCTACCATGCAACCACGTCGCCTAGTGTCGTTTCAGCTGCCCGGGCATTTGATGTTTACCAATTAGGCTACGGATAGAGGCGCGAAATCCTCGCCAGCGGAGGCAGTTACCTTCCCCTGGCCCACAGCTCATAGGTAGACCAGCGCGGCCGGCAAATGCGCCGTGATGGTGTCCACCGTGCTCGGCTCGCATTGTTTATTTTCCCCGCCCTCGATTGTCTTCTGATGCTGGTTCCTGCAGAGTCCGCGTGCGAGTTTCGCCCGTGAGAGCGCGCTGTGGCCCTGGTGGTGCCCTCTGCCGGCTGATGGAGTTGATTTTCGGGGACACGAAACCGGGAAGTCAGTCGGTCGGCAGCAGCGGATTGGTTCGTTGGGCCTAATATTTTCCCTAATTGACTGCGACGTTAGAGGTCTGCTAGTATAAGCGAGGACTTGTAATTTGACCAGGTGGCCTGGAAGTACCGCATGATGTGGATTTGTGACCCGACCGAGACCGTTCCTCACTCGCATTAATCGAGGGAATTCCTCCGCTGCGCTCTATGTTCGCGAGCGGTTTTCCGCCGATTGGGGAGCACGGCAGCGGGCGGGGCTGGCGGTGGCTTCGAGGTGATGAATTGCCATTTTCTAGCACTGTCGGGTATTTGAGGTAGTATACCTGATGATCCCAACTACAAAGTGAGTCGCTTACTGCATTCTTGTTAATTGTGCTTAGTAATTTTGTTACGGGAATGGACAAAGTTCCCCGATATGCGGGGCTAATCGTTCCCGCTACCTTATCGGTATATGTGGGTGGTAACGAATTATGCGCCGGCGTGTACACACTATAGTGTGTCAGAACCTTTTGGTAAGAACTTGATTCTTAAGGTTAAACTGAAGGACGCTGAGGTAAACTGATTTCTTTTTGTTTAAAATAATTGCTGTATTTTGCCTCCTGTGTAGAAATTTGTGTTTGGTACTAGCTGTAAATTTGTTATATGATGGTAAATTGGTAAGAGCTGCCCTTTTATATTACGTTTCCAAGAACGTAAGGATTTTCCGTTTGGATGTTTAATACAAGTGGAGATATTGTGATTAGGGATATTCTCATGGCTTAACAAGCTTGTCATCGCATTAACATATATTTGTATTGGTACAGGATTTATTATGATCATAACCTGCAAGATCAAAGCTTTCTTATGTATTATATTATTTGAGATATTCTGTGTAAGTTTAATCGTTGACCATGATTCTTGTAATAAAATGTTTGAACAAGGTTTGCACTTTATAACCATGCTCCCACATGCTTCCCACTGAGTCCTTAGTTGCAACCACACATATCACAGTCCTGGTGGTGGACTTGGCTGGCAGGGTAGCAGAGGTGGTGTTGCACGATTCCTAATCACCAGATTGTGCGCCAGAGTCCTGGGTTAAACCTCTCCTCAGTCCGTATGGAGTGACGGCATACCACACTGTAAATAGTGATTCGGCCGTTATGCTAGGCAGCACAATCGGTGTCTTTCGGAAGAGAAAGTCTGAAAGGGCACTTCCATCTCTCATGCACAACACAAAGAACATTGAACACACACACACTATCAAAGTCATCCACACTTACAAACACGGTTACACTTTCCCACCCCAACTGCTAATTAATTTACAGCTAATTTATTAATGATTTATTATCGGACCTCTTTGCCGAAGATTGACTGCATTCTTTCCATCATTTAATCCAGGTAAAAGGGGTGAAACAATTACAAAGAAAATAAACTTTAGTTAGATGCACCACACTGATTTGAATTATATTCTGATAATTGTACACTCTGACACACTATAGGTTTACTGTTCAAACACATATATTGAATCCACTAAGCATCGTCTTGATAAGACAATTACAACTTCCTTCTTCATATACATAATTTACTTTACAAACTGTGAGCGAGAGTGATGTATGGCAGATATACAGAGAGAGAGAAACAGAACATAATATGGGCTTACATGATGAACACGATCGGAGCGACATCGCGAACTGCGTAGCACTGGACAAAACTGGTCAAGACTGAGAGCCTCTGTTCCCATTGTGAGTCCTTATATAATCCCCACCTAACGGAATTCGGTTGGGCTGATCTTCTACTGGGGGAAGTACTACCAACATTGGATTCTTACTTCCCCGTTGGCGGGAGGATCATCTCTGCCAAATGGGAGGGAACACAGTGTTCCAGAGA
Organism: Vandiemenella viatica; assembly: GCA_031002005.1. Lineage (NCBI taxonomy): Eukaryota > Metazoa > Arthropoda > Insecta > Orthoptera > Morabidae > Vandiemenella > Vandiemenella viatica. Next base: position 127,122,992 of record CM061918.1, read on the forward strand.
TACTACCCCACACGAGAGGTAACTTTGTGTTTGTAGGGTGGCTACTGTACCATCCTTATCCCCGCCAAACTCTGGGCGGGAGCAGAGTGCCCGAACTTCTCCAGCATGGCTTAACCGCCATGACAGTAATCTGTAGCCACTTGAAAATCTAAAAATAAAACCTCTCCATCTCACTCTCGCTACCTAATTGGAATTACTTAAACATATCCTTATTCTAATTAAATTCTACTCCTTCAAGTTCCTAAGTGTGGCTGCAAATGTCTTGTGACATCACAGCTGGGCAACACAACACGAAACGACCCCAGTTCGTATTCCCCGTGGGGTTACCATGTGGGGTAAGCATCCCCCATACTAACCGCCTAGCCTGCGAAACGGGTATAACACTCACATAAGAAAACCTATTAAGAATTCTTGACACGTTCTGATCAGTCCAAATTGATTTAACCCTATTCACCATCATTCTTTGGTACACCCTGACTTGGAAACATCCAATGCCAAGCAATGAGTTTGGCTTCCACGACCATTTAGTCTGAAATAACCTGGATAAAGTCCTCTAACATTTTGCAGGAAGGCTATAGATGTTCGCTACGATCCCAACTTCGTGCGTACTATCACTCCCACACACGCATTTTATCCGGCTGTTGCCTTGTTTCTGCCGTCATAGCCTTGACTGTTATGCTCTTAACAGCCTGCTCGTAAAAGCCTATGGAGATTTAAATCAAAGCCGTAAGTCAAGCAATTGCCTGGCCTCCAAGACTTGAACGAAGAGAAGTAAGGAAACTAGTATACATCTACAACTGAAGAAAGAATAACTTGTTCGAGCAGATTCGTTTGACTGTAGTGCTGTCATTGTTTCTGGTATTTCCTAAAATCGACCTTGTGTAATGTTATAAAACAAGGAGTAACGTGAAGAAAGGACACCTGAAATAATGGAACAAACTTTTGGGTAGTTTGAAATTGAGAGTAGAGAGTCTGGCACTTCTACACTATTACAAATCTGCAAGCGGAGTGTGTCTGTCTGTCCCTTTGTTCGGGCATCACACAAAAACTACAAAACAAAATTCGATGTGGTTTTCACAGTTTAAAACCGTTTCGTCTAGCATAAAATCTGCGGTGTATTTTATGACTATGAGAGTCCGGGAAACGGAGCAAGAAATGATGATTCGTTTATACAAAGACGAAATAAGCGCCACAGATCACTATACATATCATATGAACACTCCTTTACAAGATATCCACCAAAGATCACGCCAAAATACGGATTAACACTCCACCCTTTGAATTATTTAACTTTGGTTATTCGTTTCTGTAGTTTTCTGAAACGGGTTATAATACAGGAAACACGAGTATATCAAAAAATTAACACTCCAGTAAGCGTAACGAAACAGATTTAATTTAAGATAAAGCTTCCAAAGATATTACATTACAAGTGTTTATGCTTTGCTATTAGAAGAAAAACAAAAACCAAACAATCACTACGCACACCAAGCGAAACAATAGGATAATTTGTTTATTTGGTGTTTTAAGTATTTTTGGTGATAATTTAACAATTATCTAATGATAGGAGATACTAGGTATCCCGAACAGGATTCAGTTCACAATGGTTCTGACCTGGACGGGAAAAGCACTGGTCACGTCTAATTTGTTCTCATGTGGTTGCGTTAAGTTCGAAGTGGGGTAGACTTTGTACCATCTCATTTAGGGGGAAATGTGTTTCCAACAGGGAAATAAGCACAGGGGTGGCAACCCCGTATCTTAATAGTCCACGGTCCAGCTGCAGGAATTATACTGTAGTCTAGGCGGAAAAGGACTGGGTGCAAGGATGAGGAAGGAATTCTGCCATGACCATTTGAAGGAACCATCCTAGCATTCGCCTGGTGTAATTTAGGAAAACCACGGAAAACCCAAATCTGGATGGCCAGACGGGGATTCGAACCAGAGTCTTTCAGATTCTCACCCACCATGCTCTGTAAAAACTGCTATAGCTGAGGTCAAGAAGAGAGATATAGTTGTACTAGCAGAGTTCCCGGCGTTGCCCAGTATGATCTACGTAAATATTGAAGTTCATAACAGAGGTGCACTTGTGAATAAATTTCACGTCAATCGCTCCATTTTCTATGCACATTTAAACGACCAACCACCGGTGTAGCAGAAAAGAAATGGGGTTACATTATTTTTAGCGGTCCTGTCAGGAACATGTGTACCAAGTTTCATCAAAATAACCACAGCGATTGATGCAGCAATAGAAACAATTTCTTCAGTTATTGTTGAAAAGACAGAATCGTTCAACAATAATTATAAAAATATCTGAAATCTTAACACCCATGGCTTTAAACTGTTCACATTCATGCTCAAACCCATCAGATATGTATTACTTACTATTAAAAGCGAATATAATTTCTCACATCAGAGATCGTATACGCGCGCGGCCCGAGTTCATTGCTTCAAGAAACAAAGATGATCTCGAAAGGTTTTTTTTGTATTATATAATTAAAATTAATTTACATATTACATATTACTTTACGTAGTTTCCTCATCGCATTCAATACTGCTGGCTATCGGGTTTAAAGATTAAAAACCAAAATTTAAGGAAGGAAACGTTACTTGCGATAATACGCATATTCTTTTTTTTTTTTTTTCAACGTATGCATCTAGTTGGTATTTCATCTTTGGTATTTTACGCTGTATGTTCAAATTTCACTTACTACTTTGGCGTTATGTTACGTTGAAGCACAAGACATACAAAATGAATCAATTGAGAATCTAATCTTTAAAACGGCGAAAACCCGATCGAAATCTGCGCAGTTTTTTAATTTTTCTGGAACCAAAATACACGGTTTTCGTTTTGTAGAGATAGATAACTAGACAAATTGAGTGCAGTATAATGTATGTGAGCCTGCATGAAAAATGTGTGTTTAAGGGGAATTCGAAATAATTGATATTGGTAAAAACTTCGATGAATATCTTTATATAGACGACAGAAGAAAGGGTGGAGTATAATTTTCCCTTTCAGGTAAAAGAAAGTACTATCGATACAAAATATGATGGGAGAGCCAGCACTAGCCGTTGTCTAATGCATAACAGAACCACTTTGCTGGAAGGATGTACAGAAATCAATAGGACGTAAATTAAATTATTATATTTGTAAGGAGAGAGGGTTTGGAGTAGTAATTTATGGGTGATTTGCCAAGTAAGTAAAACCTGAGTAAGGTAACAAGACTTCTAGTACAGGTTGACCGATAACAGACTTATGACATTCAACTGGACTGACTTCGGAAAACCCCACACTTGGATGACCGAAATCGGGGTCGAACTCGCGTTGAATCACCGGGCCTGGCCCAAGATCCCTCTCCGACAAGCTGCTGTGTTCCACACACTGCGTTTCGTGCGATTCCTAGGTCAACGGAGAGGTTTTTGTTTCCCTGTGTTGTTGTGTGACGCGGTGCGTGTTGTGGAATGCAGTGACGCGCTCTCCCAGAGATAAAGCCCGCGCCCCAGTGTAACCTTATACGGCAGTCACCACTCGCTGCAGGCCACTCGTCAAACATCGACACTCGGCACAAAGCAACGACTACAAGACGACAGCAAAATGAAGCCTTATTACTCAGCGCTGCGCAGATATCAACCAACCAGCTGATCATCTGGCAACCGAGTACAAAATAGTTCTAATCACCACCACCACCATCATTTCTTTTCTTGTTTTATGCCTCGTCGACGGCTTAGGTCATTAGAGGCGGGATGGGATTGGGGACAAGGAACGGGAAGGAATTCGGCCAGGAAGCATCCCGGCATTCACCTGGAATGATTTGGAAAAACCACAGAAAACACAAATCTTGATGCCCGGACGGGGATTCGAATCCGCGTCCTCCCAAATGCGAGGCCAGAACGTTAACGCTCGGTATCACCATCATAATCAACACCACCACCATCATCATCATCATAACCAACACCAACACCAACACCAACACCAACACCACCACCACCATCATAACAACACCAACACCACTACCATCATAATCAACACCAACACCACCACCACCACCACCACCATCAACACCAACACCAACATCATCATCACCACCATCACCATCATCATCACCATCACCAAACCATCATCACCACCAGCAACACCATCACCACCACCACACCATCACCACCACAACACCATCACCATCACCATCACCATCATCATCACCATCACCACCACATCACCACAACCAGCCATCACCACAATCCATCACCACCACCATCACCACCATCCACCACCACCACGATCATCACCATCACCACCACCACATAATCACCAGAGTCCAGTCAGCCCTAAGGTATGTTTTCACTTTGTAGCTTTCTTGTTTTTGCCGCCCTTCTCTTCAGGCCTGCTTTTCTTGTACCGCCTCCTTCCTCTCTCTCTCTCTCTCTCTCTCTCTCTCTCTCTCTCTCTCTAGTTCATCCAAGCCGTCTGTTAGCAAGCACTCCCCTCTCAGCAAGTGTCGCATCCAGTCCTTTTTTCCTTCTCTCATTACTTGAAATACTTTCCCCGTCTTACCAATCCGTTCTATCACTTCTATTTCACTGACTTTTTTCCATCCATCCTCTCCTTTCTCCTCGACATCCACATCTCAAATGCCTCTATACGTTTTTCATCCTCTCGTCTCAGTGTCCACGTCTCTGCCACATACAGAGCAACACTCTATACAAAACATTTGCCAAATATTTTTCTCACTGTTTTCTGCACTCTCACAATTAATATCTTCTCTTCGTATTAAACGCTTCTGTCACCACAGCAATACGAGTTTTCACACCTCTTGGTGGCATCAAGTCTTCAGTGATTGTACTTTAGATATATTTGAATGCTCTTACTTGGTTGTGAAAGGTTAACGTTCTGGCTTCGCATTCTGGAGGACGACGGTTCGAATCCCCGTCCAGGCATCCAGATTTGGGTTTTCCATGGTTTCCCCAAATCACTCGAGGCGAATTCTGGGATGCTTCCATCAAAAGGCCTTGCCAAATTTCTTCCCATTCCTTGTCCCCAGTATTTTTTCCGCCTTTAATGACCTCGTCGTTGACGAGACAAAATCATAAGCAAAAAATTTACTTGGTTGATACTGGCTGATCCTATCTTAATATTTACGTTTCCTTCCTTTTTCGTCTTCTTCCTACCATTTATCGATCCCTACAGAGACTGTCTTGTTGGAGTTCCTAGGTTTTGAACAGGCTTCCTCCCGAATGCGAGGCCAGAGCGTTACCAACTCACTCACTACGCTGTCGCGAAATTGGTGTAGAGGTGAAATAAAGGAATGTTTGTGGTGCTGGGAGGAGAGTGGAGGTTTGGAGGGTCCACTTGGCGTTATCTGTTTGGTGGAGGCATTGCTCTGCCATTAGGAGATTACAGGACATCCACCGCGTCGTCGACCTGCTCACCGATACGACAGGTCACGGCACGAGGAACTGACGACAGACTCATTCAGATACGTGCTGGGAGCTAAGGGTACAGACAGTGCAAATCAACAACAGACGAGAGAGATCAGCGCTGGACTCAGCAGCAAGAGAGAGTTGATGGGTGGGTAGAGACTGACGGATAGGCTTACGTTAAAAGCAGTCCCAACAAGTGGTCGCCAAGTGATCAACGTAGTGGGGGTAGGGTTACCGAACCACACTTTACTGTAAGGCTGTCTCTGTCTCTCTCTCTCTCTGTCTCTCTGTCTCTGTCTCTCTGTCTCTGTCTCTGTCTCTCTGTCTCTGTCGCTCTCTCTGTCTCTCTGTCTCTGTCTCTCTGTCTCTCTCTCTGTCTCTCTGTCCCTCTCTGTCCCTCTCTGTCCCTCTCTGTCTCTCTCTCTGTCTCTCTCTGTCTCTCTCTCTGTTTCTCTCTGTCTCTCTCTCTCTCTCTCTCTCTCACACACACACACACACACACACACACACACGAATAGCTGCTAGGCAAGAGAAATAGAATTTACCCTTTCTCGTTTCCAGAGCAGTTAAAAATGGTTTGAGCTTGAAACTGTTTTTTCCGCAGTACGTTATTAATGCTCTAAATTTATATTTCAGATATGTCAAATGTTGTTCGCGTGCTACGTTACGAGTTATCGATTTTATTCTGTAATATTTTGCGATAAATGATCGATAAGGTGAACGAGCCGCCTGGAGATCAGAGGTTCCGGCTTCGAAGCCCAGTATTTGTGTGAACTGAAAGATCACACAAGAGTGAAATTAGCTTTCCACTTTGAATCGGAAAAACGTAGGCTAAAGTACGGTATATTCTGTAGAGCTGTACAGTCTGTATTCTATCAGGGCGCTTGGTACCGGGTTCCGAACCCCCCCCCCCCTCCCTCCACGTCGCTCTGGCGTTTGAACTCTTGTTGTTTGAACTCCTCTGGGTGGCTGCTATTAATAGCGTCCACACACTGAGCTGGCGACAGCTTCACCCAGCAAACACTCTAATACCCCACCCACCACTGCAGCCGTACACAAAGGGGCCGTCCACAACTACGTGAGGTGTTTTTTTAATTTAATTTGGATCCCCTCCCACTTGGTGAGATTTGGTGGGACCCCTCCACTCCCCCACCCTCCCAACGTGAGATTGACCACGTAATCTTGAAGATTATTTTTTTTTAATTAATCCCCATCTCCCTCTAACTGAGATTTTGCCAGACCCAGAATCCTCTATTTGGAGCTTACCGTAATTAATCGACCTGGGGCCGCATTTAGACTTTGTGCGCCCCTAGGCTATACACGTCATGCTGGGCCCCTGTCAGCAATTATATGGATGACTTTTTTTTTTAGCTCTAGTACTGGCCCGTTCAATCGCTCATCGTCCTTTCCGGCTGTGGTAAGCGCCCCCTCCCCCCCTCTCTTTGTGGTGCAGGCACCTAAGTAGTGTTGCAAATTGAAAAAATAAATATTTTTTTTTCAGCTTTGTGAAAAAAAACATGAAAAAAAAACTTAGCACACTCGTTTTTTTTTTCTAAATTTGTTTTTTTTCTAATTTTTTTTTCAGAAAACAATATATTTATAAATTATAGTTTTATTTACGGAACTTAATGTAAATCTTAGTGAATCATATAATGTCATACATAATGATTCATAAATGTATCTATATAGGTAACATAATTTTATTCATCCTCTATGTCAGTACCACATTCACTAGTATAAGCACTACCAACACTATTTTGGTCGGTGTCGGAATTTTCTGTTTCGTCTTCTGTCTCCTCTATATCCAGAAATAGTTACATTTTGTTTTTCTGGTTGTTCTTATATTGTACGCAAAAGATTTTGAGATTGCAATTTTAAATTGTGAGCAAAGTACATAAAAACTGAGCCGATAATTCTGCATTACGGTCTTTTAAGTTTGAATTTAAATCTATTATCATACAAAATAGGAGCTTTATTTCTTTTTCAATCGTTGGTTTACGCCAACGGTTGCACGGAAACGATTCATAATTACTGACAATTTGATGACTCGGTATCACTATACGCTGAGAGTTTAACAAGTATACGAATATAATGAAAGCACAATTAAGTAATAAAAGAGGCAAAAAACCGTAGATAACTTTAAAATTCCTAATTTTTTGAAAAGGTCTACAGATAAATTCATAGGGCTGGCAGCACTAGTTCAAACAGCAAGTATCAATCCAAACAATGGGAAACGGGGGATTCCTTCTCGCGCAACCAAGCCTCTTCAGGAAGTCTCCTTCGTAAAAATTTCAGTCAATGTTGGCAATATTTTCGTACTACTGAACCAGAAAAAAAATACAGCAGATTTAAAAATTAAGATAAGTACTTAGTACAAACTCTAAAACAGTCATATTAAACGAAAAATGTATCACAAATTTGAGATTTAGTAGTTATGAAAAAACCATGTCCAAGAAAAAATCGTGTTTTTTTTAAAATGTAAAAAACCTTTTTTTTTACAACCACTACTCCTAAGCTACAGCCTAGGTAGCCTATGTTTAAATACGGCCCTGCATCTAACCCCCCCCCCCCAACCTCCAAACGCCTCTGGAGGGCACCAGCATTCTAGGGGAACGCGGGTTCGAATACCCGTCCGGCAATCCAGATACGGGTTTTCCAAGATTTCCAGAGATCAATCCAGTCAAGTGCCGTGATAGTTCCTTCAAAAAGTCATGGCCGAAACCTTTCGCGTTCCTTTCCTCTCAGTCCTATCCCGCCTGTAATGACCTCGACGTCGACGAGGCGTAGAGCGATAAACAAAAAAAAAATGTTTCCCTCCATGTTGTGGATAGTTGATTTTTTTTTTTTTTTTTTTTTTAAAAGTATATGGACAGCAGATTTAACGAAACAATGAAAATTCGATTGACTCGGCCATTACGCATGTCACAATTTTTACTGGAATGAAAGATATAATGAGTGTGCTTTACTGTAAGAGTTTCGAAGACCGAAAGAGGTGTGTGAGAAATCTTGGAGTGTGTTTGTAAGATTGGTAAGGGGGCGTCATTAATGACTTGACGTCAAATGGGGGGGGGTGAATCAGCCGAAATCCCACGAAACCTCACCAAGAGGGAGGGGGAGGAAGATTAACGGAAATCTCAAGCGAGGTTTTGAAATTCTTGTAGGATATTAGAGCTAAAAGAAATTCTACAAAAGACGCAAAGTCGATTTTAGGGGGGTATTTTCGTCCAAAAAACTGACCTTAGGAACATTACACCTAAAAAAAAAAATGTCAAAAAGTTGCGAGGTCGATCAGTAGTGGGGGGGGGGGAGGGTCTCCGGAAAATCTTACATCATTTTCGAGGGGGGGGGGGGTTCGGAATTCCGGAAAACACCTCACGTCATTAAGGAACGGCCCGTAAACCAACTCAGTTAACTTATTTCATAGGTAGAAGTTTTAATATCGTGTTAGTTCAAACATGGCAAACATATACTACGCAGCTCCATTTTGTCCTCCCATGAACCTCCCTCCCCGTAGGTTAACGTGGTTCTTGCCTTGATTACTAACACCCCCCCCCACCCTACCGTGGCATGTAACTTGTTTCCCCGATTGATTTGAAGACACTGTCAGAATATGTTTAAAATTATTGTGTGCATAATGAACACAACTGATACTTGCGTTATGTACTTTTCTATAAATATACATATCCTGAATGAAATTATGACACTAGCCAATCCTGCAAATGATTAATTATTGGAAAAACCTTTTCGATGAGATTCGTATAGCACCACTTGAACTAGAAACAACACTTGAGCAAGCACTACAATCCAAGTTGTACTGAAATTCACTTGCAGAATTATTTTACCGACGAGCGTTTTGGTCACAGGCAAAACAGCTTTGTTTCAACCCATCAATACAATTTGATCTGTCACTGCCTTGGAAAATCCCGTGTGACATGTGTAAGCGAACCAGAGTATAGGTACGGCGTGTCATGTTTTTAGACTACGTCGGTTAGTCCAAATGCGCCGGCCGCGTGCAGCCCAACGCTATGACTACAAGTCACACGCATGCACAGCACTGTTAGTATATGGAGATAATTGAATGGCGGAAATAATTATCCGCATGCTGTTGTGTGTTCTGTTCCTCATTTTAACTGTGACAAATAATATAAATGAAAAGCTACGTGGCCTGGCTCGGAACTCCCCCCCCCCTTTCTCCCCCATCGTAGCTTTCTACTCAAACCCTCGCCTCCCCCTAGACCGAGCCACGTAGTTTTAGGACGCTCCCCTGGCCAAGTCGGGGATTGCACCCACTGCTGCGGGCTGACCTGACCCACTCGATACCGCCGCTGTATTGTGATGAATGTATTGTGTCCCAACACCAATATCCGGGCACGTGCCGCCACAATGGAGAGGAACACAATGCCACAAGTGGGCCGCCTCCAAAAGATGCTGGGTCGTCCACATGTCTCACAACTGGGCGAAAAACCGCAGGCGATCTAGCCCAAGAAACACAGCAGAATTAAACAAAAAAATATCTTGGGATATTAAAAAAAAGGCAGAAGTTCAAATCCCTTCGTGAAAGTTTGACTCCCAATGTTGATGAAAATGTTACAGTTGAGGTTAGGGCGAGAAAGATGTCAAAAAACATACAAACCGAAATTACTCTTCTATTAGACGAAATGCAAGCACTATTTTACGGTACTGACTTTTTTTTACGCCTCCTCGACGTAGTGGTCATTAGAGGCGGGAAAGGATTGGGGACAAGCAACGGGAAGGAATTCGGTCACAGCCTTTTTGAAGGAAGCATCCCGGCATTTCCCTGGAGTGATTTGGGGAAACCATGGAAAACCCAAATCTGGATGCCCGGACCGATTCGAACCCGCGTACTCCCGAATGCGAGGCCAGAGCGTTAACTACTCGGTGAGTGTTGAAGCCAGAATGTTTATACGCAGCAGAAACATTAGCCACACTGACAGAAATAAAAGAGAAAGAAAGAAAGTTTCCAAGGAAGACCTTCGGACTAAAAAAAGTGGCAGGGAGCGAATTTAATTTCTGTTCGATATCAAACCAAGAATTATACAATAAGTTTTAGAAGACAACAAACACAATTAAGAAAAGGAGATTAGCTTTTTTGAACCATATAAAGAGAATGGAATCAGAGAAAATATTAAAGAAAATACTCAACTTTCAAGAGAACAGGAAGACTCAAGTTCCATGGGTGAAGGAGGTCCATCGGGTTCTGAAAAGGTGTGGAATCAAGGTGGAAGACATCGAAGACAGAGGAAAAATTGCAGAGGTAAAGGATCTGATTGAACAAAAACCAATCGGGAAAAGGGGGGGTATTTTCGGAGGAAGGAAAAGCAAGACTGAGCCAGAGATTGAAAGAGTACTGGCGACGGAGCAAGGAAACCCAGAAGAGGAAATCGTACCCCAAATATGGCTGAAATGAAAAGGAAAAAATGTTGATGTAACATGCCTCCAATTGCGTAGGCGTTTAGCAGTGAACAATGTTATACCTCTATGAAACTCCACATCTGGCATGAGCTTCAAGTCTTCCATGTGAAGTATACAGCGAAGCTCTGTTGTTAACATGTAGGCTTCGTTTACACGATAAGGTTAACATTTAGAGGTGGACTTCGCGGCGAATTGTAACTCGGTCACTTAGGCTATGGTGCATTTTACTCCTCTTTTTTTTCTGCTTCATCAGTCTCTCGACTGGTTTGATGCAATCCTCCATCCCTTCCTATCTTATGCTAACCTCTTCATCTCATCATATCCCTTGCAGCCCACGTCCTCAATTATCTGCTTAATATATTCTAATCTCTGTCTTCCTCTACAGTACTTACCTTCGACTGTTCCCTCCACTAATAAATTAAGCAATCCTGCATGTCTCAAAATATGACCTACCAGCCTGTCTCTTCTTTCTGTAAGACTCTCCCACAAACTTCTCACCCATGTTTCGTACTTTATCTGCCCACTTAACTTTCAGCATCCTTCCATAGCACCACTTTTCAGACGCTTCAAATTTATTAGTTTTTGGAATTCCTAATAGCCTTGCTTCACTTGCATTAAGTGTTGTGTTCAATACACAAAGTTTTAAAAAGTTCTTTCCGAATGCTAGATAAATATCTGAAATCGAAATATTTCTCTTTTTCAATTGATCCAAAGGATCTGGTACGAAACTAACGATTGAAGATAAAAAGATGTTGGCCTCGCATTCGGGAGGACGGCGGTTCGAATCCCCGTCCGGGCATCCAGATTTGGATTTCCATGGTTTCCCAAATCACTCCAGGCAAATGCCGGGATACTTCCTTAAAAAGGCCATGGCCGAATTCCTTCCCATTCCTTGCCCCCATCCTTTCCCTTCTCTAAAGACCTCGCTGTTGAGAGACGTAAAAAAGTTTAAAAAAAGATGATTTCGTAAACGGTGATTGGCAGCCGCTAGTGCAAGTTGTTTACAGTTTGTGATCAAGTCTTTAAAGTCGAGTCGAAATTTTTGACACTGGAGTCATGAATCCAGACGGAAAATAAGAACGTCCACTTTCAGAGGTACATAAATTCCCAGTATGGTTACCAAATGGCAGGAGAACCAATTTTACAAGGATAGAATAGTTGCGATCAAGGGCTCCTACTGACCGTTTTGTTTACATTCTGCACTGCTTGATGATTGGCTGGAAAAACCCACTCACACCAACAATAGCTATTGCCGAGAAGTTGGCGTTTCCGGAAGCGTCCAACCAATCGGGGATCTGCGTAAAACGTAAACACGGTGGTCCAGCAGGATCCCTTCACCACTACTGAGAATCGCCAAGTGTCTGTTCCTCCTATGACGTCATCTTGCTGCTCCTCTTCTATAATACCGGCGGGTTACGCGCATTTTTACGAACATCGTGCTATGAGTGACTCTGGTAGCTGACTGCCATGTAGATGCAGAGATCAGGCGACGAATGTCGACAGCATGGTTTGGGGTAGCGGTGGATATACTCACAGGCTGGCAGGAACTGCACGGAACATGGCGGCAATCACAACTGCAGGCTGCGCCTCACCTGAAACAAACAGAGCAAACCATCAGCTCGGCCAAACACGCACCGCCCAAAACTGATGGTGGGCGAGAAGTTTTAAATGGTTTATGGTAATACACAGTCCAGTCACATTAATGTGACCACCTCTCAAAAACCAGAATAACCATCTGTGGCAGAGCGGACCCCTGCGAGGCGTGCAGGAAGAGAGTCAATTAGGTTTCTGAAGATGTTGAGCCATGCCGACTCCAGTGCCGTGGCCAGCTGCGCTAGATTACGCGGTTGAGGATCCATGGCGCGAACAACCCGATCGAGGTGGTCCCACAGATTCTCATTTGGGTTTAAATCCGGTGAGTTTGCTGGCCAGGGGAGTAAGGTAAACTCATCCTGGTGCTCTTCGAATCACGCATATACACTGCAAGCTGTATGACACCTCGCATTGTCCTGCTGGTAGATGCCATCATTCTGACGAAAAATTATTCGCATGTGGGGGTGGACATGGTCCGCAAGGACAGATACGTACTTGTGCTGACCCATCGTGCCTTCCACAATGATGAGTTCACGCAGTGAATGCCAGGAAAACATTACCCAAACCATAATGCTCCCTCCTACACCCTGGATCCTTGCAGGGTGTTTGCTTTCAGACGTTTCACGCCGTATGCGCCAACGTCCATCTGTACGATGGAGCATAAAACGTGATTCATCGGAAAAAGCCACCTGTCGCCACTCTGTGGACGTACAGTTGCGGTACTGGCGTGCAAATTCCAGCCTTCGTCGCCGATGAACAGCAGTCAGCATAGGTGCATTAACCAGGCGTCTGCTGCGGAGGCCCATGCGCAGCAACGTTCGCTGAACCGTTGTTGAGGATACACTCTTGGTAGCCCTTGGTTCATCTGGGCGGTCAGTTGCTAAACAGTTGCACGTCTATTTGCCCGAACGCATCTCCGTAGCCTTCGTTCGCCTCTGTCATCTATAGCCCGTGCTACACCGCATGTTCCACGCCGCTGATTTTGAATAGTGCCACTTTGCCATGCACGGTATACTTTCACCACGACGGCACGTGAACAGTTCACAAAATTAGCCGTTTCCGAAATGCTTCCACCCCTGGTCCGAAAGCCAATAGTCATGCTCTTTTGGACGTCGGATAAATCGCTACGTTTCTCCATTACGCCAACGATTGAAATGCTTTCTGATGCCCTAGGACATCCTTTATATACACTCCACTGTATTGTGCTGCCACCTGCGTTCTGTGATTGGTTATTTCACGTTGACGTCGAAAGTAGGTGGTGGTCACATTAACGTGACTGGACTGTGTAGTTTAATAAGGTTTTTGTGACTTAGTCCTCAGTTACTGTTTTAAATACAGGCCGATTCATAAGGCTCTCAGAGATTTCTGACATTCATTGTGCATTGGGTACGACAGGGCGACAGATACAGACAAAACGGTCACGCCTGTAGAAACATAATTTCTCCAAGTTTGAATAGATTATAGGCGGGCGTTTCTAATCCAGGGAACATTTAGGGGGCATTGGGGGACCAACCGCCCACCTGCTTTCCAGTATTATATCAGGATTTAAGAGCTGCATCAAAGTGTTTTTAATTGAATTCCTTTTATAACCTACCCTTTCGGTGTATTCCTGCCATATGGCAACGAGCGTGGTGGTGTAACGGATAGCGTTCTCGCCTCGCATTCGGGAGGACGGCGGTTCGAATCCCCGTCCGGGCATCCAGATTTGGGTTTTCCATGGTTTCCCCAAATCACTCCAGGCAAATACCGGGATGCTTCCTTCAAAAGGCCATGGCCGAATTCCTTCCCATTCCTTGCCCCCATCCTTTCCCGTCTCTAAAGACCTCGTTGTTAAGAGACGTAAAGCAGTTAAAAAATGGTAATGTATTACATACACTAATACTTTTTTACCTTTCTTATTTCAATTAAACAATATTTAAATTCTCTTTCTGGTCATTCAACAATAATTATAAATAATTTTACAATATTCTCTTTTATTCTGTCGTGCTCTTTAAGCCCTGCGTTTTTTGCCGTCTCTTTTTTAAGACGGATTACAACGCTCGTCACTCCGGTTATAATTCATTATCTTTCTTCTTACCATCCGAAATAAACCTTTATACTATACCTCAAATTATTTTATGATTTTTCTTTTAATACATCTATAAAACGAAAACCGGATATATTTCTCCCAGAAAAACTAAAAAACTACTGCGCAGATTTCGATGTGGTTTTCACGGTTTTATAGATTAGAATCTCAACTGAATTGTTTGGTAAGTCTTATGCTCCAACGTAACATAACGCCGCACAGTGGTCCGGAATTGAAATAGAGTGGGCATTCGAATTTTAAAAAAATTCGCTTTAGATAGCATTTGCTATGCTGATCAAAAATTGTTATGTTCAATTTTTGATAGAAATGAGTGCTTCACACTTAAAATTTTAAAAAAATGTATGGGTGGAAATCTATTTTTTTTCACGACCCTATATCAAAGTGTCAAAGTCAAACCTTATGCAATCATAAGTACCTATCCTACTTAATATTACAACATAAAAATTTCTTGCGTATCTTTGCCACTTTGACTACAGGGCGCAAGTGAATTTCGGGGATAAAAAATAGTGGACATTCTTACAAAAGTCATAATATGGATCCAAAAAAAATTGAACATATACTAATTTTTGATCAGCACAGCAAATACTACCTAAAGAAATTTTTTTGTATTGATATTATTCGAATGTTCGTTACATTTTATCCCCGAAATTCACTTGCGCCCTGTTGTCAAAGCGGCAAGGATACGCAAGAAATTTTTATGTTGTAATATTAAGTAGGGTAGGTGCTTATGATTGCATAAGGTTTGACTTTGACACTTTGATATAGGGCCGTGAAAAAAAAAATATATTTCCACCCATACATTTTTTTATTTTAAGTGTGAAGCACTCATTTCTATCAAAAATTGAACATAACAATTTTTGATCAGCATAGCAAATGCTACCTACAGCAATTTTTTTGGATTCGAATGTCCACTATATTCCAATTCCGGACCACTTTGCGCCGGAGCGGTAAATGAAAATCTGAACGTACAGCCTGAAAAAAAACAAAAAAAAAAAACGATCCATACGTCATACATCGTAAAAATAATAGCCATATTATCGCATGTAACGTTTCGTTTCTTAAATTTTGGTTTTTAATCTTTAAATCCCCATAGATGGCGGTATAGAATGCGAAGAGGAAACAACGTAAAATGGAAAATATGTAAATTAATTTTAATAATAAAATGAAAAACCTTTCAATATCTTCTCTGCTTCTTCAAGTTAATCTCTGCTGTTTGGAAGTGAAATTATATTCGCTTTTGATAGTAAGTAAGGCGTATTTGATGGGTCTGAACATGAAAGTAAACTGTTTAAAACCTTTAGTGTATAACCTTCCAAGAAAGCTGTTAGGTTTCCGTAGGCTACACTGGGGGAAATATGGAGCCATGTCGTTTAAGAACGATGCCAGAGCCTCCTAGCGGCGGGTCTGTTAGTTACCGCAGGCTATTAGCTGGCCCAGCCTCCTCTGTTCTATTCTCGTCTGTCTCCACCCACCACAGGGTTCATCAGCCTCTCTCTCTCTCTCTCTCTCCACGTATCTCCTGGCTTTATCACACGCATTCTCTGTATACTATCTCTCTGTCACTACCACGGACAGCACTGAGAAAACATTCAGCTGTGACTTCCTTCGATAAGGAGCGCACACAATGGGCTCAGAAGACCACTGAATGACCCAACTCTAGAAGATTTGTCACTAGCTGTTACCCACGACTTTGTATGCATGGACTTGGAATTCGATATAGAAAGCTGTAATTTACGTAAAAGAGTCCGAAAAACTGACTGCGAGAGAAACGAAGACTGAGCTACCGATGTAACATTACACACGCTATTACTATTACTATTACTCCGCGATTCACGGAGGGTGCATTGCACCTATCAGGAAAGGTAATGGTTTGGAAGGGATATACGGGATACGGCAGGTGGCGCCCATGGGCTATTGTGAGGAACCATCCCAGCATTCGCCTGCAGCGATCTAGGGAAACCATGGAAACCCCAGATCAGGATGGCCGGAGTGCTTTATCGGAAGCTACTCCTGTCCGATTTTGTGTTTACTCGCCCGGTAAATCCTTTCTATTCCACTCCCTAATCGCTCGTGGGAAAAATGAGTAGAGAAACGAATCGGTTCTGGCCCTGATTTCTCTTATCTTATTTTTGCGGTCATTCCGAGATATGAATGTTGCTGGTAGCAATATTTGTTTGCTGTCATTCCGAAATACGTCAGTCGAGAACTTTTCAATTAGCTTCCGTCGAGAGCAACGCCTTCGGTGCTCCAGGTCTTCCCAACCTAACTCCTTCAACATCGCACTTACGCTTTCCCTCCAACTATATATACCTGTCACGAATCGGGCGGCTCTTCTTTGGACCTTCTCTAATGCCTCCATTAATCCCTTTTGATGGGGACCCCATACAGAGCAACAATATTCTAAGTGAGGCCTCATTAGTGACTTGTACGCAATCGATTTAACTTTCGGAGTGCATTGTTTTAAATTACGACCCAGAAATCGAAGCATACGATTTGCTTTTCCAATTACATTCTCGATATATTCATTCCACGACAAATTATTAAGAATTGTTATCCCTAGGTATTTAGCGGAATCTACGGTTCTAAGGTCAGTACCATTAACTGTATATCCAGAGCTAAATGGTGTCACCTTTTTACTTACACGCATGACTTGGCACTTTTTAGCGTTTAATTCCAACTGCCAATCTTTACACCACGCAATTATTTTCATAATATCGTCTTGTAACAAAGCGCAGTCGTCCTGGGTTGTGATTTCACGATAAATAATAGCATCATCGGCAAATAATCTTTTCATCCCCCTTATTATGTCGCACAAATCATTAATGTATATGAGAAACAACAGAGGCCCTATCACGCTTCCCTGGGGAACCCCGGACCTCACTTCGGCAAGTGATGAACGCTCACCGTCGAGAACTAAACACTGTGTTCTGCCCTTCAGAAAGTCTGCAACCCAATCGCATATTTGTCTAGATATACCGTAACCGCGTAGTTTCCTAAGTAACCTAGTGTGAGGCACAGTGTCGAAAGCTTTTATGAAGTCTAATAAAACTAAATCAACCTGGGATTGCTCATTTATAATACGGCTCGTCTGTCTGTCGCCGTTCTTGACCAAATATGTTATTTATACCGGAAACAGTATCCTGTGATTTCCTAATGGTGTTTAGTATTTCATTGTCAAATCGGTTTAGTCGTGAACACGTAATATTAATACGTGCAGACTCGCTCGTTCTTGGTGTGGTGTGAGTCAACCACGCGGGCTTGGGAGGCGTCGGCGGGCGTCGCGACGGACGATTTTAGACGCCGACGCCAGCGGCGGGGAACGAGGGAATACAGTGCAGCTGTCGGCACAACTCAAACACGTCAACAGGTCAGACAACTGCAACCGCGGAATACGCTGCTGAAATTCACAAGGCAGAACACTGAGGGAAAATAAATATTAAGAGCCACCAGGGGGAAAAACGTGTTAAGAGTCACCAGGGAAAAAAGTACATTTCATTTATATATATATCTTCTTATATATAAAAATCAATGTTTGTGGGTTTGTTCGTCTTCTATGCATTCCTATACCATTTATCAGATTGCAATGAAACTTTGGAGAGTTTTCGAGTGTGCATTTGCGAAGGTTCCTGTGAAAAAAATATTCCAAAAAGTCACCCTCTATTCCCCATAACACCCCATAATTTAGGCAAAACCACATTTTTTATCCGATTTAGATAGGAATTTGTACACTTATACTTTAAAACAAACAGAAAAATACTGCCTACGTATGGTTTCCGAATATTCATCCCCACTCCCCCTTTCCAACCCCATTACGTTTTCACTCCATAATTTAGGCAAAGCACATTTTTTATCAGATTTAGATAAGAATTTGTACACTTATACTTTAAAACAAACAGAAAAAATACTGCCTACGTATGGTTTCCGAATATTCATCCCCTCTCCCTCTTTCCACCCCCATTACGTTTTTACCCCATAATTTAGGCAAACCACATTTTTTATCCGATTTAGATAACAATTTGTACACTTATACTTTAAAACAAACAGAAAAATACTGCCTACGTATGGTTTCCGAATATTCATCCCCTCTCCCCATTTCCAACCCCATTACGTTTTTACCCCATAATTTAGGCAAATCACATTTTTTATCCGATTTAGATAAGAATTTGTACACTTATACTTTGAAACAAACAGAAAAATACTGCCTCCATATGTTTTCCAAAGCGCATCCCCTCTCACCCTTTCCAACTGAAAATGAATGAAACAGCAGTTTAAAATTTATATGTAAATATTTTTTCATTTAATCTATGTGCCTACTCAAGTCCAGCAATAGTGAAGCATTGCCGGGTCAGCTAGTATATATATATAAAGATTTGGATGTATTCTGCAAATATTTTTTATTCATCCAGGAAACGTATTGTTATTTATTCCCTTTTAGATTTCTTACCTTTTTCTGCGTGTACCATCAGAACAGTTTATTAAACCGGTCAAACAAACTACTACAGCTGAGCATATAAAAATAATTTTACACTCAGTCTCCTTCATTCAAATACTTCAAAATTCGGTCCGTGAATCGAAATATTGCATTACGTTTAGATTCAATACTGAATCTAACAAAAAAATCTTGAGAAGACGCATTCCCAATAACACGTCGGAACAAAAGCCGTATCGGAAGCAAAATAGCTTTTAGCCGATCATCAGAAGAACTCTGCGAGTGATAAACAACACGAAAACGAAATGTTAATCCAATAAACAAACAAAAACTGCGGGCAAAGATTCTGTTAAATACAGCTGTGAAATAACCGCACTGACAAACGAAAAAAAAAAAAAAAACTAGTCAATATATGTATATCTTACACTCAAAGATGAAAAACGCTCCCTCAGCGAAAAATAATAACAAAAAAAAAAAAAAAAACACCTTTTAACTTATGAAGCAGACGTACAGCGAGTTTAAGCCCCTGATAATTATTTTGCAAATAGTTTGTACGACTTTCGCTACGTTTGGCAGAATGAGTCTTTATAAAACCACTCACTGTAGTTAAATCTGTCTTTTTATTTATACTTTGCGTATATAAAAGCACGAAGTTTCGTGAAATTAGATTTTATTATTTGATTAATTAATGAGATTCCTAAGGCAGATGAAGCTAAAATAAAAAACTGTATATCTTGGTCAATTTTGCAAGGAGCAAACGAAGGTCTCCTCTTTCGATTTCTTTCTTTGGCTATAATATGATTAACAGCACAAATGCCTGATTACATAAGATATGAAGGAAAAGGTTTCATTAAATTGAATATCAGTTGTCATACATTTTGATATGACAGGTATTTTTTTAATTATTTTCCCCACAGGTTTTCATATCCATCACTATCGAATTTATGTTTACTTTCTGCGTCATATACGATTCATAAACCTTCTTCCTGTCATGTTGTAACAGATTCTTCAATATTTGGGGTAGGATTTTTCATCCAATCATACACCTCGAATTTCAAAATATCTTCAAATCGTGTTTCTTGAGGTGAGTACTGAATCTGTCAATATCATCTGGAGTTATTTTCGTTTAAAGATAATAATTCAGGAACCTGTTGAAATTTTCTTCAATAGATTGTAACGCAGTAGTTAAAAGTTTTCAATAAATAATAACACACAGAACATTTGAGTAACCTATAACAGTTTTATTAGCTCCTTGAAGGTGCAAATCAACATCATTAAATCAATTTTAAAAAACTTAAAAGGTCAATTAATTTTTTTAAAAAAACCAAAGCATTTCACTATTGGACCAAACCCCCACAGCCCACCACGAAAGCAGGTACGCCCACTAGTCATCCATGAATGAATTCTTGCGAGAGTGTAAACGGTAGTTCGTGTCAGCGCTCGTGCACGAGGCGAGAGTGTAAATGCGACATGAAGAATGCGACCTGCACCAGTACTGGGTAGCTTTAGCTTAGTCTTTAAGAATGCTAGTATAGTATCTTTGATCCGACACAGTTGACCAATTGGTATGTGTCGTGAGTAGGGTTGCCACCTTTTTTTATTGAAAATAAAGTACATTGGTTATTAAAGGTAAGGAAAAAAAAAAGTACATAGAGGCAATATAAAGTGCAATTTATGTTTGGTTATTATTATGTTTAAAAACATATTTTTATTGCTTTTCGCAAGTTTGATCAAATTATTCTCGCTGCTAAACAATTGCACAGCATTTTTACAGTTTATATTTAAGTTAAAGTAAATAAGTAATTCGTTTTCTGAGATTCAGAGACGATTTGTTTCTTTCGTCTCGCCATTTGCAATTTATTACAGAAAAAACTATCTCGTGAATAGACAGTAAAAATGAAATTTCTTTATAAAAGTTTGCAGAATTATCATCAGTCTTATTAAATACTTGCTTAAATAATTCCGGCAATCCTTTAGAACTATATATCTGCTTATAAAGTTTGTTTAATAAAGCAATTTCTCCATAAAGATAATCCATATCTATATTAAGTTTTTGCAGTTTTAAATTTTTTATTATGTTAACAATATCAAATTCAGCATAGCTCTATAATTTATATTGCCAAGTGTAAGTAACCAGTTTGTGTCATTAAAACAAACCATTCATTTAGGTACTCTAAGGCTTTACAAATAAATATATATTTTTTTAACATAACATAATCATTATCTATTAGATTCGTTTCACTACCAAAATTACATTTTGTAGGTGTACATAGAGTACTTTGGTTACTGAAGTTGTCCTTGTCCATAATATACAATAACATAAATCTATAAATCCGATAAATCGTATTCTTATTGCTCTCAAACCGCTTTACATAAACCATATAAACAAACAAAAAGTTTTGACACCACAATGACATTGATAATGTTGACATTTGAAGTTAGGTTGCGTTCAAAAATTATCAAAAATGAGCGTTCAAGTGTCGCTGGGGACCTATCGATTCGGCACCAATAGATAACGTACCATTTTACGCAAAACGCTTACGACCAGACTATTTTAAATCCCAGAGAAATCAAATCATGCGAAACAAAGTATTTTCGCGTACTTTATTGTTTTCACGAAATATAGAGTACAATTACCAGAAATAACGTACAATACTTTATAATAAAGTACGGGTGGCAACCCTAGTCGTGAGCGAGGCAAATATTACGTGGCGTTAATTGGTATTGTTAGCATACGCAGGCTATAATGATTTGGCGAATTAATGTAAAAGCAAACGTGCAACGACGAGATTGAAGGAGAGAAGTTATTAAATCTAACGTGTATTATAGAACTGTGCATTTTCTTTGGAGGCTCCGCTTAATTCGAGGGTATCTTTCAACAAATGTAATAATTATTTAAAATTAGTGAACTGGCGGCTAAAGAGAGAGAGAGAGAGAGATGGTGTGTGAGCCAAACCATTCAAAACACGCCGTATTCACCTAAAGGTTGCATTGGTAAATTAGCGCAACATGTTAATTAGATCAACAGTGTACGGAGCGTCCATAAACCCCGTAGCTGCATTTTGGCCTCCTGTGAAACCCCCCCCCCCCCCTCCACCCACATATCCCGACGTGGCTTTTGTCTCTACCACCCTCCCCCCCTCACCCCCACGTAGCCTTTTTCCCTATTGATTCCAGAAGACACTATACAGTTTTTGCTTGTCAGACTATCGTCAATTAGATACGGAAATAAATATCCACATGCTGTTGTGTGTTCTGTATCTCATTTTAACCATGACAAATAATATGAACGAAAAGCTACGTGATCTGGCTCGAAACACACCCCACCCCCCCCCACGTAGCCAACCTCTCCCCTCCCTAGACCGAGCCACGTAGTTTATGGACAATCCCTCATGCACTTATTAATGCAAGGATAACGGTGCGCAGTTCGCACGTTACTATGAACAGATTAGTGTTGTAAAAAAACGTTTTTTTTTTCTGACTTGAAAAAAAAACATGAAAAAAACATGTTTTTTCTCTGGGATATGTTTTTTTTTCATAACTACTAAATTTCAAATTTTTAAGGCATTTTTTTGTTTAATATGACTGTTTTAGAGTTTATACTAAGTACTTTTCTTAATTTTTAAATCTACTATATTTTTCTGGTTCAGTAGAAAAAAAAATTACAAAAATATTGGCAACATTGACTGAAGTTTTCTTTTACGAACGGGGACTTCCCGAAAAGGTTAGGTGGCGCAGGAAGGAATCCCCGTTCCCTGTTGTTTGGATTGACACTCGCTATTTGAACTAGTGCTGCCAGCCCTACAAATTTATCTGTAGACCTACGGATCTTTTCAAAAAAATAGGAATTTTAATTTTATCTAACTCGCAGCGTATAGTGATACTGAGTCATTAAATTGTCAGTAATTATGAATAACTTCCTTGGAACCGTTGGCGTAAACCAATGATTGAAAAGAAATAAAGCTCCTATTTCGTATAAAAATAGATTTAAATTCAAACTTAAAAGACCTTAATACAGAACTATCGGCGCGGTCTTTATGCATAGTGTGTACTTTGCTCACAATTTAAAATTGCAATCCAAAAGCTTTTGCGTAGAATACATCCAGTAAAAGAAAATGTAATTATATCTGAAGTTATGGATCTAGAACAGACAGAAGAAGAAACAGAAAATTCTGACACTTACCGAACTAGTGTTGGTAGTACTGATACTAGTGAATGTGGTACTGACGTAGACGACGAATAAAGAATTATGTTACCTATAGAGATACCTTTATGAATCATTATGTAAGACATTATACGATTTGGTAAGATTTAAAACACACATGTGAAATATAAGTTCCGTAAATAAAACTGTAATTTATCAAATATATTGTTTTCTGAAAAAAAAAATAGAAAAAAACAAGGGTGCTAGGTTTTTTACATGTTTTTTTTTTCACAAATCTGAAAAAAAAACATTTTTTTTCAGTTTGCAACACTAGAACAGATACGCTTTGACTGTGAGTGATTTTGGGGATAGGTCGGAAACATACCAGGCTGGGGCGTTATCCACATTGAACACGTCCAGTGAGTCCTGGACAAGTTGTCCCGGCCCTACTGATCCAGTCACTGGACCGTGGAGTCAACTAGCTGACCCACATCCGCTTTCTACGGCTGCTGCTGCCTCACTTGTTATGATACGTTCACCGCTACGTTGACGGGGCCGTGTACAACCCTTTCTCTCCTTAGAGGCACACTTCCAAGTGAAACCTCATCTATGCTCCTCTTCTCCTTTCCTTTCCATTCCTTTTTTATTATTTACTTATTGCTTTACGCCTCGTCGACGGCTAAGGCCATTTGAGGGAGGGATGGGACTGCGGACAAGGAACGGGAAGGAATTCGGCCATGGCCTTTTTGAAGGAAGCATCCCGGCATTCGCCTTGAGTGATTTGGGGGAAACCATGGAAAACCCAAATCTGGATGCCCGGACTGGGATTCGAACCCGCGTCCTCCCGAATGCGAGGCCAGAACGTTAACCGTTCACCCACCACACTCGATTTTCCATTCCTTTCCTATGATTACAATCCTATAGCATAGCAGTAAATATATGTGCTCAAAAACTTTGTTTCAGCAGATATAGAGGGTGATTTATAAGTAGAATTCGGATCTTTATGACAAAAAAGTAGAGAAATATGACCTAAAAAACGAGTAAATATGAACTAAAAATAACAAAACGTGACCAAGTATTTAAATTTGCTATACTTCAAAACAAAATCAATGTTACATCATTTATTTTATTTAGCAGTGTCGCTTTTATGTAAACAGCATAATTTGTTTCCGTGCACTCACTGCACCATTGGGAAATTAAATTTTAAATCCCTTTGCTGAAGTCACTTTAATTTCAGATAATTTACAGAAAATAACTCTTTCATCTGTACTAAACTACTCGTCTCTAAATTCTTTTAAGCAACTCCGTAAGTTTTAGAAAATTTTGTTTTCGCCATGGTGGTACTCACTGATCCACTGCAGATTTACCACTGACTGAGGATTATTTTCTAAACTATTGTCGACAGTGAGACATTGAGTGACGCGGCTGCACACAGGCATGCTGCTGCTGCATTGTCGGGATTAAAAGGCGGTCGGAAGGCAACCATCTGGCGAAGAAGATTCTACCGGAGGATTCACAACGTGGCCGGAACCAGCACTTCTCTCGGGCAGGTTCAGCGCCGAGCAGTACTGCGACTTAATCAAGAGGAGATTCAGAGCCAACGACATCAACGCCAAGGAGAAGAAACCTTCTGCTGAGACAGCAATAGTCTTGCAAATTGAAAAAAAAAAAAAAAAAAAAAAATCAAATTTGTGAAAAAAACAATAAAAACCTAAATTTGGTTTTGTTCAGAAAACAATATATTTGATAAATTATAGTTTTATTTAAGGAACTTACATTTTACCAGTGTATTTTAAATCTTACTGAATCATACAATGTCTTACATAATAATTCATAAATGTATCTATGTAGGTAACATAATTTTTTCCATCGTCCATGTCAGTACCATATTCACTAGTATCCAGGGGCGTAGCTACTATGGGGCTAGGCGGTGCAGTGCACCGGGGCCCCTACGCTCAGAGGGCCCCCAAGCATACCTCAGGGGGTCCCCAAGTGCACCTCTGGGGGCCCCCAAGCGCAATTCAGAGGGTCCACGAGCCTTCACGGCAAAATAGCGTCCTTATTTTTTTTAGCTCTATCGTCGCCTAAGGGGGCCCCTCTGACATACAGAGCTCCTCACTAAGGGCCCTCACTGCTCAAGTGGGCCCCAAATACTGCTCAGGGGCCCCCAGCCTCAGCTCAGGGAGCCCCTACCAACAACTCAAAGCAAAAAAGGTCGCCCATGTGGCCTGAGGGCCCAAAAAATAATTTTTTGCACCGGGCTAGTTCGGTCTGTGTTGGCTTTTCTGTTTCTTCCTCTGTCTCCTCCAGATCCATAACTTAAGAAGTACATTTTCTTTTACTGGTTGTTCTTGTATTGTACGCAAAAGATTTTGGGATTGCATTTTTAAATTGTGAGCAAAGTACACACTGTGCATTAAGACTACACCGATAGTTCTGTATTGGATTTAAATCTATTATCATACAAAATAGGAGCTTTACTTCTTTTTCAATCGTTGGTTTACACCAACGGGAAACGATTGATAATTACTGACAATTTAATGAGTCGGTGCCACTATACTCTGAGAGTTTAACAAGTATACAAATATAAGGAAAGCACAATAAGTAATAAAAAGGGCAAAAAACTGTAGATAAAGTTTTAATTCCTAATTTTTTGAAAAGATCGGTAGGTCTACAGATAAATTCGTAGGGCTGGCAGCACTAGTTCAAATAGCGAGTATCAATCCAAACAACGGGGAACGGGGATTCATTCTCGCACAACCTAGCCTCTTCGGGAAATCCCCATTCATAAAAGAAAATTTCAGCCAATGTTGTCAATATTTTCGTATTTTTTTTTCTACTGAACAAAAAAATTTAGTAGGTTTAAAAATTAAGATAAGTACTTGGAATAAACTCTAAAACTGACATATTAAACAATAACTGCCTTACAAATTTGAGATTTAGTAGTTGTGAAAGAAAAACGTGTCCCAGAAAAAAAACACGTTTTTTTCATGTTTTTTTTAAGCCAGAAAAAAACCGTTTTTTACAACACTAGACACCAACACCTGCACCCGAAGCGACTGCCTAAGTGTAGGCCGTCAATAACCCAAAACTAACTGAAGGCATAGTATGGCCACCACCTTCATCTGAAGCGATGGCGGTCGACAATTCAAGTGATGAGGTCTCAGTGGGGGCAATTTCATCGACCTAGTAGTCGCATTCTTCGAGGAAACCAACAACTACCTCCTCTGCCTACCAGTGAAAGAAGGGCTGCGGTTCCTTCCGCTGCACCCTACACAACTCCGTCGACTGACCGGCTTTTTGGACGGGCGCGGCATCCAATACAGCCCGCAACTCCCACGTAATTAATGGACGCCCCCTAAGTTACAATCAGAATCCTCGAGAGTCACTCTACCTGTAGGTGACCGGTTTCATAACCACTGCGCAAGAAATGTCAGAAATCACAGAGACTTATGAATCACCCTGTGCATTTCAACGGTGAAAATAGACGCCAGGTCTTACCAGAAAGCTGTTACCGCCGATTATAGTTAACGACACGCCAGTCGAACACCTGGCAAGCGGACAAGGACCCAGGGTAGCCGGAGCCATTCCGACCCTTTGAAGTTTCACCGCCGAGATTCCTATAGTCTAGACCACTACAAATAGGCCGAGCGGTCCAAGTTATAAACGGGCGCCGGTGGAGAAAGAAGGTGTTGTACAACTTTATCAACTAGCGACACATTAGTAATACCGATATTTAGCGGAACACGGCACATTTAATTACGCTGTTCACGCGAAAGCCAACACAATGAGTTTGTTTACGGATGAGCCTTACCCTGAGCCATTAAGGAGAGTCCATAAACTACGTAGCCCCATTTTGGCCTCCCCTGAGCTCCCCCCCCCCCCCTCCATAGGCTGAAGTGGCTTTTGCGTCTATACTTCCATCTGTTTATATTGGACATACGCTAGGTCATAGTTCCCTTATAAACGTCAGATGTGATGACTAAACACACACTGCTATGCAGTCCACAGAAAAGTTGGTTCAAATAAAAATATATTTATTTTAGGGTTTTACGCTCTCTGACGTTCAGATCATTAGAAGCAAGAACAGACTGGGGACAAGGAACGAGAAGGAATTCGGCAATGGGCTTTTGGAACAACCATCCCAACATTCGGCAACAGTGATTTCGAAATATCGTGGAAAACCAATATCTCGGTAGTCGGACGGGAATTCGAACCCACGACCTTGCCAGGACCGAACGTTACCGGTCACCCACGGGGCTAGGTATGTGAATTCAAGGACGAAAAGTATCACCAACTCTCATACCAGCAATCCAGATATCTCTCTTGACATACGCGAGTCATTTCTTGACGATACTACGCAAAATAGTCCCTGGCTGAAGTGTCTTTGGATAGTACGTCTACCACTGTGTTCGCCCCCTGTAGAGTCCCCCTAGCGGGCAGATGTGTCACGCTGTAGGGTCGATTTCCTCTCCCCCGAGCCTCGACCCCGATATCGATTCTCGGACGCCGCTGCCCTGGCCTTAAAGCCGGCCTCTCCACGGTGCTAACCCACTGACCAACCCCAGCCACCGCGACCTACGCCATAACCACCTCTCCAGTTAAATAACCCAACAACTAACCCCAACGAGATTTACTACAGAATGTTTATGAAGTCAACAACAGCCAACAGCACATCTCCGTGCCCGCCACCCGCCTTTCCACCGCTCCAGCGGCACATTCACAGTACAACTTGTAGGACCTGCGTTCATCCGATTTTCGATAAAGGAGTCATGATGGGCCGCGAAAAGGGTTAGAGAACCACATGCGGGACGTGTTGCATGTTGGGACTCCCAAACAACCAACACGAGTCCTTGCTGTCCAACAAGCTATGGCGTTGCATCATCATGGGAGGAAAAATCCTGCGAGTGTGCGATAAGGACACATGGTGTGTCGCGAGAAAGTACGAGTGGAAAGGACTGGTTGGGACATTTTGTTGGATCCGTTCTATTAGCGTGAATGGGTGAGCGCATCCTATTGTAGTTCTACACGGATGTCCTGTAAGTTGGACCGTGAAGAAGGCCGCTTTACTTTACACGCAAGTTCAAACTTGTAAATTAGTCCCTTAGGTAATATCACCGTTTAGTTCATTGTTATTTTTATTGCAAGATCGTCAGAAAAAAAAACAACCACTTTGTTGTTAGCTAAGAGACGATGGGCAGAATCTCAAATAAAGATAAAACAATATATTGCAATGCAAACAAAACATCCGCAATAAATATTGCGGATGTATAGCGGATGTGGGATTTCACGAGAAAATTCCGCACTTGCGGATGCGGAGATCCGTTACATCCCTAATACGGATACAGTTCATCTTCCCAAAAGACGTCTCATAGAAATTACATACTCTACGGTAACGGTCTAAGTCCGATTCCGGTACCATAACAAAACTAATTCAGGCCGTCTTATGTCACATGCTCTGCCCAAGTTTATCGGCATTGTGCTCAGACATACCACACGCAGACTTTTTTTTTTGCTCTACTGTTTGTATGAGGGCGGCAATCTGGAATAATGAGATTTCTGTCGGTACCCCTTCCTCGCCCGAGTCAAGCCCCCCCCCCCCCAAATCAAAATCCTGGATCCGCCACTGCTGTCACGTACAATACTTCGAAAGGAAGGGAGTAGAGTTTTTTTTTTTTTTTTTTTACTGCTTTACGTCTCTCAACAGCGATGTCTTTAGAGACGGGAAAGGATGAGGGCAAGGAATGGGAAGGAACTCGGTCATGGCCTTTTTAAGGAATCATCCCGGCATTTGCCTGGAGTGATTTGGGAAACCATGGAAAACCCAAATCTGGATGCCCGGACGGGGATTCGAACCGCCGTCCTCCCGAATGCGAGGCCAGAGCGTTAACCGTTACATCACCACGCTCGGTGGGAGTAGAGAAAATAGTGCGACGCACAAATTGCCACAAATAGCTTTTTTTTTTTTTTTTACTTATGGCCTCGTCGACGTCATTAGAGGCGGGATGGGACAGGGTAACAAGGAACGGGAAGGAATTCGGCCATGGCATTCTGAAGGAAGCATCCCGGCATTCGCCTGAAATAATCTGGGGAAACCATGGAAAACCCAAATCTGGATGCCCGGACGGGATTCCAACCGGTGACCTCCCGAATGCGAGACCAGAACGTTAACCGCTCACCGACCACTCTCGGTGCACAAATAGCAACGTCTCGCTAGGTGAATACGAAAACTACTTGTTTATGGCTTTAAGTTTTGTTGACGTCGAGGAGAGGAAGCGAAGGGACCACAAACGGGAAGGAATTTGGCGACGGTCCGTCACAGGAACCAATACCTGAACTGATAACGGAAAATCGTGGAAAACTGAAATCTGGTTGGCCGGAAGAGATTTGCAATCGAGTTCTCCCGATTGCGAGATCGGGCCGTTAGCAGGATAACAATGAGGACGAGATGCGAGCAAGAATATGCATGCGGTGAGTCATATAGTGTCTGTCGCAATACAGTACTGACGAAGAATATGGCATTGTGTTTGTCCAGGTTGGCATTGTTTGTTACTCTCAGTAAAGACAATGGTATGCTATGCCTACGACGGAGTCTAGTAAATCAACTATTTAAAACACTGCATACCTAAATCCGCAAGCTGCCGTTTGCACATCCCCCCTCACCTATCCTCCCACGCATCACGCAAGCTATCGAGCCAATAAGGATGAGGTTTTTGTGGTTTGAAAGCTTAAAGTCTACCTTAAATACTGTTATGACTACGTGAGCGGTGGGCGGAGCAATAAATGATAATCTGTTCGTAAATAGAGCAAAAATGCGCCAAAAATCACACTATAGCGATCATGATCACTACTTTCGTTAAATGCACTTACAGACGCCAAAGATCACATTACGTGAAGATACACACAATACTCTTTGGTTTCTGTTAATAATGTTATTGACTATGTAACATGATACTCGCGAAGACAAATTATTTAAAATTGCATTCAGCTGCGAGGAATAATAATGACGTCAGTGACATTGTACTCGTGAAGGCAACTTAAATTTAAAAAATGGTAAAGGTTACGGGATGTCTACGGCTATTGCCGCTCTCCGTATGAAGTAGAGCTCTGCCCTCCCATTACAAACTTTTGGCACTAAATTCACAAATCACAGTCCATACAAAAAACAAAACCAACCACCTCAGACATAAACACCACACCAAAGATGAAAAACACCACCAAAGATGAAAAACACCACCAAAGATGAAAAACACCACCAAAGATTAAAAACACCACCAAAGATTAAAAACACCACCAAAGATTAAAAACACCACCAAAGATGAATAAAACCACCAAAGATGAAAAATGCCAGCAAAGATGAAAAATGCCAGCAAAGATAAAAAGCACTACCAAAGTGAAAAAAGTCATTACCAAAGATAAAAAAATCACCACCAAAGATAAAAAACACCAAAAATAAAAAAATCACCACCAAAGATAAAAAACACCAAAAATAAAAAATCACTAAAAATAAAGACTCCTCTTTTGATTCTGTTAACACTGCTGTTTGCTATTTAGCTTTGATTATTTACAAACATGACTCTCCTAAGGCAATTTAAATTATTAAAAATTAAATTCATAGTATCTCCTACGAACACCGCTTCACACACACACACAATATTTGTCTGCGAAATGAGAGATCGACGTGAGCGAAGTTGCCTAGAGATGTTAGTCAACGATAACTGATAATTTTTTGTAACCAATTAAATCGTAAATATATGCAAATTTTAATGGGAGGGAGATAAGCACGTAACAGTGTTAGACACACCGTGAGAGGAATACAGAAGACAATGCACTTGGGTCGAGTCAATTACGGCTTGACGAAAGGAATTGAGCGGCGGACGTGTGGCACGCCTGGCGCGTGGGATGCCCCGAGCCGAGTGCTTTGCGTGGCGCAGGCAGCGCCGTTAAGCAATTACCTTGAGTGGCGAGAAGAGGTAATTAACTACGCTCTTCACAGCGAATTACATGTGAAGGCAGAGGCGCGTCAGATCAGAAACCAAACAGCAAACAGCCACGCGGACTAGACTAAATAGTACGACACGTACTGGCGCAGCAACTCTGCTTATTTGGTTATAGTCGAATGTTTATACCAGAGGTTCAAATGTTTTCTTATCACACTTTCTTGCGTCATAAGAAACATTCCCAAGTCCCCAACCCCATTTTTAAAAAGATTAACACAGTCAGTATGAAATCGAATATTTTTAATGTCAGTAACATGATAACTGAGAAGGCAACTTAAATTAAAAAAAAAAAAAAAAAATGGTAAGGGTTACGGGGTTTCTACGGCTACTACCGGACTCGCGGAGGTATAGCTCCACATTCATTACAACATTTTCGCCATGTTCAACTAAATTCATAGATCAAAATTCATCAAAGATAAACAACATCAAAGATAACAACCACATCGAAGATAAACACATCATCAAATATAAACATACCTCTTTGGATTCTATTAATATTCCTGTTGGCTAAGTATTACAAATTTAAAAAATACTTGAACCAACTAGCAAAAATAAATCAGATAGAATGATAGGCCTGCATTTCTTTTTAAAAGATTCCCTGTCCTGGATATTAGAAAGTGCACAACGTAAATCGTGAGCGATATCGAATTTGTTTCAATACTTTATTTTTATTGCAAAGAGCTGAGAAACATTTTTTTCTTATAGCTTTACGACTTGTCGACGTCGAGGTCATTAAAGACGGGATAGGACTGGGAGGCAAGGAATCCCAAGGAATTCGCCTGTACTGATTTCGGAAAACAATAGAAAACCGAAATCTGGAGCCCAGACGGGGATTCGAACCGGCGTCTTCCCGAAAGCGAGGCGCGAGTATTACCGCTCACCCAACACGCTCCGTAAAATGTTTTTAACACAAGTAACAGCTAAAAAAGGTGAGTATAATAGCAGTGTGTGCAGTGATATGCTGCGAAACTCTTTGAAATAGGCTACTTTATCCAAATAAGTCGATTTATTAATTTTATTAAAATAATTAAAAATAAATTAAAACGAAGTTTGTACAGACAGATTTTCGAAAGGTATTTATGGAGTAGAGATGTGCCGCAAAAGAACGGAGGAGTAATCTATAAGACCTACGTACTTTGTGCCGATTTAGACGTATGGATCTGAAACATGCATGATGAAGGAGCGGTAAAAAGGGAGAGCACAAGTACTTGTTTCTTATAATACTTTTTTGTATCTTGTTTTCTTTTCTTTTATGTTCATTTATTTTTAAAATTGAAATACTGACTTTCGTGAAACAGTCAACATTGACATAACTCTCAACTTTGCATTCTTTTTGCTCTACGGAAAATATAATTGTTCAGAGTGATATTATTAAATTTTATTGAATATCTTAATGATTTGTTTTCCTTTTCAACAATCCTATATTCTTCTAGATAAGACATAGTAAAATATTCTACAATTAAGTAATAAATTTCAAATTTTATTTTTTAATTTTGGTTAGAAAATAGCTATAAAATGCGAGGTTAAATTTCAAAATATTTTTGGGACAGGGCGCGCAACACAGGTTCAGCCCAAGGGTCTACTCATCCTAAATACGGCTCTGACTCTTGTTATATTTCGCTAGGCCAGGGTAAAGTCTATTTTTACGAAATGTAAGTCACTATAAACTATATAAAAACACTCCATACGCTTGGTGTTGAAGCAACAGTAACGAATAGGCAATGTGTCAGTCTGACGTTGTTCGGTCGCAGTGGACGAGGTCAATTGGACGAACTGGTCGGCCGTCAAATCGGGCGTTACTAGGACGAATGCGGTTCGGACGAAATTCGGTTCCAGTCGACGAAATGTTCAGTTGTTGGCGGCCCTTTACAGGACGTTTCGACAGCTCCATGTGTCGCCGTCATCAGCTGAAGTAGTGACTGTGTATCATTACAGTTATTGTGACTGCTTCGCGATGATTACTATCTGTCGGATATTTTCAATGATGAACTGAGGAGGCTGTTTGAGGCTGTGGTTTGCAGTCCCCTAGTTTTGGCGATGTCGGAGCCAGGTGGCGCTTGTCAGCAGCTGCCGTGGCTATTGTACCGGCACACGCGGCAGATGTGAGAGGGACTACAAGGGAGCAAATAGCACGAACCACACGGGACCCCAAGGTCGCACACGCCTAGTCACAAATGACTATACTTACAGACAAAACACCACAGAGGCCCCAACACGTCTCCTCACAACAACAAAAACAACAACAAACATTTCTGTGTTTACTGTATTGCCTACAGGTATTTCAACTTTGCTATATCCTTGATGATTACTTAAATATTTTTACTGTTGTCCTGTATCACCTATTACTCATGAATTATCTATTGTTGGATGGTTTTAAAGGGAGCCTTCGTAAGAAAAATAAAATTTTATTCTAAAAACACACACACACACACAGAATAATAACAGAGTGTGTCCAGTCAATTGTTGAGAGCTATTACACAAAATTACGAAATGTGAGCTACAAAATAAGTCCATAACCATATACAAGGTTACTAACTTGTATAAGCCCCTGACTGTTTTTTGAGTATAGTCACAGGTCTAGAATAGTTCAAGTTTTTAGGGTCAAAGTTTACGACAGGTTGACGTGATATGTCCCAATATGATCTTGACCCGTAATTCACCCTTGGGGTGAGTAAAATCTGTTGAGCTTGAAGAATGCAGAAGTATTAATAGACGTAGGTATTAAACACGGACGATCGCACTGTCGTATAATTGTTTCAAAGGTCGTAGACTCGAACTTGTTGAAATACAAACTTGACTTGTATTTGGCTCTTAACAGTTCACTGTGCAAAATTTGAAGAGGAGTGCGCAATTGCTTCGAAAGCATCACGTTGATGTTTTTTTTTATTAAGGCCGGGCAAACATTGGTAACGTAATCTTTGGTCATAGTATCTGTAACGCCCAGAGAACTTAATACAGATTCCACATTATTAAATAGTTGAGAAACACCGAAGAAATGAATTATCAGAATAATACTCGATTCGGTACCATATTTGGTCTGATGTCCACTTTAAATAACCTAATAACTCACGTACAGCGAACATGAATAAAGAGCACTAACGATGGTCAGTAAAACACGTAAAAAGCAAAATGTAATGTATACACTTGGTCAAGCAGCAACATTAGCGAAAGTTTTAGTTAAATTGAAATTTATCCTAAGCCGGAATGATAATCGGCATTCGTGATTACAGCAGAGACCATGAGAAATTTAAGTTTTTTAAAGTTATTTTTTGTTGCTTTCATATGCGACATGTTACTGAAAAGCAATTCCACCTTTTTTCACCCATAAAGTTTATCGATTTTTTTAAGAATGAGAAGCTGCGAAAAGCAAACTTAATGGATGTATTATGGCAACTAATTTAGTAGCAGTTGGATAACCTCGAATTTCTTCTAATGATATCTCTGGTCGCTGTTAATTTCCGAGTGAAGGCTAGCACGTGACCTCACCGTTCTCCAGCCAATAGCTATCGAGGCGAGTGAGCAAATTATATAGTAGATTATGGAAGCGATTTCTTAAATTTTCAGTAGCTGTATTATTTGAGATGTTGCCACAAAACTTTACAGCCATATAGAAACACTTAAAAAGTTTTGCGACTGCGTTTCTAATCCCTGCCATTCGTGAATTCTTAAACAGGAGAGTGTGAAACCGATGGATAGGTCGTGGTGGCAGGGATGATCAGCGACTCCTGTCATGGCCGCCACGCTATCCCGACCTAACCCCTTGCGGTTTTTGTATGTGGACTAATGTGAAAGATTCAGTGTTTAAGCGTCCTCTTACTGTACCAACAAACCTACCAGAACAGCGAGCTGGCATCAACAGCACTTTAGGGACATGCTGTACCGAATGTGGCCAGAGCCCGATTATCGACTTGATATCTTCAGACTCGGGAAGGTGACACATACAGAGCACATGTAATATGTCAAATTTTTTTTAGTTTTTCTACATGACTGCAAAGTTTTGAGACAATATGCCAAATAATATAGCTACAGTAATTTTGTAAAACTAAAACCGGACATATTGGTCGTATAAAAATTCGGTAACTACGGAGCATATTTCGATGGGGATTTCACCGTTTTAAAGCTTAGAATCTCAGTTCCCTTGTTTGGCATGTTTTATGTTTCAATGTTAAATAACGCAGGAGCATTAAATGAAATTCTAAACGTATGATGACAAATCCCAAAGATGGAAGGATTAGATCTTGCATACTTCGCACTAAACACACAACACAATGTCTCTGACCATAGCAATAAGATTACAATAATAACTATTTTGCACACTAAACAAAAACTTGAAGTATTCTTTCCTTTAATTCGGGATATCAATTTTTAAACGCCATAGATAGCTGTAAAAACAACAGAGATTTTCTTTAAGCACGACCTCTGGACAATATCTCTGCCCTTCAGCATTAGTCTTCTGTTTAAGATAATATTATTCCGAATTCACTTATCATATTTGTATAAAATGTTGAATCTGCGGAGCTAAAGGATCTGGCGTTTCGAGCAAAAAGTATATCCATTCACTTCGCAATTGAATCAAATGTGAGTTTCTAACATAATCTAGCATTGTTCAGTAATGTAGTAATGTAATTTGTTAACCAAATTAACGAAGCTTGATATACATGAATCTTTTCGGACGAATGAAAATAGTGTGCGAGCAAATAAACCTCAACCCACCAGTTTCTTGGTAGGGGGTGGGTTAATCTAGGTTTGCTTTAATTCCGCCAAAATTTGGCGCGAATTTTGTGAAACTTTGTACAAAAGTTTTTAATTGCGGGGATAAAAATAGGTTACGGGTAAATCTACGCCAATTATACCGGGCAACGCCGGGAACTCCGCTAGTCTATAATAAACCTGTCTTTGACATCAATAATGATTGTCCCATATTCATTATAAGTCTTTTGTCCTACATTTCCGTACCCTAAGCCGTCTCTAGATCTCCACAAACCAATCACAACGTAAGTCCTATATCTGCAGTGCGGACTGGTATTCCACCCCACCAGCTTGGAGCGTCGGATGGAGGGCCACGGCGGTGTCTGTTGACCACGGAAGCTGGCGTTAATGTCAGGACGGGAGACCAAACCAGTTTGGAGCACAACCCGACACATTCCGATCCTCCAGACCCCAGCCACCTGTCCACAACCAGTGTGATTAACCCATGAGGCGGTCGCCACTGTCAACAGACTAAGTGAGGAACTTTCGCATCAGTAATTTTTAATGCGGATGTTTTGTTTACATTACAACGTATATTATTCTTTTCTCTTGATACAAGATGCGGCCATTCTTCTCTAAGCTAATAGCAACGTGTTTGTTTTTTTTCTGACGATCTTGCAATAATAGTAACAATGAACTGAGCTATGTTATTACCTAATTTACGAATTTATAAAATTTTGTACTTGCATGTAAAGTAAAGCGGCCTATTCACGGTCCTACTTATAGGACCTCCGTGTAGAACTATCGTAGCAAGAGATCACCCACTCACGCTACTAGAAAGGGTCCAACAGAATGTCCCAAGCAGTCCTTTCCACTCGTACTTTCTCGCGGCACACCATGTGTCCTAATCGGACACTCGCAGTGTGATCCAACGCCATAGCTTGTTGGACAGCAAGGACCTGTGTTGATTGTATGGGAGTCCCAACATCTAGCACGTCCTGCATATAGTCCTGTAACCTCTTTCACGGCCCATCAAAGAGTTCATAATCGAAAATCGGATCATCGTAGGTCCTACAAGTTGTACTGTGAATGTGCCACTAGAGCGATGGACAGGCGGATGGCGAGAAAGGAGAAGTGCGGTGGCGTGGCTTGACGTTGGAATTAGTCGAGCCGCGAACTCGGCAAAGTTCAAACGACAAAAATTGTTTTTTTAGACGCATGCGTAGTTAAGTAAATAATTTAATTCACTTTTGAAATCATCCCATTTTGTTGTTGAAAGATGAGGCAAAAAATAAATCAATGTGGCAGCATTATATGAAAATAGATTTTCCTTACGAGAAAATGTAGAATTTTGCATAAAAAATATACTTATTTTGATTTTAATTAATGTTGGTAAAGTATTAAAATCTAAATAATTATAAATTTATTTTTACACCTCCACTACTGTAATTTTTTTTTAATCTGCTTAACGTATCTTTAACAGCGAGGTCTTTAGAGACGGGAAAGGATGGGGGGCAAAGAATGGGAAGGAATTCGGCCATGGCCTTTTGAAGGAAGCATCCCGGCATTTGCCTGGAGTGATTTGGGAAACCACGGTAAACCCAATTCTGGATGCTCGGACGGGGATTCGAACCGCCGTCCTCCCGAATGCGAGGCCAGAACGCTAACCGTTACACCACCACGCTCCGTCGCTACTGTAAAAGATCCGCATCCTTGTTGAGAACTTGTTAGGACTAGTGTAAGCAAAGATATCGATGATAAACTGAACAAGGATCAGATGACGTGTGGAACGAAAGCTAAAATTTTAACAAATAGGACATGCAGAGATACAAAGATATAAAAGTTTATATAGTGATGGCTGTTCTATGTTTCTCTATGGAGGTGAGTCATGGATAATGAAGAGAAGTTCCAAATATCTGCAAAGGAATCCACAAAGCTAGATCTAATAAGAAACGAGATAGTAAGAGAGGTGTTGGAAACACAATGATCAGCAAAAACATTATAACCACCTGCTTAGTGCTTACTAGCTAGCATATTGGTCCACTTTTCGAACGCAATACAGCAGCGATTGGGCGTAGCATGGATTCTACAAGTCCTCCGTAGGACTCCAGAGGTATCTGACATAAGATTTCTACGCATAGGTCACGCAATTCCCTTAAATTATGAGACGTTGGTTTGTGGGCGCGGCGCTGGGAACGAGCATCTCGGAAACTGAGAGGCTGGTCGGTTGTTGGCGTGATACTGTAGTTATCATCTATGGAAAGTGCTTTGAGGACGGTGAAACCACGAGTAGGCGACAAGGTGGTGGACGTCTACGCCTCATCACAGAACGTGGAGGTCGGAGGCTTGCCCGCTCTGTAAAGCAGGATAGGCAGATCTGACGGAAAAGTATACAATTGTGGTACTTCCAATTCAGAAAAATTTGGTTCTTAATTTATGATGTTGTCTGAGTGGGGACATAATCCCTAAAATGATACCTCATCAGTCGATTTCGGTTAGATATCAAACGAGATAATTAGCACGTAACAAAAAATACGTTATGGAAATAATGATACTTTTGGCCTTTAAGATGCAAATTCCGAAAAATTCTTTTCTTGTAATATGTTGTGACCACAGTGGAGTCCCAGATCTTTAGAATGATACCTCATTTAACTTTTTTTTTTTTTAATCTGCTTAATATCTCTCTAACAGCGAGGTCTTTAGAGACGGGAAAGGATTGGGGGGGGGGGGCGGGGGGAAGAAATGGGAAGGAATTCGGCCATGGCCTTTTGGAGGAAGCATCCCGGCATTTGCCTGGAGTGTTTTGGGAAACCATGGAAAACCCAAATCTGGATGCCCGGACGGGGATTCGAACCGCCGTCCTCCCAAATGCGAGGCCAGAACGCTAGCCGTTACACCACCACACTCGGTCCATTTAACTACATCGGTTAGATATCATGGAGATAAATGGAAAAAAAGGACCGAGCGTGGTGGTGTAACGGTTAGCGTTCTGGCCTCGCATTCGTGAGGACGCCGGTTCGAATCTCCGTCCGGGCATCCAGATTTGGGTTTTCCATGGTTTCCCAAATCACTCCAGGCAAATGCCGGGATGCTTCCTTCAAAAGGCCATGGCCGAATTACTTCATTCCTTGCCCTCCCCCCATCTTTTTCCGTCTCTAAAGACCTCACTGCTAAGAGACATTAAGCACATTAAAAAAAAAAAAAAAAGTTGTGGAAATATTGATAGTTTTGCCGTTTAAGGGTGGAACTCCGAAAAATTCCTTTCTTAATTTATGATGTCACCAAAGCGCAGATCTTAATCTTTAAAATGATACCTTGTTACAGAAAAACACCTTACAGAAATAATATCTATGATACTGCCGGCGGACTTCGTCAATCATCTTCGCCGACCACAACTTGAGAAACACCGTGCTAACGTATTGCGATTGTTTGCACAGTTGAGGCGACACATTTCAAAATACAGTTAGAGAGACGCTCTGATATGCTCTCATAGTTCATAATATATCCAGCCGTGGACATCCCCCCCCCCCCCCCCAGACACATTTTGTATGACCGCTAATTCTCACATCTGAATTCCGGGTAAACCAGTTTCCCACGCAGAATTATTTTTGAAATTTAACTACGGCTTTAATATTTTCATAAAAAAAAACACCACGTACGCTGCAAGCCGCTTGTAAGATGCCCGTTATCGTCATTAAATCGTAGGCAGACGAAATTAGATCACGCCTCTTAGCCGAGATGTTCTCAAATTATAACTTTGATGCCAAGAGAGCAGCCGCTTTTAATGAGACATCTGCGACGGAAGTTGAAATATGCGCTCCCCGAGCGCAGTCAAGCGTGGGGTGCACATTCAGAAATAACACGCCAATAAAAACGAGACACCGCCGAGCATCCGAGGTGTCTAACGCACTGCGACGAGTCTAGCGCTCGACACGACGTTAGTTGGGGTGACGGCGGAAATGCTTCGCCATCGGAGGCAAACTCTTACGAAAGAGAAGGCTTTGAAATGCCATCATAGGGTTTAAACCAAGGGTTTTATCCCGTGGACCCCTTCATAGAATATTTGCCTTCTTACGGAGCGTCTATAAACTACGTGACTAGATAAGGGGAGGTAAGGGGTTGGTTGGAAAGCTACGCTGAGCTACGTGGGAGGAGGGGGGGGGGGGGGGGAGGAGGTTCCGACCCAGGCTACGCAGCTCTCCATTCATATTATTTGTCAGTTAAAATGAGGTACGGCATGCGAATATTTATTTCCTTCGTTTAATTATCTCCGCATGTAATTTATGATAATCTGACAAGAGAAAACAATACTGTACATAAGGGGCATCCACAAATTACGTGAGGTGTTTTTCCGGATTTCTGGACGCCCCCCTCACCTGTTGAGATTTCGTGAGATCTGGCCGGACCCCCCCCCCCCCCTCTGGTGAGATCTGGTCCGTGAGAACCCCCCCTAGAAATCGCCCTGGAAACTTTTGTAGACCTTTTTTTTTAGGTCACACCCTAACTTTTTTGACGAAATACCCCCACGTGAGATTTCCGTAGACCCCCCTCCCCCCTGGTGAGATTTCGCCGGACCCCCCCCCCTATTTCACCTCACGTAATTAATGGATGTCCACTAATGTGTTCTGGAATCAATAGGGAAAAATGCTACGTTTTACGCGGAAAAGGGTGGGAGGGGGGTAGAAGAAAAAGCCACGTTGGGCTACGTGGGGGGAGGGGGGGGGCGGTTTTAACAGTTTGCCAAAGTGGAGCTTCGTGGTTTATGGACGCTCCCTTATCGACCCCCAAATTAAGTATTTAATAAAAACGATTTTTGGCATTTCTGATTTTAAGACCTACATAACGTACCAATGAAAGAATTTATAGTTCCCATACCTTATAAAATTCACCCAATAACATTAGCAGAAAACGGAGAGATTTTCCACCGTTATTATAATATTAAAGAATACCAAAATTTAATTTAATTTTAATTGCGATAGAGCACACGCTCCGGTGGCAATTTCCCTGCACACCCATTTTCCACTTTCCTGCACCCACCTACATTTGCCCTCTACAAATTTGAACTTTAAATGCTTTCACCGTTTTTGGAAAATTATTCATCATTTCTCTTGGTAACTTATTCCAATTCCTGACACCCCTACCTAAAAGAGAGAATCTTCCCACACCCTTGTGCCTGAAATCGAGTGCCAGCTTGTGGTCATGGTCATCTTTTCCGTTCCATGTGTTACTTTTAATTCTTACACCAATATCTTTCCATGCCTCATCACCAATGTGAATATTATGGATAGATAAAAATTTACCTACGGTTCTTGAACCATGGGTGTCATAAAACGTACGGGAGAATTATCTTAGAATATTTAACGAAAATTTAATTGACCCTCTTCAGTATTAATCGACCGCACTTTGACCGCCGTGTACTAGTCGACCCCTGGATAACTCTCATCGACTCCTTGAGATCGATATCGACCACTTTGGGGATACTCTGTTTAAAACTTCCCTTGCTTAATCTTCATATACACGAAACAATACATTTAAAACAGTCACCTTTGTTATACACATACATACACAGGATGGTCCCCAAAGTCTTCTATCTAGCCTGTTACTACACCCACTATGGTCTCCAACCAACTTTACAGCATAATGCCATATTTTCTTAAACCAGAGATATTTAGAAAGAAACATTCACTCATCGCCTTAATAGTAAATAAAGCCAATTTTATTCTGAACTCTATTATAGAAACAATTTAGTTTGTTTCGCTTTGTAACATCTTTTGATAAAAAAGTTTATTAAATACACCTAGTGTTATTACGCTAGCCATTTACTAATCCCCTTGTGAGGTACATAACCTCACAAATTGTGAAATTCATTATTATAAGAACATTTTTGACTAGTATTTCTGATATGTAATTATGATTTCATATAGTAAATTTTGACATTTCAGTTTCAAGGTCAGAGAGCGTCGAGCTAGAGGAAAGTAGATCTCTGGTTACGAGTGGGTGTAAAAAAAGATGGCTTGAGCTGCACTAATAACAAGACGTTCCAAAATTCCGGCGGGAGGAACGCAAAATTGTAATTTAACATTGAAAAAGATAAGACCGAGGGCAGAAGAGAAATATGATTTTAACAATGAACTGTAACCATTGTGTTCAAATGGAATAATGTTTGTAAACAAGATTCAAAAAGTTAAGTGAGATACTGATATTGTTAATTACGAAAATGTAATGAACTATTTCAGTTGATATTTAAAAGATAATTGTTTTCATTTAAAATATAATTTACTTTAGCCGTGGTATTAAGACCAGGAATTGATCCAGAGGATAATTAAAGATCCTATAGTACTGAGCCGACACTGGAAATTGTAAAATATAATTGTTTACTTATAAATAACGAGGAAACCTTATACCCTGCAAAAATTGTTTCGACTTTATTTGGAATTATTGAGAAAAAAAAAGTAGAAATGGCTCTGTGGTAACAGGCAATAAAAACGAATTAATAGCGTCTTTCCTAAGTTCGACAATTACTATTACTATTACTATTACTTAAACAGCTGTACACTTTATAGTGACAAGAATATTACAGGAATTTCAGCTACGCCTATATTAATTTGTATAATGTGACCATCATATTATTATCTGTGGCGCGACTGCCGTCTTTTGTTTTGAATTCAGTGGCGGGAAGCGGAGATGCGCGCAGTCGGGTCGCGCCGGAGCCCTTCGGCTGCGTTCGGTTAGACTCGGCACGGCCGGGCTCCCGCCAGAGATAACCGCGTCGCGGTGGTGGGGGCGAGTTGAGGCCTTGTATGGGCG
Organism: Vandiemenella viatica; assembly: GCA_031002005.1. Taxonomy (NCBI): domain Eukaryota; kingdom Metazoa; phylum Arthropoda; class Insecta; order Orthoptera; family Morabidae; genus Vandiemenella; species Vandiemenella viatica. The sequence continues at coordinate 127,165,585 of CM061918.1, forward strand.
CGCGTAACACGAGAAGGAAGCAGGCGCCACGAGAGTGCGTGCCGTGCGTGGGCGAGGAATGCACGCAACGCGAGAACAGCTGGTAAACTAACCACTCCCTACACCGGTAACCTGTCCAGCGCTCAACTCACGACAGCTAAGAGGGGGCGTGCCAAAATTACCCGTTTCAGGATTTCAACGTACCTTTCTTTTAATGGCAAGGGAATCAGATAATTTTTGCGCTTGATGACTACTACATAGCGATAGCTATTAAGAACATGATCGTTTGTGCATATATTAACACTAGGATTTTCCCACTGCCTCAATCGTGCGGACTTTGGTGTGCGTAATAATGCGTTTGTCTTTTGTTTTTCTTCTAGTAGCAATACATAAAACGTTTGTACTGTAGTATCTCTGTAATACTGTTAGTTAAATTCAACAATTTCGTTACGCTTACTGCAGTCATAAGTTTTGATTTAGAGGTTTCTCTAACGTTTTTCCGTACATTCTAACTTACTATATCTCAGCAAACTGAAGAAATAACTAACCAAAAGTCAAAAAGCAATATTAACAATATCCGAATGGTGGAGTGTGTGTTGTAGCCTGATCTTTGGTGGGTATCTCGTATAAAATGAGTGTTCATTTGTAATGCAGTGTCTTCTGTTGCGTCTATATCTCTTCTCGGTACGAACGAATCATCATTTCTTGCTTCGTTCCCCTGTCACGTAGGGTCATAAGATACACAATAAATTTTAAGCTAGAGCATAAATCGTTGCAGTAGTTTTTACGTAATGCTTCCTCGAACTCCAAGACAGACGCATCTGGCTTACAGATTTATAACATATAGATATTCCACAAGCGATTCTTACTGAATTTTTTACGTCCTTCGAAAATCGAAAGTCCCATTCCCGATTCCCGGTACGATATGAAATTCTTAAAAGTCTATAACATCACCGCTGCCTCCACGTTATTAAGAAAAAAATTTGCTTATTTTCTGAACAAAACCTCTTGTACATCCTTTCAGACGACCCAAACAGTTTAACATTTTGTTCGAAGTTTTGATTGGCTTTCAACCGAACTTTTACTATGAATAATTAATTGAATTATTCGCCTCGTAAAAATGAACGAATCGATGTGAAATTTCCTTGAACTTTGTTTACGAAAAAATATAGTTACATTACGAGAGGATTTGAAACAATTAGCTTCCTGGTGTACAATAGGAACAAATGAATGGTAAGATCGTCGTTTTGACTTAAGTAACACCATCGCATAGTTTAATTACTGATTTTTGAGCGGTCTGGTGACTCAGTGATTAAGGCATCTGACTGGAGATTGAATCCTTATCTCCACGGGGATTTTCATTGGCCCTTAACCCGACTTTCACCTCTGGCACAGCTTGCTGTGTAATGTGAAGTACGCCAGAACACTTCCGTGGTTCGCATTCCACGATAAACTGCAGGTCTCCTTCACCCGGTAGGATTACCGAGTTATTTTATCACATTATTCTCATGACGGAAGTAACAGAGTATTATATCATCAAAAGCAAAAAATTACCTGTAAATCCCGGATATTTGTTGCTGGTCTGAAAGTCCATCGTATATTCGCGACTTTCAACTAACTGCACTTTTAACCAGTATGTTATCGGTAGTAACTGTACCGCTGTGTTTGCATTACGCACGACTGACTGACGTCACCAGATCGTGTCGTAATGTGGGCATTGTTTCGTTGTGTTTCACATATGCGTCCACGAAACCGATATTACAGAGCCGAATGCGTTCGTAAAGTTGAAATGGCAACAGTAAGCTAGGGAACAATATGGACTCGTTTGTTCACAGCATGAGAAGTTAGAAGAGCCATCTCGAATAAACGTGGCACCAACGAGAGAGAGAGAGAGAGAGAGAGAGAGAGAGAGAGAGAGATGATCACGTATATAGATTATTTGTCCTACATTTACGATAACACCCGATAGGGAACTAATCAATCTTTGAAGAGGTGTCGACAGCACCATAATAGCGAACGGTCGACGAGCAATACGGAGATAACAGGCTTCTATCTGTTTACATAGAGGCGGCAGATAAGGCAGTGAAAATAAGAAAAAAAAAAAAATAAGATGAAAGACAAGTACTTTCCCGGAGTGTATCGCTCGCTGTATTTGGAGCTGCCTACAAACTTCCGCATGGCTTCAGATTGCTTTGTATGGCGTAAGGGGGGAGGGGGGGGGGAAGAAATAAGAACTAGTGAAATGCGGTGACGAACTCCTAAGAGAAAAACATACAAAGACCACCGCTAGATGTGCGAAAATTCTTACTACGAATTCCGCGGTTTTTATACGATTTCATTAGACAGCTTTGTCCAGGAATCCACGTGCGGTTTCCATGCTAACGTAAAATAAAATACAATTAAGGGTTTTCCCCCTTCAAAATACACGTTTCGTGTTTATGTTTATGGTAGACAGCCTCAGTTGACAAAGGGAAGATGCTTACGTCATCACGCAATGTCACGTGTCTAGGTGCAATCTGTCTAGAAAGTCTATGAAAATAACTTACCCTTTCGGTATATTACTGCAAACAGAGATCTTTTACATGCACTAATACCTTTTACCTTTCTTATTTCAATTAATCAATATTCAAATCCTATCTCTGAACATGTGACGATGATTATAAATAATTTTACAATATTGTCCTCCACCTAACCGTGCTCATTAAGACACTTTTTTTTTTTTTACGTATGGCTTTACGCCTTGTCAACGTCATTAGAGGCGGGATGGGACTGGGAACAGGGAACAGGGAACGGGAAAGAATTCGGCCATGGCCTTCTGAAGGAAGCATCCCGGCATTCACCTAGCGTGATTTGGGGAAACCATGGAAAACCCGGATCTGGATGCCCGGACGGGGATTCGAACCGGCGTCCTACCGATTGTGAGGCCAGAGCGTTAACCACTCACCCACCACGCTCGGTCCGTTAAGACTTTCCGCCAGGAAGGAAATACGTTTTTTTTTCAGTCTCCTTTTGCTAAGACTGATATCAACGCTCGTCATAAATCATTACCTTTTTTCTTATCACACGAAATAAACCTTTATACCATACATGAAATTTTTTAATGAATTTTTTCCTTTTAATGAAATCAACCACACTATGAAATCTTTCTGCAACACTTCATATATTACTCCACTCTATACGTAGCTTTTCACACAATGAATAATCAACATAACTTTAATATCAATGTTCTCTATGGCCGTGGCCATACGTATTTTTCATAATTCAAAATCCTTTCATATTGGGGTATCTCTCTACCGGTGCCATTTCCAATTTCGTATCGTACAGTTTTTCTCAATCCATTACATTCCTTCAGTCATTCTTGCACTGTTTTTAATCTCCATGACCAACCTTCACATTTTCTCCTTCCAATCAGAGTTTCTTCGAAAACGTCTTATGAATATTTTATATCACCACTTTATATTTATTATACACTAAATACATATTTTTCAATCTTATTTTTTAACATTTTAAAAGCAACGAGACGTATGACCCGTACATATGGTAAAAACACATCGAGCGGCGTATGTAATGGAGACTGTAAAACAAACATTACTCCTACATCACGGCAACATTACTGTATAGCAGAAGCACAACTTTATATTCTTACCGATTTTATTTTGTCAGAACAGAAATTTACGAACAACCAGTACACATTTTAAGTTGTCAGAACTCGCAGCAACCGTCGTTTGAATGTGAATGTAACCTCTATAACACTACCTGTAATTTTATTTCCGCCGCCTTAGCACGTCTCGGCTGCGTGCGCCGATTTACTATCAGATAAAGTCTTGGGCAAAGAAGCTGATGGCGGTTTTTCCCATAGTCCACGCATTCCTGTCTTTTTTATGTAGGTACAATTGTGTTTGTTCAGTTTGTTCGTTTTTTGTATAATTGTTTTTCTTCTGTTTATTTTTTGTGTAATTGTTTTTGTTTTGTTTGTTTTTTGTGTAATTGTTTTTCATTGTTATTTTTGTTTTGTTTGTTTTTGTATGATTATTTGTTTTTTATTGACGTTTGTTTCTATTTTGTACAGTATAAGTTCTCATTTGCTTGTTCTTTGTTTGCACTGGAAATTAATATTTATGGGACTAATACCACCATACTGGATCTGGGAGGTACAACGGGACTGGGTTCCAGTCCTGGTTGCGCATTTTAGACGGTTTTCCGCAGTCTACTAAGCGAATGCTGGGAAGGTCCACTGATAAAATACACATTACACAAACAAAAATACACATATCATATAGAACACGAATCGCTGACAGATGGCAACACTTAAGCTCCCCCATTGCTCCAGCAAGTGACAATCCCTGGTTCTATTTACCCAGTGGGAACACCGGACAAATTCTTAATGACAAGGCACGATGAGAATCAAGGCTTTGCATCATCCGATGCTATCCATTGGCAACATATATGAAACTAATAAGGTCGGGGATAGGCCAGGGTTAGAATGTTTGTAATGGAAAGTGTATCAATTTTTTATTATTATTACTATTATTATTATTAATCATTATTGCCCTTGAGGACAGTGTTTAAACTCAAATTATTCATGATTACTCAGTTTTTGTTTGTATTTGTCTTCTTCCTCTTCTCTTCCCAAAACCTCTTCATACGCTCACTGTGTTCCTCTTTCCTTTGTTCAGTCCATTTTGTTCCTGTTTTCTTCTGTATTTTAAATTTTGAGTTCATAATTTTGTTCCTGAATTGTCCCATTTCCCGTGTCATTTCCTTGCTGATCCCTGCGTGATTCAAGTCCTCTTCTATTTCCTGGAACCAATTGGTTTTCCTGAGTGAACCATTTACCACATCAAAGATCCTCTTTGTGAGTCTAGTGCTGTTCATTCGCTGTAAATGTCCATAGAATTGTAATCTACGTCTTCTGATCATATCTGTCAATCTATCTATATGTTCGTATAGTTCTTTCGTTGGTCTTTCCATCCATATACCGTCTTTATATATTGCTCCAAAAATTTTTCTACGGATTTTGCATTCAACTTTTTCCGCTTCTGTTATGCCTGAAGCCCCAATCGTCGTTGTTTCTGATGCATATAATGCTTCTGGCAGTACCACTGTTTTGTAATGTCTGAGTTTGGCCTGTCTTGATATATTTCTTTTGTTATAATATGACCATGGGAGTCTATAAGCCTTCTGAAGCTTTTCTGAGCTTTCTGAATTTGATAGCTTGTTAGATCCTCCTGCTTGTATGTATTCCCCTAGATATTTGAATTTCTCAACTCTTTTTATGTTTCCAAATTTTGTGCATATTGTTTGTACATTGTTGTTTTGTTTCTCCATGTACTGCGTTTTTTCATACGAAATTTGTAGCCCTGTTTTGGCGGCAATTTGATGTAGCTGTATCAATTTATATATATATATATATATATATATATTTGTGTGTGTGTGTGTGTGTGTGTGTGTGTGTGTGTGTGTGTGTGTGTGTGTTAGCGTTAATGAAGTGTGTAGCCTGGATTTCGTGAGATATTAGCTCATAGTAAAAGATATGGAGGATTGTATCAAACAGAGAGATTAATGACCTCCGAGAGTGTGATGTATGGTCCGAGTTGGCGTTATGAAACCTGAATGTGGGTTGCAAAAGGAAATCTCGTTTCCCGTTGGAACAAGTCCGGGATTAAGCCGCCTGTCCACAGTCGTTTGTCAGCAATTTGTCTCAATATGGAAGCCTTCGCGGGCGACAGTAGCGGACACAACAACACACAACAATCAGCCGCGCAGGCCGATACCAGCACAACTCAGAATCAGATAGCATCACCAAATAAACCGTAAGGGAGCGTCCATAAACCACGTAGCTCCATTTTGGCCTCCTGTGAACCCCTCCTCCCCCCCCCCACGTAGCACGTAGCTTTTTCCCCTTTTGATTCCAGAAGACATTTTGTACTGTTTTCTCTTGTCAGACGATTGTAAATGCATACGGAGATTATTAACTAAAGGAAATAAATATTCACATGTGTTGTGAGTTCTGTTCCTCATTTTAACTGTGAAAAATGTTATGAAAGGAAAGCTACGTGGACTGGCTCGGTACCCCCCTCCCCCACGTAGCCTTCCAGCCAACCCCCCCCCCCCAAATGGGACCGAGCCACGTAGTTTGTGCACGCTCCATAACTGGGCTTCCCTCATGGGTATCCAGATTATGAAATCTTTTAATTTCAAATATTGATCTCGTATCGAAGACAGTACTTTATCGTAACGATGCATTGGGTCTAGGAACAGTGTTGCCACCTTATGAAAATAAAAGTCACTAGAACTGGTCTCAAAACGCACTAGATTGCGGAATATTTAGAACTAAAAGATTCGCTAGAAATCGCTAAATAAAATAAAGGAAAATGGTAAAGCAAGTAATATAAAAATATTTTAATAATTAGTATTTTCATTAAATTAAACATAACATTGTATTAAAAATCAACATGAAATTTCTTCAATCAGTATTTTTTCTTTGATCTATCGTTGGAGTCGTAGAACTTGCAGATGTAGAAGGATGAGATGAATCGTCAGTCTTAGATATTTATCAATTTAAGCAATCACATCAGCCGGAAGCTTGTAACTGTACGAGTTGTTTTCACAATTTTTAACTGATTCCTTATAAAATAATGCTATCACGAGTATTTACAGCCATCTTATTTATCAAATTGTTTTTAAGAATGTTCACTGTACTGAAAATCCTTTCTACTGCGGCATGCGAGAGAATAAGTGATAGGATATGGCTAAATCAGATAACTCCAGAAAGGTATTTATTCCAGCAGCATTCTTGTATTGGGTAAGACATATTCCGTTTGCAATACATTATGTAGCCATTATTTATCAGAGTCATAGCAGAGGCATTAACTAGCCCATTTCCAATCAAATTTTTCTGAACTCTGCAAGTTGAATATCACTGAAAATCACCAAATATTTTTTTAGCGATAGCATATTTCAGAATATCGCTTTCGAGCCTCAAAATTCACTAAATCTAGCGATAAAATCGCTAAGGTGGCAACACTGTCTAGGAATGCCAGAAAGAAGGAAAATTACAGCATTTGATCATAATAATAATTCCGTGTGGTCGTAATGACCTGGAGATAGGGTTTCTATTGGCTGCGCATTCCGCCCCTATCGTAGCCGCCTTAACCTAGCCCGACAATCCTGCCTGGTACAGGGGACCTACAGTTTAACGTGGAATCCGAACCACGGAAGCGTTCTGACGTACTTCACATTACACAGCAAGCTGTGCCAGAGGTGAAGTTCTGGTTAAGCGCCTTTGAAAATCCCCGATAAGTGATGCTACAGAACGATGCTGAACATAAAAAACTAAAAGTTTGTGGAAGAGTCTAACAGAAAGAAGAGACAGTACTGTAGAGGTAGACAGAGGTTAGAATATATGAAGCAGATAATTGAAGACGTGGGTTGTAAGGGATATGTAGCGATGAAGAGGTTACCACAAGATAGGAATCGATGGAGGATTGCATCAAACCGCGACAGCAAAAATAAAGAAATAATCCTGTTCATAAGATTCTTCTTCTTTTTTGCTTATGGCTTTACAGGTGGGAAAGGACTGGGGCAAAGAATGGGAAGGAATTCGGCCATGGGCTTTTGAAGGAAGTTTTCTGGAATTGCCTGGAGTGATCCGCGAAAACCATAGAAAACCCAAATCTGGATACCCGGACGAGGATTCGAACCGACGTCCTCGAGGCCAGATCGTTACCGCTAACCCACCATGCTAGGTAAATTCTTATTTTGAGGTTTCTTTCTTAATATTAATGTTAATTTATTGGAAGCATTTTTAATTCGAAATTCTGTTTTATCCAAATTTACCTATGATAGATCAAATTGGAACCAGTACGTGAGCGGCAACGCGGCGCGGCGCTTGAGAGCCCTGGTACGGAATCTACTTCCTAAGGGGACATCCATAAATTACGTGAGGTGTTTATCCGGATTTCCGACCCCCCCCCCCCCCTCTCCTCTAGTGAGATTTCGTGAGATCTATACTCTGCGATTCACAAATACTGTGGGTGGCAGATGGTGCTAAGCACCAATCCTAATTCTGCGCATTCCAATCCCGAACAGAACGAGGAAAGAAAGAATACATAAATTTATCAGTACGGCATCTTATTTCTCGAATCTTATCCCTCCTGTCATTGCGACCTAAATAGGTTGGCGGAAGAAGTATTTCGTTGCAGTCGTAAATTAAAGATTTTCGCATATTCTCCAACAAATTCAAACGAAAACGACGTCGTCTGTCCGCCAAACAATCCCAGCCCAACCCACGTATCAGCTCTGTGACACTTACGTAAGGACTGTAACTAGCAGTCACGAATCGAGCGGCTCTCCTCTGTACCTTCTCCAACGTATCAATCAATTCCTTGCGATCCGTCCAGACACTCCCCCCCCCCCCCCCCAGTAATCGTCCTCGAAACTTTTGGAGACCTTGTTTTTTTAGTTCACAACCCCACTTTTATACGAAATACCCCCTAAAATCGACTATCGCGCAATTTGTAGACTTTTTTTTTTAAGCTCTACAGTACAAACAATTTTTCGCAAAACCTCACGTGAGATTTCCGTAGACCACCCCCCCACCCTATTCACCTCACGTAATTAATGGATGCCCCCTAACACGGGGCAGGCACTAATTTTTATGATAAGCGAATGACGTTCTACCTACACCAAGTGTTTACGTCATTAGATAAAGATACCATCTTTGGGTCGGGACAGACTTGCACCAGCGATTTTTTTTTAACTTATACGCTTTACGCCTCGTCGACGTCGACGTCATTAAAGCGGAAAAATGATGGGAGACACGGAACTGGAAGGAATTCGGCCATGGACCATTGAAGGAAACAACTCGGCAGTCGCCCGCAGTGATTCAGGGATACCGGGACCTGGATGGTCGATGGAAAGTCGCGACATTGCGAAGCTCACTCGGTCCAGGACTGCCGTCCTACATTTGTTTCCACGGAACGTGACGTCATCACACACGGAGTTTCCCGCCCCGTAACCAGTTTCCGGGGAACGACATTCGGTGCCAGCAAACGAGCGGAAAAACGGAGATCCGTTACGACAGACATAGCGGGGAAGTTATTCAGAATGTCAGAGCTATCGACTACACATATTTACCTCCTACACTTGTCCGTCTTAAGTCTCGCTGTAACGGGGACCTAGTCGTTACAGATGGTCGTTACCGCGAGCGTACAGTTAGCGCTAGACGACAGCGAGGTCGTTAGAACCCGCAACGAACTAGTCGACAAGGAACTGCAAGGAAATCGGCCACGAAGAAACAAATCATTCGAGTGACTTCGAGAAACAGTGGAAAACAGATTTAGATGGTCGAACTGGGACTCAAACCCGCGTTCTCCCGAATACCAGGCCCTTATGCTACCGCTAGCGTCTCGGCGGGGATTTTCATAGACCCTTAACCCGACCTTCACCTCTGGCACAGCTTGCTGTGTAATATGAAGTACGGCAGAACGCTTCCGTGGTTCCGATTCCACGTTGAACTGTAGGTCCCCTGTACCTGGTAGCACTGCCGTGTTAGGTTAAGGCGGCTACGACAGGGGCGGAATGCACAGCCGATAGAAATGCTGTCACCAGGTCATTACGACCAACCGGAATCAGTTTTTCGAACACTTCTAGTACTGGATTTACTTACGAATGAACTGTCTCCAATTAAAGGCTACTTTTAATAGACTATAATTTTATTTCTCGTGATTCATTTCCCACTATGTAGCGTGGAATAAATTGGTTGTGTAGGGTAACATCAGGAGAGGGTCGACTTGTGTAATCATACCGAGCGTCGTGGGTGAGCGGTAACGCTCTGGCCTCGCATTTAGGAGGACTCGGGTTCTATTCACCAACCGGGCATCCAGGTTTGGTTTTTCCATGGGTTTCCTAAATGTTTCCTTTAAAAAAGGCCATGGGCACATTCCTGCCCATTGCTTGCCTCCCATTCTTTCCCGCCCCTAATGACCTCAACGTTGCCAATAGAGTCTTAAGGGGAAAAAAAAAAATAAAAAAATAAAAAAAAATCCGGCATTCATACATTAAATCGAAAATAAAATAATATTTATGGAACGACACACGAGACCTTATCATACATATTATTTCTAAAAGGTATTCTTTTCTGATGATCTATCTTTCTCACTTCATACTTAACCGTAATCGATAAATGTTGTATCGTTTAAAAAATTAAGTTCCCCGCTTTATTAAAACCATTAATTAAGACAGGAATTTTTTGAATTTTAATACGTAAATGGTTGGTGGTTATGTTTCCACACGACAGAACACAGTATTTCACATTGTCGAACTAACACTGTAACAATACTGCAAACGGCCATTCGAAGACTGCAAAGACACAGAGGGGGGACAAAATAATACGAACACCTGTGAAATAATGGAAAATCTTTATTAATAGGGGATTGGACCACCCATTGACTGAAGTACAGATATAATGCCACGTGCGATAGATGCATGAAGGTCATGGACAATATTTAAAGGTATATTAAGCCATTCCTCCTAATTCAGAAAGGCTGGATGGACGCTTCTGTGGGCGTTCTCCAGACACAAACGCGTCCGGTTGTCTGAAAAAGGGTGAATCGCGATTCATCTGACCATATTACCTGTTGCCACTGCTGTGGGGACCAGCCTTTGTGATCTCTGCACCACTGGCGTCGCTTGAAAGCATTAGTTGCTGTCACCAAGGGTTTACGAATTGCCACTCTGCCATAAATGTTCGCTGCATGAAGTTCCCTTTTGACAGTTTTTCTTGAAACGGGGTCTTGGAGATGACTGTTCATTTCGGATGTTATCTCGGATAACGATTGCTTGTGCTGTCGGGCTACTATGCGCTTCAAGACCCGTCTATCCCTATCAGTAAGCTTTGACTTTCGGCCACTGTTGTGCTTTGAAGACGCCGTCTTACCCTCTTTCGTGTACGCTGTCATAACGGCTGATACCGTACTCCTTACACACCCCAAAAGGTTTAACATAAATATAAATGCTTACGGGATTATTGCTGCGTTGCTATACTACTCCTTTTCCCGACGTTTCAACCAAGTCTTAGGTCATCTTCAGGGGTCGTTTGCCGAATCTGCTACAGATTGTGATATGCGTACAAATCTCTTGTGCGTCCACATTTGGATTATTGTTGTGCCATTTGGGACCCGTTTCGTAAGGGGTTGATCGAAAGTATAGAGAAAGTACAGGGAAGAGCCGCTCGATTCGTGACCGCTTGCTACAGTCCTTATGAAAGCGTCACAGAACTGATTAGTAGACTAGGCTGGGAGTCTCTGGTAGATAGACGACGCACGTTTCGTTTAAACTTATTGGTAAATATGTGTACTCCCACTTTCGCTCACGAGTGTAGTGAAATACTTCTTCCACCAACCTATTTGAGTCGGAAGGACAGGAAAGATAAAATTAGAGAAATAAGGTGCCGGACTGATTCTTATATGAATTCTTTTTTCCCTCGTACCATTAGGGATTGGAATGCACAGCAAAGAGATTAGCTTTGGTGCTGAGCACCCTCTGCCACGCACAATTTTGTGAATTGCAGAGTATATATGTAGATGTAGATGCTGGAGACCGGCGTGGCATATCACAATCTACCCGTGCTAATTGACCTCGTAGTTTTTTTAGACCTTTTTTTTAGCTTTTTCGCATCCAAGGGTAGTTTTTTAGGACCTTTTTTTAACTTTTACGCATCTAAGGGTAGTTATTCCCCCCCCCCCTTAAAGTTGGTTTCCACGTCGTTTGTAGACCATATACCCCCCCCCCAGTCGACATTCGCGTCATTTGTAGACTTTTTTTTTTAGCTCTACTATCCTTCAATAATTTCGAAACCTCAAGTGACATTTCCGTTGACTACCCCCCCCCCCTCCCCCTTGGTGAGGTTTCGTGAGATTTCGCAGGATCACCCCTCCCCCCCATTTCATCTCACGTAATTAATGGACGCTCCCCTAATGAGGTATCGAGGACAAATTTCATTTTTTATCCAACGCTCTAAAACTACGATACATATGGGGGAAGTGTTGATAATGTAGCGTCCTGTACCATAGCCGCGCCCGGAAGGAAAGTTCCACTGTGCCGGGAGTGTGGGCAGCTTCCCTCGTGGGGTGGCTCCTAACAGGATTACAATGGGCACCCTCCCACCCCAGCGAGGGGTCACCACGCTGTCAGACTGCTACCAACATGTGCGCAGCAACTGCATCACAGTACAGCATCTAGACGGCCCGTGCCACCATTTCGCAAAAGTATACACGGCAAGGTTGGTGGTTTGTAGCAGGATAAAAGAAGAACCGACTCATTAGTAGCAATATTTATTCGTCAAGTAAAATAGGTACGAAGCAAAACACAACGTGTCAATAAAAAAATTAGAAATCATGAAATGTTTCCGAACAGAAACAAAAATATCTCAAACACAGGTTAACTCAGAATACGGACCACGACCGACAGTTTAGGAATACGTATGTGATGTGTGGTGCTTCTATTTAGCGGACCGAGGGAAATCACCATAACGCCATAGTCCTGCCGGGTACAGTGGAGCTACAATTTCACGTGGAATCCGGACCACGGAAGCGTTCTGGCGTACATCACATTACACAGCAAGCTGTGCCAGAGGTGAAGGTCGGGTCAAGGGTCTATGAAAATCCCCGCCGAGACAGGGATTCGAACCGGGTACATTTAGGTCCCCAGTCAGAAACCTTAAGCACTGACAACTTTTAATGATTAATTTTCGAACATTAACACAAAATTGACAAATGTTTAAAATATGGGCAGTGCAATACAATAAACACGAAAAGGTTGACTCTTAAAAAACACATTTCACTCCAATATGCGAAATTCTTTTTGATACGCATTCCTCAACTGAATCAGTGTTTTCTGGAAGGTTGTATGTGACCAAATGTAAACTTTCGGAAAGCTAACAAACAAACCACTCCTGCAGCCTCATTAGTAAGTATTGTTTAGCTTTATATGGGATTTTCATTTCAAATATGTTTACCTTAACACATCCCACTCTGTCTATCCCCGCCGAGACAGGGACTGGAACTGGAACTGGAACACTTTTAATCTTAACCACTGAGACACCAGACCGCTGTGTCTTCTGGAATGGCAGGTAGGAGGACTTGTTTCCAGAGGCTGTTGGGGCAGTTGAGGTCTAGACCTACAGTTTAACGTAGAACACGGACCACGACTCATCCCAGCGTTCTATACATACACAAACCGGGCTGTACCGGTACGTTCAGCTTTCACGTGGAGGGTCTTGGCTTACCTGAGGTCCTCAAACGAAGCGGGATTTAGGGGGCGTCCATGAATTACGTGAGGTGAAACAGGGGTGAGGGGTCCGGCGAAATCTCACCAGGGGGGGGGGAGGGGGGGTCCACGGAAATCTCACGTGAAGTTTTTGAAACTTTGTTGGATTGTAGAGCTAAAAAAAAAAGGTCGACAAAACCCGCGAAAGTCGATTTTAGGAGGGTATTTCGTCGAAAAGTGTGGGGTGTAACCGGCTTTGGAAGGGTGAGACCTAAAAAAAAAGTCTCAAAAAGTTGCGGGGGCGATTTGTAGGGGAGGGGTATCACGACCCAGATCTCTTGAAGTATCACCAAAGGGGGGAGGGGGGTCGGACCAGATCTCTTGAAATCTCACCAGAAAAAAGGGGGGGTCCGGAAATTCGGAAAAACACCTCAGGTAATTTTTTGGATGCCCCCTTACTTGTAATTATTTTGTGCTACCGAAAAAATAAACGGGATACTGCATCGCGATCATTCTAATGTGAGAAGTGGTTTATAACCTATTTCTGAAGCCAGTGATGGTTGAAATTCATTAAGCATGTGCTGTTAGAATGAATGTTTTCAGTTCTATGAGGCGGCGAAGGAGACGAAATACTTGCGACGTTGTAGAGCTAGGCCTGCTAGTGTATCGACCACACGGGCGATGAAACTACCTCGCACCTTTTGCAGTTTGCGGAAATGTGGTCTAAAACGACACCGAGTGTGGTGGTGTAACGGTTAGCGTTCTGGCCTCGCATTCGGAAGGACGCCGGTTCGAATCCCCGTCCGGGCATCCAGATTTGGGTTTTCCATGGTTTCCCAAATCACTACAGGCAAATGCTTCCTACAAAAGGCCATGGCAGAATTCCTTCCCATTCCTTGCCACCACCCCCCATCCTTTCCCGTCTCTAAAGAACTCTCTGTTAAGAGACGTTAAGCAGTTAAAAATCTAAAATGACAATCTTGAGGATGAATTCCTTGTATTATACAGATTTCAGGAAATTTTCTGCTATTTTTGGATGAAAGATGGTTGGGTAGCACGATGAAAAACATGATGCCAGTTACTAGGTGTCTGTAGATTCGTCTATCATAAAATTGACGTAAGGTGTTTTTTTTTCTTTTTTTCTGCAGTAGATTTTTTTGTGTGTGTTTACATCTTGTCGATGTTAGGGTCATTAGATTCGGAAGACAATGTGGGTGGGAGGGGGAGAAGGACGGCTATTTGTGAGCCTTTACTGAACGTGTTAGATGAGCGCATTCTGGAGGACGCGAGTTCGAATCCTCGTCCGGGCATCGATTTGGGTGTTGTTCTTCTCCGATATCGGCCATCTAAAGATAATCCCGTGCATTTATTTCAATCCTTCTTTTCTTGACTTCCAACAGTTCTTCAATCTTTTACTTTGCTGTTTCCTCCTTTCTTCCATCCATATGTTACTCCATTTCCTCTTCTCCTGGAAACAATTGTAATTTTGGATTACTCTCCTAAAAGTTGCTCTATATGTATTAAATCCTCTGTTATTCTGATCTCAATCATATCTTTCTTTACTCATTGGATGCACTGGTTGCCCTTCTTACTCTTGTAAACATGATTGAAAATTCTTTTTGTAAGTCTATTGTTATCCATTCTCATTATGTGACCAAAAAAACTGATTCTCCTCTTTCTGATCGTGTCTGACATCCTTTCAATTTCTTCTTCTTTGTATAGATCTTTATTCCTCCGGTGTCTAAACTCACCATTTTCAATTTTTAATAGTCCACAAATTTTTCTCAAGATTTTACTTTCCCTTTTCTCCATCTCTGGGTGTTCTATGGGTTTCCCAAATCACTCCGGGCAAATGCCGGGATGCTTCCTTCAAAACGGCATGGCCGAAATCATTTCCGTTTCTTGCCCTCCGTCCTTTCCCGTTCTAATGACCTCGACGTCGACTTAAAGCCATAAGCAAAATAATGGATAAACTATAGTCTAGCAGGAAGCAAGCTTGGAAGCAATGCGCAAGCATATCGGGATGTGTCGGTTGGTGGGAGCCTTCAACATCAGCTGAAGTGAGAGATACCTGGACTGGAATGCCCCGTGCGTCCTGCCAAGTCGTCCTCGGGCATGATTCGCTTCAGACAGGATTCAGCCGTAAGCTGCACTCACCTGAAACACACAAACACACTCCGTCACAGCGCTGGAGTGACAAACATCATAGACATAGAACAACGCGACTGAGCAGGTACACAACAGCTCCCCCCCCCAAGGTGAGGGAGCGTCCATAAACTACGTAGATCGGTATAGAGGGGGGGGGAGGGGTTGGCTGGAAGGCTAAGCTGGGCTACGTGGGGGGAGGGGTTCCGAGTAAGGCCACGTAGCTTTCCATTCATATTATTTGTCGTGGTTAAAATGAGGTACAGAACACACAACACCATGCGAAATTCTATGACCCACGAGTGCAGTGAGATACTTCTTCCGCCAACCTATTTTGGTCGCAATAACCGGAGGGATAAGATTCGAGAAATAAGATGCCGTACTGATGCTTTCATGTATTCTTTCTTTCCTCGCACAATTGGGTATTGGAATGCGCAGAATTAAGATTGGTGCTTAACACCCTCTGCCACCCACAATGTTTGTGAATTGCAGAGTACGGATGTAGATGTAAATATTTGTTTCCTTCATTTAATTATCTCTGTACGTAATTTATGATAGTCTGTCAAGGGAAAACAGTACAAAATGTCTTCTGGAATCAAAAGGGAAAAAGCTACGTGCTACGTGTGGTGGTGGTGAGGGGGAGGGGGGTTGAGACAAAAGCGATGTTGGGCTTTGTGGGGGGGGGGGGGGTCACTAGAGGGCAAAATGGAGCTACGTGGTTTATGGACGCTCCCTAATATGCACTAAAACTCGTCAGCATTCCGCCACAACAAGTGATTCAGCATGTACTCCGCTCTAGCATCAAGTTTATTTTCACTTAACGTTGCGATCAGTAACTTGTTTGTAGCCCAGGAATTCCAGCCTTACCAAAACAACTGACAATGGTTATAGAACCGGATGATTTCAAATTGCCAACGATAGATGTCTTTCACATTAGGGGGCGTCTACTAATTACATGAGGTGAAATAGGCGGGGGAGGGGGAGGGTTCATAGAAATCTCGCAGCATCTTTTTTTTTTAAATCCTTCAAGAATAGTAGAGCTAAAAACAAAAAAAGGTCTATCCAACGTTAGGGGGGGACGGGGGTGTAACTGATCTTGAGAATAGGCGACCTAAGGAAAAAGGCTAAAAAAATTACGTCGACATTCAAGAT
This sequence comes from Vandiemenella viatica, assembly GCA_031002005.1. NCBI lineage: Eukaryota > Metazoa > Arthropoda > Insecta > Orthoptera > Morabidae > Vandiemenella > Vandiemenella viatica. Next base: position 127,182,130 of record CM061918.1, read on the forward strand.
CTTACCTCACCATAAAAGAGGGGGGGAGCGACCAGATCACACCACCTAGGGGGTGGGGTTCCAAGCTTCCAGAAAAACACCTTACGTAATTAATGGACGCCCCCTAAGCTTGCTCATCAAGTCATTTAGATTATTATTATACTATATATTATTTCTGTTGTATATTTCTAGTTTTCTCGAATAATACATAGGCTACAGCCATGAATAATGTACTAGGGGAAAAAAGGATTTTTTGCCGACATATAACACAACATATACTACTCAGTTTCTGTTAAGACACATCACTGGTGATAAAGGAGGAATCAGTAGACAGGATTTTTTGTCGAATTCCCACATAGCTTAACTCAGTTTATGTTGAAATACACTGTCTGCTTAAAATTTAAGTTAGAAGTAGGTCCAAGGGCGGCAGGAACACCGTTCACATCACCGCAGTGCCTGCGTGGCTGAGACGCAACCCGCCGTGCACGACAGGCGCTTTGGTAGGGGCAGTTTCAGGGGTTAGCACTCGCTAAACGGAGAACGTATCTGCATGGCCGAACGGGACTTAAACCCGCGTCCTCCCGAATGCTAGGCCCAAGAGTTAATGTTCACACACCAGTCTCGGTAGAAGATTTTACCACTCAAAAAATCTTCTTGATAGTAAATCAGTCATCAAGCGACAGTAGCGCCTGAAAGTCATTCCTAAAGGGGGCGCCCATTAATTACGTGAGGTGAAATAGGAGGGGTGGGAGGCGTACGGCAAAATCTCACGAAACCTCACCAAGGGAGAGGGGGGCGGGGAGTCAACCGTAATCCTACGTGAGGTAGTCTCAAAAAGTTACGAGGTCGATTAACAGGGGGGAGTCGCGCCATTTTAGAGGGGGGGAGGGAGTACGACCAGATCTCACCAGATTGAAGATCGTTTCTTCGAAAAACAGCATTTGAACTACGCCTACGATAGCCGTGCTTGGTTTTTCAACTAATCTCGGATGTGCGAGAATTCTAAAATACAATCCGCAGCTGGTGTTCTATATTAATTTCTTTTTTTCGAAGTGAAACTTCTTTGGCCGTGGTGGGGAGGAATTTGCTAGCGTTACGAGTTAAAGCGTTACTTGTCGAGTGCACACCCGCCTCATTGTTCTTAACGTTTTGCGCATGCAAGCGACTGTCGTTTAAGCTCATCTAAAACAGTGAGTATGCGCTACATCGATCTTAAACAGTTCGCGACTCGTTTTCTATGCATGGAAATATGAGAGTGGGCATACGTGTTTGATGAATATGCCTAAAATGTATCAAAAATGTTAAAGCTTAATTGTTTCAATACTCACTGAAAATAATGTGAAGACGTCAGACGGTTTGTTGACTTCCGGAGCAGTCGCCATTATTAAATACATGCAACATTATTTTTATTGGCTTTTTTTTTTTCTTTTGATGTAGATGCTTTTCTTACATTTTCTTATCGCTGTTGCGACAAACGCTTTCATTTTCATTCACAAAAATTAAAATTTGTCTTTGAAACTGGGGGAATGTGTTGCTTAAGCTTTTAAAAATTATTTAAGTTATAGGCTAGAAATTTGCATTCAATCCATCATTTTTGATGTGCTTGGAAACTAGTTTTAAACGAAATATTTTCACACTCATACAAGCATCAGTATTTTAGGTTGCTTTTTTTCGTAGTTGTGAGCTAGAAAAACTGTGCGTTCAAGCCATCATTTTCGTTAGGATTAGAAGCTAGATATTAATGAAAATTGCTTAAAACTGGTTATCAGATGAATTTACCCAAGATTTTCTTCGATATAAGAAAATACATACAAAGGCTAGATTTTTTTTTTTTTTAGCTGTCGTCAGTCTTTCGACTGGTTTGATGCAATTCTCCATCCCTTCCTATCCTGTGCTAACCTCTTCATTTCTACATGCCCTTTACAACCCACTTCCTCAATTATCTGCTTCATATATTCTAATCTCAGTCTTCCTCTACAGTTCTTACCTTCGACTGTTCCTTCTACAAGCAAATTAACCAATCCAGCATGTCTCAAAATCTGACCTACCAGCCTGTCTCTTCTTTCTGTAAGCTTCTTCCACAAACTTCTTTCCTCACCCATCATGTCCAAAACTCGTTCGTTTCGTACTTTATCTGTCCACTTAATTTTCAGCATTCTTCTAAAGCACCACATTTCAAATGCTTCAATTTTCCTTCTTTTTGCTATTCGTAACGTCCATGCTTCGCTGCCATAAAGTGTTGTGCTCCACACAGAGTTTTAAAAAGACCTATATCAATACTGTATTTGAAACTAAAAGATTTATCGTTTTCATAAAGGCTCGTTTCGCTAGTGCTAGATACAATACGCTATACATCAACAAGATATTATATAACATATGAAGACTTAAGAGCAAGTTCTGCCAACCTTTACCGACAGTAACGAATTAAATATAATACCACAGCAGTTTTAGGCCAACTGTTTAAATATTTTCACACCAATTAATTTCTTGTATCTGGGTTAAGTAATTGTTTGTGATTTTAAAATACAAATATTCGCCTTTGAATTCATTTGGTGTTCTATTTGCTTTTTTCTTATCTAATACGTAAAAACATATTTTAACCTTCCTAAATGGCTGTAAAAAAAAAAATAATACGAAAACTGAACAGATGGCCGTCGAGAATTCAAAAGTGAATGGATTGAGTCTTTTGCTTCATTGCGAACTCAAAAGGTCTTCCCACACGTCTTATTTGTAAACAACAACTTGCCAATAATAAGAAGTCTGATAAAGAAAGACAATTTCAAAGAATGATCCCCTCATTTGTCACAGCATATGCCGTTGATATGCGAAAGAAAACAGTGGAAGAACTTCAGAGAAGATTGGAATAAAAAAATCTACCACTACCTCTAATAGTTAATTTGACAGCTTCATCGGGAGCAAGAAAATCAACAAGAGAGGTTCTTTGGTTCAGAACCCGAATAGCCCATGAAAATTTGTATTTATGTTTGTAATCAAAACCGACAACTTACGCACCTAGTGTTTTAATAATTTCTATGGAAATACAAGTGTTTTGTTCTCATTAATTAAAATGCTTACTACTTACGTGTGAATTATTTATGAATACATTATTTACATAAATATATGTATGATGGTGTATTGATTATTCAATAAATTATATTAAAAATTAATTATAAATTATCAGCCCTATGGCTCTTATAAATTTTTCCCGACGCCTTTAATGGTGAAATTGACTCTTTAGTCTCTAAAGTTTGCTCACCATTGCAATATAGTATCATAGTATGTCTCCTCGGCCCGAAATAAACATAAAAAAACACAGGAAAAGTACACTCAAAAATGCATAGAGAGATACATAGAAATTTCACTTCTTGCTCGTGTACTCACTGATACAAGCAGCAGTTTATTATTACTATTATTAACGTCAACATTTATATGATTACAGTCGGGAGATGACAGGATAGTGAGGAAGGAGCAATCGCCTAGAAGGGTGTCGGCCATTTTCGAAGAAACCATTAGCGCGCTGATTTCGGGAAACTATGGCAAGTCTGGAGCGCCGGGCCGAGGATTCGAACCTGCGTCCTCCCGAGTAGTGTCCGCTCACCTACCAGGCTTGATTATATATAGTTCACTGCACAAAAATTTTAAGGATACACAGGACACAGTGACTCATGGTTTCACTGTCTGTGATCAAGAGATTTCAGAGAGGTGAATCTAGAACACGTACACAAAGCCGGCCTCAAGTCTCTTCTATCTGTCACTAGGACTATAACTGAGGTGAGTAGACTCGCTGAGAATAGAATCTTCCGCAACTTCACACACTGAGTGACCACAAAGCGGACGGCTGCGCTGCCAGGAAACCCGATAGTACTGCCACCCACACCGCATACGGACCGCTCTGTTAACATGTGGTTTCGATACACGCCGATCCTTCAAACTTTGGCCGAATTATGATGGGGAAAAAAAGCATTTTGTCCAAAGTAAATTATATCAAACACTGACTTCGTTTGGAAAAAACAGTTTAAGATCTTACCTCAAGTTCACAAACGAATTGACATCTGAACGTTTTATCAATCTCACAACCCACCAATGATTTTTTACAATTATTATTATTGTTTTTATTAGTTATAAAGTGCCATAAACAATTAACACTAGTGATTTTTTTGCGCATCGTCATTGGTCTAGAATAGTTCCAGTTTTTACGATGAAAGATTATGACAGGTTGATCTGATCTGACCAAATATAAGCTTGACGTGTTTCACCCTTTGGATGAATAAAATCTCTTGAGCTTGAAGGACTCAGAAGCATTAATAGTGGTAGGTATTAAACACGGACAGGAACGATAGCGCAATCGTATAATTGTTTCAAAGGTCGTAGACTCGATCTTTCTGAAATACAAACGTGACTTGTATTTGACCCTAAAAGTTCACTAGGCAAAATTTGAAAAATTCGCGTTTGCTTCGAAAGCGTTGTTTTTTTATTGAGGCTGGGTATTCATAATGTAATCTTTGAGCGTAGTGTCTGTAAAGGCCAGGTAATTTCATGCAGATTATTAAACAGTTGAGCAACTCCGAAAAAATGAATTGGCAGAATACTCGATTCGGTAGCATATTTGGTCAGATGTCCTCTTTAAAACAACCTAATAACTCACGTACTGCGAACAAACACCACAAACGAAAGTGATCAGTAAAATACGTAAAAAGTAAATAAATCGTAATGTATAAACTTTGGTCAAGCAACATCATTAGGTAAAGAGCAGAGACGATGAATAATTTAAGTTATTTAAAGTTTATTATTTTTATTTTGCTTGCATTTGCAACATGTTACTGAAAAGTAGTTCCACGTTTTTTCAGCCGTAATTTTTTTCGATATTTTTTAAAATTATTAAATGCTACGAAAAGCAAATTTAATGAATGTATAATGGCAATTAATTTGGTAGCAGTTGCTCAACTATTAAATTGTGTACACAACCTCGCATTTCTTCTAATGATATCTCTGGTGGCTGTTAATTTGCGAGTGAAAGCTGACACGTGATATCGTTCACCAGCCAATAGCTGTCGAGGTGAGTGAGCGAGCTTAGGGGGCGTGCATAAATTACGTGAGGTGAAATGGGGGGCCGGCAAAATCTCACCGAGGGGAAGGGAATCTCACGTGAGATTTTTTTAAAATTGGGCAGGACTGTAGAACTTAAAAAAAAGGTCTAAAAAAGTTGCAAACACGATCTCTAGAGGGGAGGTCTCACGGGACCAGATCTCACCACAGGGGGGGGGGGGGTCGGGCCAGATCTCACAAAATCTCACCAGAAGGGGGGGGGGGTCCGAAAATCCGGAAAAACACCTCACGTAATTTATGGATGTCCCCTTAGGAAATTATATAGTAGAAGATTTGTTGACATTATGTCATCAGGGTTGACTTTGGAAACACTGACCTCAAAGATCGACATACACTGCATAATAATACTAAATAAAATCCTACTACACCAGCTTTTGTGTCCTTGTGAGGAGCGGTCACCTACCTTAGGGAAGGCGGTCTCAAGAGGACAGACCAACCTGATTTCTCACACACTGATCAACAGATCGACCAACTGCAGTTCTGTACCTTCCTCCGATAGTTCACAATACCGACGACCCGCGTTTTCCTTGAATATACTCGTGAACAAGTAAACACCCACTTGCATCTAGGACTGTAATACAGGGTGATATGTAAGTCTGTCCAGGATTTCGCCCAATATACTGAGCTGTGGTATAAACGGTCTCATCCATAGTCACAGAATCTCTGGAAGTTTCAGTTTTTAGTAAGCGCCTTGGCATACTGTGCAGTCAAAAAAACTTGGCGTTTAGAAAACTTTCTGAGTCTTAGAATGCGCTAAATGTGCGTCAGCTGAGACGGTACTGCGTAAATTCTGTACGAAACATCAAGCAGAACCAAAATACAATTGGTGTGCCACATCACCGGCTCCTCCCCCCTCCCCCACACGTTCCTACCACAGTGCTGTGTGAGCGCGTGACTTGTAGTCATAGTGTTCGTGTAGCACGGGCCGCCGTGCATGGACTACCCGACGCGGTACCATATATTAACAACAGAGTTGGTATCAGTCGTGTACATCTTCGGAACCTGTGAGGTACGTCAGAAACTGGGACAGATTGCGTATCTATAGATGAGACTTTTTGCTGCATTTGTCATAACCACTGGTTTCACAGGGGTTCTGAATTGCTTAACGAGACTATCGATACAATTTTTATCTCCGTTTTTATTCCGTCAAAATCTTTGTAAGGGGGAGTTCATTAATTAGGTGAAGTGAAATAAGGGAGGAGATTGCGGCGAAATCTCACCCGGGGAGAGGGGGGGGGGGTAATCGGCGAAAATCTTACGTCATCTTTTTAAAATCGGGATGGACAGTAGATCTAAAAAAGGTACACAAAAACGACGCAGATATCGATTTCAGTGGGGGGGGGGGGGGTTTATATGGTCTACAAACTGCGTGGATACAGACTTTAGTGTGGGTAAAACCAAGGTCTCACCCCACAAAAGAGGGGGGAGGGTTTCCGGAATTTTGGAAAAACAGGTACCTCACGTAATTAATGGACGTCCCATAACAAAAATACAGCATTAACTTCGTCCAAAGATACTAAGGACATTACGAAACTACAGCAGCAACAAAAAACAAAAATAATAAAATAAAGCTTTCCAAAAAACTTCTAACCCATAGGTGTCAAACTCAATTTTGCAGAGGGCCGTATATTAAATTTAGAATGTGCAGGCGGGCCAGATTCAAATAAAACTTCCGTAGAGGAATCGAGTGAAGTCTAAAACCTCTAAAAAACACGATTCTTCTTCTTTCTGTGTCACATTGCGATCGCGGGCCGTATCTTTGACATCACTTTAATAAATCTAACCACTCCTAAACCTTTGGTGAAGAAATACTATTCCCGCTCGCAATGTGGCGAGCTTAAATAGGCGCTAGAGAAACTTCGAGAAAGCCGTTCGACGATTCTCGAGCGCTAGCAATTACTCCGACAATCAAAATCGCACAAAAACAATAATTATAAACCGTACTAAATCACTCATTAGTAAACATTTTGAAATTGCAAGACTGTTTACATGCATTTAAACATAACATCGAGAACATCAGAAACTCCAAATAACTGAAAATTGTCCTCAAAACACCATGACACACACACTATGTATACATACAAGTTTTAAATTAATATTTCAAACATTACACTGCTTTTGATTATATTACACATCATTTACACTGTCTGCTTCCATAAAAACAATACTTATTTATAAGAAAAATATACAAATACATAATTAATTGAAGTACATCTCTCTACACTGAACTTCTAAGATTAAAATTCATAGAAGGCCGAGTTTGAGGGCTGTTACAATGTTGTACTTTTTCTGAAAGTTACTCGTGTTCAAATGAGTCGGAGATAATATCGAGATAAAACTACGCTCTTCGGAAGCCTATAGTAATACTTCTTGCCCTGTGACGCTAGCAACTGGGTTTGGTGCGAAGTACGCTCTGCCAACCATACAGTGCCGGCTGACGCAGATCGAGGCAAACCGCGTTTAATTTGTCACATGCCCCCCTTTCGGTTGCGCAACTTCCGGGAGCTAAATCTGGAGTCGGTCAGCGCTGGAGGCTTCCGACCTTGGACGCCCACGAGAACTGGAACGAGAAAGCGCCTCTCCAGCCACGTGCTTCCAGCGTCCAGTGCGCTCCAGCGGACGGATATGTCTTCGACGCTTCAAAGGATCACGTGTTGGCTGCCGACTGGTCCCATCACTGCTGACAACCTAACGAATCTCTTTGAGCACTATAAGTTACATTATCGATGCAAGAAGGGAAGTTCGCGTGTTTTTTGGGAGGCGGGGGAGGGGGAGAAGGGGGCGATAAACAATTATTTGTTCGAAAAGGGGGCGGTAAGCCATAAAATGTCGGGAAACTATGATTTAATTCTTCCGAAAACTTCCGAAGACACCTTGCCTTTTTTTTTAACTGCTTTACGTCTCTCAACAGCGAGGTCTTTAGAGACGGGAAAGGATGGGGGCAACGAATAGGAAGGAATTCGGCCATGGCCTTTTTAAGGAAGCATCCCGGAATTTGCCTGGAGTGATTTGGGAAACCATGGAAAACCCAAATCTGGATGCCCGGACGGGGATTCGAACCGCCGTCCTCCCGAATGCGAGGCCAGAACGGCACTTTGCTCAAATCTTCGGTAGACTTCTGTAAAGTCGTATGTATCCCGAGAAACTTTTGATGGTGGCGATTGTGTTTGTAATTTCGGATTTATATCATGTTATTAGAGCCGTCAGGCAATATGAGACAACGAAAGGGGAAGAAATTGACCACTTTACGGAATATCCTGGCAATCACCCGGTGTGACTTCGATACACTACGGAAAAACTGATATCTGGATGCCCGGACGGGGATTCGAACCAGCGTCCTCCCGCTCAGACACTGGGCTCAGTTGAGATAACGGCAGACTTCCGAACCCTGGTAGCGGGTAGGAATGATCTTGATAAGGAGCCTGCTGAAGGGTGGGAACGCGTTATCTGTGTGCGTGTGGATGCGGATGGGAACGAGGCGTGAGATGGCGCGGCATTAATAATATGGTCCGTAACGAACTCGCCGCGTGAGAATGGGAACTGCACGCGTGAAATAGTCCACTTTACTCGCCGCCCACCCGGCAAATTGCTTCAGCAAGTCGTCAACCTCGAGCGGGGAAACACTGTCAAAAACCTCCTACAGCCAAATACCACGCTATCCACTGTATCACCCCCTGCTCATCCTCGTCCATCCCTTTCCTCATTCTCGTTCATCTCTCCCCATCCTCATCCATTCCCCCGCCCAATCGCGCTCTTCCCTTTCGCAGTCTTCGTTCATGCCACTCCCAATCCTCGTCCATCCCTCCCCCCCGGCTTACTCAAACCCGCAGCCGTCCCATTCCATCCCTTTCCAAACCCTTGTCCACCCCCTTCTCAACCATCGTCCATCCCTCCCGTAATCCTCATCCGGATCTCTCCCCATATTCTTCCATCCTTCTGCCCATCAACATCGATCTCTCTCGCCATCCTCGTCCATCGCTCTTCCAATCTTCCTCCACCCCTCTACTGATTCTAATCGATACTTCTCTCTATTCTAGTCCAACCTTCTTCCAATTCCCTCCCATTCCTCTCCCCATTCACATGCCAATGTAAAATTTCTCTCATGGAAAGCTCCATCCTCCTCTTAGAGTCGCGCAAGTCTATTATAATACTGTCTTCTGTAATCCAGATCATCATATCTCATCAAAATTAAAATTAAGAACTTGTTAGTTAAAAAATAACGGTGCAACCTTTTTTTAATCATTGTTTGTTTTTAGCGGAAATAAAAGGGGTAAACTATAGCGTAAGTCCGCCCTCAAGCTACATGAATTCTTTTGTTTTGCATATAAACATTGTGGCGGTTAAAGAATACTTTGTTGAGAATTGGGCTGATGTGGGGGGTCAAAACAATACTTACCCAGATTTGTTTCAGATGTCAAACGAACAATCGAATGCAATAGTAGCAATAACAATATTTTGACCGAGCTTGTAGGGTGAGCGGATAACGCTCTGGCCTCGCATTCGGGAGGACTCAGGTTGGAATTGTCTTCCGGGCATCCAGATTTGGGTTTACCATGGTTTCCCCAAATCACTTCAGACGAATTCCGGGATGCTTCCTCCAAAAGGCCATGGCCGAATTCCTTCCCGTTCCTACTCCCATTCCGCCTCTAATAACCTAGACGTAAAGTCATAAGTGAAAACCATATATATAGATATATCTATATATATAGATATATATATATATATTGAAGGGAAAGAAACGCGTTACTGTCTGTATCTGTTTTTCGTTTCCTGCTCCAAACACGAAGCACAAACAAGTAGACTTCTCACACAAACATTAATTTAGATTTTCCTCCTTCCTCTAAGTACAGGCGGTGGTAAGTATGTAGTATAATGCAGAGAAATGTCACAAACTGTCTGTGTTCTAGTTACATTTACAATATACAGGAATTTGCCACCACTAACTGCAGCCAGAGATTATTTAAAAAACAGTTTTATCTAGTTAAGAAACTGCGAAGGAACGAATTGACAAAGCACTGAAAGAAAATCATGTGGTGCGTTAAAATTAACATAATTATTAGTTGCTTCTTGTTTATTTATATTCGATAGATGTAGATATTTTCGCTGTATTCTGTGTCCATTTTCGAATAACAATGTTAGGGGTGGTATTGATTAGAATTTTGTTTAGCCTGGGTCGGAATTACAACTGGCATTTGACCTTACAGCAGAGGGCAGGAGTAATTTATTTATTTATTTTAAATAGAAATAAGTTAAGTTGCTTTCATGAGCGCCACGTAACTTCATGCGTACTAAATTAGTTACACTTTTCTGGTAATCTATGCGGCCTCAACAAGGATTAGAACTAATATCCCGCGGCAGAACGCAAGTTGCCGAGATTTATTTGGCTTTGCTTCCACTGGCGCCATATTACTGACGTCATTATTTCCAACGCTTGGAAGTAATTCCAATTGTATCGCGATGTAAACTGCAATCGAAATATGTGCCACATTGGGCGTCATTTTCTATTTAAAAAAATCTATTGGGTTAAGCAACTGCATAACATCTCGTTCAACCCCTCACTTTAGCCGGGCTCAGAAGCTGGTATGTTAATAATTCATATTTCTCAGCGGTATTTTCTCTTAAGAAACAACAATGGCTGTATCAGCCTGATGGCAACATCTTTCAAAATACAACATATCATTCTACTGTTCATTATTATTATTATTTTTTATATTGGCGGGATCAATATTTTCTCTAAGATATAAGAGCACAATATGTTGAACTAAATTCGCCTCTTCTCCTGCTAATATTAATAGACCAATCCCAACTAACTCGCCTTAATTCGATTATGCTGTGATGTAATGCCAATTACGGCTAATTTAAAGTTTTTAAAAATTATTGCCGAAACCCGGGATCGAACCAGGGACCTTTAGATCTTCAGTCTAACGCTCTCCCAACTGAGCTATTTCGGCAGATGACACTTTACCGCTAGACTAGAAACTGATAATGGTGATGATATAACACATGATACAAAGACACCGCTGTAAGCTTCATGATTTGTGGATCGAACAGTTACCATTCAAATACCATTGATATCCTGACGCGTTACTAACCGTCCAAACTGAATTTGTGCATATACAGTTATACAGAGGGGAGGGGGGAATACTGGATTGGTGTTTGAGAAGTTTTACACTTGTGGAACGCTGTTAACATTGTTTCGTTATTTATTTATTTATTGCGGAGCTTGAGCGTACCCAGTGAAGCGATGGTGGAACTAGAACGTGGCAGAGTAAAAGAATAATAGTTTCATTTTTTGCAGTGTTCAGTATGAACGTAACTATTCGATAATCACGATAAACTCTATATATACATTCATTTAGTTCATTATCAATGTAATTACATCACGGAAGCTTATGCTTTGTAATCTCTGGTATGGCGATTGAAGTGATGTGAGCATTGTGGTGGCTAGATGTGATATACGCAAATACTTTAGATTCTCAGCTTACCGGACAAAATCACAAAAAAGGAAATATCTAATAAGAACAATAGGAAGTAATTTAAGAAACAAAGAAAGTACAACCTGAGCATGGGGCCAACGTTTGTTTTCAACAAAAAAGGTAAAATAAACCACAGTTATCTCCACTGCTGTTCAGAATAACTATGACGATTGTCAGATATCAGTGTTGTATTAATAATGTGTTTTCGCCGTCTTTTTAAACTGATATAACTATGCCAACCGACACGCCACTTGGAGCGTGCATGGATCTGGGAGGTTCCACGGGACCGTGGTCGAGTCCAGACCCCGCTTACCGGCCACACTGACTGCGGTTCCTCGCACTCATTAAGTCCCGTCTCCGCATCATAAACTACACGTCTCACAAACAAAAATACACTTATCACACACAGAACATAGTAACACGTTCCGCAGATAGGTGGCAACACATTACTCCAATTGGCTAAATGCTCCGATCTGACAAATGCGGTTCTATTAGGGGCATCCATAAATTATGTGATGTGAAATGGGGGGGGGGGGCGGCGAAATCTCACCAAATCACACCAAGGGGGGGAAGGGGGGGGGGTATTCGGAAATGTCAAGTGAGGTTTTGCGAAAAATTGTTTGTACTGTAGATCTAAAAAAAAAGTCTACAAATTGCGCGATAGTCGATTTTAGGGGGAATTTCGTATAAAAGTGGGGTTGTGACTTTTTTTTTCTAAAAAAAAAAAAGTCTCCAAAAGTTTCGAGGGCGATTACTAGGGGGGGGGGGGGTTCTCACCGACCAGATCTCACCAGAGGGGGGGGGGTCCGGAAATCGGGAAAAATACCTCACGTAGTTTATGGATTTCCCTTTACGGGTAGGGCACGTGTCCCGCGGCTCTCATGATTACATACCGGACGCCTGCGCTACAGCAGCCGATGTTTCGTGATCCAAAAAAAATGGGAAGGAGGAAAAGGAGGGAGGAAGAGGAGGGAGGAACAGGAAGAAGGGAGGAACAGGAAGAAGGAAGAGGAAGAAGGAAGAGGAAGAAGGAAGGAACAGGAAGAGGGAAGAGGAAGAAGGAAGAGGAGAGAGAAAATGAGGAAGGAAGAGGAGAGAGAAAATGAGGAAAGAACAGGAGGACGGAAAAGGAGGAAAGAAAAGGAGGAAAGAACAGGATGGACAAAAGGAAGAAAGAACAGTAGGACGGAAAGAGGAAGAAAGAACAGGAGAGAGAAAAGGAAGAAATAACAGGAGGACGGAAAAGAAGGAAAGAACAGGAGGAATGAACAAGAGGGAAAAAAGGAGGGACTAAAAGGAGCGAGAAAGAGGAGGAAATAAGAGGAGGAAAGAAATGGAAGAAATAGCTGCGAAGAAAATGAGAAATAAAAGGAGAGATGAAAAGGAGGAAATGAAGTAAAGTGAGGGAGGAGGGAGGAAAAGGGAAAAGATGTAAAAGAAGGAAAAGAATGAAAAAGAATGAAAAGAATGAAAAAGAATGAAAAAGAATTAAAAGAATGAAAAAGAATGAAAAGAATGAAAAAGAATGAAGATAAAAAAGAGAAAAAAATGTCAACCTTATTTCTGGCTATATTATATTGGTACAAATTATATATATTATATTGGTACAAATTATATATATTATATTGGTATAAACAAAAATGGTATTATTATTATTAGCACTGCAACATCTATTATGAGGACAATACTTGCAGTGGCGTAGCTAGGTCAACAAGGGCCCCGGTGCAAAAAATTTATTTTGGGCCCTCAGGCCAGACGGGCGACCTTTTTTTTGCTTTGTGTGCTGGTAAGGGCCCCCTGAACTCAGGATGGGGGCCCTTGAATTGTTCTTTGGGGCCCCTGAGCAGAGCACAGCGAGGGCCCTTGGTGAGGGGCTCCTGTGTTCTCAGGGGCCCCTTCGACGACGGTAGAGCTAAAAAAAAGGTCGCCAGCTTGCCGTGAAGGCTCGTGGGCCCTCTAAACTGCGCTTAGGGGCCCCTTGAGGTATGCTTTGGGGCCCCCTGCGCATGAGGGCCCCGGTGCACTGCACCGCGTAGCCCCATAGTAGCTACGCCCCTGAATACTTGCCAATTCGGCCGAGCCCATTAATCGGACAGTAAAAGGTACCAATTACCAACGTTCCAGTGTCGTACCTGTATGGTGCCCTGATTTGGATTTTTACATGTTTTACCGTAGCCATATTACAATGACGCATCTCCTAGAAGTTTCGCAGTTTACGGACAGATGGCTCCACTCACTAGCACAGTCCACGTTAGACCTAATTAACGGCACTGTGTAACTGTCGAGACAACCGCCACCACAGTGGATCTCGGAGGTGTGAGTCCTGATCCCCGCGTACACAACGTCCCGGCTGCGGGTTCCTCAAACAAAAATACATTTACTACACACAAGTACAATGACGCACGGAGATTACGGCACTGTCCAACCAACCATTTTGTATTTAGAAAAAAAGTGAGCCCCTAATACCACGCCGTCGAAGTGAAACATGTTTACATAGTCACTAATGTTGCGAAATGAGGACAGACTAAAATATGTACCTCTTCTCTTATATGTCGTTGAGGATTTGGGGATGCCGAGATAATTAGAGGTGGGAAAGAAAGCATGGGGAACAAGAAGCGGGAAGGAATTCGGCCAAGGCCCCTTGGAGAAACCATACCACAAACTGCCTGGAATAACCTGGGGGAATCGTGGAAAAGCTAAATGTGGATGCCCGGAGGGGGATTCGAACCCGCGTCCTCCCGAATACGAGGCGAGAGTGGTACCGCTCACACACCACGCTCGATAAAACATGTATGTAAGTTATAAACAGCCGTTTTCTAGGATTTCATTCAGTCAGAACGCCATAACGGCACACTGCTGAAGTGGTACACACACTTCTAGCACTAGTGCTCTATCCGTGTGCAGACAGTAAAAACGGAGTGGAAAGTGCCGTAAAATTTGTTCCGTATCGTTCGGTAGTAATTGGCTATCCAGGAAACGTGCGCACAAACAGGAAGCGGAACCAGATCCACAATGGCGTGCCGATTCTGCGTTTCGTCAAGCTGGCGTCGATCATTTCAGCCATCACAGAGAGAAAGCCACGGAGAGTTAAATGGAAGCGACACTGAATGCTTAATTGCGCACAGTTACAATCTGAAACGTATTCTGTGTACCAGTCAAATACCTGTGAACCGTACAAAGTCGATACGAAATCTGAGTAGCAAGTAATAGTGCGTCCCATGCCTGCTCCCCAATTATTCACCGTTAACATTATTTCGTACATGAAATGAGTGATTTCTCTGCTATACCCTGTTCATTACACCCCAACATGCGAAGGGGAAATTTGACACTTGCATACTTCGACACAGCGGTCACCTCGGAGAAGAAGTTAAACGTACAGGTGTCGCATGCATCTCGTCAAATTGATATCTGTGTCGTACCGATGGGCCATTAGTGAGCAATCCATATCACTCCGATAATAATCAGTAATCACTAACGGTCATGGTGACGTGCACACAGTAAGCATTGCCGCATCTGTAAGGCTGTTCACGGGTCAAAGCCAGGACTGCAGTATGACAGGCTATACTGTTTATTGCTTATTATTATACGCATTCGGTACCGAGATAATACGGACGGAACGAGGCTCACATAATGCTCGACTTTAGGGGGGGGGGGCATAAAAGAACACCCCGAGAGGAGAAAAAAAAAAAAAAAAGAGGTCGATCAGCAGGGTGGGGTCCCGTGAAAAAAATCTCACGTAATCTTGGGGGAAGGGGCGTCGAACCAGATCACACCAAATCTCACCAGAAGGGAAAAGGGGGGGGGGCGGAATTCAGGAAAAACACCTCACGTGATTGATGGACGCCCCTTTAAAGTATTTTAATACTAAACACAATCACGTTAAAAAATTAATAGAACACTGATAAATATAAAATCATTATTATTTTAAACAAATTAGTTTGTACAAAAATTAAAAACAAATACATATTTTATACAGGAACGAAGTCTTTCTCGGCGTTGAGAATGGATATTGTCTTCTCGGGAGACTAGCCGAGTAAACAAGGTGTTTCCACACGCTATTTCGGCGATCTCAGACTCCGTCGCCATCTTCTGGTGGAGTCTGAGATCGCCGAAATATCGTGTGGAAACACCTTGTTTACTCGGCTAGTCTCCCGAGAAGACTACATCCAAATACATATTTTGTTAGTTTGAAATTTGAAAAAAAAAATATATCAGAAATGTTTTAAAACATTTCTTGCTACCACTAATGGTCTGCGAATATTATTCTGGTGGTCCGCAGGTAGAATATTATGAATTTAGATGTTATAACGATACAAGAAAGTAAGTATACGTGGGTAAAATATATATATATATATAAAAAAAAATTGGGTCAATATAATTTAGTGGTGTGAAGCATTATTTTTGACAATTTCCTGGTCCTCGGTTTGAAAAATAATGAGAAACGCTGCTTTAAGGTACCTCAGTATTTTCGTATTCTGAATATTCACACATTCATGGCCTTCCATATGGCGTAGGTTAGTCTTGAAGGACGCCAAACACCTTCCCGTTGTAGCTCAAATTCACTAAAAAATTTAATATAGGGATTGTCAAATTCACGCGGTCGCAAAAGTTGATACGTTAGAAAAGAAACGCCAGTTAGAACTATTTACGTCCATTAAATGCACCCATTAACCGTTCACAATTTCGCCCGTATGTCGAGTACCATACAGAAGGACGCAGCCTTAAGGTTGGTACGACTGAAAGCGGGGAAAACCTTAAAATCGAGACACGGCGACCAAGGGACCCCGGGACGATACGTGGCTGTGACTGCGAAGTATCCAGCCAGTGGCGTAGCTAGGTCAACAAGGGCCCCGGTGCAAAAAATTTATTTTGGGCCCTCAGGCCAGACGGGCGACCTTTTTTTTGCTTTGTGTGCTGGTAAGGGCCCCCTGAACTCAGGATGGGGGCCCTTGAATTGTTCTTTGGGGCCCCTGAGCAGAGCACAGCGAGGGCCCTTGGTGAGGGGCTCCTGTGTTCTCAGGGGCCCCTTCGACGACGGTAGAGCTAAAAAAAAGGTCGCCAGCTTGCCGTGAAGGCTCGTGGGCCCTCTAAACTGCGCTTAGGGGCCCCTTGAGGTATGCTTTGGGGCCCCCTGCGCATGAGGGCCCCGGTGCACTGCACCGCGTAGCCCCATAGTAGCTACGCCCCTGTATCCAGCTCGAATCTCTGGGTAGTAACTCAAATCACTGGAACAGACCAACAGTCTTAGAATTAACGTCGTTTTGTGCTATTGTTCGTGGTCTACTTGAGGAACGAGATGATAGCTGGGGTGACGAATCGAGAGGACACCACGGCAGAGATAAGCGAGGCAGGAAATTTGCACTGTCCACGGCCTTTGGCTCCTTTATCAGCAGCAAGACGCCCAAACGGCAAACTGTACTCCCCGTACACAAAGTACAGCTCAGACTCTATTACACGAGCAATCTACGCTAACATTATAAATACAAAATAACTCTGCCGCGTATTCACGACAAACTGATCTTCATGGAATTTGGCAAGGAAGGAAGTAGGATACTTTTTTCGTGATAAATAACATTTTGTGTCATGAAATTTTGAAAAGTAACCGAACAATGACAAACAGACGGATGGCGTGTATAAGTCAGTCTCTCTCCCTCTTTCCTCAGAAAGCTGTTTTTTATGACCAGCCATTTCGTTGATACCTAGCGGAAATAAATAAATGAAGTATCATTTTAAATGATCAAGGTCTCCACTTTGGTAAAATCATAAATTAAGAAACTTTTTTTTCGGAATACGAATAAGAATTAACTATGAAGGTCACGCGTATGAGACAGTTCACAGTTAGGCCACTAGGTTTCACTGCCGTCGACACGAAGTGATCGCATTACCGCTAGATAGCAGCACTACAGAAATATCGATATAGCGCGTGCGTTTTGTTCAGCTTAGTTTTATTCCGGCGAGGTCTGCGACATCATACATCAGGTGAAATCAGAAAGATATTGCTACAAATGAGGTAGTACTTTTTTCAGCCTACTACAAACCTCGCTGTACATAAGGGAGCGTCCATTAATTACGTGAGGTGTTTTCCGGAATTCCCGACCCCCCCCCCCCCCTCTGGTGAGATTTCGTGAGATTTGGTCGGACCCCCCCCCCCTGTAAAATGACGTGACACTTTGACGGAGGACCTCCCCCCCCCTCTACGAATGAACCTCATAACTTTTTGAGTACTTTTTTTTTAGGTCTCATGCTCCCAAGGGCGGTTATACACCCCTAAAGTCGGTTTTTACCCCCCGTAAAATCGATTTTCGAGTCATTTTTATACTTTTTATTTTTTTAGCTCTACCATTCTACAAGAATTTCAAAACCTCACGTGAGATTTCCGTTAACCCCCCCCTCCCCCTTTGTGAGGTTTCGTGAGATTTCGCAGGATCCCCCCCCCCTATTTCACCTCACGTAATTAATGGGCTCTCCCTAATAAATAGAATTTTCGCACGGGTCACCTAGTCTAAATTCTAACGCACCTGAACGAACGCTGATTGTAATTCCTACGGAGGAAAGGCGGTGGAGACATCTGCGGGAAAATGAAGACAAGAATACAGAGTAGATGAAACGAGGTTCACAACACGGTAAATTGAGCAGAAATCAGGTATTCCAAGAAAAATAATAAGTAGGAATCTGACAGGGTTGAGAGTCGAAACTTCTGATAATGTGTCTGCGGCTAATCTATTTGAAGAAAAAGCGGCAGATTTTCTAGTACTTTAAGTCCAATGATCATTACTTTACCCCAGAATAAAAACAACAATCGGCGCAGTATTACTTTTTTCCCGCTTTACAGCTCGTCGACGTCGAGATCATTAAAGCCGGGAGAGAATAATGGTAAAAAATCTAGCAACGGACTTTGAAAGGAACTAACTAAGGATTGCAATTCCGCAGTATATTCAATCCCGTGGGATCCGTGCGGTATTCGCGCAAACAGTTTTTTAACGCATATATTCAAAACATAGTTACTTGAAACGTTAATAATTAAATTAATAAATAAATTTTAATGTTAAATGATAAAAATTAACAGTTAACAATATTTTAATTGGCAAAATGACATTAAAACTTTTTAGCATGTCTTAAGTACATTTCCAGGATTTACATTTTTGTTTTTTAATCTAAGCCAATTTTTTTTAAATTCTAAATAAACGTTCCATAACACCGAGAGAAAGCATTCTATTTCACAAAGTGAAGTGAATATACTCTGTAAAGTGTAGACTTGGCTCAGAACAAGATCTCATAACTTTTTGTCACTGCACAAGCACGAGATTTGTTTTTTTTTTTTTTTTTTTTTTTTTACAAAAAATGTTTTTGTGGGATTCTTTATTATATCTCCTGGTTCCTTGATTGTTCTTACAGTTGATTCAATGTTATTAAAAGAAACTGCTCACCAACACTTAAACTGTCAAGTATTTCAGTTTTACTTATGTGGCGTAACGACGTTTTTAGAGTAAATTATTACTTTTTTTTATTAAGAAAGGAGACTTTCTCGGCGAATGATTGCAGTGAAGTTTTCATATGTTGTATCTCCTGATTTCATTGTAAAAACACGAAATTTCACACGTGAGGGAGACAGCGGAGGCAGCCGTCGAAGTATGGTGTTCCTACAACACAATTCGTCGATAAATTCGTGAAAACTTCATTATAACTTTTTTGCCTTTAGTCGAAATAAAAACAAGGAGAAGAGGTATTAATTGATAGCCTGATCGGCACATGTAAGCAGGCGGCTTTTGTCAAAGAAACGCGTTGAGGCAGCGGCCAAAACAACAAGTCAAAGGATATACAATTGCCATTTGATAGCTGCTAAATAAATAGATATGCGATCTTTAAAATTACGATAACATTAGTTTCCTATCAACGAATAATCAAATTTTCAGCCGGAAATAAGGAATTTGTCACAATAACTTTATCTGCAAATACAGAAAATGGGAATAATGAAACCGTGAATAAAAAGCTGTAATTGTGTAGTTCAGATAACGTTTGCGACACATAAAAAATAATTATATACCTAGTTAGAAAATCTTACTAAATACGCAACATAACTCAAATTACAGAAATGTGTACTCGAAAATGAATACGTAAAAGTGTATTTATTTACTTATGAATGACGAAGGTTGACGAAAACAAACGCTTGTTCACACGAGTCAAATGCCAACTGGAAGGGTACAGGCAAACAGTGCAATACATCCGATAGAGACCGAGTGGGGCAGCGAGTCACGCAGACTGACACGCGTTTCCGCCGGATTTTGCGGATTGCGGATCCGCTTAATTTTGTGCGAGGTCCGCCAGACTGTCTAATGATGCGGGATCCCACTTTGCTGGAACTAGAACTAACCCGGCATTTCGCTAGAGTGATTTGGGGAAACCACGGAAAACCGCAGTCTGGATGGCAGGACGGGATTCGAAGCCACGTCCTCCCGAACAGCAGGCAAGAGCGTTACCGGTGAAAGTAGCACAATGTGGTCTGATCAGGTCTGCGGTTAAGTATTGAAACTTTTGACGACTCCGGAACTGCGCTGCGCTGTTTTGCATGTGAGAGCGCTAGTCGAGTCAGACAACACTCCTTTCACCGCGACAAAAAAACGCTCTACCGGGAGACAGGCAATGCGCAGAGGTTACCAGAGCGGTTTCAAGGCCAATCGCTGGCTGCAGGTGCCGTAGGCAGCACGGGCCAAATTTCACAACGTTCCCGATCACTATAAATAAAAAATATCGAGCTCCCTTATTTCAGTAGAATCCCTGGTACACTTCTCACTAAGTGTTAAATACAAATATTATAAATGCAAAGTAACTGTCGCTCTGTTTTCACGACTTGTCGACTAAACCTATCTTCATGAAACTTGACAAGGAAATACAGGGTGTCTCAGAATTATCTTTACAACTTTAACATTGAATAAATTATGTTTAGAAGGAGATATCACAATGCAGTTTTTTGCATGTTACAGAGTATCTCTCAAAGTTTTTTTCTGTTTCATTTCAGGTGCAGTTTGGTGACAAGTAGGTAGTTACATCACATTTATTGAAAATGTACACCCCACAGGAAAAAGCTCAGTGTGTTTTCTGGTTTATAGAGACAAGGATTACCTAACAGGCACGACATTCAAATTTGGGGTTCTGAACCTCCGCATGCATTTAGAGAGAGAGAGAGAGAGAGAGAGAGAGAGAGAGAGAGAGATAGATAGATAGATAGAGAGAGAGAGAGAGCCCAATGGTTAATGTGTTGTGCGGTGTTATGCACAACCAAATCATTGGCCCCTTCTTCTTTGCTGACAAGACAATCAAAGGCCCAGTTTACTTGGATAAGCTAACAAAATTTGTTGTTCCCCAACTGGAAGTCCTTCAACCAACAGTCATCTTACAACACCTCCGCATTGGGCTCATGATGTCCGTAATTTTCTAGATAAACAATTTCCTGGTCGGGGTCCAATTGACTGGCCACCTCGTTCACCTGACATAACCCCCTTGGATTTCTTTCTTTGGGGATATGTAAAAGTCATCGTGTATCAAACCCCGGTTAGAAATTTGGCAGATCTCAGGCAGAGGATTTCTGCAGCAATTACGACAATTGATCAAGGGATGCTCCAAAGAAGTGTTCTAGAGACAGAAACAAAACTTTGAGAGATACTCTTCAAAATGCAAAAAACTGCATTGTGATATCTCGTTCCAAACATAATTTATTCAATGTCAAAGTTGTAAAGATAATTCTGGGACACCCTGTACTACTATCATTAGGATGGTAATAGGATACTTATTTTCGGGATAAATAACACATTTTGTCATGAAATTCTGAAAACTAACAGAACGGTGACAGACAGATGGATAGCGTGTGTAGTCTGTAATGTTACATTGGTTACTCAGGCTTTGTTTCTCTCGCAGTCACTTTGTGTAGGATCTGTTCATAAATTGTTTGTACAGACAACTTATGTAGTATGGATGACTGTCAGTAAAGCCAGGCACTGAAAGTAGGAGGGGTGCACTTAGAAAAGACGTGGTTTTCCGATGGGAAGTTACATTTTGTAGCTAGCTCACACTTTTACTTCCTCAAAGGCTATGTATCTTAGCAAAGGACAGTATACCAAAAACGCTGTGTACAGAAGTGTGGAACGTCGCACGCCTGCAAATAACACAATTCTGACGCAACGTAATGAAAGTTGTGCTCAAGACTGGAATTGCAAAAGCTGATGACGTGTTGATTCTTCGAATCCTAGTCATTCCGACAGACCTACCATTACAGTTTAAAAGACTACATTTCCCACTGAAATTAGGGGGCATGCATAAATTACGTGAGGTGTTTTTCCGGATTTCGACCCCCCCACCTTTTCTGGTGAGACTTGGTGAGATCTGGTCCGACCACCCCCCTCCCATCTGGTAAGATCTGTTCCGTGAGACCCCCCCCTAAAAATCGCGCTCGCTACTTTTTGAGACTTTTTTTAGGTCTCACACTTCCAAAGCCGGTTACACCCCCATTTTTCGACGAAATACTCCTTAAAATCGACTTTAGCGTCATTTGTAGATTTTTTTAGCTCTACAGCCAAAAAAAAAAAAAAATTCAAAAACCTCACGTGAGATTTCAGTTGACCCACCCTCTCCCTCGGTGAGATTACGCCAAACCACCTCCATATTTCACCTCACGTAATTTATGGACGCCCCGTTAGCTTTTGTGATGACTATGAATAAAGCTCAGGGACAGCCACTGGAAGTAGCAGGAGTATACTTAGAGAAGTCGTATTTTTCTCCTGGGCAGTTATAAATGGAAAGTTGTCCGTCTGTTACGTTTTTACGAATAAACGGCTGATCCGATCTAGATGAAATTTGACGAGGAAAGACTATGTATCATCTCCAACGCTCAGAGTCTATATACCTGAGCAAAGGACGGCAAAATCAAAACGTTGTATACAAAACGGTATTGACATAAGATGTTCTCAGAAAGTGGCACAGTTCTAGACCACAAACAAAAATTTGAAACTGTAGCAGGTAGATTCCCACAGTTGACCCACCAAACCCCCCCCCCCCCGACACACACACACACACACACACACACACACACACACACACACACACACACACACACACCTGTTGCAAAGGGAGCGTGCACAAACTACGTGGTTCGGTTCAAGTGGGGGGGGGGTTTGCTGGAAGGCTACGTTGGGATACGTGGGGGGAAAGGGGGGGGGGGGTTCCAAGCCAGGCCACGTAGCTTTCCTTTACTTGGGAACCATCAGACCTGTTCAGAACGGATTTAGATCCCCCGAGTATATGTTGAAGGGTATTTATTCCATATGTCTGTGTTATAATTATTTCTTCAAAATGAGCCCTAGGTATCGAGAAATTAACGCGCAATCATATGTGAATAACTTTTAAATATTATAATTTTAGTAGGCCTACACTCTTTAATAGCTTCAGCGTGGTGTATGCGGTAAGGCATTTGCTTCCCATTTTGCGAACCCGGGTTCAAAACTCCATACTGCCAAATATTTTTATTTCTTTTTTTATATGCAGTAATCATTGATTTTATTCCATTTAAAATTCATTTACGAATTTTTATTATGCAAAATAACAGACATTATGTTATTTTCAAACATTTACATGCTACCACCACTGCACGGAAATAAGTAAAACTGTGGTAGGGGGGAAAAAACCCCGACCTTCTGGCTGTAACATATTTACTTTACGATATTAATTGTAGAGATACAAGTGTAGAAACGATGAACATGCAATATACCTGTTTCATTAAAAAAAAAAAAAGTTGGGACTGTATATTCTGTAATTTTTGTTTTAAAGTTATTTCCCATAGTAAAAATTTGTAAAGGAATTTTAAATGAAATAAAATCAATGCTCAGTGATTACTGCATATAAAAAAACAAATAAAATTATTTGGCAGTATGGGGATTTGAACCCGGGTTCGCAAAATACGAAGTAAGCGCCTTACTGCATACCCCACGGTGAAGATTTTAAAAATGTACTAAAATTATAATATTTAAAAGATATTCACATATGTTTGCGCGTTAATTTCTCGATACCTAGGGCTCATTTTGAAGAAATACTTGTAACACAGACATATGGAGTAAATACCCTTCAACATATACTCGGGGGATCGAAATCCGTTCTGAACAGGTCTGATGGTCTCCAAGTTAGTTAATAATCTCCGTATGTAATTTACAATAGTCTGAAGGAAGAAAACAGTACAAAATGTCTTCTGGAATAAAAAGGGGAAAAAAGCTAAGTGCTAAGTTGCACTGAACCTTAAATATTTCCAGGATAAAAAGTAGCCTATGTTATTCCCTGCCGAATCAGCAACCCGCCAGTGAAAGTCCCGTCAAAGTCGGTTCACACACTAAACATGTTACATACAGGGCGTTCGCCGGAAAACGCTACCCTCCCAGTCTGTTGCCGTCGGCAACTTGCTCGGTCAGTCCCGCCAGCAGTTTCCGCCACACGGCACCGTGAATCACCGCACTGTTTAACACCTCCGCTGCCCCAACAGTGCAGTGCAGTGACCCTTACATTGTTAAAAACGGTTTCTTTGCATTGTAGATAGTTTGTGACTTCAGTCTCTTATTAATCAGTGTTATGAATAAACGTTTCTTTGGGGGCATCCACAAATTACGTGAGGTGTTTTTCCGGATTTCTGGACCCCCCCCCTCTGGTGAGATCTGGTCCGCGAGAACCCCCCCCCCAGAAATCGCCCTCGAAACTTTCGTAGACCTTTTTTTTTTTTTTTTAGGTCACACCCTAACTTTTTTGACGAAATACCCTCCTAAAATCGACTTTGGCGCAAATTGTAGACCTTTTTTTTGGCTCTACTATCCCTAAATTTTTCGCAAAATCTCACGTGAGATTTCCGTAGACCCCCCCCTCCCCCCTGGTGAGATATGGTGAGATTTCGCCGGACCCCCCCCTCCCCTATTTCACCTCACGTAATTTATGGATGCCCCCTTTGCGGTTTGGCTGGTTTGGGGCTTCATACTCTTATTAATCTGTACCGTGTTTGAATGTGAGTAAAATTATGGTACGTTACAGTTTGCAACAAAGAATATTTCTCTACGATACGTATGTGAAGAAGAAGTCGTTTAAAAAGTGTCGCAGTAAATTTCGTCGCGAATTTCCTGGCGCTTTACTGCCAGCTAAATCAACAATTCTGCGTCTGGTTAAAAAAGTAAGAGAAACGGGTTCATTTTTTAACAAAAAGAGACTGTCGGTCAACCGTATTCTCACAGAGGAGAAAATTGACGATATCGCTTTTCGACTAGAACAGTCACCCAAAAAATCATTAAGTCAGTTAGGGCAGCGTGTGTCTCGAAATATGTTCAGAAGATGTGAAATGTGCATTACACAAGAGGGTCAACACTTCCAGCATCTTTTATAAGGTAAGCTAATGAATTACGTCACATTTAAATGCTTAGCACACAAGTTTATGAAGTTTATGAAGCCTAATTATTATGAAATAGTCCGCGGCCGACGGTCCAACAATGCCGGAAACTGAGCGCTCGCTCGCCGCGAGCAGTTTCTTCCTTGTAGCGCTAACAGTGGGTTGCGTTTCCCGGCGAACGCCCTGTATAAATTGTTTATATTCGTTAACACCTGAAAAAGGTAAAAAATGTCTTATTCTAGAACATTATTCAATAACATTTTAGTACATTGAAGAACATTCTAGTATATTTTAGAAGATTCCAAAGATTTTTATAGAACACTTTGGTCCAAATATGAAAATTCCACGACCACTTCCAACCATCTCCCCCACCCACCGACATGTAGCCACCATAGTGCATGATGGGAGATTCGAGGTTACTACCACACACAAACACCAGTGCTCTGCGCTAGGTAGTAGTGGTTGCAAAGTGAAATACAGAGATACATATCTACGTAACAGACTATTAGTATTTAGTAACCAAATGAATAACACCGTAATGTTACTATAAGCTGGATACTGCACTATACCACGCGCGTACTTACATGCACAAATAAAAAACACTAGACGTTACAGCGTTTATTTTTGTTTACTTCATCACTATTATGTTGGCAACCCTACCATGTACCAAGGTCGCTCATACCGTTAACAAAAGGCACGGAACAAAACTAATTCGGTAACTATGGATACAAAAAATATGCGTCCCCACAATCGCTGTATGACAGTTTCATGCCCCTTCTTTAAATAAATAAAACAAAGTAGCTTCGGAGACGGTTTGTACCTTCAGCTAAAATCGCGTTCCTGCTTGTCCATTGCTCCGGTGCAGCACATAAACCACGCCGTTTTATCGAGCTTTAACGACTTTTTCATAGGTATGTAATCGCTGGTGATACTGGTCTTAATGGGCGCGCGGAAACAACCATCAGCTGGCGATGCTACCAAATGGAGCGCTGCATCAAACCAGGCGGGTCTACGCTCTTACCTCGAACTAAACATTCTGTCGACGTCGAGGTAATGTAAATTATAACTGAGTCTCTATCAAGCGTCTAAGATTTCAAGTAATGTGTTTCCTGTTCGCAAGACAAAAATAATTTTGATACTAAAATACAAGTCTCTGATATTATGCTGCTTTTCATGTAATCAGAAATTTCACAATATATACGATCTATACTTGACTCGGTTGCGGCGCCATGATGGTGTCTGGCGCTGACACGGGGTTAGCCGGTTCCAGTCAATGGTCTGACCGAAGTTTTGTAACCCAATTCCTTTACTTCTCTCGTCCATCCCGTCATCACTCTCTCCAACAAGTGCAGAATTTTGAAACCTTTTCCTACTATCTGACCAATGTGTCCTGCCCAGTTAAGCTCGTTATTAAATGTAATGCCAAGATATTTACATTTCAAATTTTCAACAAGTAGTTCTTTCCCCACATTAGAATCAACTTTTATTTTTTTTATTTGTGTATCTAATAAGATGACTCGGGGATTCTATCATTACCGTGGCGCCAAAATCTGATGATGAATTCTTGTAGAACTCGACAGGACAAATTGAAAGTAAGGAATAAAGTTTATTGATATCTCGCTTAGTTTTCGAGATATCGTATCTCAAAGTTGACATAATTAGGTTGAAATACAGCCTGGACCAGAAGAAAAATTTCGCTATAGCCAAATTTGATGATGAATTCGTACGTAACTCGACGAGATAAATGGAAAATAAAGAATAAAGTTTTTTGATATCTCGCTTAGTTTTCGAGATATTGTAACTCAAAAGTGAGGAGGTTAGGGTTAGATCCGGCCTGGACCAGAAATTTTTTTTTTCTACCAAAACCACCATATGTACACGGTGGAAATGCACTATAGGTGTTTTATTTTCTTCCTAGTGATTGTTGATAGGTTGGAATACGGCCTGGACCAGAAGAAAAAACACCAAAAGCAGAAGGAACTATACCTATGACTGATTTTGAACATGCTATATCTCTAAAACCAAGCGAGATATCAAAAAATTTTATTCATTATTTTCGATTTGTTTCGTCGAGTTCTACAAGAATTCATCATCAGATTTTGGCGCCACGGTAATGATAGAACTGCCGATGACTCCTCTTTGCATTTATGTTCATACCATGTTTAACAACCCAACTAGATATCCTGTCCAGATCACAATGCAGCTGTTTACAGTCCTCTACCGTTTTGATTCTTTTATATAGCTCTATGTCATCTGAAAACAAACTAACTTCTTATAGTAAACAATGAACACAGTTCTTTAGAATAGTGAATAGCAATGGTCCCAGTACGCTACCCTGTGTCACTCCCATTTTTACTTCCACTGTTTTGATACTGCATTTCCTACCCTAAACTTACCAGAACTGTCATACTGGGGGACACCACAGCAGTTCATCCTCGCAGACGTTCCCATGGATGCGTACACATCCCGCTTACGCCAGGTCACTGGTACGGCATCCGAAGACTATATGATATCTGTGCTGTCCATCTTTATTGCACGCTCACCAATTTGCAGTCTGGTCGAACTGACTTGTCTATATAAAATATCTTTGCTCTGGAAAACAACATAAGCGAACAAGTAGGACGCAGTCAGCGGAGGGAGCAGTAATTCAAGGTGCTCTCCGGTCATTTTTAGATTGTTTTTTAACCAAGAAACTTATATATATATTAAATGATAAAAATAACGCCAATGCAACTGTTTTTGTTTCGTTTTAAGTTCTACGAGTTTCCCTTCTCGTCGAGAAATCTTCAGCGACGAATCTATGTTGAAATTTCACATTTACTTTTCGAACTTATTACATAACATGAGAGGCGAAAAGCGTACGGCATTAAAGCATACAAAAACAGTTGCATTGCCGTTGTTTTTATAATTTAATTTACTGAGCATCTGAGAAAAAAAACAGCCTACAACAATATATACATACTTACTCTATGAATTGTTCTGGACAAATATGTTAGAAACGGAGGCTGTAGGATTATTTTAAAACGCATTGAGGCAAAAACAGTAGCGTAGCTAGGTTAACAACGGCCCTGGTTAAAAAACAAAATGGGGCCCTTCAGGCCAGATGGGCAAACTTTTTTTTTAGCTCTTACAAGTCGTGTGAGGTTTCCTGGCAGGTACTCCTGGTCACCCTGAGCTGAGCTTGGGGGCCCCCTTAGCTTGAGCCCCCTGAACTTGGGGGCCCCAGTGCACGGCACCGCCTATCCCTCCGATAGCTACGCCACTGGGCTCAAACCACTTCAGTAACAGAAGTAAAGAAAGAGAGAAGGCAACTGCAACAATGAATATTAATGAAAGGACACGCGGCTTTAATACAATAATCAGCCTAGCTGATCATTCAACGTGTTTCTTGACTGGCGAAAATAAAAGAAAGAGTAGTAGTTAATTTTTTTTTATCAGTAACTGCAAGGCAAAGCCGTGCCGGTTTTTGTTGTTAAACTTTTATGTTCATTTTTAATGCGAAAGTCTTCCACAATTTGCGGAGGTACCGAACGGCTGGGGATGGCTGAAAATTAGTTCCCCGAGGCGGGCTCAGCTGAAAAACAGTGGGAAATTAACAGCTCATCACCATAATTACCCTACTGGCCCGAGTTTGAAGACCGTCCGAATATACCAGAATGCGATTACGTGAAATTAAACTGGGAAAACAGGATAGAAGTTTTAACCCGAGACCAAACTGATGTATGGGACGTTCGCGAGGTAAAGATATGTATTGATGCAGAGATTAGTGTTCACATAAGAATGCGTTCTTTGTTATGAGTTGCGGCAATTTTCCTTAATTAATGACATATGCTTATAAATAACTAGGCGAGTACCCGGCGTTGCCAGGTCTAATTGGGACTGATTTACCCGTACACTATTTTTATATTTCCGATGCGAATCACGTCTACCAAGTTTCCTTAATTAGGTACCAGTCAAGTTCAGAAATAAAGTAAATACTGATTCACCCGAACAATTTCCAGAACGGGGTGAACTGGATGCTGTGATACGGAATGTCAGTTTACATTGTGGTCCAGGATGCATTTCAACCTAATCACACCATCTCTTAGAGTTGCTGGTCGATAATCAAAACGTGTACCATCCGCGCATTAATACAAACATAAATATATCTGTTTGTTCCGGCATCACGCAGAAAATACGGGTTTTCCATGGGTTTACGCAACTTGAAAGCTTGGGGTCCAAGTTAAAAACTTAAGTACATATTGAGACAGTACGACAATTATTTTATGAATATTCTGGCATAACTTAAAAACAGCTGGATCAATTTTGTCGGGATTTAAAATTAGGAAGGGTGGAGGTAAAGGAGGAGAGAGGTTGGTGTTTTGAAAACCAAATGTAGACATTATTTTTCTGCTTGTATTAAAGTATACGTGTAGAAACATCCTTTAAAATCGGATACAAACTGTTGCTTTATATAAAGAACATTGACAATATTTAAGGGGGTGGAAAGGGGTTGGTTTTTTGTAAAACTAATGTGGACGGGATCTTTCTCCTCGTTTTAAGGTATGCGTGAGCAAAGTTCCTTCAAAATTTGATAAGAACTTTGAGATTGTATAAAAATTAAGGTGTGTAAAGGAGAATTTTTATCAGAAATATTCTCCAATAAAAAGTACTTAAATGTGCCAACTTTCATGGTGATCGGTCAAACGGTGTCAAAGTCTATTAATCTTGGAGATATTTTTTATATATATAAATCCGTATCCATTTTTACGTATAAGATTGTACTGAAGTATGTAAATTAATTTGTAGTATCGTAGGGTTCCACAAGCCGCAGTATGTATAGTCTTTGGGCATAAAATAAGCTAGTATCGATCATAGATGAAAAATATATGGAGACGACGCAAGAGACCTTCACCACGCATTGAAGTGACGCCGGGCGGAGAAGGAGTGGGGACACGGAGTATATGTACAAAAATCTCAAGGGGACTCTGGGATAAGCGTAACGCCACAATCTGCTGATGGATTATTATGTAACTCGATGAGACAAATAAAAAACTAATAATAAAATCTTTTGATATCCTGCTTAGTTTTAGAGATATTCTGTCTCAAATGTGAGATTTTTTTGGTTGAAATTCAGAAGAAACAATTGGTCAAAGTCAAATTTGATGATGGATTCTCATTTAAAAAGACGAGACTAATGAAAAATAAAGAACAAAAATTTTCGATATCTTGGCTAGTTCTCGAGATACACTGTCTCAAAAGTGAGTTGAAATGCAGAAGAAAATTTTCGCAAAAAGTCAAATATGATCATGGATTCTTTTGTAACCCGACGAAAAAAATCGAAAATAAAGAATAAAGTTTTTCGATATCTTGCTTAGTTTACTGGATATACTGTCTCCAAATAACAATTGTATGGATAGGTAATATGGCCGCCACCGCGCATGCGCAGTGTCAGCCGAGAGTTTAGAGGCGGCGCCACAGAATAAGCGGTATTTCCTCTCCATATATTTTTTTCCTCCATGGGTTCCACAAGCCGCAGTATGTACAGTCTTTGGGCATAGAATAAGCTAGTATCGATAAATAGTGTTAAGATCTTTTGTGGTAGTAGTTGTAAAGAGATGAGCGCGAATTGTAGTAACGAATGGACGCGTTTCTGAAGCTGCGAGATAAGGACAAATTAAACTGTTTGCAATTTGTGTCATAATTCAAATTAAGGAGTGACGTCACGCATATGTGAATAATAGATGCCACTGCAGAGTAAATCGAGTGTTTTTGGGACAGTGATTATAATTTCTTCGTAATAGTTTCCGTCATTTTTGGTTGGCGAGACTGGCAGGTTGAAACAGCAGCAGCAGCTTATGGGGCTTCTCATCCATAACTCGCTGTAATTTCATTTAGAGTGGGAATATTAATATACAATTTGATTCTAGATTGGGCTGGCCTAGTTGTTGAAGTAAGCCATTTAACAACTCTAACTGAGGAAAGTTCAAACCGCAATATCGCCATGTCACGCAAGAATCCGGCTGTGATTGAGAGTAAACTGTCAAAGTTGGTAGGCGTGCATAACAAGTGCGCGCCTACCAGGGAACAATAAGTGGAGCAACGGCGGCGGAGAAAGCTAGACTCAGCTTAGCGGGACTCGCATTCCAGCCAGTGACGAGCAAGAGGTTCCCACCTAACACAGAGCAAAGGGTAGAATCTATAACAGGAACAAACAGGGAGGATGAAGACAGCCTACTTCACCACTAGAAAAGTATATAATAAAAATAACTCAGTGGTTAAGGCGTCTGAGACGAGATCGGAAGGTCCCCGGTTCGAAACGCTGTCTCGGCGGGGATTTTCTTAGGTACTTAACCCGACCTTCACCTCTGGCACAGCTTGTTGTGTAATGTGAAGTACGCCAGAACACTTCCATGGTTCGGATTCCACCTTAAACTGTAGGACCCTTCTAGGGCTAACAACTAATTCTCACGCGGATGTATAGACATTCAAAGAAAATTCAAGCCAAACGAAGGCTTAACTTGGTCATAGTTGGCCCGAAACGAATATACAGGGTGTTTAAAAAATGACCGGTATATTTGAAAAATCAATAAAAACTAAACGGGAGCGATACAAATACACCGTTTGTTTCAATATGCTTGGGAGTAAATTTTCAGACAGAGAAACTTTAGAAATTAGTTACAATTTTCAACAACAGATGGCACTGCAGGCGATTTGAAAGATCTAGAAGTAAACGCAGTCTGCGAGTTCACCATTCTGTAAGTAGTCTTTCTGCTGTAAGTGTGTGCTGTTCACAGATTGCAAGTTTGCTGTGAAAAAAATGGTTTATTCCTTAGAATAATCGCACTTTAGATTTTTCCAGACCGCAGCGTCATCTGTTGTTGAAAATTGTAACTAATTTCGAAAGTTTGACTGCATGAAAATTTACTGTTGTCCCAAGCATAATGCAACAAACGGTGTACTTCTATCGCTGCCCGTTTAGTTTTTATTGATTTTTCAAATATACCGGTCATTTTTTTGAAACACCCTGTATATAGAAAAAAAGATCAAATCGTCCGATATAAAGATCACACAATAGAAAGGAACAGTGAGAAACAGGGTAGCCTACAGTATGCGTTAGAGAACAAACCAACTGGAAAAAGAAGAGAAAAAAATTCTTACGAAGATATTCATTACCATCATTATATCTTCAACGTTTCCACTTTCGCTGCTCAATCGGCATATCCTCTTCCAGAGGCAGTGCTTATCTCCAAAGCAAGGCTCCTTCCACTAAGGGCTTAGTAGGCGTCCACTAATTACGTGAGGTGTTTTTCCGAATTCCGGACACCCCCCCCCCTCCCACCCCCCGAGGTGAGATTTGGTGAGATCTGGTTGGCCGTTCCCCCTAAGATGACGCGAGATTTTGATGGGATTTCCCCCTTCCCTCCCCTACTGAACGACCTTGTATCTTTTTAAGACCGTTTTAAGATTTTAAAAAGATGACGTTAGATTTCCGTCCATTCCCCCCCCCCCCTTTCGTTAGTTTCCGCCGGTCCCTCCCATTTCACATCACGTAATTAATGGGCGTCCGCATAATGCAGAGGATGAATAAGGTTCTGGCAAGAGGAGAAAAGAACCCAAAGCACGAAGGGGCATCCCAGGATCCTACGAACGCCGTAACGCAAGAAATTGTCAGAAAAGATGGCAAGTTTGTGTATCTCGTAATCAATAATGCACGATTGCTCATCGTTCAATGCTCAGCACAATAGACACATTGCTGTTGTGCCCTAGTACAGACCTAGCTGGACTGATAAGCCAACCAGAGATATTTAAATCAAAATGACAACCTTCACTCAGTTCCCCTATGTTACCTCAGCAAGCTGGTATTTTCGTCCATGCGCCCTTCTTTCATTCTGAAAGCGCACCAATCAGGGCTCACCTGGTGAAATGGCGATAGCGGAGGCAGCAGAAATTTCCCCAGGGACGCGTCTACAGTTCGACATGTTTCCCGAGGAGGCCGTTCGATAAACTTCCACATTTACGCCAAGTTTCCAGGTAGGTCACGGTCGCCACTGGAAACAAGAGCAAATCTACGCGTTTGACGAGTTTAAACACTGCCTGAGCTCAAAGTGTATTACGTTCTCTCGTGACAAAACCATTACTTTTTTTAGCTAACGGCTTTACGCCTCGTCGACGGCTAAGGTCATTAGAGACGGGATGGGACAGGGGACAAGGAACGGGAAGGAATTCGGCCATGGTGTTTTTGAATGAAGCATCGCCGCATTCGCCTGGAGTGATTTGGGGAAACCATGGAAAAAAACCATTACGGTTGGGGAGCTCGTGAAGGTTTAGTTACAATTGCTTAATCTATAAGTTTACAGACTCGTTAAGTAGGGAGTTTATGATAAATTGTGTTTTAAACTGTCAGACGGACTAGTTTTCCCCTACTTGCTTTACGCCTGTCGTCGTCGAAGTCATTAGGGAGCGTCCATAAACCACGTAGCTCCATCTTGGTCTCCTGTGAAACCCCCCCCCACCCCCCACGTAGCCCTACGTGGCAGTTGTCTCTACCCCCCTCCCCCCATGTAGCGCGTAGCCTTTTTCCCTATTGATTCCAGAAGAAATTTTGTACCGTTTTCTCTTGTCAAAAGTATCATAAATTACATACGGGGATAATTAAATGAAGGACCTAATTATTCACAAGCTGTTGTGTGTTCTGTATGTCATTCTAACTATGACAAATAATATAAACGAAAAGGGCTCGGAAACACCCCCCCCCCCCACCTAGCCCAGCGTAGCTTTCGAGCCAACCCCTCCCCTCTCCAGACGGAGCCACCTAGTTTATGCACACTTCCTTAGACGCGGAAAAGGACTGGGCGTAAGGAACGGGAAGGAATTCGGCCATGGCCTCTTCACTGAACCATCCCGGCATTCACATGGAGTGACCGGAGGAAACCATGGAAAACCCAAATCTGGATGCCGGAACGGGCATTCGAACCTGCGTCCTCCAGGCCAGAGCGTTACTACTCACCCGCCACGCTAATTCGTGTCTAAATAATTTGTTGCGATATTAGTTAACGTGTAACGCTTCAGCAAGCGGATGTGATAGGTGTCCCAAGTCGACATCACTTGTGGCTACCACTAGGTAGGAGTATATTGTGACGAGCTGTTGGCCCTGTTTAACTGGCGCGCTCCAGTTATCGTTTGATTAATTAACAGTGAGTGTCCCCTCCCCCCCTCCATGTTGTCTGCCATCTGCTCAGCCACAGTCAACAACGGCTCAACTTTAACACACTGTTTCACAGTGTACAAAGGACTCTGTTTCAAACTAGCCACCCTTACTGCGGTTTTCAGCCATTTGACCATCATCACCTAGACGAGACTACGCATTCAGCACAACAAAATTAACTTCATCGGGTTTTAGAAGAAGCTAAAACTTTCTTCTTGCCGATATCTTCGCGTATAACAAAACTAGCTGTTACTCGCTCGTTCGCACGCATGGATTAAGATTTTTTTTGTTAGAATTGGATAATAACAACATATGTACTGTATAATAAGTTGTATCTCTACGTGAAACTTATGAATAGATCATTTACAAAATTGTCTGCGAGAGGAACAAAGACTGAATGACCGATATAACATTACCGAGTCATACACACAACATCCGTCCGTCACTGTTCGGCTGGTTTTCAAAAATTTCGTGACAAAATCTCACTAATTCGAAAAAAATGTATCTTAGGTCTGTCGAGTAGGAAAGAACATGTGGTAACAATACAGAAGATGAGGACAGGACCGTTTTAGATATGCTATCATATGGAAAGTAGTTTTTGACGAAACAATAATATTACATAAATTAAAATTTAAATAGTTAGGTTTTGAAATCACTGAATAAAGGACGTGTTAAGAGGAAGGTAAGATAGTAAAGAACGAAAGCAATAAAGAGAATAACTTCACTGAATGATATTAAAATAACGCATATACACAGGGGCGCTAATGACCCCGTCGTCGACGCGCCCTAAAACCTAAATAACAACAACAAAGGTACGCCACAGGCATCACATTCCGGAGAGAAAAAAATATACACAGACTAAAGCTAAGAAAATTTACTAAGCTGCAGAATGGGCAGTATTGCAGAGACACGGCCGAAGCACATCAAACGTCCTACACATTGTGGCTTAGTATGCCTCTTCCGGAGAATCCAACCATCTTGTAAGAGGGATGTCATGAAATCATCATCATCATCATCGATGTCATCGAATCATCATCATCATCATCATCGATGTCATGAAATCATCATCATCATCATCATCATCATCTTGAGCAGCTTTCAACCCCTAGGAGGGTCTGCTTGGAATAAAAGCCTCTTCAGCGCTTGCTGTCCATTCACCATCTCTCTTCTACTCTCAGACAAATCCTCCCTCTTCATTCCACACACTTTTCAACATCTTTCACCTATCTGTCCCTAGGTTTTCCTCTGCGCCTCTTCCCTTTCACCTCAATGTTCAGCATCTTCCTTGGTATCTTCTTCTCTCCCATTCTCTCCACATGATTATACCGCTGTAGCCTTAGATTTCTCTATTCTTTGTTGTGACGATTCCTCCTCGATCATCTCGCTCATTCTATCATTCCTCATTCTGTCACTTCTCTTTACTCCTAATCCTCTGAAACTTCATTTGCGTACCTTGCACTCTCCCTTTGTCCCCCTCCTTTATCACTCACGTTTGTCAAAATTGGTACATAGGTATTATAGATTGCTTCCTTACTCTTTTGCGACACATCTCTACTACATATCAAACCTCTTTTTTTTTTTGTCACAGCCTTTCGACTGGTCTGATGCAATCCTCCATCCCTTCCTATCTTGTGCTAACCTCTTCATCTCTACATATCCCTTACAACCCACATCCTCAATTATCTGCTTCATATACGAGGCGCGTCCAGAAAGTAAGTTCCGTTTCAATTTATCTCCGCTGCAGGGCTGCGATTGCAGTTCCGCACATGCGCTGTAGACGATGTGTATCAAGGGGAAGAACGTCCGCCATTTGGAGATCGCTGTCAGTTACGTACGCTTTGTTGTGCTTGTTTTAAATGTCGGCGTTGATTGAAAATCCCGCCGCCTGTGAAATCAGGTCTGTGATTCGGTTTCTGAATGCGAGGAAAGTGAAACCAAGTGAAATTTATCGGCAAATTTGCGATGTTCACGGACCAAATGCGATGAGTGACTCGATGGTGAGAAGATGGGTCCGACAGTTCAATGGCGGGCGCAGTGATGTACACGATGAAGAACGAAGTGGGCGTCCACCTTTGGTTACAGAAGAACTGGTTCACGCGATTGATGACAAGATTCAGGAAAGCAGTAGGTTTACAATTAGTGCTCTCGCTATGGACTTCCCCCAAATTTCACGATCTCTGATGCATGAAATTGTTACCAAACAACTGAAATTCCGTAAACTTTGCTCACGTTGGGTACCAAAGATTCTCACTGAACAACACAAAACACAACGGATGGGTAGTGCACTTGAGTTTTTGACCCGTTATGCTGAAAGCGGCGAAGAATTTCTGAGACGGATAGTCACAGGAGATGAAACGTGGGTTTCTTACGACACCCCTGAGAGTAAGCGGCAATCAATGGAATGGAGGCGCACTTCATCCCCACCAAAGGTTGAGCCGAAGCAAATCATGACACCTCGGAAAATGATGTGTACAGTGTTCTGGGACTGGAAAGGCATCCTACTCATTGACTTCTTACCGCGTGGTCAAACAATCAAAGCAGATGCTTATTGCGAGACACTTCGGAAATTGCGCCGTGCAATTCAGAATAAGCGCCGGGGACTGCTGTCAAAAGGTGTTGTTTTGCTTCACGACAACGCACGACCACACACTGCAAACGTGACGAAAAACCTCGTACAGGGATTTGGCTGGGACGTGTTTCACCATCCTCCGTACAGCTCTGACCTCGCTCCTAGCGACTTTCATCTGTTCTTACATCTCAAGTCTTTCCTTGGCGGTCATCACTTCACCAATGACGACGAGCTGAAAGAAACTGTTTCCGACTGGTTGAAGACACAGGCAGCAGATTTCTATGAAGAAGGTATACAAAACCTGGTGCCACGCTATGACATTTGCCTGCAAAATTTCGGCAGTTATGTGGAAAAGTAGTTTAAGAGTTGTAGAATTTTGTGCACTAAAAATTTCTTCTGTATGTGTACAATTTTATTTTATTACCAAACGGAACTTACTTTCTGGACGCGCCTCGTATTATAATACTCTTAAAAAAAATATCTGCACATCTTCCTCTTCCTCTTTCCTTTATCTCCATCCTGTTTCCTCCATTCTCTTCAATTCATCTTCCAAAATATTTGAAACATTCAACTTTCCTCAACTGCTCCAATGCAAGTGATATACCGGTACTGCTCTTCTTTCTTCTTGTTGTGGTCACCACTTCACTCTTTCTTGCAGAGCACTTCATACCATACGATCCAACTACCAGACATCCAGCTGATCCTGTAGTCCCCCCCCCCCCAAAACTAGTGGGTCATCTCCAAATAATGTTGCTTTCGTTATTCTTTACCCAATTCTCTGCACCACCTTATTCAATATTTCATCCCTATCCACCATGGACGCCATCGTATTTTGGCTTGAAAAGTGAGATACGAACAAAACAAAAAATTGGAACACTACGAGTTACACATTATTAATTACAAAACGGCAGCCGGTGCGGTATTTTTTTCCAGAAAAGAGGGCGTTAGGTCGAGCAAGGTACCTAACCTGTTGTCTCTAGCAACCGACCTGTGTGTGCACTTATGAGTCGGTTGAGAGTGGAGCGAGGAATGCTAGCGGCGTATTGTTACGTGCGTCCTTGCAGAGAGCACAGCCAATTAGCAGAGGCCAGATTAAGAGTCCCGCTGCAGTCACAAGTAGCGGGACACCAGACCACTGCGCAACACCAGCAATACACCTCTCGCCTCTTCCTGTATCGTCGACGCTCAGTTGTCTAGTAACTTCTAGTGTATGAGAGAGTTACCCAAAAATAACCGGAATAGCATTACCGTGGGCGGAGCTTGTGTAGTACGCGTTTCTGCCGCTAGGTCTTTACAGCGCAACTCATTGCCACTTCAGTGCCACCTGTGTTATCGACCTGGCTTGTTCTCCGTGTATTCCATGCACTCCTATGTTCTTCTGAAGTTGCCTCTTCTTCTTCCAGTATGTTTCCAATTCTGCATTGTTACTGGCCACATATTGTCATTCATGCTTACGTACCAATACAATACTAGCCTGTGTTGTTCTACTCCGTCCTACAGAACAAAACTGGGACCTGTAAGTCAATAATGAAAAAAAAAAAGACTTCGATTTAACGGGAATAACTCTCTTCTCTGAGTTTGAATCACTGTTTGAAGGTCTGCAGATTTATCTATAAATATTTATTCTCTCTCAGTATTATCTACACTAATATTATAGATATGGAAGTAACTCGGTTTCTCTGTCTGTTACATTTTCACAACTAAACCGATCTTGATGAAATTTAAGAAGGAAATACTAGGAATAATTAGGAAAGAGATAGAATATTTGTGTCATGTAAATAACATTTTGTCGTGAGATTCTTAAAACTAGCCGAACTTAATTATTTCTTTTATCTGCTTAACGTCTCTCTAACAGCGACGTCTTTAGAGACGGGAATGGATGGGTGGCAAGGAATGAATGGGAAGGAATTCGGCCATGGCCTTTTGAAGGAAGCATCCCGGCATTTGCCTGGAGTGATTTGGGGAAACCATGGAAAACCCAAATCTGGATGCCCGGACTGGGATTCGAAACGCCGTCCTCCCGAATGCGAGGCCAGAACGCTAACCGAACGTAGACGGATGGATAGCGTGTGCAAGTCTTTATAATGTTACATCAGTAGCTCAGGCTTTTGTCTCTCGCAGTCAGTTTTTTATTTTAGGGCCATACTCTACGTACCTTACAGCTTTCTACATTCAATTCTAGCAATAAAAAAGTCGCGGGTGACAACTAGTTTGGTATAAATTTTAAACCGATACAGTGTTAACTACAAGACCATCGGGCAATAGTGGAATTTTGAAGTTATAGGGAACAGTCGAAATTAGAATACATAAAGCAGATAATTGAGAACGTGGGTTGTAAGGGATATGCAGAAATGAAGAGTTTAACACAAGATGGGAAGGGATGGAGGTTTGCATCAAACCAGTCCGAGAGACTAATAACATGAAAAAAAAGCGCGAGAGACTAATATGTCTTGATGAACCAAGTTTACGAAGCCTTTCTGCTATAATTTATTCAAGACACATTTCTTGCAGACATTTTAGATATATTATCTAGGTTCTCCGGGAGGATCCGAGTCTCAGCTATATTGCTGTGATTTTCAACAGAGGACATAACACAATTATTGAAAAGTCAGGTTTTAATAAAATAGACATGTCTCCTCCCGGGAAACTGAGATAATACCGACGACCACGGAAGTATACGCAAACATTTCAGATATATTTGGTCTCATCTTAGGGGGCATCCATAAATTACGTGAGGTGAAATAGGGGGGGGGGTCCGCCGAAATCTCACCAAGGGGGGGGGGGATGTCTACGGAAATCTCACGTGAAAAGAACTGTAGAGCTAAAAAAAAAAAAAAAAAGTCTACAAATTGCGTGAAAGTCGATTTTAGGGGAGAATTTCGTCGAAAAGAGGGGGTGTAACCAGATTTTGGAAGGGTGAGACCTAAAAAAGTTGCGAGGGCGATTTCTAGGGGGGGGGGTCTCACGGCCAGATCTCACCAGAGGGGGGGGGTCTCACGGCCTGATCTCACGAAATCTCGCCAGATGGAGGGGGCGGAAATCCGGAAAAACAGCTCACGTAATTTATGGATGCCCCCTTATGAGCTGTCATTTTCCTGGCAGCGGTAGCCAAATATGAGCTTTCCACTAATTAGTGTGAAACAATTAGTTCAGCTCCCGACGAATCGTGTAGCTTAATGATATCTCCACACTAACTGGGAATTGAAACGTGTTACGGTCGGGAAGACCCAACTCATAGAGAACACATGCAGGCTGCAGCTCAAATAGTTTTAATCAAGATGCTGTTAGTAAATTTAGATCAGTAAACACGATAGGAATTGTAGCTGCTATCTAAACGAAATTTACTGTTCCAGGAAAGAACCGCTCGATTTATTCCAAACTATTACTCTGAATCAACGTTTAATTACTCGCACTGCACTTATTAACAAGCTCCTAACACAAATCACATTTATTTTACAGTCTCCAGAGACAGCAGAGTTTTCATAGGCGCCAGTACATTACGACAATTAGACTTAGCTGTTGCCAGCCAAAGATTCTTACACTACCAGCTATCACTACACCAAAGACAATACTACGGCTTGTGGTATCCTTTCACACATAATTTTACAAAAATCAAAACAATTATATACACTGATTTGCCAAAACATTATGACCACCTGCTTATTAGTGTGTTGGTCCATCTTTTGAGCCCAAATACAGCAGCGATTCGGCGTGTTCTGGTTTCGTGAAGTCCTTGTTAGGTGTCCGGAATTGTCTAGCAGCAGTGTCAACGCACGGGCCGTTGGTTTTTAGGTGCGACATCTGGGAACTAGCATCTCGGAAACGGCGAGGCTGGTCGGCTGTTCGCGTGCTACTGTAGTGAATATCTATGCAGAGTGGTTGAAGGACGGTGAAACCACGACTGGGTGACAAGGTGGTGGACGTCCACGCCTCATCACAGATCGTGGAGGTCGGAGGCTTGCCCGCTCTGTAAAGCGGGATAGGCGGCGATCTGTGGCAGATCTGACAGCAGAGTGTGCTCACAGAAATTTAATTTTCGCCGGATAACGTAGGGCAAAGTGGAGGGGACGGGGTCAAAGGTTATGATCGCGTGACCTCATCGGGATGGAATAAGGGGCATCCATAAACTACGTGAGGTGGTTTTCCGGATTTCCGGACCCTCCCCCCCCTCTGGTGTGATCTGGTCCACGAGACCCCCCCCCCCCACCTAGAAATTGCCATCGCAACTTTTTTTTAGGTCTCACCCTTCCAAAGCCGGTTACACCCCCACTTTTCGGCGAAATAGCCCCCCTAAAATCGACTTTCAGGGCCTTTTATTTATTTAGACCTACAGTACAACAAAAATTTTCAAAACCTCACGTGAGATTTCCATTGACCCCCTCCCCCTTGGTGAGATTTCGCCGGACCCCCCCCTATTTCATCTCACGTAATTAATGGACGCCCCCTAAGAACCTGACGTTAAGGGTTCACTCCGCAAAATTTTAAGAATTTCTCTCGAGGAGGAAAGGACGTGGAAATTTTAAAGAGGGACATAGGGGGTAGACGTTCATTAATTACGCGAGGTCAAAACAGAGGAAGGGTCCGGTAAAATCTCACCAAATCTCATTTAAAACAGGAGGGTGGGGAGGTCAATAAAAATATGTCAACTTTTTATTTCAGATTGCCGCCCTTCAGTGAGCATTAGAGCTAAAAAACGCTTCAAAATTACGAGATCACTCTCACGTTGGGGGAGGGGGAATCTTACAAGACCTCACCAAGGAAGAGGGAGTCCAAATTTAAGAAATAAAACCCTCGCCTAAAAAATGACGCCCCTCAAGACGCATATCCCGGCAGATTAAAACAGTAGGTCTACAGATTAATATGAGACGAAGGTACATTAGAGAGAAATAAACATTACGGTAGGTTATAGCGAATACTATGGACCTATCAGAGACGTGCTGTCAACCAGCCAGGTGACATAGTACACAGCTGTCTAGCGCCCAGTCCGTCCGTGACCTAGACCGGAAAGAAAGCTCAGCCGAGTAGAGAAAGCGACCTCGCTGCCAACATTACCAAACTGTAAAACACCAGGAAACCAGTTAGCCTCTCACAGGCTCAAAGGTCAACGACCTCTAAGGACACCTGCCTCTGTCTCGGGGCACTCGGCTAATTGTATCGTCCACTAACCTCACCTGGCGCAGCGACAAGTTTGAAATAATCAAGACGACTCTAACAGAGAGGCAGTAGATTCATATGGTCTTGCGACAAGGTGGCAGTTTCGATTTGACTGCACCTCTATCGTGGCTGACATAACATTTAAGGTGCATTCCGAACAGAGAAACGTCATGGACTAGACAATATGATCATACATATATACTGAGGACCTACCGATATTTGAACCCGGGACTCATAGATTTAAACTCTAACCGTATGGGATTGCTCCTGCAGACAGAATCAGCCTACTGCCATATAAGTACCACCGTAACAGGGGTAACGTGAATAGTTCTCGACTTGGCACAACTGAATAATTTATTCCAATCCCAGACTAGCTTATCGACAATATTTTACATACAACGTAGCTCCATTTTGGCCTCTTGTGAATCCCCCCTCCCCCTCACGTAGCCCTACGTGGCTTTTGCCTCTACCCCCCCCCCCCCCCCACGTAGCACGTAGCTATTTTCCCTTTTGATTCCAAAAGACATTTTGTACTGTTTTCTCTTGTCAGACGATAGTAAATTACATACGGAGATAATTAACTGAGGGAAATAAATATTCACATGCTGTTGTGTGTTCTGTTCCTCATTTTAACTGTGAAAAATGTTACGAAAGGAAAGCTACGTGGCCTGGCTCGGAACCCCCCCGCCTCCCCTCACGTAGCCTTCCAGCCACCCCCCCCCCCCCCTGGACCGAGCCACGTAGTTTGTGCACGCTCCCTTATGTCTAAAATCGAGTGCCAGCTTGTGGTCATGGTCACTTCTATGGACCACTCAGTTCATCCACCAACATCTTTCCAAGCCCCATTACCAACATAATATGCCTTGAACATTGTCATGACGCTTCATCCTCCTGTCATCCAATGACTCCCAATCCAGATACCGATCGTGATCTTTTATAATTTCCATAGACAAATCTAGCCGCTCTCCTTTGCACCCTCTCCAATTCCTGTGTTTGATACCCTACACCATCATATTAAAGCAATGGTCTAACCAAAGTTTTGTCACCCAATTTCCTCACTTGTCTGGTACATCCTATCAACACCCTCTCCAATAAATGAAGGATTATGTAACCTTCTAATACCCAAATTCCCAGGAACGAGAAACCACTGATACACTGCTAATTGTTTACGAACTCCTCAGGTAAACCACAAACTCCTTTTTTGTCGTATTGGAAGCGAACGGTAGCGGAGAAACCCTCAAAATAAAACGAAATCGTCAGTAAGACACGATAAATACCTTTGATTACCACGATCATAAGATGGCACTCTATTTCAGGAGTGGTAAAATTTTCTTTTGTGGGTAAGGCAATCGGGGATTGGAATACATTGCCAAAGTAAATGGTGCATAGCTGTTGTTAAACAACTGAAAGGATTTAAAAATTCCTAAAGCATAAAAGTAGGCGGGTGAGGAAATTGCACTCGAAGAATATAAAAAAACAAATACTAA
Organism: Vandiemenella viatica; assembly: GCA_031002005.1. Taxonomy (NCBI): domain Eukaryota; kingdom Metazoa; phylum Arthropoda; class Insecta; order Orthoptera; family Morabidae; genus Vandiemenella; species Vandiemenella viatica. The sequence continues at coordinate 127,225,493 of CM061918.1, forward strand.
GGAAAGGTAAAATGGGTAAAAAGGGAAATCAGATTACAGCATAATTAGATTGAAGTAATAATAATCCTAATCTCTGAAAAATCTGTAAAAACATCCCCACCACAATATTTCAGTGAGTACAAAAAGACGTTAACTCAGAAACCAGTTACACTTAGCATAGGTTTTTAATAGGAAATGAATTGATCAAATGCGTCTTTTATTTGGACGAATCCTATTTTCGGTCTGCCTGCCTCCGATTTTCTCTGTTCTTATTTTCGCCAATTACTCCCTCCAGTCGTACCAACTCGGCCAAATAATTTCCATTACTAATTCGGCCGCTTTAACTTAATACCGTGGGACTTGAAAATCCTGCAGGCTTTTTTCCCAGCACGACTTCCTGTAATTCTACATTTATGCGTTGCTTTACAAATACCATTCATTCAAAAGACAGCAATGACTAACCATCGCATACCAGTTATTCAGTAAATAAGAAAGTATATCAAAAACATATGATGTGACAATCATAAAATTTTCAGAATCAGATCAGCATTATCAAAGTTGTAAGGTAAAACTAGCCATTAAAAAAAAATACAATTTAGAAAGCTGCATCTATCTGTTGGGCGCACAATCGTTTGATGTCTGCAAGATACACCATTGCAGTTATCTATTCACACCGAAATTGGATAGCAGGAAGAACTTTAAGTCAGCACCTGGATATCAAGAAAATTATTAATACAGTGCGATTTAACAACGTACAAATAGCTTGATATTTGTCTACAAATACCCCATATCTGTTTACAGATTTGTCAACCGATTTCGATAAGTAAGTATTACATCAGTCTATCGATATAATCTATCTATACAAACCTATTGATACATATGTATGTATCAATTTATAATTATCGATACTTTCCAATCGATATATATCTATCGATACTTTCCAATCGATATATATCTATCTATACTTTCCAATCGATATATATCTACCGAAACCCGTCAATCGATATAAAACTATCGTTACCTATCAATCGCTATAAATCAATCGATACCTGTCAGTCGATATAAATCAATCGATACCTGTCAGTCGAGATAAATCTATCGACACCTGCCAGTCGACACCTGCCAGTCGAGATAAATCTATCGACACCTGCCAGTCGAGATAAATCTACCGACACCTGCCAGTCGAGATAAATCTATCGACACCTGCCAGTCGAGATAAATCTATCGACACCTGCCAGTCGAGATAAATCTATCGACACCTGCCAGTCGAGATAAATCTATCGACACCTGCCAGTCGAGATAAATCTATCGACACCTTCCAGTCGAGATAAATCTATCGACACCTTCCAGTCGAGATAAATCTATCGACACCTGCCAGTCGAGATAAATCCATCGATACATGCCAGTCGAGATAAATCTATCGATACATGCCAGTCGAGATAAATCTATCGATACCTGCCAGTCGAGATAATCTATCGATACCTGCCAGTCGAGATAATCTATCGATACCTGCCAGTCGACTATCGATACCTGGCAGTCGAGATAAATCTATCGATACCTGCCAGTCGAGATAATCTATCGATACCTGGCAGTCGAGATAATCTATCGATACCTGCCAGTCGAGATAATCTATCGATACCTGGCAGTCGAGATAATCTATCGATACCTGGCAGTCGAGATAATCTATCGATACCTGGCAGTCGAGATAATCTATCGATACCTGGCAGTCGAGATAATCTATCGATACCTGGCAGTCGATATAATCTATCGATACTTGCCAGTCGATATAATCTATCGATACTTGTCAGCCGATATAATCTATCGATACTTGTCAGCCGATATAATCTATCGATACTTGTCAGCCGATATAAATATATCGATACCTGCCTATTGGTATCTATCAATAAATGATATATATCAATATTTGGATAATTGTTTATAAATATCTGTCAATCGAGATCTGTTTACAGCCAACTGTCAAAACAGCTTCAGGGTACTAGGGGATGGTACCATTTCAAGAATTCTTTACCCAGGACAAGGTCATCAAGGCAGACAGAGGACCTTGGGAAAGGACGGGGAGGAATTCGTACATGACAGTTAGTGAAAAATAATCTAGGCATTCGACTGGAGTGATTTCGAAAATCTAGGCAAAACTGTAGAATGGATGGCGAACAGAGAACCCCACCCGGTGTCGAAAGATAGGAGTCGTGAGTTTGTAAATACTGACCAGTGATGGAAAAGCGAGGAATGGAAGTGACTGCGGATGTCTTGGAAGAGCGAGCTATGTTTGGAGCGCGTAGCGTGGTGGGGGGCGGTAATGGTGCTTCCAGTCAGGCGAGGCAATTACACAACTCCACACTGAAGAGATGGCGCCAGCCGCATCTGTTATACGCCCGGCTCACGCCAAGTTGATACAGGACTACTACTGCTGGGCCACACGCAAACAGGATTCCGTAATGTGATGAGCTTCACACAAACAATGCTCAACATACTCTCAGGTTAGCTAGCCGACACCGCCGCGTTGCCACTCGCTATCGTTCAGTTCAAGTCAAATTTATACAGGGTGATTCAAAATAACGGGGATAAAATGACATGGTAGATCATGTCATACAATAAGAATAAACAATCGCATAGGAACAGAGGGTCGCAACTGCGATCCGGAGCCGCTACAGGGCGTCTAAAATAATACTGACACAAAGAGAAGAAACAAAACCATTACAGATCATTTTATTGATAATTACTCACTCACATGCGACTAATGCAAGCCAAATGTTGAGCGTACAGCAGATGCATCGAGACAAGCCCGGCATCTCCGTTGCATGGAACGGCGCACCTTCTCAAAGATACCAGGTGTATCTCGAACACATCCGGCTGCCGCAACGATTCTTCCTACCAAGTATTCCGGCGTTTCAACAGGTGTTTCATACACAAGTCCTTTTAAAAATCCCCACAAGAAAAAATCCAAGGGACCGTGTTTGTATCGCAACGCCCTCTCGTGGCTCTAGCGCCCTCTACAGGCTTTAGCGACCCTCTGTTCCTATGCGATTTTTGATTCTTTTTGTGTGACAGATCTACCATGTCATTTTGTCCACGTTATTTTGAATCACCCTGTATATGCACAGTCTAATATATAGTAATGTTCGCGGTTCGGATTCCACGTTAAACTCTAGGTCCCAGAGGAAAGGAACCGTCCGTCCTACCTCTGACACTATGGCTTAGTATGCCTCCTTCGGAAGGATCATACCAACCTCCGGGTTGTGGACTAAGTTAGTATATAATGCACTTTGAAGTAAGCGTACTAGATAAAATAGTATTAATACGAGGTACGTTCAGGTAGAATGAGCAGATCAGTCGTAAAAAAATTAACTTCGGCTTTTCCTGTGAACCCTTGCGTGATTCAATTTTCTTATCGAAGATATTGCGCTCCTGGATTTCTCCAGTGATCGAAAGAGTGAGGAAGAATGCAAGAAGAGGGAGATTTTTACGCCTCGTCATCATTAGTGGCGGGAAAGAGGGGCATCCATTATATGTGAGGTGTTTTTCCGGAATTTCGGACCTTCCTTCTGGTGAGATCTGGTCGCACCCCCCCCCCCCCCCAAAGATGACGTGGGATTTTCACTGCACCCCCCGCCCGTCCTGGTAGTTTTTTTTAGACTTTTTTTAGCTCTAATGCCCTTTCTAGAATTTCAAAACCTCACTTGAGATTTCCGTCCACCTCTCCCTCCCCATTGGTGAGATTTCGCCGGACCCCCACCCCTATTTCGCCTCACGTAATTAACGGACGCCCCCAAAGGAGCAATTACAAGGAACTGGAAGGATTCGGCCATGGCATTTTGAAGGAACCATCTCGGAATTAGCCTGGAGTGATTTGGCGAAACCATGCAACGCCAAGAGCAAGAGAGAATATTGTGTGCCACATATTAAGAAATGCGGGTGTGGTTGATTTATTAGCGGAACGAACAATCGAATGTAGAGGAAGAAGAAATTGCGCAGTGGGGTTAGCATAGACGCTAGGGTGCTGGATACAAGTGCAGGGGATCGCCTGTTCGAGTCTCGCCATGGGCATTGGTGGTTTTAATAAAGTGGCAGCACTCTGGTGGCTCAGTGGTTAAGGACTCTGACTGGGGAGCGTAAGGTCCCCGGTTCGAATCCCAGTCTCGGCGGGGATTTTCATAGACCCTCAACACGACCTTCACCTCTGGCACAGCTTGCTGTGTAATGTGAAGTACTCCAGAACGCTACTGTTGTTCGGATTCCACGTTAAACTGTAGGTCCCCTGTACCAGGCAGGATTGTCGGGCTAGGTTAATGCGGCTATGACAGGGGCGTAATGCGCAGCCAATAGAAACCCTGTCACCAGGTCATTACGAACATACGGAATCATTAAATAAGTGGTGTCAGATCCTAATTTATTTGAGAAAACACCGCTCCAATCGATTCGGTAACTTTAACCTCATGGGTGGAAAAATAAAACCCAAGAAAATTACTGCTTCCAAATTTATATATGAACTTACGTGACAATACAGGTTGTAAAGGGTAAGCGAACACAGGAGGTGCGTTGAGGACAGAAACAAGTGACGAGCGGCACCACTCCGATGGGAGGAGAGAGAGAGAGAGAGAGAGAGAGAGAGAGAGAGAGAGAGAGAGAGAAAATTAAAATCACTTATGGTAAGTTTAGAAACATGATATCGGAGCAAGCTAACTACAGAATTCGTATATTCGTGAAGTAAAAATTGAAAAATGTTGAAAGAGTTAAACTACCTGAAGCTAGAATGGTGCTGATAATTCGAAACCAGATCAGAGTGTATTGTATCCATCTGCTCGTTATTCGCCAGCATTCCAATGAACCAAAACTTACGGTTCAGCTAGGAGTCGCCATGGCACGCAGGAATGGTTCACAAACCTGAAAAAATAAAGAAACACAATATCAGTCACAAATGAAATTGGAAGTGAAGCTTAACGTGACGTTATGTCGCACGCAGAGAACGTTAAAAGCGTCAAAAAAAAGTGAAGAAACAAACAAATACGGCAACATAGTGCACGACAGACGAAATCCAAAAGAATTTTTTCTTTTTTTGTCGACGTTGAGATCATTAGAGGCGGGAAACGATGGGGAGGGGGGGGGGGAGCGACGAACGGGAAGTAATTCAGTCGTGGCGCTTTCAAGGAAGCATTCGCCTGCAGTGAAACCATGGAAAACCCTAATCTGGATGCCCGGACGTTATTCGCGTTATGGCACTTACAGAAAACGGTCTGGTACAGGTCACATTCTCCACACATGACGACATTTTTCCTTTTTATTTTGAGCCTTGTAACGCGACGGGTAAGAAGAATCGTGTACGTCAATTGCTCCCTCGACCGATTCGTCCTGAACACAAAGAGTTAGATACTCATAAGTCACAACGCGTTGTGGTCGGTTCTTTCTCGCTCAATGAGCGTTTCAGGTGTTCGAGCCTAACATATATACTATTGGAAAAAAAGATTTTGTAAAACTGATAATGAAATCTTTTTTTAAAACGTTTTTTCACTGATTAAAAAAAAGTTATATAGGGATTTCATTTAAATACTCTGTGTGTGAAATCACCAAAACGTGAGATTAATTGGCATTTGACGCATATATATATATATATATATATATATATATTATATATATATATGTGTGTGTGTGTGTGTGTGTGTGTGTGTGTGCTGGCTATGGTATCGGACTCAGTCTCCAGTCATGGTCTGCAACCGGTGTACAATACTTATTGGCCGTCATGGTGCCTCGCACGAGCTCCACTGGACCCATGGATGCACACGTAAATGTCTCCCAGAGCATAATTTAGCCGCCGCCAGCTTGTCTCCGTCCCGCAGTACAGGTGTCAGGAAGCTGTTCCCCCAGAAAAAGACGGATTCGCAGCCTCCCAACGGCATGATGAAGAAGGTATTGGGATTCATCAGACCACGCAACGCTCTGCCACTGCGCCAACGTCCAGTAACGATGGTCACGTGCCCATTTCAGTCGTGGTTGCCGATGTCATGGTGTTAAGATTGGCACATGCATGGGTCGTCGGCTGCGGTGGCCCATAGTTAGGAGTGTTCGGTGCACTGTATGTTCAGACACACTTGTACTCTGCCCAGCATTAAAGTCTGATGTTAGTTCCGCCACGGTTAGGCGCCTGTCCTGTTTTACCATTCTGCCCAGCCTACGACGTCCGACATCTGTAATGAGTGCTGGCCGCCCAACCCCTCGACGTTTGGACGTGGTTTCACCTTGGTTTCGCCACTTGCTGAAGACACCTCAGCACTTTAACACCTGACAAGTCGTGCAGTTTCCGAAATGCTCGTGCCGAGCCTCCGGGCCATCACAATCTGCCCTAGGCCAAATTCACGTTTTCCCCATCATAAACGCGGATATCACGCTCACTGATACTACATGCACCGTGCGTGTGTCTGACTAGCAGTCATTCCTCATCAGGTGACGCTCCTACCACCTGGACGGGTTTATATGGATAGTAGGTAGGTAGGTAGTCAATGTTCTGGCTGACCCGTGTACCTGGCTGCCCCGGTTTGCTGAGGCTGCTGGAATCCCGTAAGCGTCAGCAGTCCAGTCTGACGTCAGTCTGTTACCTACCTGTTCCGTTTAACGACCCTGACTGAATGCGGAATTTTCTGATATGCAGAGTACGGACTGTCGGTTGTTCTCAGAACATACTTTGCGCGGCGCGAGTTATGGTTGCCACACTAACACCACAGCGGAGTAGAATGTTACACGCGTGTCGTATCTTCTCTAACTAACAGAGATATTATGTGGTGTGACGCACAAACTCTGAGAATTCTGCAAGGTGTTTCCATAATAATGTTCCCGACTTCAAAGTACGGTGCTGGATAAGTCCAACTGTATTAATTCGATACGAGGAATTCCAGTTGGCAAACGCCTCAGGCGCTAATTATCGTCCAAAGCAGTTATTCGAAAGACATAACGAAAGGATAGACAACCAGACCAACGAGTAGTCGAGAATTATGAGTAGCTGAGGGAGAAAAAGCTGCAGTATAGCCTGTTCAACAAACAGAGGCGGTTCAAGGTCAATCTGCACAACCCCCACTCCGCCGCCCTTACCACTAAACGCGAAGGGAAAATTTACCACACGACTACCTGGACACAGCGGTCATCTCGGGGAGGTAGGAAGCGTGAGGAGCGGGCCAAGGGTAGCGTGACTTGAATCGCCAGTGCGGAGTTTATTTTTATATTTATGGTATGATTAACAAGGTACACAATAGGAAATGTACATATCACAAGCTTGTACAATTTCATATCTCGAGGTCTAATGTTTTAATCCAGTCAACTGCACTGATCGACGCATCGTGTATTTACGCCATTGTTCCCTTGTAGGCTCGAAGAGGACAGTCGGAAACGATGTGATTGATTGTCTGTAAGAGGGCTCCACAGTCACAATTTGCAGAATCTACCCAGCCCCATTAGGTGCATCTGCCTTGACCTGTTCGAATCCGATTGATGATCCTCCACTGCCGCCTGGGGAGATCGAAACCTTGTAACCTTACTGAGGGGTCCTCAACTAGATTTTTATTGGCTACTGATGACTACTCCCATTGAGTTGTCCACAGCTTACTGATGTTGAAAGAGAGGACTCTGTAAGGTTGATAACTGTACGTCCTGGCGGTTTTCTTGATTTCAAGCGTTGGTGTTTTGCTTGAATAATATCTTGATCTATAGGCAGCTGAGGATTCTTCAGGATATTTTTCCAGATTTTTAAGAGAGCTTCTGATCTTCTTAGTGCTGGGGGTGAGATGTTGCATAGCACTGGAAGCCATATGGTGTTCGTGCTGTGAATACATCCCGTAATTATCCTCATTGCCTGATTGAGTTGCACATCTATCTTCTTTGTGTCGGAACTATTGATCCAGGATAGGCAGCAGTATTCAGCAACAGAGTATGACAGAGCTAAGGCTGTGGATCTTAGAATGTGAGCACTGGCTCCCCATTAAGTATCTGCAAGCTTTTGGAGAATATTATTTCTCGTTTTGACTTGGCAGCCACGTTTGAGAGATGCTGCTTGAGTTCTGTCCAATGTTATACCCAGATATTTTGGTGTGCCGCAATACGGCAAGAGTTGGCCTCTGAATTTAACTTCTGGTTTATAGTGTGCTTGTCTGTTGCGTAAATGAAATGTTGAAATAACTGTTTTCTGAGGATTTAGATAGAGGCAGCATTTCTTGAAGTAGTCGCCTAACTTTTCCAGATCAGCTGACAAAGTTGTTTCTGTATCAGAAAAGTTGGGGTTCTGGTTCACCACACAAATGTCATCAGCGTAAGTAAATTTTCTTGAAGATGTTTCCGGTAAATCATGAGTATATAAAATGGACAGGGTATAATGCAATCCATAAACTTTAGCAATGTTGGAAAACTTAGTGTAATATAGGCTAAATAATGTACTACTATTGTACGTAATGTATTATAAATATACTTAATGCCTTAAGCGCCGAGTACTGTGTTTTTTAAACGTTAGATGCATAATATGTAACAAGTGTTTGAATGTATTTCAGTTGCAAAGTTATAATTTTAAATATGGTTTCATAAGGGAGCGTCTATAAACCACGTAGCTCCATTTTTGCATCATGTAACGCCCCCCCCCCCCCCCGTAGCCCTGAGCAGCTTTCCAGCCAATCCCCCCCCCCAAACCGATCCACGTAATTTATGGACGCTCCATAATGTAATAAAATGTATGTAATACGTTATAGCCGAAATAATGTACCTGCCATGCTGCTACTAAAATGGTAAAAATCAAATACCATGAAAAATAAAAAACCTTTAGTGATGCAATGAATATTATGTGATGTATCGAACACACTCCCTATGCTATTGGAACATATCCCCCTTATGGTAGGGCACTGAAGCTGGGACAGCATTCTGATCAACTGCGTTTGCAAGGGCGACAGAGGATCGAACACGGGCCCCGTCAGGTGTACTGCCGTCCCGCTAAGCGACTGCAGACGCAATTTGTACTGGCGCGACTGACGACCACAAACTGGCGGTAAAGCCCGCTAACGGGAGAAACAGGACCCTGCATACCTCACACAGCCAAGCTGGTTGGTTCGCATACCGTGCAACAAAATATATCACTCGCACCCTACAACCACTAATTATTATTATTATTATTATTAATTTAATAGCGATGGAGCTAACGCTCCGGTGTTAATTCCACTAGTCATCTAATTACCCAATTTTATATTATTTTTTAAAAAAAATATTTTGAAGTTGGAGTGTTAAATTCCTCCCCCATTCACTTTTCTGATTTCTTAAGAGTTTTTGGTAAATTATTCACAACGTTACTTGGCAATTTGTTCCAATCCCTGAAAATCTTACCAACAAAAGAAAATTCTCCCACTTCCTTATGTTTCAAATCGAGCGCTAGCATGTGGTCATGGTCGCCTTTCCCCTTCCATTCACTATTCCTAATGCTTCGACCAATATCTAGTGTTGCAAATTTAAAAAATATGATTTTTTTGAAAAAGATCCGTAGGTCTACAGATAAATTCACAGGGCTGGCAGCACTAGTTCAAATAGCGAGTATCAATCCAAACAACGGGGAACGGGGATTCCTTCTCGGGCAACCTAGCCTCATCGGGAAGTCACCGTTAGTAAAAGAAAACTTCAGTCCATGTTGCCAATATTTTAGTAATTTTCTTTTCTAATGAACCAGAAAAATATAGTAGATTAAAAAAGTAAGATAAGTACTTAGTAGAAATTCTAAAACAGTCATATTAAACGATAAATGCCTTACAAATTTGAGATTTAGTAGTTATGAAAAAACGTGTCCCAGAAAAAAACACACTGCTTTTTTCATGTTTTTACATGTTTTTTTTTCCAACAAAGGTTCACTCTGCTAATGAGTCGAATTACAAGAGTATAGCTATTACGTACATTTTCATTTAATAGCCGCCCATACACACACACATTTGTGCTCGCTGAAGATTTGAGCGCAGAAATTCTCGCGACGAGTCTGTATACATAGATATTTGCATTTTCTCACCAATTCGGATGCCTGATGATTGTCGGCAGTTAATTTAAGTGGAGAGCTCATACAGAATCTGCCATTATAATCACAAACATTTAACCGTCGGACTTTAACTACTATTAAGATGGCCGTTCATAAACAAGAGTTCCCTTTCGATTAGCAGCAATGAAACAAGTCGGCACAGTTACAAGCGTACACGTCATCAACAGGCGAGCTAATGAACAAGCCGAAAACAAAACACGAAAATGAAAATACAAAAAGTATATTTAAACACTCCTCAAGCCATTAACATCCCAAAAAGCAATTTATGAGGGAAATATAGTAAAATTATTATTTTGTTTATTTCCTAGGGCCTTACGACGTGATATCGAGGAGATTATTACAGCGCAGAGAGGAGCTATCGATTATGATTTTGTTACTAGGGAATCACCGGATGCCGGAGGTTGAGGCCTGGCATTATAGGGTCAGCGATTGGAATAAATTTGCAAGGTACATGCTAAACTATTTGCCAAATACTCTGAAAAAAAATAAAAATTGTAAAGGGCTGAAGTAGGTAAGTGGGGACATTGCGTCTGAAGAATTTAAAATAAAAAACAACGAATCTGAAAATAGGTGAGTAGCAAAATTGCTGCTAGAGCATATGTTCTACCGCAATTACACTATCTCCCGCATGGAGGCGTTATCCCTGTCCCACGTTATTAGTTACCCGAGACTTCACACGCGGGACATAGAATTCTGATGCTAGAATTGGATACATGAAATTTATGAACAGATCACAAACAAACTGACTGCGAGAGAAACAATGCCTGAGTGACCGATATAACATTACAGAGACTACACACGCTATCCATCTGTTTCTCACCGTTCGGTTAGTTTTCAGAATTTCATTACCAAATATTATTTATCAGAAAAAAAGTCCTATCTCCTTCCTAATAATACTTAGTTACTTTAGGATTTTTGAAATTGTCATAGATAAGTCCTTTCAAATTAAACAGAAATTCTTAAAATTTTGCAGAGCTAACCTTAGCGACAAATACAGTTCAACTTCCTATTTCAGCCAGATCAGGTTAATCAGTAATGACATTGGACTAAAAAAAAATTGTCACTTTTAGAATCTGTGTAATGCATTTTTCGCTTAAGTACAGTAGAACACCAATTACCCGAATCAATTGGGACCGGACCCCATTCGGATAGTCAAAAATTCGGATAATCAAAAATTCGGAAAATCGGATTTTTCCGAAAAAGGGTCCATTTCAATTAATTATTGTATGTATGTTGAAAATGCATTTTTTTCCAAGGGTTTTTTTTTCTGGTGCTTTTGCAATTCAGGGATGAAAATTTCGCCTTACCACTCTGTAAACAATGTTGCAGTCAGCCGAACTTTGGGTTGGTTTTTATAAAAGAGGGGAAGCTTTTTCGCAGTACGTTTCCGTCTTAGTTAAAAAAGCGATTCGGATAATCGGAGTTCGGATAATTGGAGTTGTACTGTAACCTTAAAACTTTCAACAAAAATCAAACTGTAGGAATAGATCAGATCACTTCAAGCCATCGGTGATGAAGTATGACTGAAAATTGGGGAAAAAAATAACTTAGTCCAAAACCCGAAGGTTGGTGGGATCCTCCTGAAGGAGGCATACTAAGCCATTGTGTGAGAGGTAGGACGACCAGTTCCTTTCCTCTGGGACCTACAGTTTAACGTGAAGGTTGGTTGGATCCTCCCTGAGGAGGCATACTAAGCCATTGTGTGAGAGGTAGGACGGCCAGTTCCTTCCCTCTGGGACCTACAGTTTAACGTGGGTAGCTGATATGATCAAACACAACTCTACAAAAATCCCGGCCTCACGGAAATTTGAACCCTGGACCAGATATAGAACTGCTGAACGCAAGCGGGTTAACCACTGAGCTACCATACCACTAAAAACTCAGACACTGGGCACTGGGATTTAACAACTTTTTTTCTGTTTTTGGTTATACTTTTACGCTTCGTCGATGTCGAGGCCATCAGAAGCGGGAAACGACTGGGGGAAAGGGACGGGAAGGAATTCGAACTTGACATTTTTTGAAGGAACCACTCGCCTGGAATGATTTGGTGAAACCATGGTAAACAGAAATCTCGATGCCTGAACGGGGATTACAACCCGCGTCCTACCGAATGCGAGTCCAGAGCGTTGTCACTCACCCACCACGTTCGTTGGGATTTACCTAGCTGAACTATTCTAGGCCTGTAACTATACACAACACACAGTCACGAGTTTAGACTAGTACAGCTAAACACGACCGACATCCGGTTCCGGTTGGACGGTCAGCGAGAGAGGAAAAAGCGAAAACAGAAGCGTCCTGGAACCGGAGACGGGCGCTCGCTATGTGTGCGAGACCTGGCGTGTTGAGTCACAACCTAGACGACTTCCAGGTGGCGGCGGCATAGCTGAGTCATGACTAGGGTTTTGATCTTTAGGACAAGTCATATTTTTTCCCTGCCTTCCTTTTGAGCTGTAATGGTGAATTAAACACTGATTAAACTTTTTTTATTGTATTTGAATGTTTTTTTATATATCATGTGAATGCATATTCACACCATTTTCCTAGTTTTGGTCGTATTATGCTAATATCCTACGAGTGTCCGATAAGGACACATGGTTTGCCACGAGAAAGTTTTAAGTGGAAAGGATGGCTTGGAGCATTTTGTTGCACCCCTTCTATTAGCGTGAATGGGTGAGCGCATCCTAGGGTAGTTGTACACATATGTCCTATAAGTTGGACCGTGGATAGGCCACTACTATAAATGCAGGTACAAACGTGTAAATTCGTCGCTTAGGTAATAACACCGATCGGTCCATTGTTACTTTTATTGCAATATCATCAGAAAAACACAACTACTTTGTTGTTAGTTAAGCGACGATGGGCAGAATCTGGTAAAAAAGAAAAGAATAACATATACTGCAATTTAAACAAAACATCCGCTACACATCCGCATTAAAAATTGCGGATGCTGATGCGAAAGCGGATGTAGGATTTCACGCGAAGGTTCCGCACTTGCGGATGCGGATATCCGTTACATTCCAATACCAGACCGCCATGTTAAGGCGCGTTCCCACGATCCCTTGTAAGCGAAGGCGAGACGGAACCTCATTAGCCGAAGTGTAGGGACGACCGCGCGCCGCAGGTTAGTCCTAGCTTACCTCGCCGCCACCTCCGCACCACGTTGCCTAGTGTCGTTTGGCACAGAGCACTTTACAGCAACAGAAGGGGTCCTCACCGCTGGTGAAAACCGATGGCAACAGCGCACCGCTACATACGTCTGTGATGTTTACCGACTCAGAGTGGGTAGCTGCGTCTCGTCTCCGCTAGCAGAGGCGGCCTGTTCCCATGGCGTGTGGTCGAGTATTCGTCCCGTCCCGCCTTCGTTACAAGGGATCGTGGGAATGGGCCTTTAAGATTACCACCATTCCTCCAGTGATAATGATCCATACGATTAGAGGGCGTCCATGAACGTGTTTTTACGGAATTCCGGAACCATATTTTTTTTTTGCTTGGGCTTTATAGCGTGGTCATTAGAGGCGGGATGAGATTGGGGCAAGGAACGGGAAGGAATTCGGCCAAGACCTTTTGAAGGAAGCATACCGGCATTCGCCTGGAGTGATTTGGGGAAACCACGGAATCCCAAATCTGGATGCCCGGACGTGGATTCGAACCCTCGTCGTCCCGATTGAGAGGCCAGAACCCCGGAGACTTCGTGAGGTCTGAACGGATTCCCCTCCCCTCTAAATTGACGTGAGATTTTTACGGAGACTCCCCGCCCTACTAATCGACTTGAGACCCTTTTTTTTACGTCTCACGCTTCCAAGAACGATTATACACCCCCCCCCCCCCTCCCTCGGCTTTTGGAAAGAAATACCCACCTAAATTCTACTTTCGAGTGATTTGTTGAATTTTTTTAGCTCTACAGTCCTATAAGAATTCCAAAACCTCACGTGAGATTTCCTTTGCCCCCCCTCCCCCTTGATTTCGCCGGCCCCTCCCGCCTATTTCACCTCACGTAATGAATGGGCGCTCCCTATGGGCGAAACACGGCTGGGGGCATAAAAAATAATGACTACACCAGTTGTTTCTAGAATTTATAAAATCTATGGATTATCAACTGAAGAAAGCAGCCTACAACCAGATTTTTAGTCCTTCCTTCTCAAAGATATCTTAAAGCGGGATGTGACCATGGAGGTAGGAATAGAGGGGAGACCAGGTGTCGCTTAAACTGTGAAGCAGCCTGTCTCCGGAGCCGCCATCTTCGTGAGTTCAAAACATTTGTCTGTTTTTCTTAGATTCTAATGTTTGTAGGTTATATCAATTAGGGTATTTATAAATGTGACTCCATAAGACTTCATTTTTAGTAATGCGATGATTAAAAACGAAGAAATTCTTCCGTTTTGTATACATTCCTTGTGTTTCTTGACCCTACCAATATGGCGACCTCCTACACCACCGCTCTCCACTCGGCGTCACATCGTTGTATGGAGAAGGTCCCTTACGTGGTCTCCTCTCTTTTCTTTGCTCCATGGATGTGACAAAGACGTTGGAAGAACTTATCAGTACTTGGACGATGCGTCAGATGCCTCTGGGATCGCTATTTCCTGTCGTAGCGACACAATGCGGAAGCCGAGTTGCCGGTAACGGCTTTGCAGTGAGCGCGGAATTAGTGCCACTGTGTGAATCACTCGCACCTGCCCCCACGCTAGGTTCACGAACGGACTGGGCGGCCAATTGAAACATCTCTCACGAATCGACGCAACTGATGGGACAAGCAAATGGTCGGCAAGTTTAACTCCGGTCGACAGATTAACGGATTGTCCAGTACAGAGGTTCTCAATACGATTATTACGCAAAATTTTGAAAACCATGAGGGATAAAAATAATTACGCAGGGTTTAGTGAGTGACTGAAGAAAACATTTCCTTCATATAATTTTCATTTGTATTGCATGAAAGCTGTCAACCGCCGAATCTCAAAATTCTCGTTATATTTCACATTATCTGGGAACTTTAGCGGGAAAACCGTACAAAAATACCATTTCCCTCCCTTTATTTTCGAAAACTACTAACCCGAAAATTCTTTTAAAATTTACAGTGGTATATAACCTCATAAAGTTACGGGAAAACTACTGTGATGTTTCTGGAATTCATGGTTTTCGCAAAACTACTGGATGAGTGATTTTGACAACTTTGTTGCTTCAGACATTTTTTGCGACAAAAATTATATATACATTCGACGCAGAATGCCATGAATCAGATAGTAAAAATATCAGCGAAAATACTTATTTTCAAAATAATGCCAAGTTTTTTAAAAGAATTTTTATTTTGTGTCTTATTTACAGCCCTTGAAAGACAAAATGTACAGAGAACACTATTGTTTTTTTTTTTATTTATTTTTTTTTAACTATTATTCGAAGAACTACGGGGGGAACTATCCCTGCACGAAATAAGCTCACACTTTTTGGATTATTTACTAGTAATTGATTGAGGAGCGTGCATAAACCACGTAGCTCTATTTTGGCCTCCTGTTAACCCCCCTCCTTCCTTCCCCCCACGTAGCTCTACGTGACTTTTGCCTCTACCCCCCCCCCCCCCCACGTAGATTCTTTCCCCTTTGATTGCAGAAGACATTTTGTACCGTTTTCTCTTGTCAGACTATTGTAAATTACATAACGAGACAATTAAATGAAGGAAATAAATATTCACATGCTGTTGTGAGTTCTGTTCCTCATTTTAACAGTGAAAAATGTTATGAAACGAAATCTACGTGGCCTGGCTCGGAACCCCCGCCCCCTCCCCCCATGTAGCGCAGCGTAGCCTCCCAGCCAACCCCTCCCCACCCTGGACCGAGCCACGTAGTTTGTGCACGCTCCCTGGCTAGAAAAGAACTACATCGTAGCCTTTTTGAAGCAGGTACCCTGAGGTTCGCCCTGAAATCAGGTTTCTACTGTGCTTATTTTAGATACTGCTGCCGACCTGATACAGATATCACGCTGTCGGATATTTACTTTGAGTCTTGTTATCGGACATCTAACGTAGTGCTCTGTGGAAGCCATTAAAGTGGAGAGCAACAAATGAGTCACCGCCCCGCAGTAGCCGAGTGGTCTAACGTGAGGCGCCGGCCGCTATCATGTCTGAATAAACAACGCCGCGTGTTGCGGTTGTAGATACATTCTCGCGCATGTTCAGTCACGTGTCCTGGTTTACCGCGTTTGCTGACTACGTATTTCTCTGGAGGTCACCCTTACAAGGAACATCTTTGACCTCGCACGCTCGGAACCGCCCGAAAACATGCTGAGAATAACAAGCGATCATAAACAAAACAGTGGTGTGTGTCATTTCCATGCAGAACGTTGCATTCTACCTCGAGTAACATTTTAATATAGAGATATAAAGTAACAAGATATCAATACCATATGAAGGAAATTATACGTAATTCAATGACGTCAGTGTATCATTACATTTTCAATCAACAGTGCCAGAAACTCTCTGCTTGAAGTACTTAATATAGCGCAAAACATGCATATACAGCAGTACCACACACCTGATAGTGTTTATATTAGTCCTCAAAGTGCAGATGCGGGATTTCGATGAAGTGGTTAAAACAAAGTGGAAGAGAACAATGTGCACACCTCACTAAAGCAACATTATCACATTACAAATCACTTTCGCATTCACGCAGTCCAATATCAAAAGCCACACTAATTACATTTTCAAATGATGATGTTGGCATGTCAATGTCGTAACCAGACTTTCGCCAAGCATTTTGCAACATAGGCTTATACGTAGGTGCAACAAATTTATTGTAAATCACAGAGTGAAGTTTCATGATGAAATAACGATCACGTATCTTTACTTGTGGTTTGGCACATTGTAGTCTTACAAAATCAGTAATCATTCTGATACAGAGCTTATATTGCCAAATGAAGTGAACATCAAGGGGTTGGCAATATTTTGTTGTTTTCGGTGGCAATATCTTCAGTATAAAACCTTTATTTGGTAGTTGCATCTAGAAGGGTATGATCTGTATGACCTGACCAGGAATCACACAACAATACTCTTTTCATTTGTTACATGTCCTGTCACGGTCACCATATAATTTGTATACAATCTTTTCGTCCTGTCACGGTCACCATATAATCTGTATACAATCTTTTTGTCCTGTTACGGTCGTTATTTAATCTGTATACAATCTTTTTGTCCTGTCACGGTCGTCATATAATCTGTATACAATCTTTTTGTCCTGTCACGGTCGTCATATAATCTGTATACAATCTTTTTGTCCTGACACGGTAGCCATATAACGATTCAGACGTTCATGGCTGGAGTGTACAAAAATTTGAGTTGAATGTTGTGACCCAAATGATTTTATTATTTCAAGTGAACAACCCCTGCTGGCTGCATGGTGTTGAAAATGAATGTCAAATAATTTAAAAAATAATCAAAATCTTCCACGCTCTACGTTTGTGATGAAAAGACGATCAGTGATAATGAAACGACGATCAGTGATAACTAACACCAGTGAGCTTGCTTCAAGGCTGACGGGACAGGCGCATTTCGTCTTTGATGTAGGGGTGTCAGAAGAGATCAGTACATGAAAGGGAGCATCCATATACTACGAGACTGTGTCAAAGGGAGGGAGTTGGGTAGAAAGCTACGCTAGGCTACGTGGGGAGGGGGGAGGAAGATTTCGAGCCAAGCTACGCAGCTTTTCATTCATTTTATTTCCTGTTAAAATAGGGTATAGATTACACAACAGCTCGTGGATATTTATTTCCGTCATTTAATTAGCTCCGTACTTTAGATATGCTGTATACTGAAAGTCCTGCGCATGCGTGCGATTTGAAGTCATAGCGTTCGGATCGTACGGGGCCGGCGCATCTGAACTAATAGACACGTGACGGCGCATCACTCGCCGAAAACATTAGGGACGCAGTACCTAGACTCAAATTCGTTTACAGACGTCACACGGATTTTCGACACCAGTGACAGAATGTACTGTTTTGATGTTTTGAAAGAAAACTGCTTATGATTCGGATCGACAGCGTGTTATAATTTTGTTCTGTCACGTGAAGTGTTATTTCAAGTTCAAAGTGTGGTGTGAAATTTCGCTGTACTTAACTTAACGAGGCTCATCGAAAAGGTGTTTTTCCTGCGATTTTGACTATCCACAACGGCGTCGACCTATAGAAATCTTGTAAGTAGGGCCCTGGTAATGCAGAAAGAAAGGCGACCGAACTACAGCAACAAAAAACATGGCAGGTTGTACTGTTCTATTTATCAATTAACGTACAATGACGAATGATATAAGGAGAATGTTTTTAGTAACACCTTAAGAAGAAAGGAATCCCTGACGTTGTTATAGAAAAGAATGTAATCAAATATTGGTGATGTTCGTTTTATACAGAGGTTGGACAAAATAATATGAACACCATGCGATAGAGTACAGGTTGTTGCAAGTTGGCACCACTACTTCCGTGTGAATACTGCGTCGCACATGTTCGGCATAGTTGATATGGCAGGTCTTGTAGGTTACGTGTAGTATATTAAGCGCTTTGTTCTGCGACAGTTATAACAAGCGATCATTGAAATGCGTGATCTCTCAGACTTCGAAAGAGAGAAAATCGTTGGAGCTGGGTTAGCGAGAGTGTCTGACGAAAACAGCTGAACTGTTTAACGTCTCACGAGGGAGAGTATCCACGGTAATGAAAGCATACACAAAACATGGTAAAACATCGTCGGCGAAGAGGAATAGCGGACGAAAACCAAAGTTAACCGACAGAGACCGACAAACATTAAAAGGGATTGTGGCCAGACAACACAAAACTACCGCGGCAAAAGTGACAGCAGAATTCAACAGACACCTGAGTAATACTGTTTCCACAAAAACAATACGGCGGGAGCTCCACAAAGCTAACATTCATGGAAGAGCTGCAATTGCAAAACACTTACCAATACTAAGCTGCCAAACAAGTGGTGCCACGATCATAAAAACTGGACACTTGATGATTGGAAGAATGTGGTATGGTGCGATGAATCATCGTTCACATTGTTTCCTACTGACGACCGGGTTTATGTATGGAGAACACCAAAAGCAGCCTACGATCCGGACTGCCTGCGTCCTACGAGAAGAGCTTGGGGGAGGTTCCTGCTATATCGTGGTATTCAGCAGGCCCTCTCATTCACATCACTGGCCGGATGACTGCGAATGAATATCTCGATATCCTCAATGATGAAGTTCTTACTATGTCAAACATACTGCTGCCAAACACTGCCATCTTCCAAGATGATAATGCGCCCAAGCACACAGCCAAAAATGTTCTGTCCTGGTTCGAGCAGCATCAGAATATCATCAAACATCATCCCTGGCCAGCACAATCGCCAGACCACAACATAATTGGACTATAGTGGGGAATTTTAGAGCAGAAAATAGGGAGCGTATTTCCACCTCCAAGATCACTGAAGCAATTGGCGGATGCTTTGGCACAAGAATGGGACAACATTCCGTTGGAAACTATTCAGACACTCTACGAATCTATTCCGCGAAGAGTTGTAGCTGTTCTGGCCCAACACCATGTTAATAAATCAATAGTATGTAAATGTCAGGTGTTCATATTATTTTGTCCAACCCCTGTATGTTACCCTCCCAGACCGAAAAAAGGTTTCTTGAAAACGGCCACAACACGTGCCTTATCAGCATCTAACTCTGTGTTCACGACGAATCGGTCCAGGCAACATTTAATACAAATGAATCAACTTACTCGTCACTTTAATTTTTTTTTGTGACTGCTTTACGTCTCTTTTTAACATCGAGGTCTTTAGAGACGGGAAAGGATGGGGGGCAAGGATGGGGGGCAAGGAATGAGAAGGAATTCGGCCATGGCCTTTTGAAGGAAGCATCCTGGCATTTGCCTGGAGTGATTTGGGAAACCATGGAAAACCCAAATCTGGATGCCCGGACGGGAATTCGAACCACCGTCCTCCCGAATGCGAGGCGAGAACGCTAACCGTTACACCGCCCCGCTCGGTACTTAAAAAAAAAAACTCTTAAAAAAAAAGTGTAATCATGTGTGGAGAATGTGACCTGGACCAGACGAGAATTTCGCGTTGTAGCCATGTTAGTTACCTACAACGCGTTCTGTCTGTTTTTGTTAGTACTATAACGCGAATAACGTGTTGTGGTCGTTTTCAAGAAACCAGAACGCATTGTAGTCATTTTTTTCAGTCAATGAGCGTTTTCGGTCTTTGAGCCAAACATATACGAAATTATTTTAACGATAGTCTAGTAAGAGAAAACAGTCCAAAATGTCTCCTGCAATTAATAGGCTGAAAAATGACGGGCCAAAAGCCGACAATTTGAATTCACTGATGAAATAACAGGGGACCTATGCATCTACATCACAAATGGTATAATAGATACAGTCTTCTCAACTGGCTAGTTTGCTGACGTTTTCCCTACTAGCTCACACGATATGCCGCAATATTATCCAACCGGTACTCGATTGAGGATGAGTTAGATTAGTCTGGCAACACGTAGGAGGAATGCTGGTGCCAACTGTATAGAACAAATTCGTTGTGTACCAGTGTTGGGGAACTCGGTCGAGTCCTCAAAGACATGGTGGTAGCACCGCCCGGCAATAAATAACCGCAGACAAGCGGTGCCAAGAGCGCGCCAGAACAATAGCAAGGCCAACCAGCATCGGCGGCGTGGTCGAAATACCGCCGCAATCGATACCCGCAGCGGCGCAAATAGGGCTCGCACAACTGCAGGTACATACTAGGTTGGGTTATTTGGCAACGACAAAGCCTGATTTTGCGGCGAATTGAAAAATGTCAGCTCACTGAATTGCCCTTCTCGATCTCGGTCAAAACCGTTCGCATTTTTGGATGTGTAAAACCTTAAGGGGCATCCACAATTTACGTGAGGTGTTTTTCCGGATTTCTGGACCCCTCCCCTCCCCCCTGGTGAGATTTCGTGAGATCTGGCCGGACCCCCCCCCCCCCCCTCTGGTGAGATCTGGTCCGTGAGAACCCCTGGAAACTTTTGTAGACCTTTTTTTTAAGGTCTTACCCTAACCTTTTTGCAGGGGCGTAGCTACTATGGGGCTAGGCGGTGCAGTGCACCGGGGCCCTCACGCTCAGGGGGCCCCCAAGCATACCTCAAGGGGCCCCTAAGCGCAGTTTAGAAGGCCCACGAGCCTTCACGGCAAACTGGCGACCTTTTTTTTTTTTTTAGTTCTACCGTCTAAGGACACAGGAGCCCCTCACCCCTCACTAAGGGCTGCTACTCAGGGGGGACCCCAACCACTGCTCAGGGGCCCCTAAAGAACAATTCAATTCAAGGGCCCCCATCCTCAGCAGTTCAGGGGGCCCCTACCAGCACATAAAGGAAAAAAGGTCGCCCGTCTGGCCTGAGGGCCCAAATTAAATTTTTGCACCGGGGCCCTTGTTGACCTAGCTACGCCACTGCCTTTTTGACGAAATACCCTCCTAAAATCGACCTTGGCGCAGATCGTAGACTTTTTTTTGGCTCTACTATCCCCAAATTTTTCGCAAAACCTCACGTGAGATTTCCGTAGACCCCCCCCCCCTCCCCCCTGGTGAGATCTGCTGAGATTTCGCCGGACCCCCCCCCCCTATTTCACCTCACGTAATTAATGGATGTCCCTTTACGAGTTCGCGCCACCGACATGTTAAGAGTATATCTGTAGTGGTCTGGTGGTTCAGTGGTTAAGGTGTCTGACTGGCGAATGAAAGTTTCGAATGTCTTGTCTCGACGGGGATTTTCATAGACCCTTAACCCGGTCTTCACCTCTGGCACAGCTAGTTGTGTAATATGAAGTGCGCCAAACGCTTCCGTGGTTAGGATCCCACGTTAAACTGTAGGTCCCCTGGACCTAGTTAAGGCAGCTAAGACAGGGGCGGAATGCGCAGCCAGTACAAACCCAGTCACCAGGTCATTACGGTCACACGGAATTATTATTTAGTAAATAACTTTTTTCTTATTGCCTCGTCGACGCCAGAGATGGGAGGGGACTGGATTCAAGAAACGAGAAGCAATTCGGCCGTGGTCTTTTCAAGGAACCATTCAAATACTGAGAGATTTTGGCAGACCATGGAAATCCGAAATCTGGTTGACCTGTTATCGAGCTAACCCCACGTCCTCTCAAGTGAGAGGCCCGGGCGTTACCGGTCACACATCACGCTCAGTATACATATATTCAGTTACTGGTATGTTTTGTTTTTATTGTAGCCTACGTACAACCTGTCGAACAAAAGGATCTGTGAAAATGAAGGTTCGAAGTATTTGACGAAAGAGCCGATTAAAAGACGACAGTCTGGCAGCTTAACGGCGAAAATAATTTATAAAACGCTCTCACATAAGATCCAAAAGAAATATTGAAGCAAAAAATCAAGCTACACTGGAAAACGGTTTGGTGAAATATCAGTCATCTTCCAATAAGTAAGCAGTGATCTACATATTAGTTAATGATTTATACCCCGATAAAAGAAAACTTTATGGATTGGGTATCACAGAAAATGACTAGTGTGATATTTGTAGCCAGAATACGCTGTCGAGAGGCCCATATGGAAATGGATACGTGCAAAATTAAACAAAATAACCGGTGGGGATTTACACATTTCAACAGAAAAAACTTTTCAGATGTGATTTAAAACTGTTCTCAGTCGTTTAAACACAAGCTGTTGTCTGGAAAATTTCACATTTTGTGTCCTACGTAATAACTAGAACCCTACTCTCGGAAGTTTTAAAAATAGTTAGGATCATAGATGACGTTCAAAAACTGAAAAGTATATTGATAAAAATAACGGTACTTACTTGTATGTAGTTTTATAAAACAACAGATAGCAAAAAAAAAAAAAAAAAAAAAAAAAAAAAAAAAAAAAAAAAAAAAACCGATACAGCGCATCATACACACCGAGGTGAAATACGATGGGGACAATTACACTATAGGCACCACGGGAATGTAAATGGCCGTCCCACCTCAGGCACAATGGCTTTAGTTTGCCCCTTCGAGGTGTGAACTAAGTTTTTATCTCTCACAAGGATGAAGGAGTCTTGTCTGAGTCTGTGGATTGTCATTAGGAATTTGTGACATCACTTCCCACCAATAGTTTTGTTATACATCTCTCTCTCTCTCTCTCTCTCTCTCTCTCTCTCTCTCTCTCTGTGTGTGTGTGTGTGCAGTAACAATGTTTCTAAAATGTTTCGCGAAGTTCCACAGTTCAGTAAGAGAGTATAATCTTTGGAGTAGCGTGGTCTGTTATCTGTGAGTTAGTGTCAGTATCGCTGGTTGTTAAGCGTGGCAGACTCTCGCTGACTTGCTTTTATGGCAGTATCATGAGAACTGTGTGTGGCGATTGTCGAGGCAGAAATTTGTATGTATTAATCGGTTATCTGTCGGTAATTATATTTTACTGATTAAAGTCTGTGTCGATACGTTGTGATGTTTAAGAACAACTCAGTTTTACGAAATAAAGTGGATACGACCAAGTATTGTTTTGTGTGAATGACCAGTAACTGTATTTCCTTCGTCTGAAACTGAATAATAATTAAATGTATTATTTACCACTCGTTAATAATGCGCAGTTTTCTCTTTAAGGTGTAAATAGTAAAAATATGTTACTTACTGGTATTTCTTCGTGAAAACTTAATCTATTACCGCAATTAACTAAATGCTCTGAAGATAGAAAGCCCATAATATGACGGAAATAGAATTTTTCCACTTAGCGCTTCGAGTGCAGGCGTTTGGCAGGGCATTTTTTTGTTGTCAAGGCTTTACCGCTCGCCTTTAGAACCCGGAAGGGGAGGGGGAGCAATAAGAGGCAAGAACGGGAAGGAATTCGGCAACGGACTTTAAACTAGCGGTCAGATCTGGCCACATCAAATCGTAGACGATGCCATTTCATTTCAGTTGCTCATAACGAACAATGCCCTTTCTACGCTAACGTTAATTAAAACCGCACTGATTTTGTATTTAGTGGCTAACAATACGTCACAATAAAAAATACGACCATTTTGGGTGTATACAGAGTTTCAAGCTTAAATAGATAAACAGAAAAAAAAATTTAACGACCGCTATGCCAAGCGATGTTTTTATTTTTATTTTGGTTTTACGCTTCGTCGACGTCGTGATCATTAGAGGCGGTAAAATTAAGACAAGGAACGGGAAGGAATTCGGCCATGGCCTTTTTTGTAGGAAGCATCCCGGCTTTCGCTTGGAATGTTTGAGGAAACCATGGAAAACTCAAATCTGTATGCCCGGACGGGGATTCGAACCCACGTCCTCCCGAATGCGAGGCCAGAACGTTAACCATTCACCCATCACGTTCAACATGCCGTGCGAAACGAATGATGCAAAATGCTTTTGATACTTTAGCTCAAAAACATTATTTTATCAAAATTAATTCTATTCCAGGATTTATTGATAATTTTAGCAACATGTATTTTGCATAATTATTTACGGAAGGATGAAATTTCATGTCATGTAGAAAGTGAATCTCAGGGTGATCGAGGGGATTTTTTTTCCAACTATTCCTTGTTTGGGTGCAAATGCTCGTAAAGAAGCTTTTGATATTAGAAATAAATTCGCAACAATTTTTAATTCGAAAACAGGATCTGTAACTTGGTAGCATGAAAACATATGATTATATCTAAATTTATATTAAATTCTGCCAACTTTATAAAAATCTACATCTACATCCATACTCAGCAAATCACAAACATTGTGGGTGGCAGAGGGTGCTAAGCACCAATCCTAAACCCGCGCATTCCAATCCCGAATAGTGCGAGGAAAGAAGGAATACATAAAAGCATCAGTACGGCATCTTATTTCTCTAATCTTATCCCTCCGGTCATTGCGACCTAAATAGGTTGGCGGAAGAAGTATTTCATTGCACTCGAAATTTAAATTTTTCGCATATTCTCCAATAAATTAGAACGCAAGCTACGTCGTCTGTCTTCCAAACTATCCCAGCACAATCTATGTATCAATTCTGTGACGCTTTCATAAGGGCTGTAACAAGTCACGAATCGAGCGGCTCTCCTCTGCACCCTCTCCACTGAGTCAATCAGAACCTTGCGATAAGGATCCCAAACTCCACAACAGTAATCTAGATGCGGACGCACTAGTGTTTTATACGCTATCTCCTTTGTAAATAACATACTGTAAAAACGTTAATTCGATTTTTGACCTGAGCTATGCTGACCGCTTGTGTGAATTGGCCTTAAGTGGAATTTGTCCCCAGTGATTCCAGGACTTTCGGATTGCGAGAAGACGGATCTTGTGGGTACCGTTGTTTATGCCGTATCGTTTAGCTTTGCTGCAAAAGCAAACTCTACTACATCAGAAATGAAGTTTATAGAATGTCTGCCACCTCACTGAAAAAAAAAAAAAATTGGTTCGTAATGTTTTGTACCCTGGAAGTAGAGAAGAGTGATTAAATACCTCGTCTACTAGACCGTTTCTATCTCTGCGTCTAGGAAGCCTTTGCACGTAACAGCACAGGGCTTCAGGCCAGTTATTGTCATCGAAGACTTACAGGCATAACTGTCAAGAATCATCAGCTGTCAAAGAAACAACAACCACGTCAAACGACGTAACTACCGCGTTAAATGGTCCGCCATCTTTCTCTTCTCAACTAAAGCCGATACTGATATATGCACCAAAACAATTTTCATAATCCTTCAACTTGGTTCGCCGTAAAGAATCACAATCAAAAAAGTAGAGGACTGAACAGCTACAAGGGGATCTGAACAGGATATCTAGCTGAGTAATTAAACACGGAACAAAAATAAATTCCGAGGTCAATTTATCAGTAACACAAA
The DNA here is from genome assembly GCA_031002005.1 of Vandiemenella viatica. Classification (NCBI taxonomy): domain Eukaryota; kingdom Metazoa; phylum Arthropoda; class Insecta; order Orthoptera; family Morabidae; genus Vandiemenella; species Vandiemenella viatica. The sequence continues at coordinate 127,251,356 of CM061918.1, forward strand.
TAAAAAAGATTTTCTACGATTTTAGGGTTGGAAGGAAATGCTCGTCGAAGATTCCAAATTTAAATATCTTGGTATAAATTTGCATAGCAAACTCAATAGTGCAGCTGGTAGTACGATGTTTCAGTTTATTGAAGAGGGTGATGAGGGGGTGTACACGGAAGTGAGTGAATTGGGTTAGTAACCACAGTTTGAATATTGTGGAGTGGTGTAGTACCCACATTTTGGATATCAAATTCAGGAGTCTGAAGGGTACAAAGGAGAGCAGCTAGATTTGTTGCGGAAATCACCGCAGAATGCAGTCAGTAACTGATGTGATGAATGATCTGGGCTGGGAGTCATTAGCCGGGTGAAGAGAGGCTTAAAACAGCGACAATGCAGGGATGGATATTAGTAAAAAGGACTAGGAATTCTATATGGAGGGGAAGAGATGACCATGACCGTAAGATGGCACTTGATTTCAGGCGAAAGAGCTGGTAAAATTTTATTATGTACTCAACACAATACTGGCATCTTACCAGAATTTTTTCCGCGCTCGCCATCTTAGTTCTCCCATACACTATTGCGCCGCCCTGACTCAATCCAAAGATATTCTACACCAGTGGATTACACCGGTGGGCAATGAAGATATCTCTGGGGGCTTTTTTGGTCCAATTCAAATTTAGGGGGCGTTGAGGACCAACCCCCCCCCCTCCTGATTTCCAATATTATATCCAGCTTTCGGCAAAGAAGTGTTCAATAGCATCCGCAGGATTATATGTAACCAAAACAGGATTTAGCATAGTCAGCAATTTATCAGCTAAGAAAAGAAACAGATTGTCAATAGTGGAAGACGGCGATCTAAGATTTCTTATGACCGATAAAGCACCAAATATCGAAAAGCCCTCAGCCCTCTTTTTTTTCGTAATATGTATTTGTTAATTAGACAGTGAACAATGCACCAATATTGGTAATATCTTTTAATAGACTAATTTTAGAAATCTGTTTTTAGGGTTTTTGGTACGTGATATTGTTCATTTCACCTAAGGGGGGGGGGGGAAGGGGTGGAGCTTCGAATCATTGTTTCAAAAAGTGGTTTACGAGCCTTAAAAAATGGAGCACTATGGGGTAGATTATTACAAGAAGGGGAGGAGGTATTTTTTTCTCAAAAGGGGTGTAGAGCATATTTTCTATTCGAAAAGGGGTCGGTGAGTATTTTTTTCTCTCTCTCTAAAAGGGAGCGGTAGACCGAAAAACTTTGGCAACTTATGTTCTACACTCAGCGTGTTAACACTATTGCAAACTCGTCAAATACATAGACTCATGCATTTCATTACTAACACGTACATAAAAATAAAGCTATTAACAGAAACTATCGAATTAAGGGCAACTGAAGATGCCGACAACTGTTCTCTTACGAACCCCCGGCTACTGTCGAAACACTGGGGTATTTCAAGATAATTAAGATCACATCAGATTTTTTTTTTTTTTTTTTTTTTGCTTATAGCTTTATGCTTCGTTTATGTTGAGGTCATTAATGTCGAGGTCATTAATGTCGAGAAAGGACTGGGGGCAAGGAATCTGGCCACGACCTGTTGAAGGACCTATCACGGCATTCGCCAGGAGTGATTTCGGGAAACTACAGAAATCCGGACGAACAAGCGTCTTTTCAAATGGAAGTCCCGCGAGTCAAACCGCTCCCCAGTCTGTTGTGGGTATGAAAGCGACGCTACTGCCATCTGTCCGCCGACGGCTTACGCACTGTACTAATATTTGCTCTGGTAGCTGAGAGGGAGTGTGTTTCGCATGGCGGTTTGCGGTGGCATTTCAAGAACGTCTCAACTGCCGTACACAAGGGAGCGTGCATAAACCAAGTAGCTCTATTTTGGCCTCCTGTGAACCCCCCCCCCTTCCCCCCACGTAGCCCTACGTGGCTTTTGCCTCTACACCCCTTTTGTAGGAACCATCCCGGCATTCGCCTGGAGTGATTCCGAAAAAGCGATGGAAAATGAAAATCTGGATGATGGGACGCGGATCCGAACCTGCGTCCCCACATATACCAGGACCCCCACCCCATTTATGTAGCCGCCGCGACCTTCGGTTCTACCCTGATAGTTTATACTTCCAAGAAAATAGTGTGTTGTAAGATGAGACTAACGTCATGGGTATCAAATAGGGTAGTTGGAGTGGGTGCAAAGGAGGGAAGCTTGATTTATTTATGGCAATTACAGAAAAACACAATGTGATACAGGAGCTGGATTGCAATTATTTGGAAGACAGGAGGAGGGCGAAGAGAATGCTGGGAGTGTACGAAGCGTTTACTGATGAGGCGTGGAAAGATATTGGTGGAAGAATTAGGAGAGGTGCATGGAATGGAAAAGATGACCATGACCACAAGCTGGCAGTCGATTTTAGGCATAAGGGAGTGTCCATAAACTACGTAGCCAGACGTGGTTTCTGCCTCTACACACCCCCTCCCCCCTTTCACGTGGCACAGCTTTAGCCTCTACCGCCCCTCCTCTGTGTGGCACGTAGCCCCCCCCCCATTTATTGCAGAAGATATTTTGTACGTTTTTTTGTCAGACTATCGTAAATTAAATAAAGAGATAATTAAATGACGGAAACAAATATTCATATACCGTTTTATCCTTGCCACCCCGCCCCCCCCCCCCCAACGTAGCCCAGCATAGATTCCGATCCCTCCCAAGCGACTCACGTAGTTTATGGACGCTCCCTAAGGGGCGGGAAAATTTTCATACTTACGCAAGGGAGTGAGAATTGGAATAAGTTAGCAAGGGAAGAGGTTAATAATTTACTGAAAACAATGAAAGGATTTAGAATTGAAATCCGTAAAGGGAATATTACACTCAAAGAACATAATAATTAATAAGAAAAGGCAAAATGGTTGTGTAGAGAAATTGTTAGCGGAGCAAGCCCAGAATTGCAATCAAATATAAAAAACAGTTTTTACGGTAGTATGTCCACAGATCTGTAAATTATCTGCTGAATTACGAGGTCAATTGTATCGTCCTTCTTGCAAACTCTTGCATAGATAGTCTTCCAGCCGATAGCCTTTTGTCTGCAGAGAAGGAAAGACATCGTTCTCAACAAGTCCTTAAAAAAACTATGCAGTCACTCCGGATAGAGCAGAGTATGTGGTGAAATACGAGCAGTAGCAAGGACAGTCGAATCTATGTAGCTTATCTGTTACGACGGAATCGACCTTGGACTAGCAAGTGTCTCGACTAACGGAACACACGCCATCCACAACTTCACAAATCTGAAACATCTCTCAGTGCGCTTTCTCTGTCTTTAGTAAATAAATAAACTACTCTTTTATGATTACACACTTCGCGTTTGCACGTACATCCATTTTTTTCTGTCGTCAGTCTTTCGACTGGTTTGATGCAATCCTCCATCCCTTCCTATCTTGTGCTAACCTCTTCATTTCTACATATCCTTTACAACCCACGTCCTCAATTATCTGCTTCATATATTCTAATCTCTGTCTTCCTCTACAGTTCTTCCCTTCGACTGTTCCCTCCACCAACAAATTAACGAATCCAGCATGTCTTAAAATGTGACCTACCAGCCTGTCTCTTCTTTCTGTAAGCTTCTTCCTCAAACTTCTTTTCTCACCCATCATTTCCAAAACTCATTCATTTCTTACTTTGTCTGTCCACTTAATTTTCAGCATTCTTCTGTAGCACCACATTTCAAATGCTTCAATTTTCTTTCTTTCGGGTATTCTTAAAGTCCATGTTTCGCTACCGTAAAGTGCTGTTCTCCACACAGTTTTAAAAAGTTTTTTTTTTTTTCTAATTCCTAGATCAATATTTGAAACTAGAACGTTTCTCTTTTTTATTAATTTTTTTTTTTTCCTTGTGCTATTCTGCTTTTAACAACATTCCTACTTCGGCAATCGGTTGTAATTTTGCTTCCCAAATAACAGAATTCACTTACTTCTCCAATTGCATTGGATCCTATTTTTATATACATCGATTACCTATGAACAAAAAGTCTACATTGATCTTCATTAGCATCTGTGTATAAAGACATGTAAAAATAATAGTTTTTTTATATATTTCTTTTTACGTCGAGGTAATTAGAGGCGGAGATGGTGTAAGGAATTCGGCTCTGGCTTTGAAGTAACCATCCCGGCATTCACCTGAAGTGATTTCGGAAAACTATGGAAAACTGAAATCTGGAAGGCGATTCGAACCCGCATCCTCCCGAATAAGATGCCATCACGCTCAGTCTACTAAGAAAAATGTTGGCAACTGCTTAAAGTCTGCAGGTTGATCATCTTCGCGGTGATTTCCTCGAATAATGAACGTTGTCGTAATTCCTACATCCTGGTTCAAAAACGCGTCTCACCAACGATAGCTCAGCCACGTATCCTGGAAAGTCAGCGATAATGTTAGCGCCTGTTATTTGGGGGCATGCGGGTTAGATCTCCGGTTTTCTACAGTCTGGCGAAATTACGAAAATCAATTTGGCAGCTCTGCGATTTATAAATGTGATTCATAAGTTCGTACATTTGTGAAATTCCAATTACTTTGGAGCAGCGTTTTTCAACCTTTTTCAACCCGAGGACTAGAAAATTGACAAAATTAATGCTGCGAACCACTAACTTACGTGGGCCTAATTTTTGGCCTAAGTAAATATTATTAACATTTGGGATATATTTTAACGTACCATTCATCATCATACAATTCAATCATTTTCTGATGTGGCCTCTTAAAGTCATGAATTAAGATATAACTTGAGCAGTTTCCTCCAGGTCGCACGATCTTGTGTGATCCTCTGCCAGATAACTCCGACAACCCTGCATGTGTCCTTGTCCCCTGGTCTGGTGGTCTTCCTCTGGTCTGTGCTGATCTCTTGGACTCCATTCTAACACTGTTTCCTCTGCCAGTTCAACCCTGCGTGTGTCCTTGTCCCCTGGTCTGGTGGTCTTCCTCTGGTCTGTGCTGATCTCTTGGCTCCACTCTAACACTGTTTCCTCCAGGTCGCACGATCTTGGGCGATCCTCTGCCAGTTAACTCCGATAACCCTACGAATTTCGTTGTGTTCATCTCGGTCTGTAGTGATCTCTTTTGCTCCACTAAACCTGTTTTTTGTCCATATTTGGTATTTTCTCCTCGCAATATGGCAGGCCCATTGCCACTTCACCATTAAAACATAATAAATCAAAAACAATGTATTGAATTCCTACAGAAACAATTATCAAATTAGAAGTCAACTATTTAACTTTAATAACATATGAGCCAAATTATTATTACTGAAAACGAATAATAATGTTACTGTGAGCCAGATGCTACAATATACCACCGACCTACATGCACAAAATAAAAAAGAAACGAGAGCTGACAACTTTTAATTGTTGTTTACTTCATCACTTATCAACCCTAGTATGTTCCGCGGTTCCTCACATCGATTACAAAACCCTTATAAAGGTAATTAACAGAATCCTAATCTCTTTAATGCCGTCTGGAAACGTATTTAGTGAATATATTGTAGGAACAATGCGATCTTATCATATTCTAGAAATGCCAGATTTTTGACTGGTCATTGAAATAATCATAGCTTTTAAATAGTTGTGCTTATATTTTATACTGGCGTATAACCTTATACAGTACAAGTAAATAAAAATTTAGTATTCAGCCTGCGGACTACCCGAACCATCTCACAGGTTGACAAACACTGCTTTGGAGGTTTAGGACTGCTTCAATATACTGACAGCGTTTCGACATCCATTGTAGGGCTTTCATCGGGGCTATTTTGGGCTGACGTATCCCCTGCTGCTGACTGGGCGGTGGTGTAACCAGTCAGCTGCAAGGAATGCATCAGTCCGAAATAGTCCTGACGAAGGCTCCACGTTGGGTGCCGAAACGCAGACAGTTGCAACAACACCGAGAGTGGTGGGTGAGTGGTAACGCTCTGGCCTCGCATCCGACTTTCGATATTTAGGGTCTCCATTTCTTCAAAGCACTGTAGGCGATGCTGGGATGTTTCCTTCAAAAGGTCATAAGCAAATTCATTCCCGCCTATAACGACCTTGACAAGGCATAAACATCAGCGATGTGGAATTTTACAAATATGACGCTTGTTAAAAGCAACAAATTTTACACTACCTTCGTACATCGTTCTTATAGTAAAATACATGACAACTTACTGTGATTGATCTGTTCATACACCGTTGCAATAAAAGTCAATAAAATTTCAAAAGTTTTGAAAAAGTGGTTAAGGTGTGTATCTTAATAACTCTGAGCCCTGGGTTCAAATCCAAGAGGGAACAGGAATTTTGATGTGATTTGGTTAATAATAGAAATATGCCACTCTTCAGTGGTTCGGATTCCACATTAAACTGTAGGGACAACCATGACATAGGAGGAATGCGCGGCTAATCGAAACTTTGAGGACGAACAACTCTTCCATCAAAAAATGCCAGACACATTTGGCTTTATTACTGCAGTCTAAAGGCCGCGATGGTTTCTTCGTCAGACCTATTTCCTGCCAGAACCTCTCCCCCTTTACAGTTCTCTTCTGGCACTGTTGACGTCTATGTAGCTGACCAAGGAAAAATAAAGTACCTAAAGTGGCATTCGTTTCACATTTAATTCATCGTCGACGGCTCGTATACGTCAAAACAAGAAAAGAAGCTCATCGCAAGTATCGAAACCACAATGTTCTCGACCCAACAATCGATAACATTAGCATTTTCTCGCAGCTCCGCTAACGGGGAACATGGTGCGTGCGTAGTATTGCGGTTGTTTGCCTTTCATTTTTCTTCTAGTTTCAAAGCAGCAACGTTTGAAATGTGGTAGCTATGTTTGTAACCTTTCCTACAACTTCGTTACGCTTATTACTGGGTTATTTGGTTGATTAACGTTTCCCGTGTGTTCAAATATATTACATTTTAGAAATAAATAACCAAAGTTATGTAGTCAAAAAACAGTATTAACAGAATCCAAAAGGAGTGCTCATCTGATTGTAGCGTGATCTTTGGTGGCTAACTCGTAAAGGAGTATTCATCTCATATGCAATGTGATCTTTGACGCCTGTCTTCTCTAGGTAAGAACGAATTATTTCTGGCTCCATTTCCCGGTCATGTTAAGTCACAAGACAGAGCAGATTTTAAGCAATACCATAAGCTTTTAAACTGTGATAACGTAACACATACTATAGATTGATCCAATACTACGCTAGCGAAAATAATAAACAGGTAAATAGGCGATACAAAGGCGATAATTACTGGATGGAAAAAAAGTCCGTAAATATATTACAACGC